>CM052713.1:12574833-12610144 GCA_028551405.1 Uromys caudimaculatus
CCATGGTTTGGACTACATATGAGGCAGAAGAATCACCTCGATGGCCATCAGGGAGAAAGGAGAGGACTTGAGCCTGAGGGTGCTAGAGGCCCCAGTAAAGGGGAATGTCAAGGTGGGAATATGGGAATGGGTGGGCGGGTAGGTGGGAGGAGGAATTCCCTCACAGAGGCGGGGAGGGGGAGGGGACACGGGGTTTCCAAAGAAAAGGGGAAACATCGGAAATGTAAATAAAGTATCAAAAATAAAAATTAAAAAAAAAAAAAAAAAAAAAAACAAGCTCCCAGATGAGTTGTGTGCATGCTGCAACTGGGAAGCATTGATGTAGTCTTTTCCTGGTTTCATAGATGAGGCCAGGAAAGTCCAAGTAACTTCAGAGGCAAGGACTCAAATGAACAAGAGCCCAGGTCTCTTTTCTACAAGCCCTTTATTTCTATTATTTTTAATCTAACAAATGATTGAATATTCCTAAAACAAAAGTATCATGTTTATCACAGATCCCTATGACTTGTGTCTGTTTAAAATATATCAACTTTTTAAAACATCTAAGATTTTTAGGGACTCATTTTCTTCTCATAGAGAACACAATGACCAGACAACAGCAACAAAAATGGTGACCCTGTAGAGCAGCTACAGAGAAATGATAGAAGTCATTCAACAAAGCATTGCCTTTTCACTTGTGAGTCAGAGAAAGTAGTAACTGTGGCTAATGTTGATAGAGAGGTAAGAGACTGACTCCAACATACTCTCAGTCTTGGGACAAATCAGAATTCAGTATTAATCAGACCTATAGACGAACATTCAATCTGCAGAGTCTAAAGCCCCCTCACGTTCATTCATATGAGGACAGTTTTCTTTCCTTGCCATAGACAATGAAAATGAAAAATAAATTCCACAAACCCGTAAAAGCCCCAGTATATGATTTATTCAATGCTTCTACAACCTAAGTCCTTGAGAGAATCTCCACCAGTTTCTTTTTTTTTTTTTTTTTTTTTTTTTTTTGGTATTTTCAAGACAGGGTTTCTCTGTGTAGCCCTGGCTGTCCTGGAACTCACTCTGTAGACCAGGCTGGCCTCAAACTCAGAAATCCGCCTGCCTCTGCCTCCCAAGTGCTGGGATTAAAGGCGTGCGCCACCACTGCCCGTCTCTCCACCAGTTTCTAGACTCAGCCTTCCACCCAATTACATTTAGCTTTACATACCCCCTTAGATACATAAGCCCCACAGGGCAAGAAGCTTTCTCAAAGGCTAGATGTTCACAGTCTTCCTTTTGAGCCACTCTCTGGGCCTAATCCCTATGCTTTATTTCATTCAGTTTACATGGCTTATTTGGGGAAGACCTTATTTCTCTGACTTGGCCACATTGCTACATCAGTCAAACAGCCTTCCCAGCTGAGCTGACTATAATCCTCTTTCCCTGGCTCCCTTTGTTCAGTATAACTATCTCCAGTTCTGAGAATATCACCTGGACACCAGAAATCTACCCTCCCTGGGTCCTTTGCTCCATTTAAACCTGCAGAGGTACTCTCAGCATTGCCGTATTGTATTCCCAAGGCTTCTGACAGGGCTCTCAGGAAATTGGCCTCAGTCTGTGTCCCAGACACTGATTCCAGGGCCTTCATGCCTTCATTCCTTTCTGCAGCACCTCCCTGGCTGCTGGTTAACCTCCTTGTGAAACTGGTAATCACACGCCTATGGCTCTCAGGAGAGGCAGAATGGATGGTGTTCTTGGTTTCCTGCCTGATAAAAATGAACGGCATCCAAGGATGCATTCCTCATGTGAGATGCTCCACGTCTCCAGTTATTTCTAGCCAGGATGAATTCAAATAGAGAAGGAAAAAAAAACATTCTGCTACCAGCCGGAATCCAGAGGCCCTGCTGCCAGGGAATATGTCCCTCCTTGGTCCCTTAGTGACTGTCAGAAACTATCTTGCAGGCCTTTCACTGCTAGTCTCATGAAGCCTGCTGGAAGCCAGCCCCAGGCCGGGGTTGCACCAGGAAAAGAGGCAGCAGCTGTTACAGGGTAAAGTCAGGCAAAGCTCAGAGGGGCCAGCAGACTGCTATGTGTCAGTCCAGGTCAGAGAGGATACAGATCAGCAAAGGTTTAAAGCAACCACATTAGTCGAGGTTTTCTAAAGGAACAGAACTGATAGAATGACTGTGTGTGTGTGTGTGTGTGTGTGAGAGAGAGAGAGAGAGAGAGAGAGAGAGAGAGAGAGAGAGAGAGAGAGAGGGAGGGAGAGAGAGTGATTACAGGCTGTGGCCTGGATAGTCCAACAATGGCTGTCTCTTGAAGGAAAAGCCAAGAATCCCCGAGTTGTTTGGTCCAGGAAAGTGGATGTCTCAACAGTCCCAGTGTGATGCTGGAGTCCCAGAAAATTCCTTGAGAGCTGCTGGTCTTCAATCTACTCTGGAATTCTAAAGAAGTAGTTTCTAACACCAGCGAAGAAATGCATCAGCAACCAGATCACCAACTTGCCAGTAAGAGTGGGGGCGAGCAAACAAAAAGAAAATGCTTTTTTCTTCAATGTTCTTTTATGTGGATTGCCATTAGAGGGTGTGCTTCAGATTTAGGGTGGGTCCTTCCCCCATTCCACCCCACACCATGGTCAAATCAAGAAAATCCTTCACAGGCATCCCCAGCTACTTGAGTTTTAACCATCACAAATCTAACCTTTGTCAATTTGACACACAATCATGTCTCTTTAAGTTGTGTTTGATCTCCAGATGCAAACAATAACCAGGTTATCATTCTGCATAATGTGATATAAGCTTTCCATATAGAACTGCAAATGCATTAAATATTTTAGAATAGGTGGCAATATCCTTTGTGCATAGTCTTTTAGTGTCTCATAGCTTAAATATGGTATTTACATATCTGACATTATCTCAATATGTTACATTACATGAAAAATATCTAGAGAAGGAACAAAAATGTGTAGGATATATGTATATAAACATTATCTTTAAAAGTAGGCCAGAAACACTCATGTCTATTACAATTATCTTATTTTTGCAGCTGGGAATATGGCTTTGGCTGGTATTTATAACTACCTTCTTGTGCTACCCATTCTGCATTTCCTCCACCTTCAGCAAGCCCTTCAGCAGGTCTTAGTTCTTTTCCTAGAGGAGCAACCCATACCTCCATATCTGAAGGGTCTGTGCCCTTTGTCATCCTGCCTGGATTGGGTTGTTGTACTTTCCTTCCCATTGACTTTAATCACATGACATAATAACAGAAAGAAGCTGTAAAGGATCTCCTGCACTCCAGACATAATCTTCTTCCCTCCATTGTGGAGAAGCAATCCAGTTTTTCCATGATAATCTGGATCAATCACCACTCCTAACACTGTTATACCTTTCTTAGCCTCTTGATTTAAGAAAACCAGAAGCCCAAAGTGGCCAGGAGGAGTCTGAGTTTCCAGTGCAGTGGAATTTTTGTTGTGTGTCCCCACAGAAGTGCTCCCCACACTGGAACCAATATTTTAGCCCAACAGAACATAAAGTCATAGGAACAAGAGACAAAAATTTTCCTAGTAGCTCACAGGGGTTATAGTAGGTGGAAGGGACATCCCTATTTCCACCCCTTAATTCCTGTGAATCCTGGCTATGAGAGAAATCATACCACATGGCGGACATTGATTCAAAGCATATACCACCTTCTAGGCAACCATGCCCCAGTCCTCCTGGGTGCTACCACCTAATTGATGCTATAACTGTATCTTTAAAAAGCAATTTCCATTGCTCTACCAGGCCAGCCATTTTAGGATGTGGAGAACATGGTAAGACCAATGGATTCCATGAGTGTGGGTCTACCTGCCTCTCCTTTCTGGAAACATGAGTTAAAACCAAGTGTCTAAAGCAATGCTATGTGGAAGACAATGACAACAGAGAAGGCATTCTGTAAGTCTGTGATTGGTAATTTTGGCAGAAGCATTACGTGCAGTAAAGGCAAATCCATGAACTAGAATAAGTATCTACTATGGTAAGGATAAGGCATTGCCCTTTTTACAAAGAAAGTGGTCAAATGTAGTCAACCTGCCGCCAGTTCACTGACTGGTCACTCCCAGGAATGGTGCCATATCTAGGGCTCAGAATTTGTCTCTGCTGCTGGCAGATTGGGACTCAGAAACAGCTGTAACCAGGTCAGCCTCCATAAATGTAAGTCCATGTTGTCAAGTCCATGCATAGCCCCATTTCTGTCACTACGGATACTTTGTTCCTGGCCAATTGAGCAATAACAGGATAGCTGGAAAAGAGGCTGACTGTCCACAGAATGTCATCCTCTCTACTTGATTATTGAACTCTTCCTCAACTAATTGTCTTTTGATAAGTATTTACATGAAACACAAATATCTCCACATCCTTCACCTAGGTGTCTTGATCACCAGTTTTCCTGTCATGCTCTTTCCAAGTCCCTGAATATCCAACCAACCACTGGCTACAGCCCAGGAATCAGTGAACAATCACACATCTGGCCATTTCCCCTTCTAAACAAAATGTATGACCATGGGTACTGCCCAAAGTTCTGTCCACTGTGAAGAGTTCCCTCTACCAGTGTCTTTCAGGGTTGTCCCAGAAAGGAGTTGTAATGTTGCAGCTGTCAACTTCTGTGTGGTACCTATAAAACACGTAGAACCATCAGTACACCAGGTCCTAGTCTTCTCCTCTTCCTCAGTCAATCATAGGCACACCCCATGAGGCTATAGGTGCATGCTTGGCAGCAGGCAGCATTGTAACAGGAATATAAACGAGGTATCTATGGGGCAAGTGGAACCATGCCACTACACAGAAGAATTGGTAAGGCCAAGGAAATTAAGGAACCCCGGCAACAGTAGTTGTTTGAATCTATTGAACCAGGTTCCTGTCCTGGAGCATGGGATCATACCACCCCACTAAGGGGGCCATGACAACTGGTCAAGTAGCATAGAGACTAAAGTTCTCCATGTTAATGAGGTATCTAGGTGAGGCCCAAGGGCTTAGCCAATAAGCTTCCCTTCCCAGACATTCCTTCCTGCAAAAGGTATTTAATCTCTGGTTCACCCTGAGTATGTTGGATGCATCCTTTTCTGCTATGAATAAACAAGGACTGTCTCCTTTTATCAAGGGCCACCATAGACGGGAGGCTTGTGCCCAAGTCTCCCACAGAAGGCCTCTCCATACTTCTGGCATTTACCCTGAGCTAAGCCAGATTCCTCCAACCCTGGGCTCATTGCAGTCCCTTGGCCCCTGTTCTCAACTCTTTGTGGTTCCCAGAGGAGTCTGGGTGCCCAGGAGTTTAAGAACCACAACCTCCATCCCAGCCCATCTTAGGCTGTGTTTTGTCTCCCCTGAATGGCATATTGACATCCCACAAGCCCAGCACCCCAATGGGTAAAAAGGAAAGTAGCACAGTGCTTCTATTTTGCCTCCCTGAGTAGTGAAACACAAAACCATAGGCATCTGGGCAACCTCTTCATGTAACTTTTTTGTACCTTCAGGACCTGCTCAAACCTGGTCACATATATACGACTACTGTTTTGGTGGTGGATACCTGTTATATATGCCCTACTTCATGGCTTGATGAATCAAACACCCAGATCATAATGAGCAGCTCAGGTCCCATAGTAACTTAGTGGCCCATTGTGAAACATTCAGTTTCTACTTATGCCCAATAGCAGGTCAAGAGTTGTCTCTCAAAGGAGAGTAGTTTATACAGATAATGCTGTGTACAACTGCATGGATGCCTTGCTCCAAAATCCCAAAGGTCTCCTTTGTGATTCACCTACAGGGGCCTGCCAAAGCCTCCAAACAGCATTCCTGTCTTCCACTGAAACCTCAGGAACCATAGGTCTACTGTATCACATGATCCAAGTGGTAGAGATTCTTGCACAACAGCCTGGACCTATTGAAGAACCTTCATTCTAGCCTCCACCCCCACTCAAAGCTAGTAGCTTTCCGAGTGCCTTGGTACATGAATTAGAGTAACACACTCAAGTGAGGAATATGCTGCCTCCAGAAGATGTGCCCCAGATTTAGGGTGAGCCTTTCCACCTCAAATGATCCAGTCAAGAGAATCCCCAGATGCTTGGGTTTTCTTTGATTCTAGATTTAGTGCTATTGACAACTAAGATTAACCATCATAGGTGATGATTTACAGAAGCTTCATAGATGGTACTTATCTTACTTATGTCTCTATTCCTGTGGTAAATTATCATTACCAAAAAACAACTTGAAAGGGAAAGAATTTATTTGGCTTACATGTCCTGATTATAGTCAATCACCTAGGGAAGCCAAAGCAGGAACTCAAGAAGGGCAAGAACCTGGAGACAGAAACTGATGCAGAGGCCATGAAAGAATGCTGCTTACTGGCTCAATCTGCTTTCTCCTATATCCCAGAACCACCTTCCCAGGATGGCACTAACCACAGTGGCCTGAGTCCATCTACATCAACCTATCAGTTAAAGAAATGCTCCACTGGTTTGCCTATAGGCAATCTGATGGAGGCGATTTTGTCAGGCAGCTCAGCTCAAGGGATAGTCTCTTCTGTCTAGTAATGTTTACACAATTTGGGGAGGTGTCTTGTAAGTCTTATAACTTGTGACTTTCTAAGATTCCTGAGTCATGTAAGTCTCATCTACTTCTTGAGTCTCTGTACTGGGTTGGCCTAATGCTAGTTGTATTCTAATGCTAATTTGGGAACCCCAAGGCTTTTTGCCCCAATGATGAGAGTTCACACTGAGTGGCCCTGCCTCCAGGAGATTGCAATTGGTGAATAAAGATGCCAACAGCTAATAGCTGGGGAGAAGAGAAAGAGGAGGGGTTGAGTATTGGAGGACTTAGAAGAAACAGGGAAGAGGGAAAGAAGAAGCCGCCATGGGATAGAAGACGGTACAGGAGAGGAGAAAGGAGAGCTGCCATGGGTTAGCTGAGCCATAAAAATGTGGCCATCTGGAACTAGGAGCAGCCCAGATGAAACCTCATAAGTAATAACTTGGGTTATGGATAGGAAAGTAGATTCCATCATCATGGAGGGTAGGAATTGTCCAGCTATTGTGCTGCTAAAGATATTTAAAATATAAAGTCTGTGTGTATGTGTCTTTTAACCAGGAATATAAATGGTCAAAGGTGGGAAGAAACCCCACAATGAAATTATTAATATTTTTACTACAAGTCTCATAAGTTTTCCTCTGCTTCTTATATTCCCCTTGATGTCATCTTCCAGGGTGTTCTCTGAGCCTTAGAGGGTGTAGTAGAGGGCATAAATGTCTGATTATTTTCCTCCATCTACACCTAAGCATGAGGCCACTATGCCATAGCAGTAACAACTTATTCTTGGAATCTTGACCAATTACAAATCTCTGCAATTACCACTGTCCACTAGGGGTAAAAAAGACAGTCTAACAGCAGAAGTAATACACAGTGTCTTTGTGTAAACTCCTTAACTGCTGTCTTTACTGCCCCTCCAGATGCACGTTATATAAGTTTGTGAGATTCTCACACAGTAAACTTATGTGATAACTAATTTGTATGCCAACTTGACACAAGTTAGGGTCATCTGAGAAGAAGAAATCTTACTTAAGAAAATGCTGCCATAGGATTGGTTGTAGGGCATTTTCTTGATTGATGATTTATGTGAATGGACTCAGATCACCGTGGGTGCTGCCACCACTGTACCCCTAGATGATATCATAAAGCAGGCTGAGTAAGCCATGAACAAGCAAGCCAGGAAGCAGCACTTCTCCATGGCCCCTGCCTCAGATTTGCTTGCAGATTACTGCATTGAGTTCTTTTCCTGACTTTACTGGATAATTGATTTACAAGCATGGTGTTTTATCAGAGCAGTAGAAAGCTTGACTAAGACAAATTATATAAATAAACCATTTTACAGAGAATAAGCAAAATCCCTGAAGGCCTATGACTATTCACTACAAGCAAGTACAAGTTGGTCCTGGATATCTAAGGGAAAAATCTTTAGCAAGGTCCAATTAAAAGCAAAACAGAGCCTATCCCTTGAATCAGTTGCTTCATCACAGAGCAATGTGGAAGAAGGAAGTTTGGTAGATGACACCCAGATACAGTCTGGTAGAGTTTCCAAGGATCCTTGGGGGAAAGTGATTAAAAGCTAGTGGAAGAAGCAGAGTGCCTAATGATTCTATTTTCTTTTGTTTTCCTTCAATAATTTATTTTTATTCACTTTACATTCCAATCACAGCCCCCCTCCTGCCCTCCCAGTCCTGCCCTTACAAATTCCTTCTCCTACTACCCTCTCCGTTTCTCTGAGGAGGAGGTACCACCCTACCCTAAGACATCTAGTCCCAGCAGGACTTTCCTTTCCTGCTGAGGCCCAACCAGAGGTCCAGGTAGAGGAAAGGGAGCCAATGGCAGGCAACAGAGTCCAAGACAGCCCTGCTCCAACTGTTAGAGGATCTACATGAAGACCAAGCTGCACATCTGCTACAAATGTGTAGGGGGCCTAGGTCCAGCCCATGTGTGCCCTGTGATTGGTGGTTCAGTCTCTGTGAGCACCCATGGGCCCAGGTCAGTCAACTCTGTAGGTCTTCCTGTGGTGTCCTTAACCCCTCTACCTCACTCAGTTCTATCTCCCACTCTTCCACAAGACTCCCTGAGCTCTGCCTGATGTTTGGCTGTGGGTGTCTGCATCTGTTTCCATCAGATACTGGATGACTCCTCTCAGGAGACAGCCATGCTAGTTTCCTGTCTGCAAGCAAGCATAGCAGAACAGTCAAATCTCCCACGGGGTGGAAGTTAGGGGATGCAGTAGTGTGGATGAGAACGCCCCCCCATAGGGTCATGTATTTGAATGCTTGGTCACCAGCTGGTGAAACTTTTGGTGAGGGTGGGGAAAGTTAAGAGGTGTAACCTTGTTAGAGGAAGTGTGTCACTGAGGGTAGGCTTTGAAGTATTTCAAAACCCCACACTAGGCCCAGTCTCCCCGCAACCTCTACCCCATCTCTCTGCCTGCAACTTGTAGATCAGATGTGAGCTCTCAGCTACTGCTTTAGCACCATGACTGCCAGCTGACATGCTCCATACCATTTTGACCATGAACTAACCCTCTGAAACTGTAAGCAAGCCCCAATTAAATGCTTCTTTTTTAAGTTGCCTTGGTCATGACATCCTCTCTCAGCAATAGAACAGTAACTCATAGGGCCCTATCAACATGAAAACACCTCTCTCACCTCAAAGGAGGATAAGAAATAGTTTGTTCTAAAGCCAAATGTGAGTGGTCATGATCTGAGACACAGAGTAACATTACTGCAAATTCCATGTTCCAAGGTGGAAATGGTTTCATGATGTTTTTTATAGAACAGAACAAATAAAGCCATAAATCAAGGCACTTTTCAAAAACACTGGTGGAAACTTTAAGCATGTGACTCCAGCAGAGCTGCCAACTCTCAGCTCTATACTGGTGACAGCCTTTTGGCCAGTGATTTTTATCTGTTAGTTAGGGAATGTTAGGTCCAACACAGAGAAGGGCCAGGAAGGGCTCTTTAGGGGCGAAAAAATAAGTCAAGACAAATTGTTAGACTCATCGTGGAAGTTTAAATCACACAACATTTACAAACACAACTTTCTTTCCAGAAATTCTATCTCACAACCCTAAGTCACTGTACAGTCTTAAAGAAAGAGAAAAATGTTTAGTTCTCAAGCACCAGGCTCCCCTTAGGCTGGTCCATCCATTCATGAAAAGGAGGTAACAGACGCCTTCTGCAATGGAGGCATCAGAGATATCTTAACTCACAGGCAAAATGTCAGGGACTGGGTCTGTGGGCTTGAATAAGTGTAAACTATCCATCCTGGGACTAATCCCCAGGACATTCCATCTAGTTGTGCCAGTTACTCCTTTTATAAGTCAGAGCCACCTCTCTGGACAGAGATTGACAGATCACAGCTGGGATAGATGCCCTCCCTCCCATTCGTCTCTCCCATTCTTGTTTTTGCTTTACAGATGGGATTAAAAATATTTGGTATATGAGCAAAACTATCAAAGACCAGAGCTTCAGGCCACAGGAAGCATAGACCACTCCCACCATCTAAGTCCAAGTCCCCTATGTAAGATCACATCAGGCCATCTAAGGTCTCTTTTCTAATAGGCCTTACAGACAATAGGCTGAGAAGGGGAAGGGAAAGGGGCACTCCTGATTGAATCCTCCCTCTTGCTTTCACAGACAGAAAGCAAAGTTTCAAGATGTTTCTGATTCCCTAGCCTGCCTCTTATAAAATAGGAAAAATTCAGATACTCAGGGCTTCAAGTGAAAGGTCCTGGTTTTTATAGGAGGGAAGGTACTTAAGTTTTCAAAATGTTGTCTGCCTCCATTTGCAGGACACATAAACTGACTGTGGGTATACCACAAGTCTAGTCACCCCAAGTCTAGCCCAGGAGTCTCAGGTTAGACACTGGTAAAGATATACTTCTGTTGGCTTGATCATAGGGGCTGGCCACTACTTATAACCTTATAATGTTTAGAGATATGAGAGAGTAACCCTTAAAAATCAAGTGTTATATCTCTGATAACATTCTTTAAAAAAAAAAAAGTTTCCTGTCTTTTATCAAGCCCAGAATGTGCCCCAGCAGGTGATAAGACTTATTTAACAAATCAGTACAGATTATTAGGAGGTCAGGTGGGTCTAGCCTATCACCACTGGACTCCACAAGACTACACAAAGGAACCAGCATGTACTAGGGAAGAAAAATACCTTCTGTGCACACATTCTCTTGGTAAATTTCCTGCACTATTTAAGCTCACCTTCTAAAAATCTCTCAAACAGTAACTTTATATAGTTTTCTCAAAGATTCCTTAGTTGATTTCTGGGGAATGGTGGTTTGAATAGAAATGGCCCCCGTAGACTCATGTGTTTGAATGCTTAGCCCATAAGGTGTGGCACGATTAGGAGTTGTGGCCTTGGAGTAGGTAGGGCCTTGTGTGAGGAAGTGTGTCCCTGTGGGGCAGGCTTTATGCTCAAGCTCAGACTCGCTGGCACACAGTTCTTTTCCTGCTACCTGAAGAGCAAGATGGAGACCTCTCAGCTCCTTCTCCAGCACATGTCTGCCTGCATGGAGCCAGACTTTCCACTGGGATAATAAAGGACTAACCTCTGACATTGTACGCCGGCTATAAATAAATGTTTTCCTTTATAAGATTGCCACAGTCATGGTGTCTCTTCACAGCAATAGAGACCCTAACTAAGACAGGGGGCATTTTATGAACACACATTTGAGCAAAGTTTTGCTCAAATTCCAACTGCTACTTGCCCTCATTCAAAATCACAGTTGTGGTAGATCACTCTCCGTACTATATAAAGCAAAAAAATATTTTTGACTGACTTGTGTTTTCTATGAGGCTTATCTGGAAACATTACAAAACCCCATAGTTTATCAGTATGCATAGAGGTAACAACAATTTATTACATTATGTTATATACATAGTTTGGATTCAAGTTTCTTTTAATAAAATGATAACATTTTAAACCAGATATGGCTCTCAGCTCAGCAGCTGGTGGGTATCTTTAACTTGAGGCCAGCCCGATCTACATACTGTCTTGCAACAGAATATCCAAGAATCCAGTAGTTGTTTAGTCCACAAGCTGGATGTCTCAGTTGGTCTTCAGCTTACATCAGAGTCCCAAAGAAGTAGGCTCTAATACCAGAGAAGGAATGGACCCTGCCAGCAAGAGTAAGGGCAAGCAGGCAAAGAGCAAAGGCTTCCTCCTTCCACGTGCTTTATATAGGCTGCCACCAGAAAGTGTGGCCCACAGTAAAGGTAGTTTTTTCCACCTCAAAAGATCCAGATTAAAACTGGGTCTTCCCACTTTAAATGATTTAATTAAAAAATTAATCCCTAGGTGTACCAGCTGCTTGGGTTTTAGCTAACTCCAGGGGTAGTCAAGTTGACAACACAGCCAAGAATAGCTATCACACCATCCAAGATCAACTAGGACCCAGTGACCTGTGAGACATCTCTCAAAATAGCCTGCAGCTCTGGTGAGTCATCTTTTCTCTTGTTCAAAGAAAGCCTTTGAGACCCCACTAGATATACTCCAATAGTTAGAGTCTAACCAGTGTCTTCTATTCTATGAATGGGAGGGTCAACACAGAGGAAAATTTTCCTCTATATTTCCAAGAGATGCCACAGTCATGGTCTTAAACACCCAACTGAAAAGGGTAACCCCAAATTTAAATGATTGGCATGTTTAGCAGTTTAACAGATCATACTTCCCAAGCATTAGACTTAAATCCATATGAGATGTTATTTAGACAACTATTTCTCACTAATAATCTTCTTCTTGATAAGGAAATGCCGCCCATATATAGGATGTTATGATGTTGGCTCAGGTCAGCCTCAAGCACCTACCTGCCACCAAATAAAACACGTCTACCCACTTAAATCCTGAGGCCAAATCTAAACACATTTATCAGCTGTAGGATACCCTCTTAGTTAAAGATTATCACTCATGGTTGTATCATGTCCTCCTATACTCCACGTTCCCTGCTTAAATGAGGTAGCAGTCTGTTGTCAAACTCACAGGGTTGGGAGAAATTATCCAAGATACCAAATTGGAGCATCCCTGGTAAATCTTACAAACCAGGACCAATGGGATTGTGTTTCTCTCCCAGATGCTGATGTCTGGCCATGCTCTCAACAAGAATGAAATCTAAAATTTACTCAAGGTTGGACCATAGTGTCAACGTGGACCAGGAATTGTATCTGGTACATTGGCAGAGGTTTCTATTGTAGGAAGGATACTGCCAATACAATTATTTTATTTTATTTTATTTTATTTTATTTTATTTTATTTTATTTTATTTTATTTTATTTTATTTTATTTTATTTTATTTTATTTTACTTTTCTTGCAGTTTCCAAGCATTTGTTTTGACATGTAGGAGCCTGATGTAATGAGCAGCTGATTATATAGAGATTACAGTTACACTTTAACCTGTCAAACAAAACTTACATCAATCTAGATGAAGAAAAGACCATTTCTCTGACCTTTCACATGAGGTTAAGATTATTGAGTGCTCAGTCTTTTAATTCAAGCCAACAGATAAAAGCGCTGCAAAGTCTTGAAGCAGACAAATCTGTTACCTTAAAAATACACATTCCTCCACTTGAGCAAGATGCCCAAAGGAAAGAAGGCCAAGGGGAAGATGATGACCCAGCCCCCACTGTCATGAAGAAACAGGAGGGCAAAAAGATGGTCAATCCTTTGAGAAAAGGCCTAAGAACTTCAGCTTTGAGCAGGACATCCAGCCCAGAAAGATCTCACATGCTTCGTCAAATGGCCACGCTACATCAGGCTGCAGTGGCAAAGGCCGTCCTCTATAAGCAGCTCAAAGTGCCTCCTGCCATTAACCAGTTCACCCAGGCCCTGGACTGGCAAACAGCTACTCAGCCGCTTAAGCTTGCCCATGAGTAGTCCAAAGACAAAGCAGGAGAAGAAGCAAAGGCTACTGGCCCATGCTGAGAAGAAAGCTGCTGGCAAAGGGGATGTCCCAACTATGAGTCAGGGGTCAATACAGTCACCACCTTAGCGGAGAACAAGAAGGCTCAGCTGGTGGTGACTGTCCATGATGTAGGCCCCATTGAGCTGGTGGTTTTCCTGCCTGCCCTGTGTGAAAAGATGGGGGTCCCTCTACTGCATCATCAAGGGAAAGGCCAGGCTGAGTCACCTGGTCTACAGGAAGGCATAAACCACAGCTGCCTTCACACAGGTTATGTTGGAAGACAAGGGTCCTCTGGCTAAGCTGGTGGAAGCTATTAGGACCAATTACAACGACAGATATGATAAGATCCGCCTCCACTGGGAAGGCAGCATCCTGGGTCCTAAGTCTGTGGCTCACATTGCCAAGCTGGCAAGAAGCAAATGCTAAAGAACCCGTCCCTAAACTGGGTTAAGTGTGTGCTGCTATACTGTGCACATAAATACAATTACAAAATCTTTAAAAACACACATTGCTTGCCAGGGGGTAGTGGCACACACCTTTAATCCAGCACTGAGGAGGCAGAGGCAGGTGAATCTCTGTGAGTTCAAGGTCAGACTGGTCTATAGACCGAGTTCTAGGACAGCCAAGGCTACACAGAGAAACCATGTCTAGAAAAACACAATGAATGAATGAATGAATGAATGAATGAATGAATGAATGAATGAATGAAATAACACATTCCTGTGTAGATGCATGTTAAAAATGTCTTCAGCATTGTCAATATATTATATATATATTATATATATTATGTATATAATCATATATATATTATATATATATATTATATATATATATGATGGTGCATGTCAAGGATTTTTTTGGATGGCTCTCCTGCATATTCCTCTCCTCTGACATAAGCTTCTTCGAGATAAGATGGACAGTTCTTTCGATTATACTTTTGATGGGACTGTTATTTTTATTACACGTATTTTGCAGACGCATGGTGTGGAAAGCACCCGGAGGAGTCATGCCACCATCAGAGAGCTGCCCTTCATCCCAATTCCAGGCCTTAACCACTAAGTTCTCCTACAGCCTTGTACGCTAGCCATCCCCAAGGACATCCTGACTGCTGTTGCCTTCCATAGCAGGAAGTAGCCAAAAGAATCATCTCCCCAATCCTTAAAAGCAGTTAGGGTAACCTCTGAGAGGGAGGAATGAGGGTATGGGACTCAGAAAGCTCCCAGGTAGAAAGACAGACAAGGGAAAGAGATTCCGGGTAGATTTATGTCCTTTTTTAAGTTTTATCAAGGTTACAGTTTGGTTTTGACATTCCTCCCACCAAACCCATCTATATACCCCTCCCTGTTCTTCAAATTCATGACTTTATGGCCTTTTTTTTTTTTCTAATTGTTATTACATGCACACACGTATATGGATATACATACATATTTCTAAAATATAGCCTGTTAAATCTATATAATGCTACCTGTATGTATGTTCTCAGGGCTGACATGTTCTCAGGGTTGGCACAGGACAACCAATTGTCGTCTTCCCTGGGAGAGGAAAGAACAGCTTTCAGCAGTTGCCTATAGTTCTTTGTAGGGAATTGAGGTCTCTTAGACTTTTTTCTGTCCAGTTTGGTATGTTCACGTATTTTTCACTTAAATATTAAAATGCCTGAGTCCTTGATTTGATTCTTCTCTCTCTCCAAGATAAAGACCTAGTAGATTTTTTCCTGCTTGAGGAAACTGTTTAGTGGGACTGTCAATCTCCCATGATGGGGGTAGGGTGAGCAGGCTCCTAGGCCAAGCACCGATCAGTCTCCCTTCTTTGGATTATCCATTTCCCAACCATAACCCAAGCCAGCTAATTCTGAAGGAGAAAGAAAATTTACAACATCCTCAAATTTATAAAACTTGGGGCTCTGCCAGACAAACATGGATTCCAGATCTGGAGCTCCTTCTCTGCTGCGGAAGTCTGTCTCTTTGTGTGCTTTGTTTGTGCTTCTGCTTTCAATAAAACTTGGCTGAGTGCTAAGACTTTGTCTTTCTGCCTTCCTATTCTTTAAATAAGCAGATAAATTGAATCTGCTCCTGCAATCTTAGATGAGCTCACCACAGTGGTATCGGAATGATTCTCCCTCCCTGGCAGCGTATCAATTGCCAATATCGCCTTAGTAAGGGGTGAGATTTCCCTACCTATGTCAGGACCTTGACTGGTTTAGTGATGTTTTGGTCATGCGCAGGTATAAACATAAATATTTAGAAGGCAGTTTGACAACCTGACCATTCTTTTGGGAATTGGTTCTAATGCTTTGTCTTAATTCGGCTCCCAGACTTGAAGGTCCCTGCCCCCACCAGCTTCAGTTGATAATAAAGATCTGCCTTATTGCAGCTACAGCCAATGGCTGGGCAGGAAGACAGAGGCGGGATTTTTATATTGCTCTGGCAAGGGACTGGGAGAAGAAGGGGGGAGAAGAGGAGAATTGCCTTGACTTAAAGGGAGAGCGATAAGATTTAAGAGCTGCAGAAGAAAAATCATCTAGTAATGTAGGTGGAAAGGGAAAGAGACCCTATTGGGGAGCGGGGAGCGACAGTGCCCAGAAGGTAATAGGGCAGCAAGGATAAAACATAGATTTAGAAGGTGTTAAGCCAGGAATACCAGAAGGAAATGCATGCTAGACTCGGGAAGGTTTAAAAATGTCCAGCCATTGAGCTAGTCAAGACATACCAAAATTAGCTGGCATATGTGTGTCTTTCATTGGAGAATCTGGAGAGATCTGGGGTGGGTGCAGCACACACACACCCCACCAGGAGCCAAAGTGGTTCAACTAATTCACCACTACCCCATTTAGTAAAATATAGTTAAAAATAGCAGGTCTACCTCAGGGCCTATAAACTCCCCAGACACAGGAATTTAGGTAGTATTACAGTGACAGACATGAAATTTCCTCTTTTGGAACAGGACTCAAACCCAATTAGAAAGTAGTTTGTACCACTATTTGCCAGTGGGTGGATCTTGTCTGTCATGTCAACAATGTAGCATGCAGCAGCCAGTAAGTAAGACAATTGATACCTTTTTCCCCCCTCAGAAGCCTGCATAGCATCTTCAGGCTCAATGAAAGCTAGCCAGAAGAGAGGAAGTTTCCCAGTCTGATTAAGATTGATTTCTATGCACTCTGGATTCAATATATGTAAGACTTTTAGCAATCAGGTCTTACCATGTAGTTATAGTCCATATCTGACGGCAATGTCAATAGCCTACCCTGTTTTAGATACTTCTGAGGCCTCCCTCACCAATAATTCCTAAGGAGGTTACCTGTGTTTGCACTACAACTTTAATAGCTCATGTTTCCTGGGTTAACCATGCAGGTTAATTCCACTTAAACTCTTTTCTTCTTACAGTCACAGTTTGAAGTTACATTGGTCATTTATAGGCTTTCACATATATCCTTAGTTTTGGTTAACCGACCGGTAACCCCTTTTCTGTCTCACCGTCTCATCCCTCCCTTGCTTAACCCTTTCGCTCCCTGTATCCCCTTATATCACATGTATTCTACTATACCTTCCGTTATATTTTGACTGGGTTGTGAGAGAGTAAGCTTCCACATGGCTTTTCATGAGTCTTCACTTGGGGTTGGCCCTCCCCAACCCATGATCTCCTCCATACTGTTATAGCCCTTCCTGATTTAGTCTTTCTGCTCTCAGAAATTCCACCTGTATACTTTCATTTTTCTGTAATGCTGTCCCCATTCCTTTATCATTGCTGGATACACACACACACACACACACACACACACACACACACACACACACACACACACATTTTTTCTTTTCAAGGCTTCTACTTGTGCTCTAAGTTAAATGCACAAAACAAAATGTTTGAAATTAAAATCAGGTATGGATTCATTTTTGACTCTTATGATACTTTTGCCAGAGTATTTTATCACAGTAACAGAAGAGAAATTAAGACAGTAAGAGTCTCTCCTTTCCTGCTAATTAGCTTTAACAGATGACATTACCCTGCATCTTTATAACAAGCTTACTCTGTTGATCTATTGGTTTTCAGTCATTGATACATCTCAAAAATAGAGATATATAAACTTTCTACTTTGTTTTTCCTAAAAGTAGTCTGGTCTAGTATAATTGTGTTACATGTGTTCATAACTGTTTTTCAGTTATTGTATTAGGGGTTTCTGGAGAAACAGAACCCAGGGAATGAATATTACAAAGAGTGATTTATTAGATTGGTTACAGATTGAAATTTACAGAGTGCTCCAACAATTGTACTTGTATGCTCAATAGGCTGAGAACACACTGTGTTCTCATGCTTGGTCCGTGAAACTGAATGTCCCAGCAGCCCCATGCTGAAACCAAAGGCTTAGACTCCTGCAGAGTCTGATCTTCAATCCACATCTAACAGAAAGAAGCTGTGGTCTGGGGTCCATGAAGAACAGCTGCAGTCTGGGGTCTGTGAAGGACAGCAGCACAGTTAGTTACTTTCACTCGCTATCACAGATCACTGCTTTTCTTTTTAACACTAGGCCACTACTGACAGGGACTCCCCACCCAGTTAGTCCTTCCTGGAAATACTCCAGCAGATCATCCCAGAGACTTTTTTTTAAATCTAAGCCAGTTCCACATCCAATCAAGTAATCAATCAAGAGCAACTATCACAAGTCCAAGTCTTTGTCAGGTCCCAAAGACACCCGGGACAAGTCCCACTCAGTACTTGTGGCTCCTCCCAGCTCTTCTCACATACCTCCTTCCCTAAATCTCTCCATCCTAGGATCTGGGTGTTACTTTGCTTCTTCTACCTTCTCTTTCCAATATAAACCAACCATTTTGGCCACCACTCCCTTGGCTTCTTGGCTTGCTCTTGGCCTCTTGGTTCTTGGCTGCTTTCTTGGTCTGCTTGCCCTCTCTCCTCTTCTCTCTCTGCACTTGCCCTCTCATTTCATGGTCCAGCTCAGTCTGATGGTCATGTTTTAGTCTACTACTTCCTTTCTCCAATCTGGACCCTCCCAGATGCTCTTGATGTACTTCTCCTCAAATCTACAATAAAACCCTACTCCTTATCCATCCCTGTAAGACCTGTGAAAGGACACATGGTTTTTGGAGATAGTATAAGTAGGACTCAACTGTTGAGGTTTTGTCTTCTACTGTTTATTGTACTGCTAAATGCAGAACCCCAAGACCTGGAGTCTGCATGTAGTCCCTGTGACCCTGACCCCAAGTTAATTCTGATTGGTGAATAAAGATGCCAACAGTCAATAGCTGCGCAGAAGAGACATAGGTGGGGTTTAGGTTTCAGGAGCTTGGAAGAAGAAAAAAGACATGCAGGAGAGGAGGAAGAAGAAGCTGCCATGGGTTAACGGCCAGGAGAATGTGATCCAGAAAGTTGCCCAATTGGAGTTAAGAGTAGACCAGATGGAACAGTAAGTAATAACTAGGTTAAGGATAGGAAAGTAGATTCTAACAGCATGGAGGGCAGGCAGCTGCCCAGCTCTTGTGTTGTTTAAAGCTTATTGTAACTATGAAGGCTATGAGTGTGTCTTTCATCTATGAACTCAATAACCAAAGGTGGAGTAGAAACCTCTGGCGGGGGTTGTAAATAATTTCTACAACACCCAACCGTGAACACTGCTCAGAGGCCAGCATGCCTGTGGGGATTATCTTAATTAAGGTTAGTGGGAAGACTTATCTATTATAGGTGACACAATTTCTGGGTATTGGATCTTGGGCAACATAAAAGGAGGTGAGCAGAGAATAGACATTTGATCTCCGCTACTTGACTGTGAGTACAAGTAATAAGCTTCCTCAAGCTCCTGCTCCTATGACTTTCCTACATTGATGGTCTTTAGCCTTGAACTAGAAATCAAAAAAAAAAAAATCCCTTTTTCCTCTTGTTTTTGTCATTATATTTTATCACAGTGGCAAGAATAGTAACCAAAGCATCTGGATTTGGGAGAAATGGTGCCATACATTGGAAGCTGGTTCGTAGAGCATACGATCTTCTGGAGATCATGCGCCAGTCCTCTTAGTCACTGCCACCTGTTGGGGTTGAAAGTGAATATTTAGTGGATGTTCTACCACCCTATCAAAACCTCACAAGAATGAATTAAATTCAGTGAACATAGGCTACTTATATCTGGTCGTCATCTAGAGGCCAAGAAAGGTGGTGAAGGTGGGCAATGAGAAGTGTTAATGTCTTGCTCAGCATTTCCTTCAGAGAAAATCCTTGCTTGATCCATTGACAGTGAACGATTAATTTCCTTAGGCAGGGCAAAGAAATCAATGGAGTGAAGGAAGAAACGCATCGTCTCTAAGAGTAGGGTGGCTACTTCCTGAAGCAAAATAAACCTGTCATCAGAATCTGAGAGTTCAGTGGCCTCAGCCTCATCAAGGTCCTCCAACACGTCTCTATCCCAAATAACAGGACCTCATTCTTTTCCAATTAATGCCCTCACTTTAACTATTGACACCCATCTGAGGCTAGAACTTAAAAGTTTCATTATAACTCAGCCAATCATATTAGTGAGAACTAGAGGTAGAAATTGACTAGGCAGTTTCAAGTAAAACAACCCAAAGAAAAGTAACCAGTCTCTTTCTTGGCTAAAAGCCAGAAATGTCCTTGGGAATGTCTACAGCCTTGTCCTTGCCAAAGGCCAGAGATGTCAGAAGTATTTACTATGCCAAAGGTTCCTCTGGTTCTGGCAGAATGTTAGCAAGGGGGTCTGGTTTTCTCTCCTCTCTAAAGAAGTAGTTGGTTTCCCTTTCCTGGAGACCAAACTGAGGCCATGACTGAAACCTTGAGGACCTTGACCCCTGGAATACAAACTAGCCTGACCAGCTCATCTGCACTCTTCCTCCATTATAAAGTCTTATTAACTCCAAGCTTTATAAAGCTTTATTAACCTGACTCCTGCTGGTATCCAACTCCTGGCTACCCTTCCTGCTCTACATGAGCTCTGCTTACTCTCTAAAGTTCCCTACAGTAAATACTTTCTAGAATTCACTCTCCATAGTCTGAGTTTCATTCTTCTAATTCACAATACAAAAACCCAAAAGCCTCTGTCTTGGGGCAGCTTTTGTAGCTGGACCCTCATCTCTCAAGTTAAATACAACAGAGCCTAGGAAGGCTCTGTCACACCCAAATACACCCCAATAGTCCTGTATCAATACGGTGAAAAACTGAGTTTAGTTGTGGTAACTTGAGTTACCAAATGGCTTTAGGAAAGAAGATTCGCTTCCAGGACACTCTGTATTTTACACACATCTGAACTGAGAAATTTCATCTCTGAGCTCACTCTTTCCTTATGTTTTTCCCAAAGATGCTATAAGTAACTGTTATGTTTTATAAGGCTGCAGCATGATGCGGTGGCAGGGGTGCCTTAGCGGGCCCATGCTGAGGCACCCCCGCCCCCAGGTATCAGCCATATGACTGGTCCAGTATAAAATGAAGTTTATGTGGGACATAGGAAGAGGCTCTGGAGAAGGGAGTAGAGGTAGAGAAAGAAAGGGGACAGAGAAAGACAGAAAGAGAGAGGAGAGAGAAAGAAGGGAAGAGACCGGCCAGGAACACCTGGGAAAAGAGGAAGAAAATGGAGAGAAAGAGAGGAAGAGAGAGAGAGGAGGAGAGGAGGGAAAGAAAGGGGGAGAGAGAGGGAGAAAGGGGAAGGAAGAGGGAAAGGGGAAGGGAGAGAAAGGGAGAGAAGCCCAAATAGTCTTTTTATAAGTGAGCCAGGCTCCTACCTGGCTGTTGCTAGGTAACTGTTGGGCAGAGCCTAGAGGAAATGCTAACAGTAACTGACTACAATCTTTTTATTCCTTACTTTTCTAGAACTAACTGTTCAGAAGTTTTAGATAGTCATTAATTCCTTTATCAGTACCATCAAATATATTTATCTTGCACAGTTCATTAAATGTATTGCACTGTCAATTGTCGGTGCTTTCCACACTAACGGAGAGCTTCTAGTAGCTTTCAGTATAATCAAAATTGAAAGTCGGCTCTAGATGCCACTGATCCCACTAGAGAAAATTGTCCTTAATATTCTACTTCTGTAGGATCCCTTCACATACTACAAATGTTGCTCAGGGTTCTTTAGAAGAACACAACTCATCAAATGGATAAATATTATAAATGGGGGTGTTGTATTGGCTTACATGCTAGGACCTGAGTAGTCCAATCATGCCTACCACCTCCTGGAGAAGCTGAGAATCTGGTAGTTCCTTAGTCCACAAAGCTGTATATAAACTATCCTAATCTGGGGCTGAAGGCCAGGGGGATAACTGGAGAGCCACTGGCCCATACAGAAAAGCTAGACTCTGATAGCCAAGGGTGGCCATGGCAGCAAGATAGACGCTACCAGCAGGAAGAGGAGGTAGGCGAGCAGCTCTGCTTCATCCTTCTATCTCTTTATATCCAGACTGCCACTGGATTGTGCTGCCCACACTGGGGAAAGGCTTTCTCCCCTCAGTTAATCCCTCCTGGGTATACAGTCACACAGTCTCACAGAGGCGTACCTCTTAGTTGATTCTAGTCTACAGTCAACGTTCAAGAATAAGCATCAAACATGACATTTTTGTCATTGTCGTCTAAAAGAGCATGTGTCAAAACACAAACTGATGTCTGACAAAACTGCTTTTCTTGGCATATTTAATTTAAAATATGTGTGTGTGAAAAATGTGCGTGTGAATATAAACATATTTAGGATAAATTTTGAACTTGTAATTATGTCGCTAACACTATGGGAGCAGTTCACCTGCCTGCCTGTGTTCTCTCTCCATTTTACTGCTGCTGTTGTCTCTTTTGGAAAGGGTGGTTTTCAAGGTCCTTATCTCTGCCAAGCCTAAAAATATACAGATATTTTAAAGTTAATTTTTTTAAAGATTTATTTATTTACTTTATGTGTATGAGTACAGTGTGTTGGCATTTTATCTAGGTTCTGCCACACAGTTACCTAGCAAAGGCCAGGTGTGCCTGACTAGTGAGTCTGTCCCCTTATTCCTGCACCCTCTCTCCCCTCATTCCCTTCCTCCTCTCTCTCCACATGCTTGTGGCCGGCCTCTACACCTATACTCTCTCTTTCTGCCTTTCTCTGTCTCTACTCCCTGAACTCTCCTCCCTATACCCTGAATAAACTCTATTCTATATGCTACAGTTGTGTGGCTGGTCCTCAGGAGGAAGGGATGCCTCAGCATGAGCACGCATAGGCACCCTCTTCCCCCACATCTGACTACACATCCACTAAACATATTCCTTCTCTCTATATTTTTATAAAACACAACACACTGTAGCTGTCTTCAGACACACCAGAAGAGGGCATTAGATCCCATTACAGATGGTTGTGAGCCACCATGTGGTTGCTGGGAATTGAACTTGTAAGACTCTGTGGAGCCTTAACTTCCCGGAGACCCCAGAGTAAACACCACGGAGTCGGGGATCAATGCAAAATGCAAGAGAAATTTATTGTTTCAGCATGCTGGGGTCATCTTGCACACCAAGGCTGGGGAGAACAACCATGCGCATGTTCATCAAGCTTTTATACAGTTTTTAGAGCAGCAGCCATTAGGCCCAATGTGATTGGCAGAACAGTGTGACTTTTAAAATGATTGGTCTTTAGGGAATGAGGTAGCAGGGGCTTAATCAGCCCCTCCCTTCCAGCCTACGTGCTCTCTAACCTGTTTCTTCCAGGAGGGGAGGGGTGCCCATGTGCTCAGGAGCCCCAGTAGAATTTTCCAAAGTTCCTAAGCTGACTTCTCATTTCCCTCTTTTTCTTGTGCATGCTTCAATCCTGAAGCTATTGTTGATAGCTATGCAGCTCATACTCCTGGTCTTCTTTATCTAGTTCTTTGTATTTCTGCTTTAAGATCATTAGCTGTACTGTACCTATGCATTTCTTAACAAAAGTGACCAAGCAGTTCAAAATGCAGGGGCCAAAAGTCAACAATAGCAGGAGAACAACTAAGGTCCTAACAGGGTGGATATGAGGGTGGTTAACCAAGGGGAGGAGTTAAACCAAGACTCAAACCAGTCCTGACTCTGCTCTCTCTCTCTCTCTCTCTCTCTCTCTCTCTCTCTCTCTCTCTCTCTCTCTCTCTTCCACTTGGCTAACCTTACTCTCACCTTGGCCATTGAATCTTTAACAACCTCAGAATGGTGTATATAAAAGCAACACTCCTCAGCTAAGGCAGCACATAGCCCTCCTTGCTGGAGGAAAAGTTAAGTCTAATCTCCTCCTATTCTGTAGTCCTACTTCTGATAACAAAGTCAGTGATTCTTTAAGATGACTGGTGGAAGCTTCTATTCTCTCTATATCTAAATCAATGGCTGCCCTCAGACTGTCATAATTTTCCCTTTGTAAAACCAAAGCGGAGGTCCCGGGGGCTGCCCCAGCCACCCCCAACCACAACAGAAGGGAGACGGTGAGCACTGTAACAGGTTTGGCAGATGAGCACATAAGCTGGGGGAAGGAACCAGAATCCAAAGGTACCACCAGGCAGTCATGATCAAGGTCGAGTGATCTTGAGCTTGAGCAGATTGTCCATCTTCTGTACCATCCAGTGGGGGTCTCTGGGGAGCGGGGAGTCTGCAGGTTTCACATGGGAAGCGTGCACCCAGGCAGCAATACCTTCTACCTTGAGGACTGTGGGAGTGACTAGCAGTGCCAGGAAGAGTCCTTTTAAATCAGGGTTCCAGTGACTGTGCCCAATGCCTCCTTACGTAGATCCAGTCACCAGTCTGGAAGTGGTGAGGGGTCTCTGGCATCCCTGGAGCATTTAAGGCAGACAGTTTGGGCCAAATCTCATGCTATGGGATACCTCCTGGGAGGGCCCAGTGGACACCAAGGGAATTGGGGTACCACACAGGATCTCAAAAGGGGTCACATTAAAATGGTAGGGGGTGTTCCCAGCTTGGAACCAGGCCAAGGGGAGGGGCACCACCCAGTCCAAGCCAACCTCTAAGGCCAATTTAGTTAAGGTCTCTTCTTTTGAGTTTTGTTTATTCTCTCTACCTGCCCTGAGCTTTGGGAACGGTACTCACAACGAAGTTTTCAATCTGTCTCCAATACTTTTGCCAACCCCTGGCTTACCTGAGAGACAAAAGCAGGACTATTGTCTGATCTAATTACCTTGTGCACTCCAAACCTCGGGAAAATTTCCTCTAATATTTTCTTGGATACCATGGCAGCTGCTTCCTGCTTGGTGGGGAATGCCTCAACCCATCCAGAGAAAGCACCTACAAACACTAGAAGGTATTTGTAACCACATTTTCCTGGCTTAACTTCTGTAAAATTGACCTCTCAATACCCCAGGCTGTTCTCCCTTAGGTCTTTTGCTCTGTTTACTTTTGGCTGTATAAGCATACACTTGCTGGCATATCTTACACTGTTCTACTATCTTTCTGGCCCAAACCAGAGTCTTATTATATATATTTTATGTCCCTTAACTGCTTGGACAAGCTTTTTATCACTTAAATGAGTCCATCTGTGCATTTGGCCTAGTAAGTCTTTTGCTTGTTTTCTGGGGAGCATGGTTTTTTTTTTTCCTTGTGGGTACCATTGCCCTCTCTTCTCTAGGTAAAAGTTGGTAGGGTGGCAAGCAATCTGAGTCTCTTTTTCCTCAGTGTATTTTAAGTGAGGCCATCCCTTAGTCTAGTCCCAATTCCCAGCAGGTATTTCTTGCAGGCCTGTAACCAGGTTAGGCTCCTGCATAGCCACTTCTCATGCCACTTGTTCTGCCTGGTTATTGTCCCAGGCCACTCACTGAGTTTCTCCTCTTCTGATGTCCTGGACAGTGAACAATACATTTGCCAGCTTCATTAGGCATCCAAGAGATCCAGGATTTCCTGTTTGTTTCCTCTGGTATGAGCAGTCCTCTCTCTTGGGATATAGCCCTGTGGACATGGGCTGTGGCAAAATACCTGCTATCTGTGTAGTGTTGATCTCTTTACCTGCCCCTGGGTCCAAGGCTTTGGTCAGAGCTATCAGCTCTGCCTTTTGGGCTGACATTCCCAGAGGATGAGGTTCTGCCCAGACTACCTGGCACCCGTCCACAATGGTGGCCCCTGCCTTGCGTTGTCCCTCCACCAGGTAGCTGCTGCAGGCTGTGAACCAGGTCACCTCAGCATGTGGAGCAGCCAATTCAACAGGTACTGTCCCCATCCCTAGTCCTCAGCTAGAATCTGCTGGCAATCATGAACTGGTGGGTCGAAGTTGGGGTAGGGTAACAGAGTGGCCAGGTTGAGGGCCACTGGTGACATAAAGGTCACCCAGTCTAAATTTAGCAACAGAGTCTGATAATGAGTCATGTAGGTGTTGGTTAGCCATTGATCCAGAGGCTGGTGAACAAGGATCTCCAAGGCATGTCACAGTCAGGTTCTGCCCTAGCATTAATTTATCAGCATCTTTAACTAGAACCGCCACCACAGCGACTATCTATAGGCAAACAGGCCACCCAGCAGTGACAGGGTCTAATTTCTTTGACAGATAGGCAACTGGGGGCTTCCAGGGGCCCAGCCGCTGAATGAGCACCCCCTTGGCTATCCCCCTGTTCTCAGCCACATAAAGGTGGAAAGGTCTACTGGCATCAGGCAGTCCTAGAGCAGGGGCTTTGAGCAAAGCCTGCTTAATCGTGTCAAAAGCCTGTTGCTCTTCTTCTTCCCAATGGAAGGGCTGTTCGTTTTTAGTCAGGGGGTGTAGGGGGGCATCCAATTCAACAAACCGTGGAATCCATAGCTGGCAGAAACCAGCCGTGCTCAGGAATTCCCGTACCTGCTTGGGGCTCTGCAGAGGAGGGATGTACAGGAAGGTCTCCTTTCGAGCATTGGTGGGCCAGCACGGGCTGTCTTTTGGCAGGTAGCCCAAATAACTTACTTTTCTCTGGCAGATTTGGGCCTTCTTGGCTGAGGCTCTGTATCCCAATCTTCCCAGCTCCTCCAAGAGGCATTTAGTCCCCTCTAGGCAGTCATCCTTAGTCTCGGGTCCCAGGTTTTTTCACAGGCAGGAGGGGAGTATTTCGAGCTGATTGGCACTTCTTCCAGATCCCTTGTTGTAAAAGCCTGGTAATGTGGGGCCTGGTTCCATCCCCGGCTTCCTCCACACTGGATATTGTGCACAGACGCAGGGGAGGCTTGTACTCTGAGCTCCACATGGATGGGGGCTGGTTGGTGGCCCTTCCCATCCCTGCCATCTCAGCCCAGGCCTGGGGAAAGACCTCAAGCCACCAGTCCAGGTCCTAGGATGCCCTGACCAAGTTCTCAAACAACTTGTATTCATCCTCTAACCTGAGAGTCAGGACTCTAGATTTTTTTACCTGTCACTTTTTTTCCTTTTTCTTTCTCTACTTCTCCTCCTCTGTCTCCCTGTTATGGTAGACTTTCTCAGCAACCTGCACTAACTCGATCCTGTCTTTCTAGCCTCTGAAGCTTTCCCCTGTTATCTGTACTAGCCTGGCCTATAAAAAGCCATTGTCACCGTAGCTTTGTCCTCCTCGCTGCTGGGGTCATAGGGTGTATATTGGCAGAATGCCTCTATGAGCCGCTCTAGAAAGGCTGTGGGTGACTCATCCCTGCTTAACCTCACGTACCTTGGTCAGATTTGTGGGTCATCATGTGGCCCCCTTGAGACCTGCCAATGTTATCTGGGCCTTTAGGTGCCCCTTACCTTCTGCCATAGTCAGGGAAAGCCCACTCTCAACGACAGCCTGGTCAATCAGTGGTGTCTGAGGGGGCATTCTTTTTAACTTCCTATATTATCTTCTCTTGCTCTTCGATCGTGAAAAGCGCTCTCATGAGTTGTTGGATATCATCCTAGGTGGACTGATGAATAAATAAAACAGTCTCAAAGAGATTAATTGGCCCCTTGGAAAGGGGGAGGGGGTTTCCTTCTGCTCCTTCCTCCAGTAAAGGGAGGGTACAATGGCCCCAGTCCCATATGGGCTGAGGATCCCAGGACCAGTGCTGGTGCTGGCAGAGCCATGGGGGCCAGGGTAGAGAGATATGGAGGAGGAGTGTCTTGGAGTATCTACTTCTTCTCAGGTCCGATCTCTCCTCCCACAGTTCTTTTTTCCTGGTGGCCAGAAACTGTGAGGTGGGTCTTAGGGGAAAGAAATGCCTTTATCTATGGGGGTGGGGGGTGTCCACCACTAGATTTTCTTTTTTTTTAGTTTTCACCTCTTTCTTTAACTTCCCTCCAGTGGTTAACTAGAATGTTTAATGAGGTAGATTCAGTCTATCCAATGTCCAAAAACCCTGTCGTCAGTCAGTTTAAGTACAAGAACACAGAACAAAATACCAACAAACACAGAGAAAAACAATCTGCTCAACCCTGCCACAGGCGGGCGTCTAGGTTCAAGAACACAGAGAGAGACTATCAATACACAGTTCGCCCCTTCCATGGGCACAGACAGTTCATCCCTTCCACGGAGGCAGAACAGACATTCTCAGCCAGCTCTGGCCCTGCCAATATGACAGGAGCCAGATACTTGCTCAGCCAGCTAGGGCTGTGCTGAGATAAACCAGGTGGTCCTGCCATAGCAGCAGGAGCCAGATAAACCAGGTTACAGCAAGACTTACTGTTTCCAGAAGGAGAGGAGCCTTCCTGACTCCTTCCAGGGGGGCCTGAAGTATCCTCCAGACCCCCGTGGTCGTGATGTTAAGGCACGTCTGGCCACCGCACTTGACCACCCAAACACTGTGGGTTCTCCGAGCTCCCTGAAGCTTGCAAGGAAACCGAAGGTTCAGACTTTCAGACAGACTTACATACTCAGACTCTGACAAGGAGTGAGACAGACAACCACGGTACCTGCTTGAGCCATTTCTCCATTCCACTGCTCTCCAGTTTGTCCCCACAGAGGGTTGATTCCTGACCAATGTACCAAATTTAAGACTCTGGGGAGCCTTAACTTCCCTGAGACCCCTCAAGTGAACACCATGGAGTCAGGGGTTGATGCAAAATGCAAGAGAAATTTAGTGTTTCAGCATGCTGGGGTCATCTTGCACACCAAGGCGGGAGAGAACGGCCATGAGCAGCCTGTTCATCAAACTTTTATACGGTTTTTAGAGCAGCAGCCATTAGGCACAATGTGATTGGCAGAACAGTGTGACTTTTAAACTGATTGGTCTTTAGGGAATGAGGTAGCAGGGACTTAATCAGTCCCTCCCTTCTAGCCTATGTCCTCTCTAACCTGTTTCTTCCAGGAGGAGAGGGGTGCCGTTGTGCTCAGGAGCCCTGGTGGAATTTCCCAAAGTTCCTGAGCTGATTTCTCAAACTCATGAC
Source organism: Uromys caudimaculatus (assembly GCA_028551405.1). NCBI lineage: Eukaryota > Metazoa > Chordata > Mammalia > Rodentia > Muridae > Uromys > Uromys caudimaculatus. Next base: position 12,603,537 of record CM052713.1, read on the forward strand.
CTCTGGAAGAACAGTCAGTGTTCTTAACCACTGAGCCATCTCTCCAGCCCCCAAGAGTTAATTCTTTCTTTTTTTTTTTTTAAAAAAAAAAAAAAAGGAACTAAGGAACTGAAGGGCAGGGAGGGGAGTGTCGTTTAAAAACCAAACAATTCTTGCATGCTTGGTATGAAAAACAAAACCCTTATGCCATAATAATGAATTTGAGACTTCAAACACTTCTTGAAACACAAATTCCTGGAAAGAAGCTGTGTCTACAAACTGTTAGCATTTTGTCTAGGTTCTGCCCCACAGTTACCTGGCAACATCCAGGTGGGCCTGACTCATTATAAACAGGGCTGCTTGCCCTTCCTCTCTCTCTTGCTCTCTTGCTTTCTCTTGCTCTTTCCTTCCCTCCTCTTTCTCCACATGCTCATGGCCAGCCTCTTCTCCTCTACTCCTCTACTTCTCTACTCTCTCTCTCTGCCTTTCTATACTATACTATCCTGTGGCTGGTCCCTCAGGAGGAAAGGATGCCTCAGCATAGGCCCATGGAGGCACCCCTTCCCCTACACCCCATCATATCTCGATGGAACATATCCCCCTTCTCTTTATCTTTTTATAAACACATCACAAACCTGATAGATTACAAGTTCAGTGGTATGGAGGGGTTGGAATGCTGCAGGTCCACAGCCATTATTGATTTTGGATACCTTTAAGCTACAGAGAGCCAGTCCTTGCTCTTCTCTGTGTAGAACCTAACATCCTGATAAGCAGATAAAAGGCTTTCAGAGTGTATTAACTTAACCAAACCCTATTCTCCACCAGTCAAATGGATGAGAATGCTACCAGATTGCATATAAGGCCAGCAGCTGTGAGTTCCCCATCTGGTTGTAGAGGGCTTTCTAGCGCTCCCACCAATTGATGTTAAAGTGCCTCAGTTTATGACTCCCCTTGTTCTGTCACCATAAGATCATGAAACTGCTTCTATGCTACAATGTGAAATTTGGGATAGCTTAAATCTGTATTCCCGGCCATAGTCACTCATATTATCTCTTAGGACTTTTGAGGCGAGAACTATGTTTTTGTGTAGGCACACCAAAAATGAGGCAATTTCATTATCATTTCTGCAATGCTGGCTGTCAGCCCAAACGACAGTGAAAATGCCTGACGCAACAACTTGGCACAAAAGCGGTTGTTATTGTCCTACTGGAAATTCCCTCCCCCCCTTATCTTTCCTTTTGGCTAGGTACTTCAGGGAGGTAGACTCTCCCTGGAGCCTGGTTCAAAGTATCCAATTTACTTGTTTATTTTATACTTAGTTTCAGTTTGTCTTATCTTAAGTATATCCTGGGGCTTAACAAGCCTCCTACTTCCTTGTAATGTGGTGTCAGTTTTCAAACCTGATCCAAATGAGTGAGATGTGTATTTAAGATATCAAAGTGAACCCTGGCTACCAAGTTCTCCCTGCAGTCCCTCACTCCCTACCTTGGGGGGGGGGGGGACTGGCATACCTCACCCCCTACCCTGAATTCTCCAGCGCAGGAGGCTGGTATGCTCTTCCCTATCAAATCCATTTTGGGTACCCACTCTCTTTGAACTTTTGGGCCTCCTGGCTGCTGTACATGCTCCCCTCTCTCCCCTCTCCTTTCCCCCCCTTACATGGCACAGCTCCGTCTGGTCATGACTACTCTAAATTCCCTCGCAGATGTTCCTGTCTATGCCTCTAATCACACTCACCCTTCTATCCACAATAACTACAACATATCTAAGACCAGTCATCTTTCCCTTTTCCTTTCCTTTCTTATTTCTTTTTTTCACTCACATGGGCTCAGTCATAAAGCAAACTGTTAGTAATTTTTCAAACCTAAAATAAACTAAAAATACCTAGGCAGGAAGGCACCAGCTCCCAGGTGTTAATCCTGCAATTCACACACACACATACACACACACACACACACACATCACATAACAACAACAAACCCTCCACCATTTGGGGCCAAATTTAAAGCAAGCTTTTATTAAATATTAAATACTGGCTAAGGATGAACTTTGATCAGGACCATTCACTGGAATTTCCCAGCTAGAATGACCTTGAGCCAATGTTGCAGGGACTTGTAAGGGCAAACTTGTAGGCCACCATACTTTCCCATGAGGCTTTGTTATTTCCCAAGACTACAATTTCCAGCATTCCAGGAAGTTACCTGGTTCCTAGACATGTGAGGAATACAGGTTTAACTTTGGGAATTACACAGAAAACACAGGAGCCTAGTGCCTCTGCATATTTGTGATCTGGTAAACTTAGGTCTATGTAAACACAACTTTGGTTTTGGGAGTTTACCAATTATATATCATTCTTACACTTAGGGGGCATACAGAGGAACCCTAAAACCTACTGATATGAGAAAATAATTCTTATTCATTTGTAACATAATGCAAAATAAATTCAACCCCTTTTATAATGTACTTAGTACAATAACTTATCTCTGTGCTTTCAACATTAAGGAAAGATAAAATAACTTAGTGTAAGAAAACAGGCAAGCCAGGCAGTGGTGGCACACACCTTTAATCCCAGCACTAGAGAGACAGATGCAGGTGGATTTCTTAGTTCTAGGTCAGCCTGGTTTACAGAATGAGTTCCAGGACAGTCGGGGCTACACAGAGAAACTGTCTCATAAAAAGGAAAGAGGAAAAGGAGGAAGAGGAGGAGAAAAGAAAATTGAGGCAGAGTAGCAGACAAACTGGATCTCGACAGCTGAGACTGCTTTATTGGAACAATGAGGGGCCTCTTTCTGCAAGGTAAAGGCTGAGCACATCTAGAGAGGCTGGGGCATGAGTATACACGTGCACACATATGCAGGCAGCTATCAAAAAGATACAGCTATTTTATTTGTTTGTTTGTTTGTTTTTGTTTTGTGGTTTGACTGGGAGCAGGATGGGTTGTTCTCCATGCCTGGGCATATTGTTTCTGCAGGTAGAGCAGATCGGTCAGGAAAGATAAGCCATGCTTTATGGCTAGGGGATACTGCCCAGTACACCATAACTCAATTGCTCATGACCCTATGCAATTTATTAACCATGACTTACTCAAATTACTATCATGTCTACCACAAAGGTGACCAGGTACCACAAAGTAAAGAAGACAAAAAGAGTGGAGACAGAAATGTTTAGAATTTCTTCCTCTCAGATACCTGGAAGGACTAAATGAGATCCTATCTTTCCATATACAGCTTCCTGAGTTTGCATTGGAATATATAGTTATTTTATTGAGAAAGAACTGTTTCTGGACAGGCAGTGGTGGCACACACCTTTAATCCCAGCACTTGGGAGGCAGAGGCAGGTTGATTTCTGGGTTCCAGGCCAGCTTGGTCTACAGAGTGAGTTCCAGGACAGCCAGGGCTACACAGAGAAACCTCAGAAAAAAACAAAAAAAAAAACAAAAAAAAAAAAAAAAAGAACTGTTTCTGGTTATGATAGCACACATCTTTCATCTCATTTTATCTGGAAGGCAAGGAGATTTTGCATAGAAAGAAAGAAGAAAGGAGGGGGTGGTGAAAATTACATAATATATTTTTCCTAAGGATTTTTAAAAATATAATGAAAAGAAAGAGACCATCATTCCAATTGAAGTGTCTGGACAAGGCACACTTTACTCTTGATCAAGAGGATGCAATCATGAAGAGCAAACACATACCAAACAAGAAGTGCATTTGGCTGTTATTCTAATGCAGGTAGTAACTGTATTTTCCCATTTGCCCCGACCCTCGGGACCTTTGACAAGGGTCCGAGGAGGGAACTGTTGGATGAAGGAAAGAGACTGGAGACACAAGATACTTTGGGAGCAAGACTGTAATCCGATCAAGCTCCAAAGAGCTTTATTTCTGGGTATTAATAAAGGCACTTAAGGCAGGAGGTGACAGGGGTGGGGGAGTTCCAAAAGGTCAACGTTCCTGCCAGATGTCATATTGTTCTTACAACAGGATAATACAAGATCTCCCTAAATCCGTAGGTGGTGTCAACGGGATATCACTGAAACTGCAGGCTGCATCAAACAAGATATCTCAAAACCGCAGGCTGGTCATCTGATTGCTGGGAGGCCTGAAGCACCGGGTCCAGGAAATTGAAACTCAGGCCTACTAGCCAGGCCAAAGCCTGTAGGTCCCCAACATCTCCTCCCTTTTAGTTTTAAGAAATAATCCAAATAGCAAAGAACCTTTAGAAACAGGGGGGCCTTAATCAGAGGGGGGGGGGAGTAGGGACCCAATCCTCATCATTACACTGTGTCTTTTTTATGAGGAGAGGATTAAGGTTCACCTGTTGGGTGATGCCTTCTCGACACCAACCTCTATGCAGTCGGGTGTGCTCCTCAGGGGACTCAGAAGCAGAGCATAGCGTCCTCTCCTTGCAGTGCTTAGCCTCGCACCCCTGCTGATGCCCACACCGCTTGCAAGCAGGCATGCATAAATCTGAGTTTTATTCAGCTCCTAAAGGAGAATCATCAGCTTCAGGCACTGCAATTCTACGATCGAGTAGATCAAGGCCGTAATAATGAATTTGTAAAGGTCGGGATGTCACGGAGTCAATCTGCTGTTCTAAATGCCAATCTAAATCCTCTGAATACTCAGAACATTATTAACATTTTTTGCTAAATGATTAACAAAGGTAGCTGTCTTAACTTCTTGTGTTGAAACAATTGTAGAAGCAGTGGTGCTAGCCGTTAATGTAATTAAAGCTGCTATATCAGTAATAATCAAGCCCACTACTCTCTAGCTTCTGTTTTAGAATCTGACTGACTTCTTCCAGTACTTGTAAACCTTTTTTAGAATACCAAGGTCCTGTAAAACTCACAAGCAATAAAACAAAGGCTATTTGATAGACCACCATAACAGACATGCCAGATTTTAACACTCTAACATAGTTAAAAAGTGTACCATCAATACAACTTACATTAAATTCTGTAGAAGAATCAAAATTTTAATATGACCAATTAACAAAAAATTAGGAGCCTTAACACATATACTACCATTTGTTCAAAATACAGATCTTGTTCCAACTTTATCTCCTGCTAACATAACATCATAGAGTACTGCAGCTAACTTCCAAATATGTCTTTGAGAATGTCCATAACCAGCCTTTCCAATGAAGACTGACATTCCATGTTTTCTGTTCCACAAGGTCTAAAAGCTTGAGGCAAGGCAACTTATCCAATCTGAGATATAGGCAAGCAAAGGTAGGTCAGGAACAGATGTCCAATACAGCTTTCCTGTCACCAATGTCAGGGCACTCAGCAAGCTCACAGGTCAGCATCATTCTTTGTCCCAGCATCAGCATGTTTCACCAATCACTCTGGCAGCTAGCATGTTTCTTTAGCATCCTGTAGAAAAAACACAAATATGCCCTCTTCCCCATATTAAATACCTGATCTGGATCACGCCATGTGCCTGTAAGTGGATCCGTCCATTTCACCTAGGCATAAGTATGCCTAGTTGTAGGGTGCCATAGACACTTAGCAGAGAATTCATTGGCATCCAAATTTTAAGAATTTAAAATAAAAAGCATGATTTAAATAATTCTGTGGTGTGCAGGGATATAACTTCCCTTTTTTACTTTATGAAGATATTTTTTTAATGTTCCACAATACCTTTTCCTTGAGAATTACAAAGAATCAAAATAATATGGAAGTATTAAATTTTTGACAGAAAGTCTCAAATGCATGACTGTAATAGCCAGTTCCATTATCTGTTTTAATCTGATTGGGAACACCAAGCATAGAAAAACAATGCAGGCAATGACTGATTATATTTTTAGTTGCTTCTCCTGTTAAAGCAGTTGTAACTAGAAAGCTTGAAAATGTGTCAATAGTCACATGTACATGTTTTAATTTTCTAAAATCAGAAATATGAGTAACATCCATTTGGTATAATTGGTATAAGTATAAGTTCTTGAGGATTAACACCATTATGTGGTACAAGTAGAAACTGAGGACATTCAGAACAAGTCTTTTATAATTTTACATGTACATTTTCTAAAACTACCAAATTATTATCTCAAGCTGTTACTGTTTTGATGATGTAAAAAGTGAGATTGTTTATGGGTTCTTCAAAATTACAAACTCAATAAAAGCAAACTCTTTATAATCATCAGGATGTAAAGGGACAGTATAAAAACAATCTTCCAAATCCATAATAATTCTATATGCATTTCCTGGAATGGCAGCTAGAGTAGGCAAGCCAGGTTCTAATGCCTTCACAAGTTCCATAGCCTCCTTAACCTTTCATAAATCTTAAGTTTGAACTTTGTTTTGGATTAATGGAATAACCAATCCCTTGGAGGTGAGTAAGTACATCAGCTCCAATGTCTATTAATCCTTCAAAACTTTCTTCAATTATCAATTTAAGGTTAGGTCTCTCATTAGCAACAGACTGAACTCAGCACACAGAGGAACCAGAGTCATCCAAAACAAGTTGAGCAAGTCTTTTGTTAATGCTATAGGGAAAGCAGCCATAATTCTTTAAGACACCTAGATAAGGGCCTGCTGTGAATGCCTTGGTGTCTGAGGCTGACCCCTCCTTCCCGAGGAAAGGTCAAGCACTTCTGTAGGGGCTGGTTAAGACAAAAGGAATGCCACACAA
>CM052713.1:12610244-12645448 GCA_028551405.1 Uromys caudimaculatus
TTTTTTTTTTTTTTTTTTTTTTTTTTTTGGTTTTTCTAGACAGGGTTTCTCTATGTAGCCCTGGCTGTCCTGGAACTCACTCTGTAGACCAGGCTGGCCTCGAACTCAGAATCCACCTGCCTCTGCCTCCCAAGTGCTGGAATTAAAGGCATGCACGACCACTGCCCGGCATGACTTGATAGTCTGTACCTGCCTCTGTTCCTGGAACAGTCATTTTTTTGTTTTTGTTTTTGTTTTGTTTTTTGGGTTTTTTTTTAAATGACCCAAACCTCTACATTTGAAACATCCTTCCTCCCCTCATTTCTGTTGGAAGCATACCTTTGTAAGGCAGCAAGCCATAGCCAGACCCTGATTGTAAGGGGGTCTGATTTCTGCACAAAGATGAATATATCCAGCTAAGCCTGTCTTTGCTCGTATGACCTAATAGCAGCTCGGCAGGTTGCATAACAAAAGGAATTCCTGCTAGAGTATCTCTAAAAATTCTACTTGCTGCTTTTCCTGAGGCTGTGATTGAACTGCAAGCTGCAGCTAATGGAACACTGGCAGTTTTATAATTTTCAAGTTTCTCTTGTAACATCAGAACACAGCCATAACTTTGGAAAAACTCAGCCTCCAACAAACAATCCAGTCTCTCCAAAATCACCAAGTGATTCACAACCATGCTACAAAGTTTGGTTGCCAGTTCCTGCACATGAACACAGGATGGTGTGGCCTCTAAAACCTCACCAAAGAGATACTGCCCTAAATCCTATCTTTTATAAGTCTGGTTTCTAGGATAAGAATTACATAAAATATTAACTCAATTTAAATGTATCTTTAGAGACCTGTTTCCCTGGGTTGGCTACATGTTGCTGTCTAGAATGACTCCAACCTTGCATTACCAGTTTTAAGCCAACTTTCTGTTACCAAAGTTACAAATTTTTAATCATACCCAATAATTTATAAGCCAATACTCTATAACCAAGACATGTAAATCATTTTTATACTTTTAAAACCAATCAGAAGCAAAAATGAAGTAACCACACATTTATTTATTTAGATTAGACAAAATTTAAATTTTTCTAGTTGTAATTTCAAGAGTGGAGCACCTTGTTACTTATTGAACCCAATAATCACAGTCACAGAGATTTTTCTAGGAAAAACAGCTGTCAGCTCCCTTACCATAGAAGCCGAGAAGTTGCTAGCCCCTTTAAGAGCACCTTTTGCATACAATTAAGCCTCTGGCAGTGCTTCTCTGGCTGTGTTTGACTCCAAAGGTCAATTGAGACTGCCTTTTAAAACAAGTTAAGCTAAATCAAGGGGTAGATGGCTAGCGGATAAAGTTTTAACCAATTTTTCTTTTCTTTTCAACATAAAACACAGGACAACTTCCATTCATACGACACAGACTTAACATAAAACAGTCAGTTTTGACACATGGACAGATTGGTGCACCAAGAACATACAACACTAAGACAGGAAAGAGAATTAGATGTCCCAAAGGGACTCAGACATCCTACCTAAGAGACCCAGAAGTAGAAGAGCTAGGATGTTTCCCGAACTCCTTCTGTCCCTAGGAGAGCTCTGAAACAGCTTACATCCATTTTCCTTCCCTGGATAGTCAGGGAGGTTTGTTTTTATCAGACCCATTCTCTCCCATCTAGGGTATAAACCATCTCTAGTCAGGGTCCAAAGACTAGAAGCACCTATAAGAATTATCTTTGCTTCCCTAGATTTTAGCATAACTCTAAACACCTTCATAAAACACATTTTACCATTATTTGGAAACACATGCACAGAACACATTTACCATTACTTGTAAACACATATATAAAACACATTTTACTATTACCTTGTCCTTCAATAAGGTTTATTTATTGCTAGTTCATCTTTTTTTCACAAAAACATCTCTTACTCTAGTCCATCTCTTATACAAAATCTCCCTTTCTAACTTATACTACTTAACACAATTTTCACACAATAAAACATTCCTTTTCTAAGTTTATGTTACTTCACACAGATTTTGCATAAACTCAATTTTCACACAATAAAACATTTCTTTTTTAAGTTTATGTTACTTCACTCAGATTTCACATAAACTCACTGTAAGTTTGTGTTACTAATTCATAGCTTTCGCACAAACTGCCCCTTTTACCCGAGTATCTCATGTCCTGAAGGAGAATTCTCTGTGAATAAAATTTCCTATTTTTTCCTTTCTACGGAAAAACATCTGTCTCCTTCATGCATCACTCACCTCACTCCTAGAAGTCCGCCTCGTCGGTCGGATCACTCTGAGAGCGTCTTCAAAACTCGATCCTCAATAGGACCACCTGGGCCAGGCTTTTCTGTGAAATGATGTCCAGCAGTCGTATACGATCCACGTCTGGGCGCCAACTGCCTCAACCCGAGGGACCTTCGACAAAGGTCCGAGGAGGGAACTGCCAGTGAAGGAAAGAGACAGGAGACAAGAGATACCTTGGGAACAAGACAGTAATCCGATCAAGCTCCAAAGAGCTTTATTTCTGGGTAGTGATAAAGGTGGGAGGTGACAGGGGTAGGGGAGTTCCAAAAGGTCAACATTCCTGCAGGTGTCATATTGTTCTTACAACAGGATAATACAAGATCTCCCTAAATCCGTAAGTGGTGTCAATGGGATATCTCTGAACTGCAGGCCGCATCAAACGAGATATCTCAAAACTGCAATCTGGCCATCTGATTGCTGGGAGGCCCAAAGCACCGGGTCTGGGAAACTGAAACTCAGGCCTACTAGCCAGGCCAAAGCCTGTGGTCTCCGATACCATTGGCTAGGGTCCAACCTCACAGTCTTACTCCTTTGGCTAGTGTCTTAGTCAAGGTTTCTATTCCTGCACATACATCATGACCAAGATGCAAATTCGGGAGGAAAGGGTTTATTGTGCTTACACTTCCATGCTGCTGTTCATCACAAAAGGAAGTCAGGACTGGAACTCAAGCAGGTCAGGAAGCAGGAGCTGATGCAGAGGCCATGGAGGAATGTTGCTTACTGGCTTGCTTCTCCTGGCTTGTTCAGCCTGCTTTCTTATAGAACCCAAGACTACCAGCCCACAGATGGCACCACTCACAAGGGGCCCTCCACCCTTGATCACTAATTGAGAAAATGCCTTACTGCTGGATCTCATGGAGGCATTTCCTCACCTGAAACTCCTTTCTCTGTGATAACTCCAGCTTGTGTCAAGTTGACACACAAAACTATCCAGTACACCTAGTCTAAAAAGAACTGGTATATAGGGAGTGAAGGAGGGAGGGAAAAGGAGTCCCTGCCCTAAGCCATCAAATTCCTAGAGCAGTGGACCTTAAACAAAGGTTTTCCTTGGAGGATTAAAGCTTTATTACGTCTTAAATGGTGGAGAGACAAAACGATCTTAATCCCTTGTCCTGAACACAAGTTTTATAGTGTTGGGTAGAAAAGACTCCTGTCTGACAACTCTTACATATGTGTGAGGATTTTGCTCTGCATGTGTACCTATGTACCACGAGCACGCCTGGTGCCTGCAGAGGCCAGAAAATGGCACCAGATCCCTTGGAACTGGAGTTACAGGCAGTTGTTGATGTGTTTATGAAAAGATAAAGAGATATCTATGTGTATGGAGGTGTGAGGGAGGTGTGGGGGGAAAGGGGTGCCTCAGTGGGCCCGTGCTGAGGCATCCCTTCCCCCTGAGTTTATTTAGGACATGGGAAGGGGAGCTAAGAAGGTAATAGAGGAAGAGAAAAGCAGAGAGAGGGAGAGAGTAGAGAAATGGAGGCCGACCATGACGACATGGAGAGAGGGGGGAAGGGAATGGAGAGAGAGGGGGATCAAGGGGGCAAGAGGCAAGGCAAGAGAGCAAGAGAGAGAGGAGGGGGCAAGCAGCCCCTTTTATAGTGGGCCAGGCCCACCTGGCTGTTACCAGGTAACTGTGCAGTGGAATTTAGACAGGATGCTAACATTCCATTTTGGTTTAATTAAAAAAGAAAAATCCGAAAGAGGCAATGGCAAAGTCATAGTATCTGACTGCTTCATGCTGGCATTGGGGGTGACGTGTCTCTGGGGAACCTAGAAGAATAGGTATGGGGGATGTTTGTCCAGTCATAGGAGAGTTGGCTGTTTCCTTGCTGTTCAGGATCTGTGGAGCTGTCTGAGGATAGATCAGAAGGAACAGGTCCAGTAGAAGTACCTGTGTCTGAGAGGAGATTGGAGCATCTGAAGGTTGCTTCTCTGGAGCTGTCCTGGGCAAGTAAGTGCCTGGACTTGACAAGATGTTGAAACACATTATTATAGGTAGAAAAATAGATTAAGTACATTTGGGAGAAAGAAAATTTTTCTTAAGATGTACATTTTAAACCCAGAGGAATCCCACCCTTTGGAATAGGTAGTAAGTGGGCACTTTGGGCAGATGTACTTATCTGGATGGAGACTATTTAGTCAGTGAGAAGTAGATCTGAGTGGATTTTCTGTAGCTTATAAGTTTACAAAAGAGATAACATGAGTTAACCACATGAACAGTCTTTAAGATGAGCCTTTTGTGGGGCAAAAGGAACAAGATTAAAAAGTTGGATCATATAGTGAAATATTTTATTAGAGTTATAACATTAGGTCAATGGTATAGCAAGAAGAGAAAGGTAAGGAGATAACAGATTACATCTGTGAAAGCTTAGCTGACAATGTAGTCAGAAGTCTGAGAAATAAACAAAAATCTAGCAGTCTATGTTGGCATCAGGACTGCCAAACCGGTGACGTCACACCCAAGTGACAGAGCGACCTGCTCACCTGTTGCCAAGGCAACAGCCACCATATTCCCAGAATCCACTTGGCCCACCGCCCTCCTTTACCTGCAGCTATGTCACTCTCTATATATAAATGGAAGACCCCTCTGATCTCTCTTTTTCCCCTCTCTCTTCTCCCTTTCTCTTCTTGCTGCTACCTTGTTTCCCCCCCCCCCAACAAACCCCCCACATGGAACTGTTTGGCTTGGTGTGGTTTTGGACCACCGCCGCAGCACATATCCGACCCATTCCAGCATTCTGTCTAAACTCCACTCCACAGTTACCTGGCAACAGCCAGGTTGGCCTGGTCCACTATAAAAGGGGCTGCTTGCCCCCTCCTCTCTCTCTTATCTCTTATTTCTTGCCTCTCTCTTACTTCTCCCCATTCCCTTCCCCCCTCTCTCTCTCCACATGGTCATGGCTGGCCTCCAACTCTCTACTTCTCTACTCTCTCCCTCTCTCTGCCTTTCTCTGCCTCTACTACCCTCTTAACTCCCCTCCCCATGCCCTAAACAAACTCTATTTCTATACTATACCTTTGTGTGTGTCTGGTCCCTCTGGGGGAAGGGATGTCTCGGCATGGGCATGCACACCCTTCCCCCCACACCTACCTCCCCATACACCCATATAACATATCTCTCTATATATATTTTTATAAACACATCAGTCATATTATTTAAAAAATGACAAAGTCCACTAGTCAACAGTTCCCTGGTCTCTGTGGCAACTTCATGGCAACTTGGGCAGAGTCAGTCGGTTTTCAAGTGCAGAAGATGCAGGGCTTTTTTTTTTCTCTGTGGAATGGATACACATGACATGAGAAATGCCTTACCTTTATTTAGTTAAGTCATTTGACCCAGGGTATCCAGTTTTGTCCACTGCATTTCCAGTGATTGTCATATCACAATCTAGGCAGTATCCTGTAGCTGTGTCCACATCTTCTGAGACCATCTACCATTCTGGGCCAACTGTTAAAGACTTTGGGAATTCTGTCTGTCATAAACTTAAGAATTAACAAACTTCTGACAGGATTGAGAGCCATATAAATTGGCTATAACTGAATAGAATTTAATGTATTAGCAAAGAGACATATGGCTAGGACCAACTGCAATAGTGGACAAGCAGGCAGCGCCCAGTAGCAGCTTTGGCCGGGCAGCAGAAGTTCAAGTGCATGGGAAGGCAAGTCTAAGGGAGGAGGTCTCCAGCCTGACACAAGAGGTGGGGCCAGACTCACCTTTCCCTCTGAGAACCGAGAGCAGAGCTAAGGAGCAGAGGAGGAAGGGCATCAAGTGGGATGCCCTGCAGAGGGCATGGCCAGACTTGCTTCTCTGGCAAACCAGCTGAACCAGTGGTTTCAGCAAGCCACAAATGAGGGAGAAGGGAGGGGAAAGTCTGCTAGAGTCCTTAGCGAGAAAGTGCCAGTTTAGCGGAGATGGCGAGAGACTGTTTTAGACCAAGACATCCATTAAATAGGGAAAAAGGTGGCAATAGACTGATCCCTGGGGGAGACACGTGGTGGCTGGGGACTAATGCTCAGAGACGGTGCTCCTGAGAGCAGTTGTCCAGGCCCCGCCTGGAATTCTCAGCCACAAGAAACAGTCTCAAAAGGAAAGAGGAATGTCTCACCCAAGGGAATAAGTCCTAAAACAAGGGTCAGTGAAAGACTAAATGTCTCCCATCCTCAAGGACAACACAGGGATAGCTCCGAACTCAAGAACTCTTCCCTGGGACCATGCAGACAGTTACTCTGACCAGTGGGGGATGGGGCTTACCAGTTCTGGGCTATAGAGCATGGCTCTCTTGTAGTAGCTGGGGTGGGATGCGAACCTGCAGTTTCTAGATACGAGTCATGACACCAATGATGTATTTACAAAAAGACAGAGTCACAACACCAATGATGTGTTTATAAAAAGATAAAGATATCTATCTATCTATATATGTATGTTCTATGGGGATGTGAGGGAGGTGTGGCAGGAAGGGGGTGTCTCAGCAGGCCCATGCCAAGGCATCCCTTCCCCCTGAGAGACCAGTCACATGATGGTATAGTATAGAATAGAGTTTATTCAGAGCATGGGGAGGGGAGCTAAGAGGGTAATAGTAGAGGCAGAGAAAGGCCGAGAGAGGGAGAGAATAGAGAAGTGTAGGCCAACCATGACCACATGGAGAGAGGGGGGAAGGGAATGGGGAGAGAGGAGGATCAAGGAGGCAAGAGGCAAGGCAAGAGAGAGAGGAGGGGGCAAACAGCCCCTTTTATAGTGGGCCAGGCCCACCTGGCTGTTACCAGGTAACTGTGGGGTGGAGTTTAGACAGAATACTAACAGTTATGAGCTGCCATGTGGGTCCTGGGAATCAAACTTGGGTCCTAGTCAAGGACAGCTAGTGCTCTTAACTCCTTCACCAATTCTCTAGCCCAAGATTTTTTTTTTTATAGTAGAAATGCTCGTGGATAAGAAAAGATTTTACACTGTAAATTAGTTTTTCCCTGAATTGAAAGATTTTTCCAAACTGGAAAAGGAAGAATGAGGATACAGTGAGAAGTTAAGGTACCTGATAAACACATCTTAAAACTTATTTCAGTGGACAAATATCTATTTGTAAAATTCGACTTATTGTATGATTTTTTTAATTGTTTCTATGACCTTAAGTCTATAGACTGGTGGTTAAATGAACAGATGGCTCTGAGAAATTACCAATATTGAGTAAAGATCTCTGTTTGCTTAGCCAAAGACACCCCTATCCCTTCTCCTGAAAACATCAGTAGTCTCCGTATACAAGCATCATGTTGAAGTTTCGTCTATTGTAATGCTAAGTGTGGGCCTGAAGTCTGCACCCAGACCTGTGACCCTACCCTCTAGTTATTTCTCACTGGTAATAAAGATGCCAACAGCTAACAGTTGGGCAGAAGAATAGGTGGGTTTTAGGTTTCCAGGATGTGGGGGTTGGAGTGGGACCATGAGGAAGAAAAAAATGCAGGAGGAAAAAGGAGAAGCCACCATGGGTTAGGAGTCAAGAAAACATGGCCCCAATGGCTGGCCAATTGGAATTAAGAGAAGCCCAGATGAAAAGTAAATTCTAACAGCATAGAGGGTAGGTATCTGCCCAGCAGTTGTATTGTTTTAAGCTTATTGTAAATATAAAAGTTGTGTGGGTCTTTTATCCAAGAAGTAAATGGTCGAGACAGGATAGAAACCCCAGGTTGGGATTAAATAAATTCTGCAACAGTATTGGGTATCCTATTTTTTAAAACTGAACAAAGCTGGGTGTGGTAGCACATACACGCCTTTAATCCCAGCACTTGAAAGTCAGAGGCAGTTGGATCTCTGCCATCTCAAGGGCAGCCTGGTCTACAGAGCAAGTACCAGGACAGCCAAAACTACGTAGAGAGACACTGTCTCAAAAACAAAACAAAACCAAATATAAAAGAAAAGAAATGTGAAGATGGACGAAAGACTATGTAGGCCATAACTATTAAAGGGAATTTTTTTAAATTTTACTTTTAAACATTTTAGATTTTTAAAGGAGACTTTTAAAAATTGAAAACTGGTTACAGAATCTGCTTCATGAGCTGTCAGGAGATGAAGCCCTAGAGAAATGACAGCTGAAATTGTGTGGCTTTATCAATTAAAATTTATACCACATCAGAGTCCCTTTATCCTGGAGGGAATGGACCCTATCAGGTACTTCTAACTGACCCTGTACCGCAAAACTTCATGAAATGAACACTTAGATTTATATATCTCACCTCAAACTTGGGCCAGCTCCCTCTGAGAACACATCTGTATGAATGTAATGTCAGGATTGTCTGTGAGTCCCTATCTGAAATACTGGATTTCTTACCTGGCAAGTAAGCCATTGACTTTTGGTACCAAACACATCTGCTCCAGCTTCCTGCCTGGGCATGAGACACAGCTGCAGGCTCATGCTGTGAAACTATTTTATCTCTAGAGGCTATGAAAAGAGACTTTCACTTCTGCCAAGCGCTCCCTGAGTCCCAGGTGTTTGTGGCTGGCGCTGGGGCCCAAACTCTCCTGTGACCCTCCCCATCCTACCATTGTCCCTCTGTCTGTCTACATGACATCAACAACTCTTACAGTACATCCCTCATTCCCTCGTGATCTGTCTCAGTGTCTTCTTAAGCCGTCCCACTCCATCCAAAACCTAACCCTCACATACTCATTGGACGGCACTCAGGTTTAACCACATCAACAACTGAGTACCTAAGCAAGTAGACTCGAAACCTTTTAACATTTAGTAGGGAGGATTATATTACATCCTCTCATTAGCAATGCTTTTGCTTAAAGCACTTTACTTACCCAGGGCCTTGCCTTGTCCGAATAGAGTGTTCTTATTCAACTTTTTTACTAGTTTCATAAAACATTCTTTCATTATTCAGTATTGATAGGTTATTTCTCCGAAGGTGAAAAGAGCTGATTCAAACTAGATTGGATTAGATTAAATGCAGATTTGTCAGAGACAAAGGCTTTGGCCTTGGCATATTCTGCTAGATGAAGGATCCCGGGTTTGACTTATTCTGCTAGCCACAGTGTCTCGGACCTCTCAGCAGGCATTTCTTTGAGTCCTTTCTGCCAGATATCAGATTATCTAGGGCCCTGACTCTTAGGCTTGGCTTGATTAGCAACACAAAGGGTTCCGGCCTCACCGCAGGCATTCCTCTTACCCCTCCCCAGCCTACTGCCCACAGCTAGGGATTAGACGTCCGGCCTTCAGCTCTGGGACAATTATGGCATATAATTATATGATGTCTGGTCACATTGTGGATTCTCCCCTCCCCTGCCATTTCCCGCCCTAATGTGCTTAAATCATTGTAACAATAAAGATTGTTTCAGAGCTTGAACGGAATCTCATCTTGCTCCAACGCATCCTTTTGTCTCCTGCTTCTTTCCATTACCAATGGTTTCTCTCTACAGCACGGAGCACCCACTGGTGGGAACTTCGAACCTAGTCACTAACCTTTCTTGGAAGGGCCCTCCAAGGCAAGGCAGGCAGGGAGCTCTTTGCACAGATTTATTGGGTAGCTGCTCACTGGCCTCCTGGCCTCTCCTGGCCTCTCCTGGCCTCAAGGACCAAGGCCAAGAAAATCAGCATGGGGAGAAGGGTAGAGAGAAAAAAAGAAAGTGTATGTGTGTGGGTGGGTAGATGTGGGTGGGTGTGTGCACATGTGCACACAGAGAGAAAAGAAGGAAACGGAGGAGGAGGAAGGGGGGAAGAAGGGGAGGAGGAGGAGGAGGAAGGGGGAGGAGGGGGAGAGGGAGGAGGAGGAGGGGAGAATCCAAAATGTCTGGATTATATAGGGAAGAGCCTCTGGGGTTAGGGCAATCCACTCAGCCTTTGAGCTGGAAAGTTCCAGGTTGGGGGCAGGATATGCCAAGTAGGGGCTGAGGGATGCTGAGAGGACTTGGAAGCCAGGTCTGCTTTGATCTGTAAAATATGCACCTCAGTCCCTTGTCCTGGGGGTCTGAAACCAAACAAGTATCATTTGAGCTATTTCCTTTTTTTTTTTTTTTTTTTAAGAACTATTTATTTATTTTGTGTATTTGAGTACACCATAGCTGTTTTCAGACACCAGAAGAGGACATCGGATCCTATTGCAGATGGTTTGAGCCACATGTGATTGCTAGGAATTGAACTTAGGACCTCTGGAAGAACAGCCATTGCTCTTAACTGCTGACCCATCTCTCCAGCCACCCCCCACTGCCCCAAATCTGGGCTGCTTTCAATTCCAGATTTTAAATTGGCAAAGACTTACTTTAAATCTCCCCAAAAGAATTCAGTTTGTATTACATCTTTTTTTTTTTTATATCTCCCCAAAAGAATTCAATTTGTATTACATCTTTTTTTTTTTTTAATCCAAACTCTTAAAACTAAAAGTAAACTTCCAAGTAACAAGGAGGGATAAATATTAACTGAGTCCAATCAATTGGATTATTGTGTTACTGTTGGTATTCACAATGTTAAGATAGAGCTGCTGGAGAAATGGCTCAGTGTTTAAGAGCACTTGCTGCTCTTGCAGGGGACCTGGGTTTAGTTCCTGGCACCTACATGGAGACTCACAACTATATTTGATGCCAATGTATGCAATGTCCTCTTTTAGCCTACATACTGTTAGGGAGCTCCTAGCTCACAGACAACTCCAAAGTGTGCAGCCCCCCCCAGCCTGCACTCCTCTCTCCATTTCAGGCTTTGACTGACATTCAACCTTCCTAGGCACTAACAACAATGCTAACAACAAGAAGTAGTTACAAAAGAGATTACATGGCCCCTTATCATCAAGGAAAAGATGGAAATGATAGATAGATAGATAGATAGATAGATAGATAGATAGATAGATAGATGTCTAAGACAAATGGCTGACATGGCTTCTAACATAACAAAGTAGACTGACAGCAAAAGGACAACATAAACCCCATTTGTCTCCATTTAAGGACCAGGCTTGATTTCTTGAAGAAGGCCATAAGGCACCAGCTCCAGAAACATATTATACAATACAGAAACAGGGTCCTAAAACCTCCTCCTAAAGAACAGGCTGAGAATAACCATAAGAATGAGAAAGTATCTTATCCCAGGATGGGTCATTTGTGCTGGAAAGTCCTATCTCATTCTGTAGTTAAAAGTTCATGACTTAGGAATGTAGAGACTATTGACTACCTGACACAAGCCTATCAGAAGCTGACCTCTGTGACCTTCCCAACACCAACTAATGAAATTTTAGATTACCTAACCCACTTTATATATAGAAGAACTAATATAGTAGCCAATCAAAGTCATACTAATGTCACCGCTTTGGCCCCTACCAATTACATAGAGATTACCTAATCCTTCTAGAGAGTTCCCCTGAGTCTCTATAAGAAGGCTTATGTGCCTTTGTCTGGGGTCGACATTTTGGAGAATGGTTGACTCCTGCACGCTGGTTGTTTCTGCAGAATAAACATTTTCTGTCTTTGCATACTATCTGAGTCTAGGGTCTTCCTTCAGTGATTTTTCAGACCCTTACAACAGGTACTGCCAAAATCTTCCAGCAACACAAGTACATGGCATTTTTGAGTTATCTTGTCTCAAAATGTTTAGTCTGGGCATTGTTTCCCCTTACAGGTCATGTGTGTGTGTGTGTGTGTGTGTGTGTGTGAGTGTGTGCGTGTGTGTGTGTAAACATATATATATATATATATATATATATATATATATATATATATATATATATATATATATATATATATATACACACACACATACATATAAATGTGTGTGTGTGTATGACCTGTAAGGAGAAACAATGACCAGACTAAACATTTTGAGACAAGAAACCTCCAAAATTGCCAGTGAGCTCATTTTGTGTTAGTCATCTACTACTATTGGGCAAGGGGTCTGTCATTAAGAATGGTTTGTATATCCAGTGAGACTCCATTGGAGAAAACGAATTTTTCCTTTGTGAGCAGTGTTACTAATTGGAGATAGCCTCTAGTTAGGGATCAGGCTTTTGTCCAGTTCCCCTCTCAGTGCTGGACCCCGTCTAGGTTAGACCCATGGAGGCTGTGTACATGCTGCTGCCACAGTCTCTGTGAGTTCATATTTGTGATGGTCCTGCTGTGTTTAGGAGACCTTGTTTACTGGTGTCTTCCATCCCCAGTGGCTCTTAGGATCTTTCAGCCTCTTTTCCCACAGAGAACCCAGAGATCTCAGGAGAGAAATCTGATGGAGACAAGGTCTTTCACTCTTTGTACATTATCCAGTTGTAGGTCTTTGTATTTGTGCCCATCTACTGCAGGAGGAAGCTTCTCTGATGATGACTAAGCAAAAGACTGACCTATGAATATAGCAGAATGACATTAAGAGTGATTTTATTACTACACTCCTATAGTAGAACAGTAGTGTTTAGACTCTCCCTAGGTCCTGGGTTATCTATTCTCAGGTTCCTCGTACATAAGCAGTGTTGAGAATGAGTTCCATCTCATGAAGAGAACCTTACATCAAATCAGGTGGAAATTGATTATTCTCACAAGCTTTGTGTCACTATTGCATCAGTTTACTTTGAAGGCAGGTCACCATTGTATATCAAAGGTTTGTAGCTAGGTTGGTATTTACCTTTTGCCTCTGGCAGCATGCAGAATACCTTCCAGTATCATGAACATTAGTCAGGAAAAATGAATGCTGTAGGTAGGAACCAAATCTATTTCTCCATGTTCAAAGAGTTGACACTAAGGTTTTAATACTGTTAGATTTGGGGTTTGATTTCATTGTAATTTTGCCTTGTTACTTACATCTTTTCAGTGGTTTGAATAGGAATAGCCTCCACAGGTTCAGATATTTGAATACTTGTTATTTAAGGCATGGTATCACTTCAGAGGGATTAGGAGGTGTGGCCTTGATGGAGTGGGTGCAGCCTTGTTGGAAGCATGTTGCTAGGGGTGGGCTTTGTGGTTTCAAATACTCAAGCCGGGTTTAGTGTCTTTCTCTCTTCCAGCTTCTAGCCAATCTGGATGTAGAAGTCTCAGCTATCTCTCCAGGACCATGTGTGCCTGCCATGATGATAAAGGACTAAACCTCTGAACCTGTAAGGAAGTCCAAATTAAATGTTTTCCTTTATAAGAGTTGCTGTGATCATGGTGTCTCTTCACAGCAATAGAACATTGACTAAAACACTCTTAGAATAAAAGGAAGTATTTAGCCTATGTCTTAGGGTTTCCATTGCTGTGAAGAAACACCATGACCAGGGAACTCTTATAAAGAACAATATTTAATCAGGGCTGGCTTACAAGTTCTGAGGTTCAGTCCATTATCATCATGGTGGGAAGCATATCCAGGCAGGCACGGTGCTGGAGGAGCTGAGAGTTTTGTTCTGAAAGCAAACAGAAGACTGTTTTCAGGCAGCTAGGAGGGAAGTCTCAAAGCCCAACCCTACAGTGACACAATTCCTCCAACAAGGCCAAACCACCTAATGGTGCCACTCCCTGAGTCAAGTATAGTAAAACCACCACAGCTTGCTTTTTATTTTATTTTATTTCACCATTTAAGAGACTTTGGAGTTTTAAAGAGATCTTGGACTTTTAAGTGTTGGTTTTGATTATTTGTTTGTTTTTTAAGTTTTTGATTTTTTTTTAATTGGATATTTTCTTTATTTACATTTCAAATGTTATCCCCTTTCCATGTATCCCCTCTGGAAACTCCCTATCCTATCCTCCCTCCCCCTGCCTCTATGAGGGTGCTCCCCTACCCACCCACCCACCCACTCCCATCTTCCAGCCCTGGCATTCCCCAACACTGGGGCAACGAACCCCCTCAGGCCCAAGGGCCGGAGCTCCTCCCACTGATGTCCAACAAGGCCTTCCTCTGCCACATATGCAGCTGGAGCCATGGGTACTCTTTGGTTGTACTTTTGATTGTTTTTTTATTGTCTGTTTGGTTGGTTTGGTTTTTCCAGACAGGGTTCTCTGTATAGACCAGGCTGGTCACGAACCTGGAGATCTGCCTGCCTCTGCCTCCCAAATGCTTAAAGGCATGTGCCATCATTGCCCAGCCCTAAGTGTTGACATTTTTTAAAACTATGGGACTTTTAAAAGTTGAGCTGTTTTGTGTTATAATATTAATATTAACATGAGATCTTGGAGACAATCAAGAAAGTAAAGATTGTGGTTTGATTTTGATGTGCTTGTAATGTCAAGTTGACAGGTTGTGCTGGTTAGGTTTTTTGTCAAGTTGATACTAGTTAGAGTTATCTGGGAAGAAGGAATGTCAACTGAAGAATTTTTTCCATTAAATTAACCTGTAAGCACATCTATGAGACATTTTCTTGATTAATGATTGGTGGGGATAGGGGTGCAGATCACTGTGGGTAGTGCCACCACTGGCCAGATAGTCCTAGATTGTATTACAAAGTCAAACTAATTCAGTAGGCAGCATTCCTTCCATTCTCTAAAGTCTCCTCCCTGACTTGTGGCTGCTGCTCTGCCAGGCATCTAACCTTGACCTCAGCTGAAAGGGCAGGCCTTTCCCTTCCTTCTCTATCCTTCCCCTCCAAGTAGCCTCTCAGGTTGATGCCTGCCCTAGAGGTTTCTCTTTTAAACTACAATAAAAGTGTCTTTGAGTTTCCATTTGAGCCCATTCTTAAATTCTTTTGTGAATAAGACTAAGAATGCCAAGAAGGGACCCTCATTCCCCCTGCTCCTATGTCAGAAGGAGACTTCATGATAACCCTGAAGTCTCTGACCATAAGAGTGGCAGAACAGTGTCTCTGTACCTCTACAGTCCTGACTTTGAATTTGTGTCTGAATCCCCATGCCTTCAAGAGCTTTCTCTCTTCTCTACCACCAGGGTCACCATGTTTCTCCATTTATCAGAAAAAGCATGATTCTTCAAAAGAACCCCAGAAGACAAAGCCAGTCATGAAACAGCAGCCATATCTAATGGTTCAAAAGAATTCCAAATTGCTCAAAAGAGTCCAACAGCAAACAGAAAAGTAAGGCCTTGGATGCACCAATCAAACAGACTTCCCGAGTTTTCTAGAGAATCCAAAGTCTAAATTTAGCTTTCTGTCTCTAAGAAGCAAAAAGTAGCCAATGCTGCTGAGGGAGAAAACCAAGAAAATGCTCTTAGAGCAGGTAACTCCAGCAGCTTCTGCGAATGTCCATCTTTCTTCTCTACCCAGGGTCAGCCCATCAAGAGTGGCAGATACCTCCAAAATGTGTCTTTGTCTCTTAATGGTTGCCACCTTGTTACTGAACTTAAAAATAATCTCCATTTCTGCCAAGTCTGTTACATGTTTCTGTCTCTCTCCTTAATAAGATTTGTTACATGCAGAACAATTTTGTTTAAAAGGAATTTTAAATAATACTATATTGTTGTCTCATTTATTCTGTAACACAACTTTCCAACTGGAATCTGGCATAATACCATAAAAAATAATAATACAAAAAAAATTATTAGTCATTGTGATGGCTAATCTTGGTTGTCAACTTGACTACATCTGGAACCCAAACAGCTGGGTATACCTATAAGGAATTTTTCTTGATTGAATCATGAGAAGCAGGAAGACCCACACCAAATTCAAATCTTTTGAAGAGGGAAGATTCGCTTTAAATTTAGGCCACGTCTTTTGGTAAAGGCCTATATAAAGGACATGGAAGAAATAAGTACTTGTTCTTTGCCTGCTTACTCTCATTCTTACTGACATGTTAACTCCTTCACTGGTCTTAGAACTTACTTCTTGGATACCAGTGTATAGTGAAGATCAGCTAGCCTTGTGTGTGTGTGTGTGTGTGTGTGTGTGTGTGTGTAAATATGTATGTACTTGTATGTGTGTATGTGTGTATATATGTATATATAATATATCCCATGATATACATCCTCATTCTATCAATTCCATTTTTCTAGAGAACTTAGACTAACAGTAACAAATAAGATTAGATATTAGAAATCAGTATTTCATAAAGTTAGGAGTGACCACTTCCCTGTGAAGGCCTGTTTCCCTCACCTGCTGCCTTTATCTCTTTAGCCACACTGCACTCTTGATTATTCTAAGTTCAGATGTAACACTCCTCTCACATGTCAGTGTGACATCAGATATGGAAGGTACAAAAGATAACCTAAAAATCATATGCAGATCGTGTTGGTTGATAAGTTTAATAACATCCAAGAATGTATTCCTTAAAGGCTCCCTCTCAGGTGGCGGGTGGCTAGAGAGATAACTCAGCGGTTAAGAGCTCCCACTGCTCTTCCGAAGGTCATGAGTTCAAATCCCAGCAACCACATGTTGGCTCACAACCATCTGTAATAAGATCTGATGCCCTCTTCTGGGGTGTCTGAAGACAGCTACAGCAAACAGGCCGGAGCAAGTGGGGCCAGAGCTAGAGCTGGAGAGTTGACTAATTGGTTAAGAGCACTGACTGCTCTTCTGGAGGTCCTGAGTTCAAATCCCAGCCACTATACAAACATCTGTAATGAGATGGAACACCTGAAGAAATCAGCTCAGTAACTTTGGAATATTCCACCAGATCCCTCCCCCTCCTAGAAGAGAAAGGTCACAGCTAGTAGGTGGGCTTCTCTTCCTTTTAGAAGAGAGAGACTAATTACATTCCTCAGACCACAACCATCCGGCCACCTGCAGGTAGGGAAAGCAGATTGGGGAAGACCATCTGGCCACCTGCAGGTAGGGGAGGCGCCCAGAGCACGAAACACAGTCTGCAGGGCAGACTAGCCATTGGTCAACTACAGACAAGGGGAGTCCTGACCACCTCATTCCCTAAGGCCCAATCAGTTTAAAAGTCACACTGTTCTGCTAATCACATTGCACCTAGTGGCTGTTGCTTTGAAAAAAGGCTTGCCAAATGGGTCATGAGGGGTCGAGAACTCTCCTTTGGGTGTGGCACGGCCCCAGTGCATTGGAATAATAAAATCCTCTTGCTGATTGCAGCGATCCCGACTCCTTGGTGTTCTCTCGGGGTTGCCTGGAAAGCTAAAGGCTCCCTAGAGTCTTTATACACCCTCTTCTGGTCTGTCTGAAAAACAGCTACAGTGTACTTACATATAATAAATAAATAAATATTTTTTAAAAAAGGCTCCCTCTGGGAAGACTGCTTTCCTGAACACTCAGGGCTGAGTAATAGAAAAACTTTGTAAAAGACCAAACAAACAAACAAACAAATAACAAAATAAAAGAAGAACAATTACTACCGCAGTGCCATGATGGTAGAGAGAGGAATGTTGTGTATCTGGATCCAAGTTATCTTGTTTTAAAAAAATCATTTAGTTTTATTTTACACATATTAAATGTTTTGCTGGAATATATGTATGTGCACCCCATAAACCAGCAGAGAACAGAAAGCATTGAATCCCTTGGAACTGAGTTACAGATGACTGAGCTACCATGTGAGTGCTGGGAACCAAACCCAGGTCCTCTGTTCTCTTAATCATCCAGACATTTCTCCAGCTCCAGAGCACAAATTATCTTGAGCAATCATTAGCCCCTTTAATAGCCATTCATTGCTGACCTCTGTGGAGGGCACAAAGTCATTGCTCACAGATAAGCACTAGGAAAACCAGTCATATAGAATATGCAGGGTTGTCTCTTCAAAATAAGAGATATATAGCCTGTTTTCCACCCAGGAGGCTGTGGATGGATGAGATTAATAGTCTGGTAACCTCTGTGCTGTCTGTATGGCCAGGACACACCTAGCTTCCCCAAACCAAGGAAACTCTTATAAAAGAAAGCCTTTAATTGGGCACTTGGTTACAGTTTTCAGAGGGTTAGTCTATTATCACCAAGGTAAAAAGTAGACAGTAGCTGAGAGCTTTATATCATGATCCACAGGCAGAAACCAGAGAGAGACTGGGCCTGGTGTGAGCTTTTAAAACCTCAAGGCCCACCCCCAGGGACACACTTCCTCCAACAAGGCCACACCTACTTCAAAAAAGCCACACCTCCTAATCCTTAAGCAGTTCACCAGCTAGAGACTTAGCATTCAAATACATGAGCACAGGCAGGTCATTCTCTTTCAAACCACCACACCCACATACCTTGTGTTCCCACTTCACAAAACACTCCTTGAAGTGGTTACCACGTTGGAAAGTAGTCTTTAGAAAACCTAATCCATGTCCTAGACAAACTCCAGAATAAATTATTTCTCACTCCTTTGAGACAAGAGCTCTGTTTCTGCACTGACGTAATATACCCATGTGACATGTGTTCCTAATTTCCTTAATTTTATAGTTGGGACACTGGTAGGAAAAGGTTTCTGCTGGATATGTGGTTCACTTGTATATGGGCACAAATGAAATACAGAGGCATTCTGCCTGTGTATTTGTAGTCAAAATTGGGCCAACTGCTGCTTTGGTAAAAACCCAGGATGAAGCACAGCCTTGGTCTGACACAAGTTAGAGGAGGGCAGTAACTAAACAGGGAGCAGCCATATCTCCACACTCCCTGGAAATCCACTTTGCAGTTATCGGCTTCTCCCCCAAGCTGCAACTTTCTCCACACCTCACTTCACCCAGAGCTACACACTTGCTAAAACTCAGCATCCTAAATCATTCTACCTCACAATTACACAATTACAGTCACAAAGCAGCCACTCTTAAGGAGAGAAGCCTGGCCACAAAGCAAGCAAAGGGTCACTTTCTTAGTCACCCCAGGTTGTATAAAAACTCACTCAGAGTGCAAGATCTTTGAACAGAAAGAATTGGTCCTCATTGGGGCTTGAGCTATATCAGCAGTGATTTGCTGAGTAACTAATGGTGGTCCAAAGGGCCGTTCCCTAAAGCATATATATTCTATATTATAAAAACATAAGAATAAGGCAAAGGACTAGGTCAAGAACAATGTTGGTTTGCCTTTCGATTGCTTCCTGTCCCCAGTAATCCTCTGTTCCGCATTTTACTTCCCCATTCATTTACCAGCAACACAAGAATACAATTAACTAAAATGTTGACCAGCTTTGCCAGACAGAATAGTCCTCTACAGCCATGCTCAAACACCTGGTTAAAGCCAGACAACTGAGTTTCATTTCCTTATGAAATTTCAGTAACTCGTTAATCAAAACCTTACACTACCCAAAACACCCTTAATCCCCAGCACCACTTCTTCTATTGTTTAAATTCATATTGATGTACTAATTCTTACCCTAGCTATATTTTCTTACTAATGTAGTTAGGTTGAAATAAAATAGATAAAAAGGTTGGTGTGATGGCACACACCTTTAATCCCAGCACTTGGGATACAAAGGCAGGCAGATCTCTGAGTTCCAGGCCAGCCAAGGCTACATAAATGAGACCCTGTCTCAAAAACAAACAAACAAACAAACAAAAACAGAAAAAAGACTATGTTTTACGTAATGGAACCTTGTTCAGTGCTACAGAAAATTGAAGTTGTAGTATGAATAGAATTGGAAAGATTTATACTGAGTAAGGTAACACAAGCCCAGAAAGACAATCACTGTATGTTCTCCTGTTTGTGGACCTTAGCTTCAAATCTCTCTGTGTGTTTGAACCAGGATGTGTGTAAAAGACAGCAAACTAGAAAAGGGCCAGCAGGGGAGTCAGATGTCCTAACGGAGGAGGGGCAGCAGAATATGGGTGATATGAAAAGAGATGGGACCACCACGGGAAGATTTAATAGGGATGGCTGTATGGAATAAGGAGAAGAGGAAAATTAACCAAAACAAAGGGTGTATGAAAAAGCACCATATAAACCTATTACTTTTTAAGTCACACTGCTCATCCAGAGAACTAGAATCCCAATCCCAGCATGCATGTCAGGTGGCTCACAGCTTCCTGTAACTCCACCTGCAAGGGATCCAATAACTTCTGGCTTCTGTGAGCCCAAGCACATAAGTGACATACATTCACACAAACATGCACACATACACATAAGTAAAAAATATATATATAAATGTTTGTGTTGGGACAGAGATAGCCTACATGTCTTAAAAGCCATGGGTTAATGAATAAAAATCCCAGTGCCAGGTGTGAAATATCTTCTTATGGTTGGCAATGGAAGCCCCAGAAGCTACCAAGCAACAAAGGCACTTGCCATTCCTTTTGGTTACTATATGGTTTTGTATATGGTTGGAGGTGTGGCCTTGTTGGAGTAGGTGTGTCACTGTGGGTGTGGCTTAAGAACCTTACCCTAGCTGCCTGGAAGCCAGTCTTCCACTAGCAGCCTTCAGATGAAGATGTAGAACTCTCAGCGCTGCCTGCATCATGCCTGCCTAGATGCTGCCATGCTGCTACCTTGATGAAAATGGACTGAACCTCTGAACCTGTAAGCCAGCCCAATTAAATGTTGTCCTATATAAAACTTTCCTTGGTCATGGTGTCTGTTCACATCAGTAAAACTCTAAGACAGAATCTGGTACCAGGAGTGGGGTATTGCTGTGATAGACCTGTTCATGCTTTTGTTTGGAAGAATGTGGGTTTGGGGACTTTGGATTTGGAAAGTGGTAGAATGGTTTAAATGGGACTTAATGGGTCATCCTAGCAGGAATATGGATGACTTTGTTGCTGAGAGTAATTTGAACTGTGCAGACCTGGCCCAAGAGATTTCAGAGAAGATTTTCAGTATGTGGCATAGAGACTGTTTTTGTGGCATTTTGGTGAAGAATGTGGCTACTTTTTGCTCTTGTCTGAAGAGTCTACCTGAGGCTAAGATGAAGAGATTTATATTAATTGCATTAACAAAGGAAGTCTCAAAAAAGCACAGTAGACACTCTGTTCTCTGGTTAAGTCTCATGAAGAGTATTTTGAACAAGTGTAGCAAGCTTAGAAAGAAAAAATATAAAATATGTGGCTCGAGTATTAAAGGAGCACCAGGAAGTGAAATGGAGCTGAATTTTGTGTTCTAGGAGATAACAAATTAAGGGAGTGGGACTTTGGAGCAAGATCCTACCCAGCTAAGTTTAGATCCAGGCATGGTGGTATACACCTTTAATCCCAAGAGACAGCATGCAGATCTCTAAGTTCAAGGTCAATCTACAGAGCAAGATCCAGGACAGCTAAGCTTAGGCAGTGAAGGAAGGAGTTGGAAAACAGAAAGCTAGTGATAATGTAATAGAACAAGGGTGTTGCAGGATTTTCCCTGTCCAATTACATTAGGGCAATAGGAGCCCTGTGATTGGACAGGAAACAGGGAGGCAGAGCTAAGAGTGGAGAGACAGAGAGTGTCTGGAGGGAGAAGAAGGAAGATGGCAGCAGACATGAACTGGCGTAGCACCACCGATGGTTATGTTATCATAAAAGTTAGAATTTGGGGATAACTTGCCTAATCTAGGTGGGTAGCTTTTATCATTATCAATTGGCTCTAAAATTATTGTATTGGCATCTTGTAAACTGTGTTTTTATTGATACATAAATCTGATTGGTTAACTATATGCTTAAGAGTTTTAATTTTACTGGGTAGTTGTGTGTTGAGATGACTGATCCAGAGGGTTGTGTGGTAGCGAGAGGAGCTTTGGGGTCCCCTGCGGGAGAGATGGTGGGCAGAGGGACCGCCGAGTGAGATGCACTAGGCAGAAGCCCTGTGGCTCGGCTTGAGCTCTGCGACCAGCTCGTTGCCGGCCCGAGCTCGGGAACATGCCAACCCCATTCTTTTTTTATTATTTCCCACAACATAAGGGGGCCATGTTCCAGCTCCTGCAAGCAGCAGAATGCAGCAGCTTTGGCCATGTGGCTCTGGCTTTAGAGTGAAAAACAGAAGGGATTACTGGGACAATTGATGCTGGTTAGCTGAAGTTAAGAAATTAGCCATGATTAAGAAGATTAAGAAGAGACCAGCATCACTGAGGTGAAATCTTCTGGGAAGTGTTTCCTGTGAGCACAAAGAAGCTGTGTTCCAGAGATAGCCAAGGTTGTACCTCATGTGCTGCTGCTGTACTTGGTAATATGTAAGAGTCACCCAGGTGGTACTGGTTTTGAAGACATGAAGGGGTCATGAAGAGCAGTGGAGGCTTGGCACTGTGAGAGGGTATGGAAGGCCATTGGTGAAGGTGCAGCCTCAGTTGCAGTTGATGGCCCAGGACTGAAGGGGCCATGCAAAGGAGGTGAGGCTTGGCACCATGAAGAGAGCCTATGAGAGGCTGTTGGTGAAGCCTAGTTGCAATGGAAGACACCAGCATATTGGAGATGCCAGCACCATGGGATGGTCACCAAGAACAGCAGTGGCAGTGGAATGGATCAACCTGAGCTTAGAGGGCTACAGTGGGCAGAGCTGGAGAAGTGACACCAGCCCTTTGGAGGAGCCTAGAAGATCCTGTGTGGATCCCAGTTATTGAAACAAGAAGCTGTAACATTGAAGTTGCCTTGGAGACCCCAAGATGTTTGAGATTCAAGAGCCATGGGCTATATGCTAGGGAAAGCTGCTAACCGGGAGTAGAACCATCCTAGGAGAAAGAAGATGTTGCAGTGAACAAACATGAAAGAGGAGATGGAGATCTGAAGACCACTTTGACATCAGACATGGAGATGCAGAGTTTGGAGTTTGCGCAGCTGATTTCCTGTCTTGCTTTGGGGATTACAGTTAAGTGATTGGATAAATCTCAGAAGAGACTTTGAACTTTGGACTTTTAACATTGATGAGACTGCTATAGATCATGGGGACTTCGGAAGTTGGACTAAATGTATTTTTTATTATGTTACGGCTAGGTATGGCCCCCATAGACTCATGTTTGAACAAGCCTATGGGGGGGGCAGGAAGTGGAATATGGTGATTTGTATATGCTTGTCCCAGAGTGTGGCACTGTTAGGAGGTATGGCCTTGTTGGAGTAAGTGTGTCACTGTGGGTGTGGGCTTAAGACCCTTATCCTAGCTACCTGGAAGCTAGTCTTCCACTAGCAGCCTTTAGATGAAGATGTAGAACTCTCAGCTCCTCCTGCACTGTGCCTGCCTGAACACTGCCATGCTCCAGTCTTGATGATAATGGACTGAACCTCTGAACCTGTAAGCTAGCCCCAATTAAATGTTGTCCTTTATAAGACTTGCCTTGGTCATGGTATCTGTTCACATCAGTAAAACCCTAACAAAGACAGTTTCCCATCAGAATTTGATGCTCAGATGCTATTGTTGAATACACCACACTGTTTAGATGTGTAATATAGAGAAATCAAGATGGAAGTGAGCTTGAGACTTCCTTCCTGCTGGCTAGATCATAATGCTGGAACGTGTTATACTGACAACATCTTCCCCATCTGTGAACCCCATGGATACTGCACCAACATACTTGTCAAGATGTGCCCAGCAGCGTGATAATAGCATGACTATTATTGGGATAACCTACCACTCTCTGCTTGCTCCACAGAAGGGACACGTGCCTGGTACTGTAAACCCACTCAAAAACTCATTTCTGGGAAAGCCATAAGGAAGTGGTGGTATTTACTACCTGCTGTTTAGTTAATCTCACACAGCACCAAACCACCTTCCAAGTGTTTGCATCTATAGACAAATGCCATTCTAAGCCTTAGAGAAGCTTCTCTGCAGTGAACAATGTATTCAGTGAATGGAGACTCACAGCTGCTCAAGGTGCCTAAGGAGGACATTTACACTACCCCCTCTAAGGCTCAGGCAGCAACACAGAAGAATGTGAGATCAGAAAGACATGGAGAAGGGCTGTGAAATGCTGTCATCCAGGAATGACATAAACACTGCAATCATGATCTCATCGAGCTGTGGTGGCCTGCATTGGGCTTGCATAAGAGGGTGTGCCAAGAGTCAAACCTGGCAGCTGGCAGCCAGTGAGCACACTGTATTCTGCACCTAAGCTCAAATAACTGCCCATGAAACAAGGCATTCTGTGTGTCCCCAGTCTGTAACACCATAAGCCACACACGACCAAAAGGAAATATGAAAGGGAAAGGAAGGGAGAAGTGTCCCCCACACTAACACAAAGTTTCTAAGGGATTCTGGAAAAAACAGAAAAAAATACAAATTAGGAAGAGAACGATAATAATCACCTCCCATTGGATTGTCCAGATGTTCCCGGTGCTGATCTGAATTGGGAGAACTTGTGGAGTGTCCAGGAACACCAGTTGAAGCATACTGGTTCGTACATTTGGGTGCAATGAAGTGGTCTGGGGACTCATGGTCAGAGTTAGCTCAGTGGTAAGAGAACTCACTGCTCTTTGAGAGCATCCACATCCGGTGGCCCACAACCAACTGGAACTGTAGCTCCAATGATCCAGCACCCTCTTCTGGCTTTTGTGAGCACGTGCCTTCATATGTACATACCCACACAAAACCACAGACACATACATATAATTAAAAACCTAAATAGACTTTGAAGAAAAAGGAGGTAGAGGAAATAGTAGGGATGAAAAGATTTAAATGGAATTAGGGGAGAAGGTAGAAGTGGAGGGAGAACCAACGGGAACAAGAATGTATTGGGGGAAAGCCACATGAAAGCCTACTACTTTATGAACTAACTAAAGTATGAAATTTTCTTTAAAGAGTTTGAACAGGGGGCTGGAAAGATTGCTCAGCAGTTAAACACACTTGCTGCTCTTCCAGAGGACCCAGCCCCCACACGGCTGCTCACAGCCATCGTTAACTTATTTCCAAAGGATCCACTGCCTTCTTTTGGTCTCTGAGGCCACTGCATGCATGCAGTGCATAGACATACATGCAGGCAAAACATCCATACACATGAAATAAAAAAAAAATGAATATTTAAAGAGACAGAAGAGAATATCATAGTGGCTCCCACTTTCAATTCCACCACTTGAGAGGCAGAGGCAGGCATATATCTCTGAGTTTGAGATCAGCTTGGTCTGCATAGAGAGTTCCAGAACAGCCAGAGTTACATAAAGACAACCTGTCTCAGAGAGAGGGAGAGGAGACGGGGAGGGGGAGGGGGAGGGAGAGGGGGAGGGGGAGGGGGAGAGAGGACGAGAGATTGAATAGAGAGAGTTTGAACAAATTTCCTGTATGGTCATATAATTCTGCTCTCAGAAGCCATAGGACCATGTTATATAACAAAGATTGACCCTGAACTTGAGATCATTCGGCTTCAATTTCCCAAGCACTAGGATTATAAGTGTTTGCCACTTTTTGTTGGAAAGTTGGAAAAAAACTTAAGCACGAAGATATTATGTTAGAGCTATGTTATTATGTTAATTTCAGATAGCTCTATAAGGTTACTGGAAAAAAGAGAGAGAACGTTACCCTGGGTTTTCATTTTATGAGTTACATCCAGGGGCTGGAGACATGGCTCTATAGATAAAAGTCTTACCAGCACAAGTCTAAAGACCCACACTTAAGCCTCCAAACAAACATCAGAAGCCAGATGCAGAGGCAAGCATTTGTAATCCCTGGTCTTCCACAGCAAGATGGGAGACAGGGTTAGGAGTCAGCCAGAAGCCCATGGGTCAGCTGGCATAGCAGCAGGAAAAGAGGTTCCTCCTGACCAAGTGAGAACTGATCTCCACAAATAAGTAAATGTCTGCTGAGAGATGTAAAGGAGAAACCTCAGATAGCCATGAATTCAGTCTCCATTGATACAGAAATCTCCACAAGCCTTGCTCCCCAGGTACTAGCTTTTCCATCCAAACTCATGAATAAAAAGCAAGGTGCCTTCTGAGGCTTCACTAATCTTCGTGACAAAGGTCACTCACAGTTCACCATAAAAAGCATCTAAATTTAGAGATTTGCCACTGGAGCAAAACGTCCGTGCACTAGTAATAGAACAAGACAGGCTTTCCAAACCATGCCAGGCATGTGCTTGCAATGCTGTCATCGTGGGGCCAGGCTCTGTGCCTGTGTGCTGGTGACCTTAAAACTGGTGACTTTTCTAGGCCAGTTACAGAGTGATCTAAAACTGCAAGCAAATAGATATGGCATTTAACACACATTTAAAAGAAACATTCAGGGGCTTGAGGCGTAAGCCCAGGGACAGAATACCTATCTTGCATTTGTGTTACCCCAAATTTGATCCCCCAGCACTCAACACTATGAGTAATGAATAAATAAAACTATTATTTTAGTACTTCATATATGCACATAATAGGTCTTTTTTGTGTCAAATTATTACTAGAAGAAACATAGGTCTCTCAACCTCTGACCTTTTGACTTGTGTTCTACAGCTCAGAGTCAGCCATGGTTTAAGCTGTCAAGTCACCTTTGGGTGAAGATATCACAGGGGCAGAGACACATTTTCATACACCTTTAGAGGACAGAACTCTCATTGGGTGTTCAGAGGGCTAGTTTGTGTTTATTTTGTTTTTGATTAAAATGGCTTTAGTATAACAATATCTACAGATCAGTCATTTATTGTTTCATTGTAGTTTCCCAAAACTTTTTAAATTATAGTTTCCAGAAGGGATATTGTAAAGCCTATTTCCATGATACTAGTATACCAAATTACCTTTCTTCCAGCTATTTATAATCTTTCTCAATATTTCTACAGTATAGTTTTACGATAAGTTATATTTTCTCATCAGAAAGAGTAAACCATCTTCTCCATAATACCCTTTATGTAAGAAAGAATGTATAATATAGAATAACAAGTCTGAAGAGAAGCTACTGAAGCCTGGTAGGTACATGTCTACAAAACCAGCACGTGGGAAACTGAGGGAAGAGGATTGCTATGAGTTTTAAGATCAACCTGACATAACAAGAAACAATAAAATAAATGAATATTTTAAAAGCCAGGCAAGGTGGCTCATATCCATAACTCCTTAAGAAGCTGAGACAGGAGGATTGCCACAAGTTCAATGCCATCCCGGACTTCATAGTGAATTCAAGGTCAGTCTGCTACAGAGAACAACCCCAATTCAATGTCAAAATCAACCAAATAAAATAGGATCCAGAGAGGCAAGTTTCATACGAGCTTTGACCTCTAGCCATATGAAGCTTGAGTTGCATCCAGTACTTAACATATGCTTATTTCTGTGACTTCTTTTAGCTTTAATTTCCGAGTTTCTTCCTTAAAACTTGCTTTTCCAAGTCAATACAAGAAATAGTATCTCAAGTCGGGCAGTGGTGGCGCACACCTTTAATCCCAGCACTCGGAGGCAGAGGCAGGCGGATTTCTGAATTCGAGGCCAGCCTGGTCTACAGAGTGAGTTCCAGGACAGCCAGGGCTACACAGAGAAACCCTGTCTCAAAAAAACCAAAAAAAAAAAAAAAAAAAAAAAAAGAAAAAAGAAATAGTATCTCGCTTTTTACTCTTCCTTTATTTCCTTCTTTTCAACTCCTGTTCTTAAAGTACAGGACAAAGCATAGAAGGAAGAAACAGTAGGAGTTGGAAAGATAGATGGCTTAGTAATTAAGATCATGTAGTGTCCTTGCAGACCAGGGTCGGTTCGAGCACTTGCCTTGGAGCCTGGGAATCCAATGCCGTCTTCCTGGCCTCTGTGGGCTCCAGCACTAATGTGGTACACATGCATGTCCTCAAGCACATAAACATACACGTAGAACATTGGTGAGAGAAAGAATGGTGACCATCCTTGGTTGTTGTTAAATACTCACTGTATCCCATGTACTTCATACATTTGCTTTTTTTCCTATTTAATCCTCATAATTACACAAAGTAGCTCTTTTATCTTAATTTTATCTTTATATTTTAAACGTTTTTATATTTTTTATATTTTAAATATATTTTTTGGTTTGGCTAGGGTCTTGCTATGTAATCTAGGCTGGCCTCAAACTCCTGATCTTCCTGTCTCAAGCTCATCAGAACTGAGATTACAAGTGTGAACCGCCACTCCCAGACTTATCCTCATTTTGAAGATGAGAAAACAGGCTGAGAAAGGTTAGTGTACTCAAGTATGTGGATATCAGGATGCAAAGCTAGCTTTTGTACCAAGCCTCTGACTATAAAGCCACTACAAACACCGAGTTGAAGTATACAACTGTCAAAGTGCTGAGCTTACGTAATGGAGTAACAAAAAACACAGCATAGGGTAACCTCTGGGCTATCCAGTGTGGAAACTTTCTAAGATGTCTAGGAGAGTTTCAGAGAGGTTGTGTTGCTTGAAGTGGATGCCTAGACAGAGCCTTTGATGAGCACAGTATCCAATGAGATGACAAAATGAGAATTCTTGGTCTGGAGGTTGTTGCTCAAGCTTTAATCAGCACAGTTTCTGAAGAAAGTTGATGAGATTTTTCAAGAACAGAAAGGGAGGTCACTCTTGGGTAGTTTTAGCCCCTCTCCTTCATGAACGCTGCAGGATTCATGAATGACTGTCTAGTAAGCAATCAAAGGACCACAAGTGGACAAAATAAATTCTTAGAACCTGCTGGTATCTTCAAGGAGAAGAGTGCTGGGCATAACAGATCAAGCTGAGGTCCATACATGCTTTTACATGTCATTGGAGCAAGAAACTGGGTCCAGGAACATGAGCTCTACACAGACTCTGTGGTAGTTTGAATGAGAATGGCTCCTATAGACTCATATGTTTGAATGCTTGGTCCCCAGTTAGTGGAACTGTTTGGAAAGGATTAGGAGGTGTGGCCTTGTTGGAGGAAGTGGGGGCTTTGAGGTTTCAAAAGCCATGCTTGGGCCAAGCAGGCAGGCAGTTATTCAGAGTCTCCATACATACAACGCTCTCTCTGCCTGCAACTTGCAGATCAGATATGAGCTCTTAGCTACTTTTCCAGCATCATGCCTTGCTTGCCTGCCACCATGTTCCCTGCCATGATGGTCATGAATCAACCCTCTAAAACCGTAAGCAAGTTCTCAATTAAAGTATGGCAGCTCACAACTGTCTATAACTGTAGTCCCATGGGATCTGATGCCCTCTTCTCATGTGCAGATATACATGTGGACCAAACACCCATATACATAAGACCTAAACAAATAAACCTTTCTTAAAAATAAGAATGGAGAACAGCAGATAGAGATAATGTCATCAAAATGGGAACTCACACATCCAGAAGAGACCAACTGAGGAAGCTGAAGCAGTCAGATGGAGTTCCAGCTTGGGCTTTCTCCCCACAAACGAGCTTCCTATGGCTGAGCTTCCAACTTTTTCCCACTCTAACCTCTCTTGGGGGTGACTCACTTTCTAGCTGTTTTCAAGGACACAATGACTTTTATGTTTTACTTTGGGGCTGTTTTACTGTTCTCTTCCCTCCCTGCCACAGAGTCAGGGAACTTCATCCCAGACAAGGGACCTTGGAGAACACTTTAGACAAACATGTTTGGGTCTGAATTGGGTGGGAAAGAATACAACTTCCAAAGCCAGTTTCTTACTAAGCCCAAACAGCACAAAGCAATTTACCAATGTACATTATTACACTAACATGCATGCAACCCTGATTCCATCTGCAGCACTGCACAGGCTGGACATGACAGCATATACTCATAATCCTAGGACTCAAAGTACTGCCTCCAGAAGGCAGAAAGATCACAAGTTCAATGTTGTCCTCAGCTATATCGCTGTTAGAGCTCATGCCTTCTAACTACCAGACCCCAAGCTATAAGAAACCCCTTCCCTTAGAAATCTTTAAGAGTAGACACCTTGTTTCTTACTTTGAGTGAAACTAAGCTTCTAACATTGGGCCCTACTGTACTGATTGCTGCAGCATTAATAAAATGCTTGCCTGAAAACTGCCTCTCAAATCTCCCTTCCTAAAAAAAATTGTTCAGTAGTGAGTTGAAGGTCAGCCTCAGAAACATTAAGACCCTGTTTTGAAACCTAAATAAAGGACGTGGAATGATGGCTCCATTATTAAAAACACTGGCCGCTAGGATAAAGCACTGGCTGCTAGGATGAAGTCTAGAATCCCAGCATCCCTACATGGTGGCTTTCGCCCTCAGTAACTAACTCCAGTTCTGGGGAGTCTGGTGCCCTCTTCTGGCCTCCACGGGCACTGCATGCAGGCACATGGTACACAGACACAGATACAGGCAAAACACATTTAAAATTAAAAAATTTAAATAAATAGAGCTGAAGATATGACTTAATGGCTAAGAGTACTTATTGCTCTACCTGAAGTTCAGCTCCCAGAACCTACTAGCTAGCTCCCAACTGCAGCTCCAGGGGAATCCAACGACTCTGACCTTAACCGGCATCTGCACTCAGATTGCCAATACAGACAAACACATACAAAGAATAAAAAAATTAATTAATAAAAAACAATTAAAAAAGAATCCTGGTTTTTCTTCAAGTAAAGTATCTTGTTTAAGTCAATTTGGGGAGGAGAAAAGAAGGGAATAGAAGGGAAGAGAGGAGACAACCAAAGGTAAGGATTGTCAAAGCTGATAGCACCAACTGGTCAAGCCACAGTGGCAGGCAGTTTTATTGCAGGCCTAGTCATCAGCCTTAGAATCAAAGGTTTCCCCTCCTATAGGAAGTACTCAACAGGCAATTTTTAAGGTTAATAGGACGCGAAAGGGAGACCTAAAAGCTTATCAAATGGCCTGCCTGT
The DNA here is from genome assembly GCA_028551405.1 of Uromys caudimaculatus. Taxonomy (NCBI): domain Eukaryota; kingdom Metazoa; phylum Chordata; class Mammalia; order Rodentia; family Muridae; genus Uromys; species Uromys caudimaculatus. The sequence continues at coordinate 12,640,870 of CM052713.1, forward strand.
CAACTCTCATTTCTCTACCTCATGGCAACACATCTTCCTTTTAGTGGAGGCACGGCTGTCTTCATGAAATGCAGAAGTTAGAAGTACATGGTAACTTGTATCAGAAGTCAGAACTAACCAAACATTTTAAAGAGCAAAGGACGGTCATCCTTGAAAAGAAATCTCCTAGAAACAAAACAACGTCTTGAAGAGTCTATGTACCTCGGAAAATAAAGGTTTGTTACAATTTTTTGTTCGACTCCTGCGTCTGATTAAGACAAAAAAAGGTAACATAGGATCTGATAGCGACTTTTGACAGATTTACAAAGAAAGTGTCCTCTGCACTTATGATCAGGCTTCTAGTACATCCCACCTGGCCCTCTGATTTCCCAAGAGAATTATAAAGTGTTAATTAAAACAAACAAGCCTTTTCCCAAGCTCTTAGGTTGGCTAAGTCCTGGTCTTGTGCTTTGGCTTTGGGATGTAAAGGGTTCTTTGAAGACAATCCACATACCACTTGATTAAGATGCATTCCTTTAACCTGATTCTACCTTAAGTAAATGTTTGGAATTAGCAGGCCGGGGTTGGGTTTCGCCCTCTAGCGGAATCCAGGTGGCCTGAGAGCCCACCAGCAGTAAGAACTACATCTCCCAGGGTGCGCCGGGAAGGGGATGCCTCCCCCCCATTGGCCAAGGATTGGTGACGCTAAGTGTTTTGGCCCGACGGTCACATGTTTCCTTTGTTGTGAGCAGTGGCAGAGACTGGTGGTGGCTCGAGGAGACGCCGGCGCAGCAGGGACCGCGGGGGTCGCCGTTCGTGCTGCTTCCAGCCTGCGCCGAGAGGTACCAGGGTGGCCGCTCTAGGTGGCCCACGACCGCGTCGCTGATCCCCAGCACCGGAGGGAGGGAAGCGAGGCCCCAGGCTGCCAGAAGCCCGATGCGGCCTCGGGCGTGGGGACCAGGCAGGGACGAACGAGCCCCGCGGCAGCGATGCACTTCGGGTGGAAGTATCCGGAGTGTTACGGCCTCAGACCTGGCGTTTTCGTGGGGTGACCGTGGGTGCTGTCGCCGAACACGGATAAGAATCAGGGTGCTGGGGCCACAGCAGCCTGCAGCACGGTTGCGAAACATGCGGGGTGTGGTCACCTGACCGTTACCCGCCCCCGCTTAGCCTTTGTTTACCGGGAGCGCGGCCTCGGGCCGTCCCGGGGGAGCCCCCACCCGGCTGCCCGCTTCCTTCTCCGCTGGCCTCTGCTTCTTAATTTAGTTCTCAATGTTCCCACCCCCAAACCCTGGACACCGGAGGCGAAGATCATTCGGGCGGCTGGGATTGGGCGCTGCAGGCGGGACGGGCCGGCGAGTTCCGAGTTTTTATTGGCAGGGGATGGTAGATGGGTGGCCCGTGCCGGGCAGTCCCGCCTTCGCCTGAAGGTGACCTGGAGGACGCGGGCGCTTCGGGAGGGGAACTGCGGGGGGGGGGGGGGGAAGGGGGCGTGCCCCGCGGAGGCCCGGGACTAACCCGGAGCTGCTGGCGTTGGGCGTGCAGCGACGCGACAGCGCGCATTATTGAGATGCTGCGAACTTGCCCTTGTCGGCTCTGTCCAGCCTTAGGTAGTAAAGGGTGAACCTCAGGGCCACATTTGGGAAGCCTCAACGTCAACTCTAGCGGATTTTAATCCTAAATCAATTTTTCTCTGTTAGTGTTCTCAGCTGACACCTGGCACAACCACCAGGTGGTTGATAACGGTTTGGTGTTTTTTTCTTTATTAGGATTTAATATCTATCCCTTACTACTTACGATTTAAACAGTGGCTTTTACCTTAAAAAATAAAAAAAGATAATTTGAGGTTATTCACCTAAAAGTTTTTTGGTTTTGGATTTTTGAATGAGCCTTCTTAGTTTTTCCCTGTTTGGGAATTTCCAGCGCACACACTTTTGTGTATTAATCTTCCAGGTAATTCAGAAGTTTCTGAGAAGTGAGTTGAAGGTGTGTCTGGAAAACTGTATATTAAGATCACCAAAAGCCCAGTCATTTCCAGCTAGAGGATATTAAAGGTGGTTTTCTCAAGCTCTTAAACTTATGGTGCAGTTAGGTTTTGTCATTTTATCGCAGAAAAGTTGAGGTTCTTCAGTGAAGCTGGTATTTTTAATATACTTTTTAAAGACTTATTCTGTGGGTGTTCACCAGCATGTATCTGCATTCAGTGCCAACGAAGGCCAGAAGGTCTCCTCGAGCTGGAGTTCTAGATGGCTCAGGTTATCAGCTGCCTTGAGGGTGCTTGGAACCAAACTTGGGTCCTCTGTAAGAGCACTGCTGAACCATGGCTCCAGCCCCTCTTAATATTAAAAATGCAAGTATTGATGACTATATTAGAATAGAAGCTGTCTGATCAGAACACAGTCACTAGTATACTAGGGTTATTTAGTAGATTTTAATATATATAGATGCAATCCACTATACTTTAATAAGAACTACTTTTTGATAAGTTGAGTTTCTTTAAAGAAAGCTTGTGACTTAGTCTCTAAACAGGAAGAAGAAAACAATATTCTAAGAGCTATCAGTTATATCTTAAACTTTCCTGACTTTTGTCCAGATTGCTAAAACCTTAATGCTTTTTCAGTGTGCTTTTTTAACTTCCTTGTTTTCCTGCCATTTCATTTAAGAGTCAGAGGTCAAGCCTTTGGAAAATAAATACTTTGCAAATATGTTGAAAATTTAGGACAGCTCTCTTATCAAATATGTAGGTGTGGACTCTAATAAAAATGTCAATAAAATGTCCTCACAAGCCTCACAAGCATTTATACACACACACACCAGAGAGAGAGAGAGAGACAGGAGAGAGACAGAGAGAGAGATTTCATTTCTGTTGCAACAGTGATATTAGACAGCTGGATGTTTTTAACATTTCTGTTCTTCATGCTATAAATATTGCCATAAGCTCAGCAAGGTGAATCCCCTGTGGGTAGTTCCAGTTATTTGGGAGACTGAGGCAAGAGCAATACTCAATAGACCCAGGAGTTCAAGACCAGCCTGAGCAACATAGACTTGGGGTTTGGGGGGCCAGCAACTGACTAGCTAATTATCTTCAAGAGTTGTAATTCTTCCAGCACCCTACACGCACACGTGCACTCGCTCGCTCCCCCCGCCCCCATGATTCTGAGGACTAAACCAAGGGCCTTCTCAAACATGCTAGCCACTGTGTTCTCCTTAGTTGGCTGATCTTAGATGATCTTGTTTGTTTTTGTTTTGTTTGTTTGTTTTTTGTTTTTTTTCCCCTAGACAGGGTTTCTCTGTGTAGCCCTGGCTGTCCTGGAACTCACTCTGTAGACCAGGCTGGCCTCGAACTCAGAAATCCACCTGTCTCTGCCTCCCAAGTGCTAGGATTAAAGGCATGCGCCACCCCTGCCCAGCGATCTTAGATGATCTAAAACATTCTAAACCAAATAGGAAATAAAGAGAATGGAAACCTTCTTAGGGGTGGAGTTCATGTGTTTAACTCCAGAGGCTGGGGTGGGGGAATGGGGCGTGGATGAGAATCTAGCGTTTGCACCAAGCCTGGAATATACAGGAAAACCCTGTCTCAAACCAAAGTGGTTAGGTTTTGTTGGAGTTTCTAAAATTATTTCTGAATAATTGGTGCAATACTATGTTAAATAAAAATCATTGACTTCTGAGTGTTTTTGGTTTTTTTTTTGTTTTTTGTTGTTGTTTTTTGTTTTTTTTTTTTCCGAGACAGGGTTTCTCTGTGTAGCCCTGGCTGTCCTGGAACTCGCTCTGTAGACCAGGCTGGCCTCGAACTCAGAAATCCACCTGCCTCTGCCTCCCAAGTGCTGGAATTAAAGGCGTGCGCCACCACTGCCCGGCGTGTTTTTGTTTATTAAAAGACCATTTAGAAAACTAGTGTTCACTCTCTTGTTTTTCTAGGTCTTTCATTTTTAAACAAAAATGCAGTAAATAGATTTGGGGGTGGGAAACCTACAAAATGACATTGTTCCTTATCAGGTCTAGTGAAAAGCATAAGTCAGGCAAGGCGTTTTCAGGCAGTAAAAATGCCTGAAGTTTATATATTTTTGTAAAACTTGTATTTTATGTTTCATACCTTATATAACCTTATGAAATGTCTGTGAATATGTAAAAGCCTGCTTGGTTTAGCATAGTATTTTTGTAAAAGATTTAGCCCATTGGAAGCATTTGCTAGCATTCTTTTACATTATCATTAGATCTTTAAAGATATGTCTCTTAGTTAAAGTGGAATGTGGAATGTGACAGCGTGGGTGGTTGGCATGTTGTTAGGTCCTGTAACAGCAGAATGTCATTTGTTTCTGTGTTCTCATCCCTGGAAGGCCCTAGTTGGTCCACACTGTCTGTCTGTAACCTCTCTGTAGAGGATTCTCTTAAAGGAAGGTGAAGCTGGTTGTGTTGCCATGCTGTTACTCACACCTTCTCAGCTCTTCCAGACTGTGTGCCTCGACTCCTCTGTCCCTCACGCTTTACCTAGTCAGAGCTTCAGGATCACCTAGCTGGCCGTTACATATCCAGACTGTGTACCTCGACACCTCTGTCCCTCACTCTTTACCTAGTCAGATCTTCAGGATCACCT
>CM052713.1:12645948-12701430 GCA_028551405.1 Uromys caudimaculatus
AAGCGACCCCGATGGAGGGGCAGGCAGGGTTTTTAAAGGCAGAAACTTCAAAGCAAAAGATCATACAAAACTACAAAGTAAACACCATATACAATCATGTCATCGTGACCAGAAGCATGACCAGAAACAGATGTACAGATGTGCTTACCCGGGCAGAACAGAGCGGAACATTCTCAGAAGGGAGGGTAAAACAATTTTCTAGGATTTATGGGTACATAGAGCTCAGATACAGTTTAACTATGAACGCCGAGGTTTGGGGGACTTCCCGGCTATTGTTAACTGAGTCAGCCAGAAGGCAAATGGAAAATTTTTAGCTAGCAGCTTCCTTGTTCCTTCAGTATCTTTTTAAAGAAGAAGAAGAAAAAAAGTTTAATGGTGGGGGCAGGCTCACTGGTTAAAAGCACTTGATACTCTTGAAAAGGACCGGGGATTGGTTCCCAGCACCCGCATGGTGACTCAGCCATCCCTAGCTCCAGTTCCAGGGTATCCAGTATCCAGTGCCATCCTTTGACCTGTATGAACCAAGCTCATGCATGTTGCACATACATGCAGGCAAAACACTCATACATCTAAACCTAAAACACTTTAAAAGAAAAATCCTAGTAGATATTTTCTGTGTATAACAATGCCACTAATGAGTGATCTTAAGTAAATCACTGGCAGCCTGTCCTGTTCAGCACATGCAAGGGTAAACTTAATTGCCTGTCGTGGCACTAGGGCTTTGAACAGTCTTGATTATATTTTAATATATCACTTAACTATTATTTGTGCACTCTTAACAATAATTGTTTTAGGTCTACTGGCTACTCAGAGGTGATAGTTGTGGTTGGAGGCTGTGAACGAGTTGGAGGATTTAATCTTCCTTACACTGAGTGCTATGATCCAGTAACAGGAGAGTGGAAGTCCTTGGCCAAGCTTCCAGAATTTACCAAATCCGAGTACGCAGTCTGTGCACTGAGGAATGATATTCTTGTTTCAGGTAAATGCAAAATTATTACAGTAGCTATGACTTTTGATTGGGAATCAGATTGACTGTTTTTAAATAATAATGACTTACTAAGTGTAAAATGAATATTTCAGGAAAACAAGTTTATACAACAAAACTGAAAAGACCTTTTGCTCTTGAAAACAAGAAGTACTTACAAAAATTCTACCAAAAAAATAAAAAGGTTTTGGTCATGATATTTTAAATGTGTTTGTGTACACTTAGAGTGTATGTACTTTAACTGTGTGTGTGTGTGTGTGTGTGTGTATGTGCGTGTGTGCGTGCGCGCACACACATATATGTGTCTGCACAAGAGAACGTTGATGTGCCTGCAGAGGCCAAAAGAGATCATGAGATCTCCTGGAGTTAGAGTTGTAGGCAATTGTGAGCTGCCATGGGGTACTGAGTACACTCAGGTCCTCTGGAAGAGCTGCAGCTGCTCTAAGCACTGAGCCACCTCTAGCTTAAAGTTAAAGTTATGATTTATCTTTTGTTTTAAGAATCACTGTAAACTATAAAGTTAGAAGTAGTCATACAATTAAACATGTTTAATTTGCTTGTTTTCTGAAATTTTCTCCCCAAGTTTATCAATTAGAATTTATAAAATTATTAACTTGAGCATATTTATTATACATGACGAAGTCCTAAAAGTCAGACAAAATGACAGACTTTCAAAAAGTATAGCTAGTGTCTCTGCTTTGAAGCCTGTTGATTGACAACAGTTACTGCAGATTGTTATTTTCCTACCCAGTGAAGGACTCTGCGACAGATACTTGATTTCCTGTGGTTTTTACATCTTTAGACTCATCCTATTTGTACTTACCTGATGATGGTTTGTAAAACTCACTTTCTGCATTTTATTATTTTGGAGCTTACAGTCATTATTTCTCAAGACAAGGGTTGGCAGAATTTAAATCTGCTCTGCCTAGCTATTTCTATTAAGATGTAGAAGGTTCCTCCTCTATTTGTTAAGCAAATGCTGACCTTCTTGAATTGAATGGGTAAATTCTGCTTCCTTACCTGTGTTAATGGCATAGCCCTCTTGGTTGTATTTAGTGACATTACCACATGTGCATTGTTTTACATTTGAAGGTGGAAGAATCAACAGCCGTGATGTCTGGATTTATAACTCACAGTTAAATATCTGGATCAGAGTTGCTTCTCTAAATAAAGGCAGATGGCGTCACAAAATGGCTGTCCTTCTTGGTAAAGTAAGAGAAAAGGATTTTTATTACTTCTCCTGGTAAATGTCCAAAGGAAATGCCACAGCTGCATCTTGCTTTTCCCTCTGGGTATTTTGGCTTCAAATGGTATTTCCTTCCATTACTAACCAAGATAAACTAAAGACATAAACAATATGACACTGTGCTTTTTGAATAGATATTCTGTTCTCCCAATTTCAGATTTGTAGCAGTACAGCACATTTCTCACACATTGGAATCCAAATGCTTAAGAAGAACTAGAAAGGCATTATATCAGATTACAAAGCCAGGCCAGTGTCTAGTCCACACAGCCTTTCCCCTTTTACTGACTTTGGCAATCAAGCAGAAAAAATGTTTATCTCAAGTGTATTATTCCACCTTCTTTATTTGTGCAAGAGGGGATAAAACTAAGATAAACTCTCCATGTTTTGTTTACTTTCTCTGTGTATTGGGGGTAGTAGTGGTGATGGCTTGTGTTCTATACTGTGTGTCTTCACACATGTATGTGCCCTTGAAGGACAGGAAATGGTGTCAGATCCCCTGGATCTGACTGCTGGGAATAGAACCTGGGCCATCTGTCAGAGCAGCAAGAGCTCCTGACTTCTAAGCAACTCTCCAGCCCCATATTCACCTTTTTTTTTCTTTTTTGAGACAAGATCACATTACACATGAGAAAGGTGCAATGTACAGTAGCAGTGGCATTGGCTACTGTGGATGCACACAGACACACAGAGATAAATTGTGGACATTTAAATCACAGTGTGAAGTTTAGCCCGACTCTTAAGCATTCACTGATAATCTGTTAAAAGGATTGATTGGTAATCTTTCAGAAGGTTGGCATATGGTTTGGGGAACTGTGAAATGATGCATACCCTTGGATACATAGTAATGATGGAAGACAAAAGGACAGGCAGGAGTGAGAGATCCCTTGGAAGTCCCAGTTGGACTTCACAGTTAATTATATGTAGCAAGAAAAGTTTATAATTGTTCATTAAAAGAAGTGTTGATGTGAAATGAAAAGCTTGATTGATAAGAGTTTCTAATATACCCCATAGTACACAAGGGATGGTTCTGCATGTACGCTGTGTACTAAATGTCATGTTTATTTGATCTGTCATGTAAAGGTATCGCCCTGCTGTTATTCATGGAAAATGTTGAGAAAGCCCTTTGAGCTCACTGTGTCTCGGGTACTTTTCTAGCTGCTATAGGTGCTAAAAGACGGTCCTTGCCTTCAGAGAGCTCACACTGCTGACCCTTACCTAGTGTTACACATGCACAGCTTTGTTACTTTATAATCAAATAGCTCATTGTTGAATGAACAAAACATGAAAAACCTTATTCCCACAGGTATGGTAGAGACTTATTCCTCCAAGGGGGTGGAAAGGGGAGAAAAGGTCTTTCTTAGACATAGCACAGATACACAGTAGGGAAAATAAATACACAGTATGCTTGTGGGATTAAAATGTTACTGAAGGAAACCTAATAGAAAAGGCTCTGTAATGGCTGTAGTCAGAGGGGCACTAAAAAATTAAGCAGGTTCAGGAAACTGAGCTAAATACAGTGTAGTTTGAGCTGTCAGGTCCTTGAATGAGAGAGATTCTCTAATTTTAACAGAGCAGGTAAACATTTTAGACTTGCTAATTGATTCTTTTCCCTGTATTTTACATATAGGTGTATGTTGTTGGCGGCTATGATGGGCAAAACAGACTTAGCAGTGTAGAATGTTACGATTCCTTTTCAAATCGTTGGACAGAAGTTGCTCCTCTTAAGGAAGCAGTGAGCTCTCCTGCAGTGACAAGCTGTGTAGGAAAACTGTTTGTGATTGGTGGAGGACCTGATGATAATACTTGTTCTGATAAGGTGAGCCATGTGCTTAGAGGAACTGCCCATGCTGTGTACAAAAGGGAGGATGGGTGCTACGTTCAAAAGGGGGACAGGTGGTCTCTTGAGTAGATAGATGGCTAGGTCACTAAATATGAGGGGTCTTTTAAAAATTGTCTGGTATTCTGTTCTTTGAGGGGAAAAGCATTCAATTCCAAGTTGCCACAGTGATAACATAATTTAGCCAGTAATTTAACAAATGGGATTAAACCTTTTTGAAATAAGCTAATTTCAGGGTTAAACTTTTACTGTCATCTACAGAATTTAAAACTTACATGCATCACAGAAAATTAATGAGCAAAGGTTAAGGCACTAATTATACTGCTTCCAACTAGGTAATTTTCTTTAAACCTTTGAAATGAACAAAAAAAAAAGCGGAAGGTTGCCTATATAGTGTGAATACAGGATGGCCTGGAGTAGCAGCGGTTATCCAGCTCTGGGACAGAAGAACATGTACCATCCTGACATTTCAGTAGACATCATGTTTATTCTAAGGAAGAGTATCCGAAGGCTCATTGGCTTAGCAGTGATAATGACATTTCAAATCAGTTTATTTTCTTACTTAAATATTAATATAGCATCAAATATTATGGCACCAGCAAGTTGGCACAGTAGGTAAAGGTGCTTACCACCAAACCTGACAATCTGAGTTAAGTCCCCAGATCCTGTAATGCTAGGAGAGCAGCAACTCTGCAAGTTGTCCTCTGACCTTCACATGGGCACTGTGGCAGTACATACAGAAACTTACCTGTTTGCAGTTTATTGAGAATTTATGCTAATTAAAAGTATACTAAATAAGCTTGCCTGCTGCTCTTTTGAGGTAAGGACTTCCTAAAAGCACAAAGAAATTATATCCAGACTGAGACATGATTAATTTACATGAAGGAGTTTCAGAGAAACTTAAGACTTGATTTTAGTGTACATAAGTCAACCTGGAGGCCATTCCTCTTGGGAAAAATGTGTGTGTATTTTGTTACTGTCTTATGTTTGATGGTAAAAAAAATTAGCCTTTCTTTGATTTCTTTTTCAAACAAAGGAGTTTTATCCTTGACCAAGAAGCAAGAATTTTCCTAATACACAAATTTTATTAATCAGAGTAATCTCATTTAATTCTTTGAATTAACAGGATTTAATTTTTAACTATGTTTCTATATATTGATACATTTTTAAGCAAATTTACATATTTATTTAGACATTTTACTCCATATTTCTCTGTATTATTAGGTCCAATCTTATGACCCAGAAACCAATTCTTGGCTACTTCGTGCAGCTATCCCCATCGCCAAGAGGTGCATAACAGCGGTCTCTTTAAACAACTTGATCTACGTTGCTGGTGGACTGACCAAGGCGGTGTATTGTTACGATCCTGTTGAAGACTACTGGATGCATGTACAAAACACATTCAGCCGGCAGGTAAGAGCATGGAGAATCCAGACAGAAATACAAGAGGGAACGGTGACTATTTACTGGAATCTCACTTTTCAAATATTTCATATTTTTAAAAATTTCCTCCCAAGGAGTTGTTTTATTCTTTTTTTTAAATGTTTTTGTGGTGCTGAGATTGGGTCCAGAGCTCATGAACACTAGGCACATTCTACATGCTCTGAACTCCAGGCTTTGCCCCAAGGACTAGCTTTAGCAAACCGACTTTTTTCAATAACTCAACAGGAAGTAGCCATTATAGTTAGGCTTTTGGTTTAAAAAAATTCAACCTTCACCTTTTTTATAATTTCATTCCAGTCTTCCTGCCCTTTCTCTTTCATATTTCAGAAGAGGAAAAAATAGTTCTCTGTTCATAGTCTTATAGTTGTTTTGTTATAAAGGAAATGGCTGTGTTCAGACCTCATTAATCCACGCATTCCACCTAAAGCCCCAACTCCCTTTATCTCTGCTATTTCAGAAAAGCTCAATTGTCTTGGCTTTGCTTCCCTTCCTTCTGTTACCAAAATGCAGCTCCTCATGCTGGGGTTTTGTCTTTCCTCCTATCAGTAACGATGATGTAGAGGGAGAGAGAGAGAGAGAGAGAGAGAGAGAGCACAACCAAGTGAACATGTTAATTTGTGCACAGGAATGTGAGTGCCCAGAGAGACCAGAAGACGGACCAGTGCCCTGTAGTTTCAATTACAAGTGGTTGTCGGCCACCTGATGGGGGTGCTGGGAATCAAACTCCAGTCCTCTGCAAGTGAAAGAAGTGTTCTTAATCAGTGAGCCAGCCTGCTGCTCTCCCAACATGTACTCATTCATTCATTTCTTCCTTCCTGCCATCTATCTGTCTATCCATCTTTCTTTCTTTCTTTCTTTCTTTCTTTCTTTCTTTCTTTCTTTCTTTCTTTCTTTCTTTCTTTCTTTCTTTCTTTCTTTCTTTCTCTAACTTGTTGGCTCTATTTTGTCTTTTAGTTTGATTAGTTTGCTAGATTTTTGCTTGCCTGCCTTCCTTCCTCCTGTCTATTTGTCAGTCTTTCTGCCCCTCCTCTGTTTCTTTCTTTTTCTCTTTTAACTTGTTGGCTCTATTTTGTCTTTTAGTTTGATTAGTTGGCTACATTTTTGCTTTCTTTCCTTTTCTTTCTTTTCTCCTCCTTTTTCCTCCTCTTCCTCCTCCTCCTCTTTTTTTTTTTTTTTTTTAAAAAAAAACAAACAAAAACAAAGCAGGGTCTCACTCAGTAGCCCTGGCTAGCGTGGAACTCACAGATCTGTTTTCCTCACTCTCCTCAGTTCTGCGTGCCCAGTCTCCAAAGACAATTTCTTAAAAATCACTAGTAATCATCTCTTTGTTTTTAGTCTCTTATTTTTTTTTCCTCTAAGTCTTTAAATATGAGTGTCACTTAGGCCTCTTTCTTGTGACTTAACTCTAGTTTATTCCTGACTTACTTCATTTGCTGCTCACGGTTGATCTTGTTTCAAATGCCTGTTTTCACCTGCTGTGTGGCCTTGCCCATGGTGCACCAAGGTTTCAGACTTACAGAGGAATCTGCCTGCTTCTCTCATGCTGTCTCTATCTTGGCTGACGTCCCGGAATCCTTACGAGGTTTGTTCACTGTCTCTAAGAGAGAAGGGCACACATGGAAGCTGTCCTGTCCCTAGAGTTCTGTCTTCTAACTGCTCTAGCTTCTCTAAATTGCTTCGCTGCCAGTTATTCTCCAACAAATTTCATTATGTCCCCTTAATGAGAAGCCTCCTGAGTAACTCTAAGATCACCACTTTCTTCTAGACCTTCTGATGTCTCACCTTTGCTTGTTCTTAGCCAAAAGGCCAAGAAGGGATTGCTTTGTTCTCTGTCTCTCTCCGTCTCTCTTTGTCTCTGTCTCTTGGCCGACCTGAAACTCACTCTGTAAACCAGGCTGGGCTCGAACTCAGACATCAGCCTGACTGCCTCTTGAGTGTAGGGATTAAAAGTATGTGTCATCACTGCCAAGCTGTGGCTTTTTTTAAGCATTGATTTGTGTGTATGTGTGTGTGTCACAGCACACATGGGAGTCAGAGGACAACATGTAGGATTCCACCATGTGGGTCCTGGAGTGGGATTGGCAGCAAGCATCTTTTACCCAGAAACCCATTTACCAGGTCCCCCTTATGGTTTGGCGCGTGTGTGTGTGTGTGTGTGTGTGTGTGTGTGTGTGTGTACACGTGTGTATAAGTGCCCCCTGGATACCAGAAAAGAGTGTTGGGTCCCTGAGAATGGCTACTGGGAACTGAATTAGATCCCCTAGACCAGCAGCAAGCAGTCGTAACCACTAAGCCATCTCTTTACCATGCCCTGCATTGTTTTTTGTTTTTCTTTTAGATTTTATTTTTATTTATGGGTCTGTGTAAATGGATGCCACATATATGCAGGTGCCCTTGAAGACCAGAAAAGGGCATCAGATCTCCTGGAGCTGGAACCACAGGCAGTTAAACTGCCCAATGTGGGTACTGGGAACCGAACTTAGGTCCTCTGGAAGAACAGCAGATGCTCTTAAGCACAATGCTATCTTCAGCCCCGGCCTTAGTTTTTTAGTGTTTATTTCCTACAGTGGAATTAAAGCCTTGTCAGTCTGTTGTACCGTTCACATCTCGGCCTCTGGTACTAACAGTTCGTCTTAGTATTCACTTCACTCATGTAAATATCAGCATCAGACACACAGCAGGAGTTGGGCAAAAGGCGGATTTGCTTATATTGCATCTCCCTGTTTATGCTGTGTTAAAGCATGTTGATGGTTTTTCAGTTTATTGTCAAATCCTTTATCTTCAATAGTTAATTGGTTTTTAATTGTTTTTTTATATATTTGGTGAAACAGGAAAACTGTGGTATGTCTGTCTGTAATGGTAAAATCTATATCCTGGGTGGAAGACGGGAAAACGGAGAAGCCACAGATACTATTCTCTGTTACGATCCTGCGACAAGTATCATCACAGGAGTGGCTGCAATGCCCAGACCGGTGTCCTACCATGGCTGTGTGACTATTCATAGATACAATGAGAAATGCTTTAAGCTCTAACTAAACCCCGGATACCTCACACAAGAAGCCAACGCCAATCCAAGAGGACAGTTTTTAAAACTACCACGTGAGAACACAACTCCTTTATGCCATATGCAAAAAGAAATAAATAATCCTGATGCCTTTCTGATCCAAAATACCAATATTTCAAGCTGTCATAAATCCTTTCCTGTAATGGGGGTGGGGTGGGTTGATTATAGTGAGACCAGTGCTCACCGTTATCCAGCACCCAGAAGGCAGAATTCTATATGTTTGAACCCAGCCTGGTCGACACAAGTTCTAGGCCAGCAAGGGCTACACAATAAGACTTTGTCTTTAAAAAAAAAAAAAAAAGTAATAACTTTTGCATTTTTGAAAACCTATATGGGGTAGGTAGTAACGCCTGCCCAGTATAAACTTCTTAGGAGTTTGTGAACCGTCTTTCAGGAATGTGTCTTTTTTTGTCAATTATGTAGAGAATACTGCATGACTGAAGCTTCATTTCGGTTGAATTGCCTAATGCTAAGAATGTTTAGAATTCATTGTGAGAGGAAGAGATGAGTTTGTTTGTTTGTTTGTTCATTCGTTTTAACAATTTATTTAACTTTATGTGCATTGGTGGAAGGGGATCAGATCCCTTGGAGCTGGAGTTACAGACAGTTGTGAGCTGCCATGTGGGTGTTGGGAATTGAATCCCGGTCCTTTGGAAGAACAAACAGTGCTCTTAACCACTCAACCATCTCTCTAGCCCCAAGAAAGGAGTTTTAAATATCTGTCACTGACTTTATCCATACTGGTTAATTTTATTGAAGGCTTTTGGGGTTTTGTTTGTTTTTTTCCTAATTGTAAAAGTGTAGTGACAATTCAGCTACCATAAAGCACCAAATTTATGACTTTATAAACTGTTCTCTGATATTAAATACTTTTTGTGAGCTTATGTAGGAGATATAAAAGTAAGGAAATTTAATTAATACATTAGTCCCTAAGGAAAAATTAAAATAACTCTTGAAGAAAAAGAAAAAAATATGTGATCCACCTTGGTTCTCAGGGTATTTAATGAAACATCTGTGAGTCCACTAAAGAAGTTCTTTCCTTTAAACTAACATAGGAGTTAAAATCCCTTTCACAGAGCCAAGCAGGTGTCTGTAATCCAGGATCTGTTTCCCAGGCATGATAGTACACACCTGTATCCAGGATCTAGAAGATGCATCAAAAGAAACCAAATGGGCTGAAAAGATGGCTCAATGTTTAAAAACACTTACTGCTCTCACAGAGAACCCAGGTTTGGTTCCCACCCTTATCAGGTGGCTCACAAATTTCTGCAATTCTAGTTTCAGGGAATCTAACACCTTCTGGCCTCCCTGGGCATCTACAAGCATGTGGCACACATAAATTCACACAGGCACACATGTATGTAAAAGAAATATATCTTAAGAAGACAAAAATGCATTTTGTAATTCTGCTGTAAGAAAAACAAGAACAGGTTTGCTCCCTGCTCAACCCAGCAGAGCTTGACCTTCCACGTGTGATGCTTTGTGAGTCCCTCTCCGCCGCCTTGTAAGCAGTTATCAGGCTGGGGATGTTGGCTGATTCCTTAATGTCCTACAGCAGAGGTCCCTCTTCTCAGTGCGGCCTCTTGTTTGTAACTCTGACCAGCAGCAGTTGTGGTCTTCAGAGAGAAATTTCTTACTTGGGAGAGCTCTTTTATTTGTATAAAATACTGATCAACATTTTCAGATTTCTATTAAATTCTTCCCTCTAGGTTTTTCACCTCTATTTTATAAAGCTTAGCAGTTTTCAAAGGGAAATGTGAAATTTTTCTTAGAGCTATAAGTGAATACAGCAGGAATTAGCACAACTAATTACTGTAGCGTCTGTGTGGACAGATACCGATTTACAGCGCCCTAGGCTGCAGCAGGTGGCTTGCTGTGTAGCATCCCAGTCTCTCACTATAACATGCTCCTTGTTGATGACAACAGTGTCATTAGATTTCTGTTCAAATTAAGGCAGTCATCAGAAGCCTAGCATTGGCAAACAACTTCTTCCTCATCTTAGGATAATACAAACGTTTTTTAAGAGTCATGCTTAATTGGAATCTAAATTCTGAGAAAAATGCTAAAAAATACACTTATGAAATTGTTTTCAAGTCATAAATTTTAAGTGATATAGCATAGCTGTAGAAGCAGTTCAGAAAACAATCATCTGTCAGTTGAGAAACAGATGTATGTACAACGGAGGGTGTTTGTACTGTAATTTTATAGTAAACATCTGCATTATATTTTTGTTAGAGAATGGAAATTGTTTAGTTCAGAAATCCTTAACAGTAAAGTATGTGAACAAAGTTGTTTTATAAATGTTTAGGATTCTACAAATGATAATTGTTATTCTCATGTATATTTGTAAGATCATGTCCATTCATAAATACATCACATAAAAGACTTGGTCAAAGTAAATTTGTATTTTAGAATTTTTGTCTGTTGTAAAAGTATTATGTACTTGTATCTTGTAATGTTTATCTTTCATATATCATCATGTTTATTGTAGTAAATTGGAAAATATCCTGAAAAATCAGAATTTGTTTAAACAAATTAACTCTTCTTTATATTGCAAATTATTTTAAAAATCACCAGAAAGTACCTGAATCCTAGGAAATTTAACTTTTCAAAGCTACCCAGTTGATATTTTAATTTCCTTTAATTACTTATCTTTGCTAATTCTTGATAAATAATGGTGGCAAGCCCTGGTTTAAGAAAAATAACTTTAGGATATGCTGAGTGTATTAAAAGGGGTATATCAACTGTCTTGGTCAGACTATCTTCATTCTGTCATCATAATTGGCAGATTTGTTTTGATCGATGATGTTTATATGAGCCTCCAAGTTAGTATGTGTATGTGTTTATATGTAGGTAGTGTGGTCGTGGCCATACATCACAAACACCCAATGATTTTTTTCAGTTTAATTATCAGAAATATAAAGTAAAAAGTTAGTTGATAAGTTGCATAAGACTAAATTTGAACATTTCTAGAGTACTCTTTATTGTTGAGACAGGATCTCTATAGCCTCAAACTCTTGGCAATTCTTTGCCTCTTGAGAGCTGCAGTTAGAAGTGGAAGCCAACACCAGTTTTCTAAAATAATCATTTCATCTGAAAGTACAATCTGGTCATAAGGGTCTGTGCATCTGTGTAACAGTAGTGTTACAAGGTCAGAAAGCAGTCCTGGAGAGGAGTGTGCAGACATGACTTGTGGCTGTTGATGAACTTGTCCCCCTCCAGGTCTGCCTGACTTCCTCCCTTGCCCCTGTACTACCCCCACGCTGACTTGACTCACAGATAGGAACTGGGTTTTCAGTAGCCGCTTTTCATAGATATGGGGTCCCGGTGTTTACTCCATTTCAGTCAGGTTTAAAAAGCCAGTGCTCAGGGAGGGCATTAGCTTGTCTGTTGCCTGTCAAGGGTGCAAAGTGCTTTCACTTAGTTACCAGTCAGTGATAGCGCTAGACTAAATGTTTCAGAAACGTCACCTATAGCAGGGGCTGAACATCCATTCTGCTTGGAAGGATGGCAGTGCTTTGTGAACTGACACATTCTCCTGGAGAATATGAATTGTTTCTGCATCTGCTGTCAGACTCCCATTTTGAAACTCAGGAAAGACAAAGGTAGGTTTTCTACTTTTGTCAGTGTTCAAACCAGGTGTGTGCTGCTTTTTCCTGATCTGACAGTAGATTTTTTAAAATCACTCTGAGAGCCCATACACGAAGAGAGAGAGTTGAATTGTGTGTGCCTTTAATGTCTTGAGGTTTATATGGGAAAAGGATACATCTGACAGACATCATGTGGTATCAAGTAACATAATGTCCAGAAGTCTCCTGTGGACTGCCTCAGAGTCAACCCAAGACATTACTAGTTAAAATGATTCGGTCTTGCCAGAGTTAGTGATACATGGCTGAGTGTGGTGGCAATGTCTGTAATTCCGTAATTCCAGCCCTTGGGAGGTGAGGCAAGAGGATCAGGACAGTTCCAGGACAGCCGCGGCAGCAGAGCCAGTTTGAGGTCAGAGTTGGCCACATGAAATCCCATGTGAGGAACAGTAATGGAGTTGATTGGCATTATGTAGAAAGCTAGAATGCTATCATTCCACCCATTATTATGAAAACCAACATGAAAAGCCACCATACCACGTAACCAGAATGAAGCAGTGTGGCTGACCTGTGTGTGATGCAGTAGGTTTGACTAGCTAAGTATGCTTACTGCCACATCTAGTGCTAGGCATCAAACACCACTTCCCGGAGTATAAACTAATAATACCAGAGATGTTTCAAAATATTTTAGACATTTTAAAGTGCTTTATTTGTAAGCAGGTTGGAGAGATGGTTCCGCAGTTAGGAGCAAGCACTAGCATTTGCTGCTCTAGCAGAGGATCTGGGTTGGGTTCCAAGCACCTTCATTGTGGCTAACAAGTGTCTGTAACTCTAGTTACTGGGGTTCCAATACCCTCTGGCATCTACAGACACACATGGTGCACATACATTATATGCAAACTGTCCTAGTACAGGCAAAACATACACATAAAAACAAATATTAAAATACTGTATATGAACCTTTTACATTTGTGTGATTGCCTTAAATATTAAACATATAGTGCTAAAGGTGATCATAACATAGAAAGTGAAGTCATTACTTTATATTCATCCCAAAGAAGTTTTGTTTTAATGTTTGTGCCTTAAGCTACTCAGTGCCATTTCAGTCTAATAAACCTCAGTATTGGTTTTTGAGGGTCTGGTTTTGTTGCATCTTTTGAGTCAGGGTCATATGTAGCCCAGGCTGGCCTAGAACTCTGTTTTGCTAAAAATGATCTTGAACTCCAATCATTCATTCTCTCTGTATCTCCCAAGTGCTTGAATGATAGCATGTGCCACCATGCTTGGCTGCGTGGGTTTCTGTCTGTGGGCTGGGTGGGTTGGTTGGTTGGTTGGTTGGTTGGTTGATTTAATGTAGCCCTGGCTAACTTGGAACTCAGTATATGGCCAGGTTGACCTTGAGCTAGTGGCAAACCTTCTGCCTCTTGTTTGAGTGCTAGGAGTATAGGCTTGAGCCAGCACTCCCAGCTGTTCTTGAAATGCTTTTGTGAGTACCAGCTGCCTGCTTGGCAGAAAGAGAATGTTAAATAAGGTTGTTGCTTGGAGTTTTACATTTTTGACTTTTGGTACTTAGGTGCTTTGTAAAATACTCAGATAAATACCCATTAAGCGCTCATAAAGGTCATTTGAAATAGTGTAAAAAGTAAGTGTAGTTATTTCTGTTTGTCATTATATCAGTTGTTAGTTCTGCTCTAGGCTTTTTCTTGAGAAAGCACTTCCTCTTCATTGCCGCTCCTCCTGCAGTGTGAGTCTCCAGAGCGATCTGAGGTAAGGCTTGCAGAACCCAATGTGTATGTGCTTTACCGTAACTGCCACACACCTATTGCCTAGAGTTTGAATCTTCACAGACAAAAAACAATATTTTCTGTGTCCTTGTTCTCAGTTCAGCTGTAGTACAGTAATGCCTATGTTTTTGTTTAATTGCACTTCTTCTATAGTTCAAATTTTTAAAAGTTGTATCTAATGTCTTTTAAACATTACTTGACTATATGGTTACATTAAATTTTGTTTACCAAAAATCTGATGAGTTTTAAGTTTGTTTGTTTGTTTTTAATATTCCTAAATGATTGTGTAAAAAGGGACAAGGGGGAAATCAGATGTTTATAACCATAAAATAATTCAGAACATAAATAAGAAACTAAACTAGTGACTTGAAGGAAGGAAATGTGGCCAACAAGAATACTGAAGTTGGTGTGTGTGTCCGAGTATGGCCCCTGGAGCAGTGGTGTTAAAGTGGAGCTGTCTGTGTGAAACAGCAGAGGCTTAATAAAGACTAATACAGCTTACCTGTGGTGTAAGAGACAGGCCCCCAGGGGCGGACACAGACACACCCAAGGGCATGAATGTTGGCTTCTTTTAAGAGTCACTTAGTACCCCTGGAGGGCAGAAGAGGGTATCGGAACTTGAGTTACAGCTGTAAGCTGCCATGTGCCAGGACTTATAAAACTCGACCCTTCAGAGGTAGAAGTGTTCAGAAATGAAGGCTTCTAGCCTGTTCCTGGTTTTCTCTGCTGTACTGTCTGAAGCCATGAAGGTCTTGTTCATGGGGGAGGTTCTTTGTATTTGGCACACCCATTCATACTGAAGGAAATTTGTAAATGGTTCTGGATGCTGGCTCCTTGCCAGAATTAAATGCTATCGCAGTTTTATGACTTGTATCTATGGACCGACTGCTTTGTGGTCAGAATCCTACCTGATTTTTTTGAGATCTTTTGGTTTCTTAATCTATTGTGATAACAGGGCACATTTTCCATTCTTGAGGCACTATCATTAAAAGTCCAAACTCCTGATGTCTGATGGTACAGGCCTTTAATTTCACTTGGGAGGCAAAGACAGGTGAATCTCTAACTAAGTTCAAGACCAGCCTACTTTACATATTTGGCTCACAGCCAGCCATGGCTACACAGTGAAACCCCATCTTAAGAATAAACAAGAAATATGAACCAGTGATTTTAATTACCAGAGGTTGTCCTAAAATCATGCTCTGTTTGAAAGTTTAGATTCACTGTTAATGGGGACAGAGGAGAAAATGGTAGTCCATCTTGGAAACCAAAGACCACTGACAAAAAAATCTCCTGTGTACAGAACTGGAAGTTGAGAACACTTGCTCCTGGATGGGCTGTTAACTTTCCCTTTTAGGTCCTAAGCGGAGAATAGGTTAGACATTTGTATGATTAAAGCAGCATTAACAACATGATCCCTGTACCTCCTCTTAGTTGTCATGTGGAAGGTCAGCTTTTACTTTTATAATGTTTTCTGTACATATTAACTTTTTGAATACAGTAAAAGAAGCTTTCTTTAATTTTTTAAGTTGTAACCAACGCAATTTTTAAAAATAAAGTTTTGAGTCCTTTTGTAAAAATGAAACCTAGAGAAAGGCAGATAATTATATATCTTTGCCCTTGTAAGGGATCTAATAGGTCAGTTCTCACAAGAACAGGTTGACACTTTCTCAGATCCATCTCTGGCTTTCTGTGATCTTTCATGCATTCCCCACCACGAGGCCATCTATGCTGTAATCAAGGCAGAGCACCCCCCATAAGCCCCAATAAGGACTGATGGGTTGCTGGTGCCATGTCTTCTACCTCTGTAAAGCTGTCAGCACAGTAAGACTTACAATTTATTCTGTATAAACTACCCAACTATTATTAAGTCTAAATTACCTATTCAGTATCCAACAAGAGCTGAGTGTGGAGGTGCACAATTTTAATTCCAGCACCCAGAAGCAGAGCCAGGCAGATCTCCGACTTCAAGAGCAGCCTGGTATACATACCCAGTTCCAGACCAGCTAGATGAGGCCCTGTCTTCAAAAAAAAAAAAAAAAAAGTGTAGCAAGCAATGGTGGTGCACACCTTCGGTCCCAGCAGAGGCAGGTGAATTTCTGTGAGTAAAGTGTACCTAGTGATTTGGTGGAATGTTCTCTAGATAACAAGTCTGTTTGATCTGTGCTATCACTTGATTTGTATATTTCTGGGCTTTGTTGGGAAGACATTAATTGGTGAGAGTATGGTATTGAAGGCACCCCTTACTGTTACACTGGGGATGTTATGTGACTATATTAAAAAGTACTTGACTGAGCATGGTGGCACATGCCTTTCTTCCCAGGTCTTGGGAGGCCGGGAAACCGCTGTGAGTTCAGTAGGACCCAACAGTCTTTTGGCTTCCAAGGGTACCAGGGGTTCATGTGACATAATGCAAGCAGAACACTCATACACATAAAAATTCAATCTTTAAAAAAAAAAAATCATGTGAAGAGCAAATGGAACACGGCTCCCTTCGGCTTCTCTGCTGTTAACTGGTAAGAGAAAGCTTGCTCCTAACTAGGTGGGGGCCTTTTGAGATGTTGGCCTCTTTTTATGTATTAACATAGGAAGAAGCCCCACCTCTTCCCTTTGTTTGTTCCTCTCCATGCTCAGAACCCTTTTCCTTTAGAAGTAGCACGTTTAACATCCATTCCCAACTGTATTAGTTTGCTTCTCCGTTACTGGGATAAAACACTAACCAAAAGCAATCTGGGGAGGAAAGGGTTTATTTCAGCTTATAAACTGGTCAGTCATTGTGGAAAGTCAGGGCAGGAACTCAAGGGACGAGCCAGAAAGCCAGAGCTGAAGCAGGTCCACGGGAATGATGCTTACTGACTTGCTCTGCTAGCTACCTTTCTTAGGCAGCCCAGACTTCCCCACACACTACCCAAGGACAGAACTGCCCACAGTGCACTGAGCCCTCCACATCAATTAAGAAAATGCCCCCACAGATATGCCCTCAGGCCCGATGGAGCCAATTTCTCAGTTGAGGGTCCCTCTTCCCAGTTGACTCTAGTTTGTGTCAAGTTGACAAAACAAACTTGCATACCAACCCTTTCTGGTTTCTTTTTAAAGAAGCTATATAATTTATTACATTTTCTATCCTCCCAGCAGCCAGGAGTGACCATCTGACTGTGTAAGTGATATCTGGCTCTTGCATCAAGGCAGGAGCCTGTTATCTTCAGATAAATTCCTTCTGAGAACTGTTTTCAATTGCATTTCAATAGGGAGCTTTGGTTTTAGACAACTCACTTAGGAACTCTCCCACATAAGAGATGATAAAGGTAGCTAGGTGGAGGTGGAACACACCTTTAATCCCAGAATTCTGGGCTACACAGAGAAATGCTGGAGAGAGGAGAGTGGAGAGAGGACATGGGGAGAGAAGGGAGGGAGGGAGAGAGGAAGAAGAAAAAGACCTAAATTGGTAAGAGTGATGGACAGGTGAGGAGGGAGGTGGTTAGACAAAATTATAGACAAACCGAGACTGGGGCTGGAGGTAGCGCAGCTGGGCACTGACAGCTTTCCCAGAGGACCTGGGTTCAACTCCTAGCATTCACATGGCAGCTCAAACTATCTGTAACTCCAGTTCCAGGGGATCAGTGCCCTCTTCTGGTCTACAGGCACATGGGTGGTGCACAGACAAACATGCAGGTAAAAAGTCCCATACATATAAAATAATTTCAAAAAGGCAAAAGATGAGGCTGATTAGACAGCAAGTTGGTAAAGGAATGACGACCGAGCTTTGCAGTCTGAATTCAATCGCTAGGCTCTACATGATAGGAGAACAGATTCCCACAGTTGTGTATACACACACACACACTGTTAAAAAGCCAAAAGCAGGGGCTTGGGGATTTAGCTCAGTGGTAGAGCGCTGGCCTAGCAAGCACAAGGCCCTGGGTTCAGTCTTCAGCTCTGGAAAAAAAAAACAAAAACAAAACAGATTGATAGAAGGCATTTGATCCTTTTTGAGACCGGATTCCATGTAGCTAAAGATGACTCTGAATTCCTCCTGCCTCTACCTCCCAAGTGCTGGGATTCTATACCTAAGCCACCATGCTCAGTTCTGTGCAGTACTTGGAATTGAACCCAGGGTCTTTTGTATGTTAGGGAAGCAATCTATTAACTGAGATACACCCCCAACCTGGTATATATGAGTCCTGACAGAACATTTAGTTTTTCAGAGCTGTCAAACAGTTATAAGCAGTGTCACAAAGGCAGACTGGGGCTAGAGAGATGGCGTAGTGGGTAAGTGGAGGCAAGTGGGCCGTGCCACTATACAGGCATAAGAACTGACAAGCTTGATTGACCTGAGACCCTGAGAATCTCAGAGTTCTGAGACCAGCAGGAAAGAAACTGCTCCCTATCTCTCTGTACCTACTTTGGAACGTGTAGCCGTGACGCCCCACTGAGAGGACCCTGGGCAGTCAGTCATGTAAAGTAGCACCTGGAGTCCTTCCCCATGCAAACAGAGCATTACTAACATCTCAAGCTCAGCTAGTGGGAAACTTCTATCCCTAATTCCCACCCCACCCCTCAAGGTTTATACAGTTCTTGTCCACATGGAACAAAGCACACAAGGTATTTCACCAAGGATTGTCTGAGAGTGGCTGTCTTTACTGAGCTGTAACACTTGGGGAAGAGTTCTCTCTCCCAAAGCACTCAACGCTGGATCGTGGACCAGCCTGGCTGGCCAGGCTCAAACCACCTGGCAGTGGCACTCCGGCAGTGCACAGGCTACCCAAACCTCCTCGTTTCTCTCCTAAGAACTGTAACACTCACATCCAGGCTCTCTATTCCTTTTCAGTATAGTATTTGAAGTCTTAGCTAGAGCAACAAAAGAAGATGAAAATAATGCAAATAAAAATAATCTATACATTAAATTAATCTAATACTATAGGAAATAATTGGAACTGAAAAATACTTCCAGGGAAGTGGCAGTCTACAAAAATTAGTAGGTGCCAGGCCTGATGATGCACACCCTTAAAAATCTTAGCACCCCAGATGTAATCTCTGTGAATTCAAGACCAGCCCAGTCTACATAGAGAGTTCCAGAGATAAATAGCAAGTGCTAAGACAAACAAATCAGTACCCTTCTTTGTTTGCTAGCTTTATGTTAATTGGACACAACTATAGTCATCTGAGAGGAGAGAACCTCAATTGAGAAAAATGTCCCCCAAAAATTGAGCTATAAGCAGACAAGCCTGTAGGACATTTTCTTAAGTTAAAACTGAAAATTGTGAGAAAGACCCAATCCATGATTGTCTATTTAAAGCAAGCTTTATTCAGTACTGGCCAGGATGATGGACACTAGCCAGTCAGGAACTGGGAATCCCAGAGAATGACCCTGAATTAGGTTAGTCAGGTGCTAATAAACGCAGAACCCACAAGGCTATGTATTTACCACCTTTGTCCAATCCTGCCTACTGTACTTCTTACCTTAGTAACTCCCAAATATGTGTGATCAAGCACATCCTGTGAAGTCGGGGCAATCAACCTTGTTTACTGAAGTGAAAACATGTGGCTTGTTATCTAACATGAACAACAGCCTCCCTCATTCCAGGAAGCTATCTGTCCTTGGGCAAGTGGGGCTTACATGCTAACTTTAGCCCTCACACTTAATTAGTGATCAGTGGGAGAGCCCAGCTAATTGTGAATGGGAGCACCCCTGGGCTGGTGGTCCTGGGTTCTATAAGAGCAGGCTGAGCAAGCCATCTGAATCAAGCTAGTAAGCAGAACCCTTCCATGACCTCTGCATCAGATCTTCTAGGATTCTGCCGTGTTTGAGTTCCTGACCTGACTTCCTTCAATGGTGAACAGTGATGTAGAAATGTGAGCCAAGTAAATCCTCCCCTTCCCGTGTTGCTTTTGTTCATGTGTTCCACCACAGCAATAGTAACTCTGACAACTTCCTGTATACCAAAAACCAGACATAGGAAGAAACAAATCAAGGAAATCCCACTCAAAAAACAACTAAGCAACTAAAACAACAACAAAAATCTCACCTGACCCAGGAAGTGGAAGACTTCTTTAAAGAAAATTTTAAGATACTAATGAAAAGAAGACACTAGAAGATGGAAAGCCCTACTATGCTGATGGATCAAAAAATTAATATTTTGAAAATGGTCATGTGCCTGAGTTTTATTGCTGTTATAAATACAATGACCAAAAGGAAGCTGGGGGGGGGGCTTTATTTTAGCTTATATCACATCACAGTCTATCACTGGAGAATTCAGGACAGGTACTCAAGATGGGTACCTGCCTGTGTCTCGATACTTTTAATCCCAGCACTCTAGAGACAGAAGCAGGAGGATCTCTGTGAGTCAAGAGCCAGCAAGGTCTACATAGTGAGATCCGAGACAGACAGGGCTAAATAGACCTTGTCTAACAAAACAAAACAAGTTCTAAAAGACAAGAAGTAATGTAGAGGCCATGAGAAGTGTTGCTTTCTGGTTTACTCCCCAGTGTTTGTTGAGCCTGCTTCTTATAGCACCCAGGACCTCTTACATAGGAATGGGACCACTCACAGTGAGCTGGGCCCTCCCTTATCAATCATCAATTAAGAAAGTGCATGACAGACTTGTTATAGGCCAATCTGGTGGGGATAGTTTCTCAATTAAGGTTCCCTCTTCCAAAGTGACTTGAGCATGTATCAAGTTGTCATAAAACTAGCCAGCACACCATTCTACCAAAAACAAAAGTTCAATGTAATCCCAATAAAAATTCCAGTGACCTTTTCCAAAGAAACAAAAATAAATAAATAGAATAGAATAGAATAAAAATGCATAGGGGTGCACAAAAGACCTGCAGATCCCAAGGACTCCTGGGCAATATTGAAGACATCATCATACCTGATTTAAAGTTACATTGAAGAGCTATAGTAATAAGAACAATTTGGTACTGGTATAAAATAGATAATTATATCAATAAAATAGACTAGGTTATCCATATAAAGGGCTATGCAACTACAGTTACCTGGTTCTTTACAAAGAGCAAAAAATACATACCGGGGAAGACACCATCTTAAATGAATGGTACCAACCTGGCTATCCACATGTACAAAGATGAAAGTAGATCCTGTCTCTCAGCCTGCAGAAACCTCCAAACAGATCAAGGACCTCCATATAAAACCTGAAACTCTGAGTTGTCATGAGGAAAAAGCAGGGAGTGCAGACAAGATAGTAGTATATGTAAGAACTTTCTGAATAGGACTCTAGCATTCAAATAAGGCCAAGGACTAGCAAGAGGAACATAATGAAGTTAGTTTCTGTACAGCAAAAGCTGTCAGTTGAGTAAAAAGCACCATCTACAGAATGGGAGGAAATAGAAATCTAACCAGGATTAATATCTAAAATATACAAAGTATTAAAAGAAAAACTAAACATCAAAACAAGGAAAAAACTAATCAAAAATGGACTTTGGGAATGAATAGACAGCTTTCAAAAACAAGAAATACTAATGGCTAATCAACACTTTTTAAAAAAGATTTATTTATTTCATGTATGTGAGTACACTGTCACTCTCTTCAGAGACACCAGAAAAGGGCATCCGACCCCATTACAGATGGTCATGAGCCACCATGTGTTTGCTGGGAACTGAACTCCGGACCTCTGGAAGAGTAGTCAGTGCTCTTAACCACTGAGCCATCTTTCCAGCCCTAATAAACACTTTTTAAAAAGTGTTTCATATCATCATGATCAGGGAACTGCCTGAATCAACTTTGAGCACTCATGAGATGGCCTGGGGGTAAAGATGCTTGCTGTAAAACCTGAAGAACTAAATTCAGTCCCTGGGACTACAAATGGTACAAGGAATCTACTGACTCCAGGAAGTTGTTCTCTGATCTCCCCACATGTGCAGTGGTATGCGTATATATAAAATAAATATGCAAATAAACAATATTTTTAAGAACCACCTTTGAGTTTCTCAACCCAGTCACAATATGAAAATAATGACATTTCAGCAGATATTGGTATAGTTGAGGGGGAGGGGAACATTTATTCACTGTTGTTAGGAATGCAAACAAGAAGCCAGTAAGGGAATTGGTGTTAGTGGGTCTCGGAAAGTTAGAACTAAAACTAGAACAGCCATATGGCTAAGCTGTGCCATAGCACTCCTGCGTGGACACCCAAAGGACTCTAAGTCCTACCACAGAGAGTCAGGCATCCATGTTTATTGCTGTGCTATTCCAAATACCAAGGAAATAGGACTAGCCCGTATGTCTGTCAACAGAATGCATAATGAAACGTGGCTCATGTACACTGCAATTTCATCCAGCTGTCAAGAAAATAAAATGACAAAGTTTGCAGGTAAATGGATAGAATTGGAAAAAATTATACTGAGATAACCATACCCAGAAAGACAAATAATGTATATTCTGTCTTACATGGGGATCCTAGCTTTGAATCTTTAAATCTGTATGGTAACTGTAGAGGCCTGGAAACTGAAATGGGCTCATTCTCGGTGATTTGGGGGCGCTAATAGATAGAAATGAAAGCAGAGATGAGGGAAATGCTAGGTATAGAAAAGTTAATGAAGGAGCATGGCACAGAGGACTGGACAAAGGAGGACAGAGGGGGGGAGGGAGAGAGGGAGGGAGGGAGGGAGGGAGAGAGGGAGGGAGGGAGGGAGGGAGGGAGGGAGGGAGGAAGACCAAAACAAAGTATGAAGAGACCTACTACTCTGTAAGGCGATTAAAAAAGAGGGTGTGTGTGTGTTTCATTAGTGTGGCTTACAGGCTGTGGTCTCAACCTCTCCGGACAGAAAGGCCAAGAATCTGGTAGTTGTTCAGTCCACAAGAATGGGTATTTTAGCAGTCTGAATCTGGTGCTGGAGTTCCAGAGATTCTTAAAGAGCTGCAGGTCTTCAGACTACATTAGAATCTCAGAAAAGTAGGTTCGAATACCAGCAAAGGAATGGCTCAGTAACAGGCGAGGTGAACTTGCCAGTGACCGTGAGAGCAGGTAGCAAAAGGCAAAGGCTTCCCTCTTCCATGACCTTTTATGTGGGCTGCCACTGGGTGCAGCTCAGATTGAGGGTGGGTCTTCCCACTTCAAATAATCCAATTAAGAACATCCCTCATTGGCAGGAGGAAAATGCCTGGTACTGTAAACCCAGCCCCAAACCCATGGCTGCGGAGGTCATAAGCTCTAAGTGGGCCTTACTGTTGTGTGGCTGAATTAACATGGCACCAAACTGCCTTCTAAATACTCACAGACAGATAATTCATAGGCTTAATCAGAGAAACTTTTCTTTGCAGTGAACAATAGCAAATGCAGAGTCCTGGCTGTTCAAGGTGTTAAGGGTAAGGACTGACTGAGCACTCAGACTAAAGAGGGCATTGATGCCACCTTTAAAGCTCAGAAAGCATCGCAGAAGAATGCAAGAGGCCGAAGATAGGGGGAAGGGTTGTGCAATGCTATCTTCAGAAAAATATAGATGTCTATTGTTGTTCGAGTCCTCAAACCACCATGGATATGAGGGTTATCGTGAATCCTGATCCCACTATCTCCACGTTCCAAGAACTGGGATTATAGACACGCACTATCACATTCCACCCAGCATCTGGGTTTCTGCCATGCCATTTGAAAGGAACAGAGAGAAACAGCAGCTCCATCACAGACTGCCCCGTCACCCAACGTTACTGTTGCTGCTTCTACACTAGCAGCTTTCCAGCTAGACCAAAGAAGTGAGCTTCTAGCTGCCCAGGTACATAGATATATATTCTATGTGCTGACCTTAGAGTTTGAACAAAGTGTGAATATACTCAGCCTGACCTCATCTTAACCTCTTTCTTGATATTTTACTTACTGTTCTGTTGCTGTGAAGGGACACCCTGACCAAGGCAACTTATAAAGAAATCATTTAATTATGGACTCTCAGGCTTAGAGATTTAACTCAGTGATAGAGCCCTGGGTTTGGTCCTCAGTTTAAAAAAATTGCTTGCTTACAGTTTCAGAGGGTAAGTCCATGACTAACATATTAAGGAACAAGGCAAAAAGCAGGGCAGGCCTGGCAGTAGAGCAGTAGCTAAGATCTTACATCTATCGAAAAGATGGAGGCAGAGAGAAAGAGATGGCCTGGCATGGAATTTAGAAATCTCAAAGCCCATCCCCAGGGACACATCTGCAGCAAGGCCACACTTCCTAATCCTTCCCAAAACCGGTCTACCAACTAGGGATCAAACATTTAAATATATGAGCCAATGGGGGCCATTGTCATTCAATTTCATGAAATTAGTTGCTTTCATAGGTGCTAGGAATTGAACCCAGGGCCTCACACACATGTTGCATACACACCCACCCTCAGGGACTTATTTTTTATCTTCCAAATTCCTCTGAATTTTCATTTCAGTATCAAAAAAGACTTTCTTGGCCTTAATTTAGATTAGGTCCAGTTTCCTTGTCAAATGGTAATTCTGTGGAGGCTGTATCATGTGCCTATAATCCTAGCACTTGGGAGGCTAACCTGAGCTACAAAGCAAGATCCTGTCTCAAAAAATAATTATGAGGTTGAAAATTTTATCAGGGCTCATTCTGCTTTGCATACTTCTGTGTCCTCAGTGCCCAACTAAACATATTTGGGAGAGAGTCCCAGACAATAGAGAAGCAATAAGCATTGTTGAGAAAATAGTTAATCTAATTTTACTCCTGATAAACCTTAAAGTCAGGAGGGGAGGGATAAGATAAATGTCTCTAGTCTTTTGTCACTGTTTACAGTTTTTGAGTCTATACTATGTGACAGTTTTTGAATCTATACTATGTGTTATGACCGGGCTTGTTTTCAGACAGTTCTCATTATTTAGTTCTGGTTGGCTTGGAACTTACTGTTTGGACCAGGGCTAGCCTTGAACTCAAAGAGATCCACCAGCCTCTGCTTCCTAAATGCTGGGATCAAAGGTATGGGTCACTACTCCTGGGCTTCTTATAGCGGATATAGGAATAGAACTCTTAAAATATTTCATACTAAACAAAATGCACAAAAAGATTGACAATATGTACATAAAATATAGTAAGACTCACTACTCAGCTTGTGTGGTAAATATCTACATGTCAACAAGCAAGAGCTGAAGAAGGCTGAGGCAGCTCCCAGCACAGCCAGGAGGCTGCACTCCTGAAGAAGAGAGGAAGTCTTCCTGTGTGGTATCATGGAAAGCTGGTTTCAAGCGATCTTAAAGGGAAAAACAAGGCTTACTGGATTGTCAGTCATTAGCTGTGATCTACATTAAGTTTTCAATATATTGCCGGGCAGTGGTGGCACTTACCTTTGATCCTAGCACTCTGGAGGCAGAGGTAGGCAGATCTCTGAGTTCAAGACCAGCCTGGTCTACGGAGTAAGTTCCAGGACAGCCAGGGCTATACAGAGAAACCCTGTTTCGAAACACACACACACACACACACACACACACACACACACACACACACACACACACACACACGGTGGTGGAGGTTGGACCCACAGCATTGCGCTAATCAAGCACTTTACCATCAATTATTACTTTGAGACAGGGCCTTAAATTCACTATGTAACTAGACTTTGTACTTGTGATGCCCCTGCCTCAGTTTCCAGACTACAAGCATTAACCCATGGTACTAGGTAACTGCTGCTATATACACCCCTATCACTAAGCACAGTGACGCAAGATGGTAAGCTCAGCAGTACAGTCACCATAGTTACTATTGCCATGACTACAAGAGAACCAGCATTCTCTCAAACTTTCAGCATGAAGACAACGGTTGGCCGGCCGGCTCAAGCCAACCTGAAGGTGCGACCTGCCGGGGTCAGAGTTCAGGGGCAGCTTTAGCCCCCGCGGCCACGCCACCCCAGCCCCGCCCCCACCGCGCGCGCCCGCGCTGCACCGCCCCCGAGGTGACGTGCGGGGCGGAGCCTCGCAGCGGGCGGGCGGGCTGCTGTGTCGTGAGCTTCCGCGCGGGCGCGTCCCGGGCCTCGCGCGGAGGTTTCACGGGAGGAGAACTTTCGCTCCTTCTCTCCGCGTGTGGGTTCCGGGTCCCGGCGGGGCGGCGCTGCAGCCGGACGCGCAGGAAGGGTGAGTGTCGGCGCGGGCGCGCGTCCTGTGCGAGGCATTGTCTGGCGCGGGCACGTGCACCCCTCCCCCACCGCGGCCGCGCGGACAGCTCAGCGGCGCGGACGGGTGGGCGCCCGGGTCCGCGGAGAGCCAGGTCCGGCGCGGGGAGGGTCCTTCCCGCCGCGCAGCCTCAGACGGGGCTCTTTGCAGCCGCGGTGGCTGAGCTTGCGCTGTGACCCGCGGGTGGTCCCGAGACGAGGTCGTCTTGGCAAGTTTGGATTTGCCCAAAGAAATCTGCGGCGGCTTAGGAAGGTTGCGACGAGTCTGCACGAGGGCGCAGGACGGTGCTCTGTCGTCTGGAAGCTTCGGAAAGAGAGGACTTGACCAGAAAGACGGCTCGGGGGGCTGTAGCCGAAATGCAGTAGACAATAAGAGCTCATCTCTATTATGCAAGTATTTATGTTAAACAGAAAATACTGTGTCCTGTAGCTCTGCAGCTCACTCACATCTTACTAGTTTTGATATTGCTAGTTTTTTGTCTAGGCACATTCCCAACTGCAGAAACAACCCACTTTTAAAATTCCATTTTCTAATTAAAATAAACTAGAACGTAATACACATTTGTTCAGCAGTATCGTTGCCCTTAATAAGTATTCATCCTAGAAAAATTTTTAAATGAAGACAAGGACAAAGGAGAAGTTTTAATGTCCAGAAGTAATAATGACCAGAAGTAATTATTATGCGTGTATATATTGTGTAGTCTGTCTTTGTTTTGTTTTTCGAGACAGGATTTCTCTGTATAGCCCTGGCTGTCCTGGAACTCTGTAGACCAGGCTGGCCTCGAACTCAGAAATCCACCTGCCTCTGCCTCCCGAGTGCTGGGATTAAAGCGTGCGCCACCACTGCCCGGCTTGTGTAGTCTGTCTTAAAGGTAGAACCAAAACAACAGATGAGGGATGGGTGCCTTAATTGCTTTGCTTTTTGTTGTTCATTTGAAACGGGTCTCTTTACATATACATACATAGTTCTTTCTGTAGACCAGACTGTCCCCCGAACTCAGATCTGTCAGCCTCTGTTTTCCCAGTGCTGGGATTAACAGTGTATTCCACCATATCTGGCAGACTTACTTTTTATAGGAAGCTTGTATAAAGGTTTGAGAAGGTAGTGGCACAGTCCCACCACTACATCGGAGAGGTCAAGAGTGTGTGTGTGGGGGGGGGCATTGGGGAATCACGATGCAGCCTTCTGCCTGGATTGAGTTCAAGGCAATGGAAGCAGACAGGGAGAGATTGCTTGTAACCCAGGTTGGCCTTGAACTCTTGCACCTTCTCAACTCCTAAGAGCCAGAGTTGCAGGCACCACATGCTGAGGGTTGCTTTTTGATTTGTATGTGTGTGTGTTTTGGGCACTTAGTTTTTGTTTTGAAACAAGGTTTTATGTTGCTCAGAGTGACTTCTAACTCCATATATAGCCAAAGATGGCTTTGAACTCCAGATTCATCTGTCCCCACCTCTGGCGTGCTGAGATTATAGGTTTTTGTCCACATGTCCTGCATTCCCTTTTTAATTCTTGTTTTGAGCAACCACATAGATTGATTGGGATGGGGAATTTCCATCTCTATTTTGTTTTGTTGTTGTTGAGACAGAGTTTCTCTGTAGAACAATCCTGGCTGGCCTGGAACTTAATTTGTAGACCAGGCTGGCCTCAAACTCAGAAGAGATCCACCTGCCTCCGCCTCCGGAGTGCTGGGATGAGAAAGCACGCACCACCACCACCCAACCTCAATTTCTGTTTTAAATGAATTAAATCTGAGGTACATATTTGTTATAAGATCAGTATGTTGAGAAAGCACATGTGACAGTATAAAAGTCAGGATTGAAAGATTAAGCACAGGACAGAGAAGAAACAATATTGTATTTTCTTTCTGGAAACCAAGAGGACTTATAAATTACTAGAGTAGGAGTTGCCCCCTTTGCACTGGTGAGTTCCACTCCCAGGATGCACATGGCAGAAAGGCCGAACTGATTCCCATAAATTGTTCTCTGACCTACCCAGAATGTCTGCAGACACATACTTTATTTCCCTGACGTGTATCCCTACCCCTGTCATTTCTTGGTTACTGACATACGTTAACATTTTCCTCCACAGTTTAAAAACATTGATTTTAAGTGTACGAGTATTTTGCCTGTATGTATATCTGTACACTACTTGCATGTAGCGCCCACAGAGGCCAGAAGGTGTAATAATTGGAACTGGAGTTATAGACTGTTGTGACCATCACAAGTGCTGGGAATCGAATGTGGGTAAGGTCCCAAGACTAGTTCCCAGCACCCATGTCGGGGTGCTCACCACTGTCTGTAACTCCAGCTCCAGGAGCTCCTCTGCTCTTTTCTGATCTCTAAGGGCAGCTGAATACATGTGTACACATAATAAAAATAAGTCTTTTTAAGTCTGGAGAAATGGCTTAGAACACTCGCTGTTCTTGCAGGGGATTTGGATTCAGTTCCTAGCACCCACATGGTGGCTTATTCCAGGTTCAGGGGACCCAGTGTCCTCTCTTGGCCTCAGTGAGTACGAGGACATATGCAGTGTACTTACTTACATGCAGGCAAAACAGATTTTTTTTAAACTTTTTTTTTTTTTTAAAGCAGAAAATCACTAGCTCAGAGCTTCAGAGTAAGTTCAAGGTCATCCTGAGCAAGTGAGCAAAACCGTATCTCAGAATATAGAAAAGTCCAGGACAGTGCAGGGAGAGATGGGGATATAGCTCTGTGTCCGGCAGTTGCATACCATATGTGAAGCTCTAGGTGCCTAATTGTTGTGCGCATGTGTAAAGAACTAAGACGTACATCGCAGATCTATGAACACAGCCTATCTAGGATGCACCTTACTCTCATTGGGGACTATTTCATTCCCTCTAGGTACATTCTTAGAAATACTTGGATTGAGTATTCTCGTTCAACCGTGCATTTTAAAAACATATTGTGGGTGTGATGTATGCACGTGGGTGCACAGCTTCGTACACCTGTAGGACAGAAGAGTGCATCCCTCGGGGCTCGAGGTACAAGGGTTTGTGGGACACCTAGCTTGTTACATGGGTGCTGGGATCCAGCCTGACTTCCCATCCTAATGGTTATGCAGAGGTGCTCCTAGCCACTGAACCGTCCTTCCAGATCTCCACCATGGGCTGTTTTCTTCTCTCCATTTTTTTTAAGATTTTTTTTTTTTTATGTGTATGAGCATTTAGTTTGTATGTGTGTTGTGTACCACATGAGTGCCTGGTGCCTATGGAAGTCAGAGGAAAGCATTGGATTCCTTGGTGCTGGAATTATGGACGGTGTGAGCCACCATGTGGGTTTTGGGACTCGAACCTGGGACTTCTGCAGGAACAAATGCTCTTAACTACTATGCCAGCTCTCCACGCCCTCAACTGTGGAATTTTATTTATTTTTCTTGAATCTTTGTTATCTCTTTTAAATTGGCCACTGCATTTTTTTGTCAATCTGTACACCACTGCCCGTTGGAGGATGGTGTGTGTGTGTGTGTGTGTGTGTGTGTGTGTGTGTGTGTGTGTGTGTGCGCGCGCGTGTGCGTGCGTGCGTGCGTGCGCACGCGCTTTCCCTCACTGAAAAACAAGAGTGTGCGGTAGTTGTCTTCCTAGCCCCTGGTCCATGTGGCTGGAGGTGGACCCTGGTGGTGGAATGCTGGGTAAGGCCTTGGGTTCCATTTGCAGAATTATAAGAGAAAAAAAGATATTTGTGTTGGTGGTGAGGTTGTGTGGGCTTTTAAATTATACTTACACGTTTTCAGGGATTGGAGGCGGAGTCGGCTCATACTTTAGCCCTGGCTGGCCTAGAAGTTCCTTGAGTATCTTGGCAGTCCTTCCTCTCTCCACCTTCATGGGTGCTGAAGTTACAGATGGGAGCTGTCATGCCTGCCTCTCAGAGAGGGAGGGTAGAGACAGAGTCTAGTTATGCTTCTAAGCCTGGTTTTGAACTCAGGATCCTTACAGTCAGCCTGCCCTATCTCCCGGCACTAGGCTTAGAAGCATTCACTGCTAGGATCCGCACTTGACCTTAAACACTTGATTCCCTTGTCCTGGATGATGTAGGCATTCACCTGGTTGTGGCTAGGCATTGCACACCTGTAACAGTAGCCATTTAGGAGGCTAAGACAAGAGGATTGAAGTTGAAGGTTTGCCTCGTGGGTGAGTTAGAATTTACTTTGATTCCTGAAGGATGAAGAGTGCTGTAGTAGACAGAACAAAAGGGTCAAGGTAAAATAGGAATCCACTGGAAGATGACTGGTATTCAGGCATGTGTGCTTTTTTTTTTTTTTTTTTAAGATTTATTTATTTTATGTATATGAGTACACTGTAGCTCTCTTCAGACAGACCAGAAAGAGGGCATTGGATCCCTCTTTATTAGAGATGGTTGTGAGCTACCATGTGGTTGCTGGGAATTGAACTCAGAACCTCTGGAAGAGCAGTCGGTGCTCTTAACTGCTGAGCCATCCCTCCAGCCCAAGGCTTGTGTGCTTTGATTACACAGAAATAGAATTGGTTTTCACTAAGAAAGGGCTATGCATCCTGATGAGAAGAGCCAGTAGGAAGGAAACTGTTAGTTACATGTGGTGAAAGTATGCCAAGGGTAGTTGTGTGAGGTGAGTCACACCTGTCATCTCAGCGCTTGGTGGGGGGATGCAGGGGGTAGGGACTTCTCATGATGGTGATGGTGGGGTTGGTCTCTATTTCTATGTTTTGTTACGTTTTTTAAAGAGAGGACCCCACTGTATAAACCTTGTAGAGACCAGGCTAGCCTTGATCTCCTAGAGCTCTGCCTGCCTCTGTCTCAGAAGTGCTAGGATTAAAGGCTTGTACCTCTATGCTCTCCAGTACTGTCAGGTGTGTTGTGTTGTAACTATGAATGCTAGATGTTTCCTTGGGAATTTTCTACTTCAGCTAGTAGTTTAGCTGGGTGTTTTTGAACAGTTTATTGAATGTTTTCAGACACTTTGGAGGAAGGATGTGGGGAGAGATGTATTGGATAAGGTGGTTAAGGAGACCTTTTCAGATAAGGTAGGCCTTTGAGCATGGATCTGTTGAAGCTAACCCGGGGGATGAACATCTCAGGCAGAAGGAACCAGAAACACAGAAGTCCAGAACACTCAAGAATATTTGATGGACAGAAAGAGGGGCATCCTACCTATATCTGAGATCAAGAATAGAAAGGGACCTGGCGTGGAAGTTTGCAGATAACACCACAGCATGTGTGACATGGTTAGAAAAGAATTTTGTAATGTTTTTCTTTTCTTTTTTTCTTTCTTGTGTGTGTGTGTGTGTGTGTGTGTGTGTTTTGTTGTTGTTGTTGTTTGTTTGTTGTTGTTGCCGTAATTGCTATTGTTGTTTGTGAGACAGGGTTTCTCTCTGTAACAGCCTTGGCTGGCCTGGAACTTTCTTTGTAGATCAGGCTCATCTTAAACTCAGAGATCTATCTGCCTGCCTCTGCCTCCCGAGTGCTGGGATTAAAGGCTAGGGACACCAACCCTGGCTCATAAATGCTTTTCTTAACAGGTATAATCTGCATACAGTGAAACACGGGCTTTCAAGTGTAAAAATGGCTAAGTTTCCATGTAACTTACACTCTTACTAATATATAAGATATGATCACTTGAAAGTACCTTTATTCTCTCTCAAGTCAGTCACCAGCAGCAGCACTGTCAGCTACATTCAAGTTTCTCTGGCTAACCTGGTCTACTGAGTTCCAGGACAGCCAGCATGCACAGAGAAACCCTGCCCCAAAACAACAAATACCAAAAAACCAAACAAGGAAGATGAAGATGAAGAGGAGGAAGTAGTTGTTTTTCTGATTGTGCGCTTTTCCGTTGACGGATTTAGGAAATAGAATCCTTCAGTTTGTGCCTTGTTCTGCTTCCTCTCTCGTCATAAAGACTGAGATTCAGCCTTGTTGCTAAGGTTGGCACTGATTAGGTTGACCAGTTTTCCATTCTGTGTGGATTTCTGAGGAATGGGTCATAGCTTTCTTATTCTGATACTTACCACGGGAACACTAGCTGTCTTGTTCACAGGGTGGAAAGTTTGACCTGAACAATGTGAAAGGAAGGACTAAGCAGTGAATCACGCCTGGATCTTAGGATGGCCTTGATTGTGCCCCGTCCTGCCCCACCCCACCACCAAGCTGGTGGAGAGCGCAGATCTCATTAGTTCCAGGATTTACATGCCTAAGGAATATAAAATTGCTGACGAGACACTTGAGGTAGTCTATGACAGATCTTCTGAAGAGCCTTAATGGGTCAGGTGTTACTCCTTGTTCTCAGAATTGGTTGCATATTCAGGGAGATGGCAAGGTTCTTGTATGGGTCCTAGGGTTCTAGATCGTTCCTGAAATGAGAACTGTCTACAAATTGAATTCCAAAATACCCAGGGCTATAAAGAGAAAGCCTGTAGTTTACAGTGATAGGCTTGGTGTCCTGGCACATACCTTTAATCTCGGCTCTTGGGAAGCAGGCCAGGCCGGGCTACATAGGGAGTCCCTGCCTTGACAAATAGGTAAACCCAGTGGCAATATTATGTAATTAATATACTATAATGTGATGTTTTTGCTTAGCTTTGGGCTTTGATACAGGGTCTTGCTGTGTGTCTAGAGCTCACACTATAGATGAAGCTACCTATGAATCTGCAGCAGACCTCCCTCTGCTCCTGCATCTGGGGCTGCAGGCATGCACCACTGTGCCCTGCGGATTTCATACTTTAAATATAGACCACTAAATGACTCTTACCACTGTCAAAACTCACTTGTTTCTGCTATTTGAATAGACCTGATAGGTTTCCTTATATTGTTTATGAAAAGAGTTATTTTATTTTTTATTTATTATGTTTAAATTGGCACCATTTGCTCTATGACCATACTGTTTGATGAGGTAAAAATTGTAAGTTGGAGACAAGAGACGTGTGGTAACACACTTTGCCTGCCACGCGGGCCCTAGGTCTGATTCAGGAGGTGTGGTGGGAAGAAATTAAGTTGGAGGTATGGATGACCGAGGATTTTATTTTAGTCCTAGCATTTCATTTATTTCTGGATTTGATTTTGTCTCAATAAACCCATTCTCACAGACAAAACTGAGGATAAAAGATTTATATAGCCGTCTCAGTATTCTTTCCAATTTTTTTGGAGGGGGGGTGGTCTTTTTGCTATTTTGTCTTTTTTTTTTTTTTTTTTTTTCATAGCTGAGGACCGAACCCAGGGCCTTGCGGAAGCTAGGCAAGCGCTCTACTGCTGAGCTAAATCCCCAACCCCTTCTTTCTAGTTTTAACTGATTCAAAGTTTAGGATTCATAAACATTTTGTTTCCAAGTGGAACTGACTCCTGTCTAAAAATTGAGAGGTTCTTGCACCTTTAATCCCAGCACTCTGAAGGCCTAGGCAGGCAGATTTCAGATTTGTAGGCCACCCAGGGCTACATAGTGAGACCGTGCTCAAAAACAAACCAAAGCCAAAACAAAACAAAAACCAACAACAAACAAAACTATAGAGTTTCCGTTCTACAATTCCAAAATATAATATCATCATGATGCTTAGTTACACAGTTACACTCCATGTAAGGGAGTATGCCTCTGCAAAGGCCTAACCTTTGCTGTCATCTGCTTCAGTATTTATTGGTTTTGCTAGGCAGAAACAGACCTGAATTATTCTAAACCTCTCAGGATAATTGCCAACTCTTCCTTAATATGTTTAGCCAAAACTTAAATGTCCTCTAAAATGACAGAGGAAGCTTCGTTGCAAGTTCTCAATGTGACAAATGATGTCGGCATAAATCAGCGTGTTGATGGGTTTCTTCCGTCCCTGTCCCCACTCAGACTGTTCGCGTCTCCCTTCTTGGTCTCAGCCATGCTTTTTCCTGCGAGTGAGAATAAAATAACACTAGTTGGTTTTCCATGAGCTTCCCTTCCCTCTCAGTACATCTTCCTGGGCAGGATTATTCTTGTGATTGTTTGGGAAGGGCAGGACACGCACATTATGAATTCCATAGATAGGTGAAGGTGATGCTATATGACTTTTGGCACACTCTCCAGAGGTTAGGCCACCTCTGGGGAAATGGTATGGTTCAGGAACAGGTAGGAAGGGCTGCCAGGATGCATTGACCCCTGTGGGTAGAAGATGTTTTGAGTCTTGTTGTTTGTTCTTACTTGTAAGAAATTAGGAGCTGGAGAGATGGCTCGACAGTTAAACATACTGGCTGTTCTTCCAGAGGTCTGGGGTTCACTTTCCGGCACCCACACGGCAGCCCTTACTGTCCAGCTGCAGCTCCAGGAGACCGAAGTCTCTCGTCTCTGCCGGCACATGTACTCCCCAGTAGATACACATTCATGCACACTTATACCTAATGAGAATGAATTAGACATATAGATTTTTTTTTTGTTTATTTCTGCTTTTTTTGTTGTTTCCATCACCAAGATACTCTCAAAATTAATCACAAACCAAAGAAGAAACAGTCTTTCTGACTGTGTCTTTCTTTTGAGACAGGTTCTCATGACGTCCAGGCTGGCTTTGAACTCACTGTGTAACCCAGGATGACCTTTCTTCTACCCGAGTGCTGTGATTACAGGTGTCTGCCATCTCCTGCTTTGTTTGAATGTAGTGCTGGAGATTGAACCCAGAGCTTCATGTATGCTGGGCAGCCACCCTCCACTGAGCCGTATCCCTCCTAACCCCACTTTTTACTAACTTTAAAAAAATAATAGATTCTAGACCTTCCAAAAATACCTATGTTGTTAATTACAGCAGGTAACTTAACGGCTTTGAAAATACTCTACATGGCTTTATATAGGGTGCTTATAAGTGCTGCATGCCTTCTGGAATATTTTAAAATTTAGTGTTATCCAGGATCTATGTATCTGTAGAATGACTGAATCAGGTGACTGTCTCTGGGATAAACTAATTCCGTTCTCTTGAGTGATCTCTTGGTTATCTGTTTAATTTTATTTTTATTGTTATTTTCTGTGCATGAGTGTTTTGTCTACATGTCTCTGTGCTCGTTGGGTGCCTGGTGCCAGAAGAGGCCAGAAGAGGGCCTCCGATCTTCTGGAACTGGAGCTGCATACAATTGCCCGTCATCATGTGGGTGCGGGACTCAGACTCAGGCCCTCTAGAAGAGTGGGCAGCGCTCTAGCTGCGGAGCCTCTTGGTATTTAAGACAAGGTCCCCTTCGACTTGATGTAAATAAACCCCTCCACTCCCCAGTGTTGTATCAGAGGCACCCTGGCAGGCTTTCTGTGTTTTGCTCTTTTAGTATAAGGAATAAGCAAAGAGCTGAAGTGCTTTTACATTGATGTTTTTGTCTCACTTTTAAATGAACACATTTAAAAATATTTTTGAGGGGGGAAAAGTGAACTGGGTAAATTTTACTGCCTTGTGTTTTAAGGCATTTCCATACGAAATAGGACGTTTTGAGTTAATGATTTATTTTTGTAAGGTCTTAGATTGAGGTGGACAGTTCAAAGATTAACCTCTCACATATGCTACAGTTAAGGAAAGATTCCAGGAGACATGTATGTAAAAAGATAATACATGATGTGCAGAGCAAGAACTATGTGAGAATCATGTTTCTTGATTTTATTTTTATTTCAATTTATTTTTTACAAATTAAATGTTCTTCTTTAATTATATCTCCTCTATTTCTTTTTTTTCCTTACTCTATTTCTTAATCAGAGTTTCTTATTTACATATTTCCTTAATGTATGCATTTCTTCAGTTAATGTCTAATTTGTTTTTTGGTTTAAAAAGATAAAAAATACAATTGTATTTTTTAAAATTTTAATATTTAAAAAAAAAAAGGTTCCTTGTAGGAATGTCTTGTTTCCCATATGATTTGCTATGTTGTATTTTCATTTTTATTAAATTCTAGAAACGTGAAAAAAAAAAGAAAAAAAACCAAGGCAGTTTGGGCAAACTATGAATTTATATAAAATAAGTATTAATATTTCGTGGTGTTTGTTACCTTTGTGTATACACATAAACATAGATTTATACATGCTAGTGTTTCATAGTGTTATTAATGTGTTTGTTATTGCTTCACAGTGAAGAATTTCACCATGTCTGGAATCAAGCGAACAATCAAAGAAACTGACCCTGATTATGAGGATGTATCTGCGGTCCTTCCAAACAAGCGGCATAAAGCGATTGAGAGTTCAGGTAGCCGTCGAGTTGCTTTGAGACTTAACTTTGACATTTGCCTGTGCACAGGATTTATAGAATGTACATGGATATAAGCTGAGGGATATTTGAAGGGTTAAAAGCCTAGTGTTCAATGCAGTTCACCATGTGTCACATACAAGGGAGGGGACCTGGCAGGAACACGATTAAGTAGTCGGGAAGTAAAGCAAGCTGTAAGTCTTAGCTGTTGTTGCATGTAACTTAAAATCAGGATGTTGGCAACTGCAGAGATGGCTCAGTGCTCAAGAGTACATTCCTGTCTTTTTATTTCTTAAGGATTTTTCCCCTCTTTTTGGTCTTTTGAGAGAAGGTCTCTGTTATGTAGCTCTGGCTGTCCTGCAACTAACTCTGTAGACCAGAGCTGGCCTGAACTCACAGAGATCCCACCTGCCTCTGCCTCCTGGGTGTGAGATTAAAGGTATTTGCCATTATGTTCAATTTATGAACACCAGTCTTGGCTGTCCTGGAACTCACTCTGTAGATCATGCTGGCCTTGAACTCCTGAGAGCTGGGATTAAAGGTGTGTGCTACTACTGACTAGCCTTTTTTTTTCTTTTTTTGTAATTTTATGTATATAAGTGTCTTACCTGCATATATATTTATGTACCATATAGATTAAAAGATGATTAAAAAATTATCCTGTGTAGATTAAAAGAGGGTGTTGGAGCCCCTGAAACTGGAGTTGTAAGAGATTGTTAGTTCCAATGTGAGTGTTAGGAACAAACCTGTTTCCTCTGCAGGAGTAGTCAGTGCTCCTGGCAGCTGAGCCTCACTCTAGCTCCTAAGCTCAGTGTTCTTGCAGAGGGTCCAGGTTTGGTTCCCAGCATCCAGTCAGGAAGGTCACAACAACCTGTAACTCCAGCTCCAGGGAACTAGATGCCTTCTTTGGCCTCCATGGGGATCTGCACTCACACACGTAAACATATAATTAAAACTGAAATAAATCTTTAAAAATAATAATATAAAATCAAAGTTTTTTGATGTCTCT
Source organism: Uromys caudimaculatus (assembly GCA_028551405.1). NCBI lineage: Eukaryota > Metazoa > Chordata > Mammalia > Rodentia > Muridae > Uromys > Uromys caudimaculatus. The sequence goes on from CM052713.1 coordinate 12,683,154, forward strand.
GTAATATGGAATAACCATGTGAAGTGATTGTATGTGATACAGGTTTTTAATATAGCTTCATAGTATTTTCATGTATGTAGAAATAAGAATGATCAGGTTATTTCATGGTTACTGTTGCTTAAACAGGATAACATTACTTTAAAGTATTGTGCTCATTAAACATTTCACTTGGGCGTCAGCTAGCAAGTGCCTGAGGAGGAGAGGTTTCTCTTGACTCATACTTTCAGAGGTTGCCTGGTTCCATTGCTTCTAGGCCTGAGGTGAGGGAGGATGTCAGGAAATCACTCCTGTAGTAGTGGGGCTGTTCATGATACAAGGTCCAGAAGCTGAAGGAGAAAGAGTGAGCCCTGGGGGCTTAAGATGAGATGAAGCCTTCAGCGGGGTGGTGGTTTGAGTACATTTAATACTAGAGGCAGTGGATCTCTTGAGTTCAAGGCCAGCCTGGTCTAAAGAGCGAGTTCCAGGACAGCTGGAGCTGCACAGAGAAGCCCTGTATTGAACAACAGGTGTGTGGTGGGGGGTGTATATCTTTCAAGGGCATGGGCTTCCTCCAAGTAGGTACTAGGTCAGACACGGAGAGACTCCTAAGACCTCCCAATAGCGTTGTCAGCTGGAACCAAGCTCTTAGCACTTGAACGTTTGGGGATGTGCCAACTGTGATAACACTCGTGAAGGTCATCCATGATCGATGGAAATTTAGAAATCACTGATCTAGTACTATTAACCCTGCTTGTAGCTTATTGGGGATTTAAGGTTCATTGGTATTTCACCATTATGTAGTCTGTTGAAAAGTAAATCATTGATTACACTAACATTTTGACTCATGGTTTATCTTTTTTTTTTTTTTTTTTTTTTTTTTAACTAACATAAAATGATATACATTTGAGGCTGGATAGATGGCTCAGGGTCAGCAGTTAAGAGCCTTTGCTGTTCTGTTCCCAGCACTGACTGGGCAACTCATAGCCTCCAGTAAGTCCAGCTCCAGGCTGGCTGATACCCTCTTCTGGCCTCTATAGATAACTGCATATTCATGTGCTCGAACACTCACACACACACACACACACACACACACACACACACACACACATACACACACACGAACAACAAATAAAATATTTTTTATTAACTATATTTATGACCTATCTGTCTATCACATGGTATTTTGTTATTAGCTTGCTTTTTTCTTCCCCACCGGACAGTTTCATGCAGATGAAAAAAAAAATGTATTTTTCTTCCTGAACCATTTCAGAACAGATTATAGAGCTGTATATTTCTGTGTACTTGTTTAGGCTATTGTGTCATGAACCTGAAGCAGTTTCTGGCTTTGGGGGGATGGGCTGAGGACTGGTCTCTCTGGCTGCTGATGTAAATCAGGAGGTACTGATTAATTTGGGATGTTTTGTGTTCTTTCTGTAGCTCGAGATGCAGCTGTGCAGAAAATTGAGACTATTATTAAGGAGCAGTTTGCTCTTGAAATGAAGAATAAGGAACATGAGATTGATGTCATTGACCAGGTATAATAATGATAAATTGAAAACACTAAGTTTATGGAGGGAAAAGTACGTTATTTGATGAGGTTTATCTTAAAAAGTTTCCGGTATTGGGCACAGCGGCACACATCCTTAATCTCAGCATTCCAGAGGCCCAGGCAGATGGACCTCTGTGAGGACTAAGACATCTTGGTCTTTATAATGAGTTTCAGGCATCCAAGGCTACAGACTCTGTCTCAAAACAAAAACAAAAAATTATCTTTCTGAGGGACAAGCACACATCTATAATCCCAGTACCTGGGAGGTGGAGACAGGAGAACCAGACATTTAAGGTCATCCTCAGCTACTTAGTGTATTTGAAGCCAGCCTGGGACACATGAGTCTTTGTCTCAAAATACCCAAAATAAATAAAGTTGGAGAAAAGATAAAAAGTTCTACTTGAACTTCCATCCCCCCCAAACAATCCTTTTTTGTATTGTTCTCAGTATATTATAGTTATTTCTTAATAAATATGCTTACACATTATATTTTGTTTTGTTTTTGTTTCTTTGTTTTATTTGTATTTTTTTGTTAGATTTATTATGTATAGTGTTCTTCTGCCTGTATATAGGCCAGAAGAGGGCACCAGATCACATTACAGATGGTTATGAGCCTCCATGTGGTTGCTGGGAATTGAACTCAGGACTGCTGTAAAAGCAGCCAGTGCTCTTAACCGCTGAGCCATCTCTCCAGCCCCTGGTTTTGTTTTTTTGAGACAGTTTCTCTGTGTAGCCCTGGCTGTCCTGGAACTCAGTCTGTAGACCAGGCTGGTCTCAAACTCAAGAAATCCGCCTGCCTCTGCCTCCCAAGTGCTGGGATCAAAGGCTTGCGCCACCACTGCCCGGCATATTTGGAGTTTTTAAGACTTTACTGACCAGGGAAGCACACACACTGCCCCATCCCTAGTCTGCTCTGGGGTAGAAGCGTAGGGCTTTGCACGTGAAGCACATCTCCAGCCTGCATCTTTGCCAGTTTAATTAGGTGAGGAGTATTTATTTGTTGAAGCAATTCAAGAAGCTGAGTTCTTGCTTTTGTTGTTTGTGTTTATTCTGTGGATTTTAAGTCGTTGTTATTTCCCTATTTAAATAACATTTAAGCACTCACTTGTTTTTAGCGACTCATTGAAGCCAGAAGGATGATGGATAAGCTCCGAGCCTGCATTGTGGCAAACTATTATGCTTCAGCTGGTCTTCTGAAGGTTTCTGAGGTAAGTGTTCCTCATCTTCCAGTCTCTTCTCAGCCACCATTTTCCTTGTCTGAGGGGAAAGTCAGAACAGTGTAGATTCCCTACCATTGAGACATTTCTTATAATTGGTCTTTAGCGTTTAGTAAGCCTGGCTATCTTTCTGAGGAACATAGATCATCAGGCAATGTGTTTAACATGGTCCTGGCCTTTCTATACTAATTACTAGTGTATTACTAGCAGGGAGTCCTCACTGCAACTCCTCCTAGTCCTTCTTTTGCTTTGCTACTCAGCATGCCTTGCTCTTTCAAAATGCTAGTTCTTAATGATAGTTTTCAGTATAAGAAAAAGACAAACATCTTTGCATACCATGTAGATTCATCAGTTTAAAATTCTATTGTTTTCTTTCCTCTAAAGCATTTAAAATTAAGTTCTTAGATATGATAACATTTCAGCGCTCACTATAAAACTTTTTTACTCCTTTTTCTCTTTTCTGGCAACTGTGTATTAACCCCAAAGTGCCAGTGAAAGACACACATACACACTACCTGTAAAAACACAAAATTAGAGACTATAAAATACAAGCAAATAATCAGTAAGATAAAACAAAACAAACCAAAAACCACAGAAAGCTTTATGCCCTGGGTGTCTTCCTAGGGTTTCTCTGCCTCTAAGGTTCCTTTAAGGATATTAGTCCTGAGTGAGGGTTAACCTGGGTCTAGTAGGACTTCATTTTAAATGATTACATCTACAAAGACCCTCTTTCCTCCCCCCCCCCCCATTCTCTGTGTTTGCTTGTGCCTCTAATTGGCCTCAGGCTCTTGCATATGATAGGTATATAATGTACAGTCAGTAGCACCGACAGCCCCTTAGGCTAGTTCTGAATAAAGCTACAGATTCTGGGTGGACATGAATTTGTGGAAGTTGTAGTTTCCACAATTCCACAAACTATTGATTAAATAGCTCAATATTGGCTCACCACAGTGGACATCATGAGCTGCAGTTGCATGAGGTAAAGGAGATTGTAAGCAGATACTCACCTTGAAAAACTGGTTAGTGTTTTGTTGATTTACCATTGGGATCTGTGCTGTTTGATTGTATAGAAATGTACCAATTTTAGCTCCTGATGTTCTGATTAAGGTTTACTTAGGGCTGGAGATATGGCTTAGTGGTTGGGTTTAGTTGGGGTCAGTTCCCAGTGTCTACATGGTGGCTTGCAACCATCAGTAACTTTACTTTCAGGGGGTCCAACACCCTGTTCTGTCTTCTGCAAGTATCATGTTGCACATGCATGCATGCAAGCAAAACACTCATACAAATAGAATCCTTAAAAATTGAAAAAAATTTCAAGAAATCTTTAGCTGGCCTTTGTCTTATATAGTCATTTAATTATTTTACTTTGGAGAACACACAGTACTGAAAAGCAGTCACTGAATTAATCAGCTCTATATCTTATTTTACAGCACTAGTCTCTTTCTTCACCCAGACCATGCATGACTTTTGTTTTGATTAATAGCTCGCTTGCTCTCTGTCTGTCTGTCTGTGTCTCTCTGTCTCTGTCTCCCCTTCCACCCACCCCTACCCCCCGTGCGTGCATTGGGATGAAATCTTGCAACGTAACTCCTGCTGTCCTAGCAGCTGCAAGCCTCCTGCCTCTGCCTCCCAAGTACTGGGATTACAGATAGTACCACCGTGCCCAGCCAGTGATACAGGGTGGGTTTTTTTTTTTTTTTTTTGTTCCCTTGTTTGTTTTTGTTTTGTTTGTGTGTGTGTTTATTGTTTTATTTTTTCAATCATGTGTGTTTATGTCTGGGTATGTACACATGAGTGCAGGTACCAGTGGGGACCAGAGGCGTCCGTCCTTCTGATTCATTCCCTTGGAGCTAGAGTTGAAGTTGTGAGCGTGTGACACGAATGCTAGAAGACCCAATGACACCTGAAAAAAAACCAACTGAACTTAGGCCCCTGAACTAGCCTGAAGTAGTGTTCTGTCTACACTGCTGATTTTAATACGTCAGTTGTTTTTTAACTCCAGTGTGGGTTTCATTTTTTTTATACTGTGTACTTTGATTGTTTGTTTTGAGACTATATAATTCAGGCTGTTTTGGAACTGAAGATTAATTTACTTACTTAATTACTTAGATTCCAAAGATCTTGGGATTGCAGGTTTGAGCCATAATGCTTGGTTCTGTGTCCTTTTAAAATCAAATCTTGCTGGAGATAGTGGCCCTGGGCTCCTGACCTTCCTGCTTTGTGTCCTGGATGCCAGGATTACAGGCATGTTCTGCCAATCTGCATATGTGTGGTACTGATTTCATGCATGCTAGACAGCCAGCTAAGCTACAAAAAGCCCTTATTTTACGTTTTCAAATGTAGCCAGACTGGTCCAGAGCTTCAGATTCTCCTGCCTCAGTTTCTTGAGTGATGGATTCACAGGTGTGTGCTCCTACCACGCCTGGCTCATTTTTGACTTTTAGAGTTAGAACTTTTGCACAATTACTTGTTGCTCTAGTTTTTATTTTGTTGATACAGGCTAGGTGTAAGAATTTACGGATGTAGAGAGATTTTGTTTTTTTCTTTTATCTTCCTTTTATTTTGGTTGTGAGCCTAGCCTTTACTAGCTGAGCCGTCTCTCCATCCAGGATGTGGAGACATTTTTGAAAGGTTGTTAATGTGATCTTAACATAGGTAGGAGTTTTCAGGAGTTAGGTTTCACCAGTTTTAGTGGGTTTGATTAAGTTTGCTTCTTTCATTTTTCTAGGGATTAAAGACATTTGATCCGATGGCTTTTAATCACCCTGCTATCAAGAAATTTTTGGAATCACCTTCTAGGTCATCATCTCCTACCAATCAGAGATCAGAAACACCGTCTGCCAATCACTCTGAAAGTGACTCTTTATCTCAGCACAATGACTTCCTGTCTGACAAAGACAATAACAGCAACGCGGATGTGGAAGAAAGACTCTCCAGCACCGGGGAGCAGAGACCAAGCCGGAATATGGGAAGGGTATAGGCTCCAGGGGGAATGAACCTGCTATTTGTTAAATGTGGGCAGGACATACGTAGTTTGAGTTTTATAGCAGAGAGAAGGACTTTTGGTTCTTCGAGGTAGAGTGTTTGGGGCTGACCAGGCTAGGTTACAACTTGAGATATCTCTTGCCTCAGTTCCAAGTGGTGATGTTATAGGATTGAACCGTTGTGTAGGCCTAACTAAGAAGCTGGAGCTGTGTCCTTTAACATCTTGCACTATAGCCAGGCTGGTCTCAAATTATCAGAGTCCTCCTTCCTTGGCCTCCTGCGTGCTGGGTTACAGGTGTGAGTCGTCATCCTCAGCAACCCTGAGGATTAGCAGTTACCACAACTAACAGTTAAAACTCGGCCGTTTTGGGTGTCTGTGTGTGTGTTGACATTCTCACTTTAGAGCATAGCACTCCAGAGTGTAGCGTAGTTCTTAGATGTCATTTACAGAGATGGGAAAGGACCCTTAAGGACTGGAGTTCCATGATCCTGCTGTGGGTCTGAGTAGCAACTCCTGTAATTTGACATACAGAAAACAAATGCACAATTCTTTTCTTGACCCGGTTGTGCTACGAGGCCCTGGCTTGCCAGGCACTGATTATGTAGACCAGGCTGGTCTGGAACTTGTAGTGATCGCCCTACCTCTGCCTCCCGAGGCTGGAGTCACACTGCCGAGCTGTGATAGTGTGAGGGCCTAGATTAAAGCTACTCTGTACCTGGTTTATTTGGTGTTTGTATTTATGTATAGTCACTGTCAAGTTAGACTAGTGATGTCACAGCCACACTTCAGCTACAAAGTAACTTCCAAGTTGCTTTCCATACATTCAGATGTCAATGTTTGATTTGATTTTCATAAAAACAAATGATTAATTTTTATTACAAATTCACTTGTCTATTGTTGAAAAAATAAAATAGGAAGACCTGTTTAAAATTAACCCATACTTTGACGCCTCATCCAGGACTGTGAGTATTTAGATTTACTTGTGTTTGGTCAGTATCCTTTCTCTTACTGCCACCGTTTAAGCTGGGATTGCAGGCATGTGCCCTGAAATATATGGTGCTGGAGTCTGGCTTGGTACAGGCCAGAGAAGCGCTCTACCGACTATTACATCCCTAGACCCACTCATTTGTTGTTGTTGGTAGTGGTGGTGGCATTTTTTGAGACAGGATTTCTCTGTAGCCCAGGCTGTCCTAGAAACAGTCTTTGCAGACTAGACTGTCCTCAGAAGTTGAAGGTCCACCTTCCTCTGCCTCTCCTGTGCTGGGATTAAAGGCGTTCACAACCATGCCTGGCTCTTTCTTTAAAACACAAAATAAGCCAGAGGGATGGCTCAGAGGTTAAGAACACTGACTATTCTTCCAGAGGTCCTGAGTTCAAATCCTGGCACCCACACGGCAGCTCACAGTTGTAACTTTAGTTCCTAGAGATCAACAATCTCTTGTGGTCTCAGTGGGCACCAGGCACACACTTGATGAATCAACACACATGCAAGCAAAACAGTCATAAAATATAAATTAAACAACAACAAAAACCAACCATACTGCCAGGTGTGGTGGCGCATGCCCACAGTCTCAGCACGTGGGAGAGCAGATGAGAGCAACATAGCAAGTCCCAGGCCTGCTGGGTTGTAGAAGAACATGCTCTCTGAAAGATAAAACATTCTGAGTCACTCTATTTATACTTTCATTATGTCAGCACCCTATTGAATATTGTTTAAACAGCACAAATGTTGATGTCATTTCTTTCAGGACATGTCAAGTGTTAGTGGCTCCCATAAACGAGAACTACGGAATGCTGACCTCACAGGAGAAGAGACTTCCCGACTGTTTGTCAAGAAAACAATAGTAGTCGGCAACGTGTCCAAGTGAGTACCGGGAGACTCGAGCACTCTGCCACCACAGCTTCTTTGCAGTGGTAGTGCAGTAGGAGGAACTATGTGGAATTCTTTCTTCCTAGCTCATTTGAAAAGTAAATGATGATCTAGAAATATCCGTAGAGTAATCCTGTGCCTTGGTAGAAGTAGAACCGAGAGGGTTTCATCTACAGTTTCCCTGATTCCGTGATCTCCTGCCTTGGGCCACATCTGTGACTGTTTCTTGTGATATATGAATGCCACTATAGAAGGAACAGGGTAGCATGCTTTTTACACTTCAGGTAACTTACTTATTTTTATTTTATGTGTGTGAGTGCCTGTGTTTATGTGTTCCACGTGAATGCCTGGTTGCCTGCTGAGGCCAGAAAAAGGCGTCAGATCCCCAAGACTGGAGTTACAGAGTTGGGAGCCTCCGTGTGGGTTCTGGGAACAAACCTGGATTCTCTGGAAAGGCAGCCCATGGTTTTAACCCATCTCTCAGCTCTGCTTAGTTTTTTTTGAGCCAGTTTTTTGCCAGGCTGGCTTCAAGCTCACAGTCCTCCTGCCTCAGCTGTCTTCATAGCTCATGTTCAGACACACACCACCATTCCCAGGTGCTGCTTACACTTTCATGTGACATTTAGATATTTGATTTATTATTATTATTATTTGTATTTTGTTTGGTTTGGTTTGTTTTTGAGCAGGGTCTCACTGGTCTAGAACTCTATAGAGAAGTTCTTGCCTCTTGCTCCAGAGTGCTGGGAGGAAAGGCATGCACCAGTGTGCCCGGTATTCAGTTATTCGAGAGCCAGTGAGGTAGTAAGGTTTTATCATTGCTTTTTACTCTGGCTTTTAAAGACGTGTTTTCCTCCACTTTCATATCTCTGCATTTCATATTTAGCTGTCATTATCCCTATCAAAGAAGAAACCAATATCTTTTTTCCTGAAAACTCCTTTATTTCTTTCATGAAATGGAATGATTTAGGGGGCTGAAGAGGTGACTCAGTGATTAAGAACACTGGCTGTTCTTCTAGAGGACCCAGGTTCGATGCCCACCCCAGTGTGGCTGCTTACAACTGTTTGCAACTAGTGTCAGGGGATCCAACAGCCTCTTCTGTCCTCTGCAAGAACTGTACACACGATGCACACGGTGAGCATGCAGGCAAAATACCCATAATACGTACCATTTAACGATGTAGGTGTGACAGCATTTTGTGGTTTGATTTCTCCTCTTCCTCTTCTTCCTCCTCTTCCGCCTCCTCCTCCTCCTCCTCTTCTTCTTCCTTCTTCTCTTCCTCCTCCTCCTCTGTATGACTTCAAGGTCAGCTTGGACTACATAATAGACCCCATCTTGGAACTTAACAAACAGAAAACATTTGAATGAAAAAAAAAATTAGTATTAAGATTTTTAGTGAGTTCAGAAGATAAGCCAAAGAGATTTCCACCATAAATCATAAAAGTCACTGGTGTTTACCATCAAGTAGAAAAGGTCCCATTTTCTGTTCTGATGAGTATTTTGACACTAAATGCTTTTTTAAGTTAGTTTTTGTTTTATTGATAGTGACACAGTGAAAATTTTACTGTGTGTGTAGTTTCAGTTTTTTTGTTTGTTTGGTTTGTTTTGAAACAGGGTCTCATTATATAGCCCTGGCTGACCTGGAACTTACAGAGACCACCCACCTCAACCTCCCCTGTGCTGAAGTTAAAAGCATGAACCACCAAACATAGCATTTAAGAAAGGAAGGGGTATGCTTGGAGGCTGACAAGGTGGCTCTTGGTAGAAGCACTTGTCACGTGGGTCTGGTGACCTGGGCTCCACCCTGGAACACACACAGACATCGACAGAACTACTATCCAGAGGTCATCCTCTGACCTCCACGTGCACTCTCTCACATGTGCCCCCAGTGAGTGAGCAAATGGATGAGTGAATATATCTGACGATAAATGCAAGTAGGCAGTTCTAAACTATTTTCTGGATGAGCATCTATCAACCTTACATCTGTTTCTTGGATTCAGACTGGCGGAGTGCTCAGAGACTGCCGGGGTCTGATCTTGGAGGAGTCTACAGCTGCCAGTGCTTCTCTCTAGTGTCCCCAACTGTGGTTTGTCTTGTCGTCTAGCAGCTGTGTTTTACAGAACAGTGTCACTGTATCTCACAAACAGTAGGACAGCACCGTGACAGTGCTTAACATGTAGCCAGTTCAGATCACCATCAGGTTCTAACGCTGTCACTACTGCAGTGGCCAAAGCAATGTCACTGCGTATCCGTCATTGTAGTGTTCCAGCTTTCTGCACCTTCCTTGACCTATGAGAAAACGAACTGGATGTTTCAGTTTCCTGTGCTGGGTCCTATTGCTGGAACTGTATTCTGGAGATGAGCATCAGAAGGTGTATTTTTGTTCATGTTGATTGTTTAGCCAGTTTTCCAGCCCAAGCCATAAAACATAAACCCCCTTACACAGACTAAAGAAATCTGAGAGTCTGCCCAGGAACCAATAGTGATCTTTTAGATTTGTCCAGAAGCTGATAGGGGACAGGAATGGATGCACTTGCTCACATCTGTCTCTGGGTGAGAATGTGAATGGGAGATGGCTCAGGTGTCTTCTCCATGCCTCTGTAGGAAGCATCTGTGGCCAGAACAAAGCCAGCCATAAGAACTGAGACCTTACCTTAATGTGTCTGCCAGTCTTTGATTCAGAGTAAAAATGTACTTGGCAAACATTTCTGATATATGATATACTGCACAAATATTTTTTGTCAAGTGTTTTAAGTTTGGGGAAACATTTGGGGAAACTTTTTTTAGAACTCTATGTGGGGTGTGTGTGTGCGCTTGTGTTTGTGTGTATGATGTGTGTGTGTTCATCACTCTTCCACCTTTACTTGGCCTCCTGGGATTGAACTCTGGTCATGGAGCTTACATGGCAAATGTTTTACTGGCCAAACCATCTTCCAGCCCTTAAAAACAACTTTTTAATTATTTCTAGGATTAATGAAAGTTTAGTATGGTTATTGAATATGGTATCATTACACAAAAGTCAGTTCTTATTTGAAAGATAACATTTAAAAATCATATTTATATTAGCAATCAAAACATGCTCAGTAAATTAAACAAAAGACAGGCTAGCCCTTTAAGAAGAATTTTTATACTTTAGTAAAAAGAACAGAGCAATAGTCAAACTAACAGTCAAGGAGGCTCAGTATTGTTGTAAATGCCACTTCTCCCTAAATTAAAACTGACCTGCAGATAAAGTGCAGAGACTGACAGCGCTTGTGTGGGCAGGATGTGGCAGGACTCGTGCCTTGCAGGACTCAAGATGATTAGAGATCTAATGAGCACACCAGAGGCCATGGCCACATTTCTCACCAGAATCTAAGGTGTCCCATTCATTGGCGAAAGGCAGCGCCCACCAAGGAAAAAGGGGCTTCATGTGCCATGTTCATACCCAGTTTATTTCTACCTCAGATACCGTCTTGATAAGAAACCAAGTTTGATTGTTCTCTTTTAGTTTGGGGTTGATAATTAGAAAACAAACTTGAAGGGACTCTTAGGGCATGGAGACTTTAGAAAAAGTAAGAAATAGAAACTGGTCAGGTGTGACTGCTGTTAATTACTTACGGAATTTAATCTTGTCTTAAGCCGGGCCTCATTATTAGTTGTTACTATTTTTAATCAAGTGTGACTGCTGTTAATTACTTACGGAATTTTAATCTTGTCTTAAGCAGGGCCTCATTATTAGTTGTTACGATTTTTAATGTGTGTGTGTATTTTGTCTAAATGTATGCATGAATACCATACGTGTGCCCACAGCGATCAGAAGAGGGCATCAAATGCCCTAGAACTGGAGTCACAGACAGTTGTGAGCCGTTCTGTGGGTACTGGGAATCATAGATCCTCTGGAAGAACAGCCAGTACTCTTTATTGCTGAGACATTACTCTAGCCTCAATTATTTTAAGGATTTAGTTTATTATTGTTGTGTGTACATGTTCATCATTTTTGTATAAATGGACTAGTACATTATGGCACATGTGTGGAGATCAGGTCATCATTTTAAGTGGGATCCTAGAATCAAATTCAGATCATCAGAATTTTGTGGTAAGCACCTTCCCCCACTGAGCCATCTCACCAGCACAAATGGTTAGATTTTTGAAGGAAGAAACTCATCTCTTTCTCTTCTCCAGGTACATACCTCCAGATAAGCGGGAAGAAAATGACCAGTCAACCCATAAGTGGATGGTGTATGTCCGAGGGTCGCGTAGAGAGCCCAGCATTAATCACTTTGTCAAGAAAGTTTGGTTCTTCCTTCATCCTAGCTATAAGCCAAACGATCTTGTGGAAGTTAGGTGAGCACACCTAAGATTTACTGAATTTAAGAAAAGTGAGTAACTTTGTACCGTGCCTTAGGAAGGTTTGTACTGTTGCTCAGGACCCACTCTCTGTCATTAGATAGCTTTTTCTGTGGTTTTTCTCTGCAGAGTTTTTCTAACTGGCCCTGCCACCTCCTGTCATTGTCACTGTGCTGTGTGGGTAGCCTTTGAAGGACTGGTGCATAGAAAGTGTTACTGATAATTAAATACAGCATTTTAACATTACCGAAATGTCACTGTTTCAGATGTAATCCTAGTGGTATGCCTTCTGAACACAGGCTTACCTAGTACAGTTTTTTCGGGGAGATGGGATGGTTGTATGTATTGACATGGAGTTTATGTTATTTAGGTGCATTCTCTACCTTTCTATATGATGTTAGCAGCTCCTAAGCACTCTTACTATCTTGTACTTCATTGTTGGGGTCAGTGAAATTTCCCACATCCCTGTGTGCCACAGAGCATTCTATTCATGGCCCTGCTGAACTCCTTAAAGTGACAAATATGTGTGTTTCTCTCTCCCTCTCCCCCTCCCTTCTTCCCTCCCTGCAGTACTCCTCCCCCTCTTTCTCTCCCCCCCCTCTGTCGGTGATGCTTGCATCTATGACTCCTGATCTCTTTCCTAGGTTTTCAATCTCCAGAGTTGTCTCCCTGTGTGATTTCTTTATTGTTTCTATTTCCATTTTTAGAACGTGGATGGTTTTTGTTCAGTTTCTTCACCTGTTTGGTTGTGTTTTCCTGCAATTCTTCAAGGGATTTTTGTGTTTCCTCTTTAAGGGCTTCTAGCTGCTTACCTGTGTTCTCCTGTGTTTCTTTAAGGGAGTTATTTATGTCCTTCTTAAAGTCCTCTATCATTATCATGAGATGTGATTTTAAATCACAGTCTTGCTTTTCTGGTATGTTGGGGTATCCACGGCTCCCTGTGGTGGGAGAACTGGGTTCTGATGATGCCAAGTTGCCTTGTTTCTGTTGCTTATGTTCTTGCCTTTGCCTCTTGCCATCTGGTTATCTCTGGTGTTAGCTGGTCTTGCTGTCTCTGGTTGTGGCTTGTCCCTCCTGCAAGCCTGTGTGTCGGCACTCCTGGGAGACCAGCTCTCTTCGGCAGTATTTAGGTATGGAGCGAGTATAGGATCAGCTCCCAGCCCCCCACCCCACCCCCTCTCTCTATGGTGTTGGTCTAGGAAGGTTTGTTTTCCTTTTCATATCTGTGGTTTCTGGACCATCTTTCCTCCTTCCTTAAAAAACACCTCAGTCCAGTAGGGTGGTAGTGGGGAATGCCTTTAATCGCAGCACTTGAGAGGCAGAGATAGGAGAAATTCTGTAAGTTTGAGGCCAGCTTGGTCCACAGAGCTATTTCCAGGACAGCCAGAGCTATGACAGGAAACCCTGTCTCCAAAACAAAACCACAAAAACCTCAGTCCTGTTGCAGCCTGTATGACCTGCCTCCTCCTTCCTTGTGATTATCTTCATTTCCCATATCGATGCCTCTTTGAAAACCAGCTGTAACCTTGTTACTGCTGTTGCTCTTTTCCACTGGAGCTCTCATCTTCTGGGTATATGCCCAGGAGTGGTATAGCCGGGTCTTGGTGTAGAACTATCCCAGCTTTCTGCGAAACCGCTAGATTGATTTCCAAAGCAGTTGTACAAGTTTACTCCCACAGCAAATGGAGGACTGTCCCCTTGCCCCACATCCTGGCCGGCATCTGTTGTCACTTGAGTTTTTGATCTTAGCCATTCTGATGGGTGTAACATGGAATGTCACAGTCAGTTTGATTTGCATTCCTCTGACTAAGGACGTTGAATGTTCTCACCATTCAAGATTCCTCTGTTGAGAATTCTCTGTTTAGCTCTGTACCTCATTTTTAAATTGGGTTATTTGGTTTACTGATATGTAATTTCTTGAGTTCTTTATATATTTTGGATACTAGCTCTCTGTCAGATGTGGAGTTGGTGAAAATCTTTTCCCATTCAGAAGGCTGGCCTTTTGTCCTATTGATGGTCTCCATTGCCTTACAGAACCTTTTAAGTTTGATGAGGTTTTGATTGTTGATCTCAGTGCCTGAGTTGTTGGTGTTCTGTTCAGGAAGTTGTGTCCTGTGCCAATGTGTTCAAGGCTATTCCCTAATTTCTCTTCTATCAGGTTCAGTGTATCTGGTGTTGTGTTGAGGTCTTTGGTGCACTTGGACTTGAATTTTGAGCAGGGTGATAGATAAGAATTTATTAGCATTCTCCATGTAGACATTTAGTTAGAGCAGCATCATTTGGTGAAGATACTTTCCTTTTTCCAGTGTATGTTTCTGGCTTCTTTATAAAAACCCAGATGTCTATAGGTGTGTGGATATGGCTGTATATTCCATCAACCTGTCTGTTTTTTATGATAAAACCATGCAGTTTTTATTACTATTGCTTTGTAATACAGCTTGAAATCAGGGATTGTTATACCTCTAGAAGTTCTATTATTGTTCAGGATTATATTAGCTATACTGGTTCTTTTGTTTATCCAAAGGAAGTATAATACTGACCTTTCAAGATCTGTTAAGAATAGTGCTGGAATTTTGATGGGGATTGCACTGAATCTGCAGATTGCTTTTGGTAAGATGGCCATTTTTACTGTGTTAATCCTGAGCATGGGAGACCTTCCCATCTTCTAAGGTCTTCTTGGATTTCTTTCTTCAGAGACTTGAAGTTCTTGTCATACAATCTTTACCTGGCTTGGTGAGAGTTACCACAAAATATGTTATATTATCTATGGCTATTATGAAGGGTGTTGTTTTCCTAATCTTTCTCAGTCTGTTTGTCATTTGTATATAGGCGGGTCACTTTCTTCCTTTCTTTTTCTTTTTCTTCTCACCCGCCCTCGTTAATTTTGTATCCAGCCACATTGTTGAAGGTATTTATCAGCTATAGGAGTGCCCTGGTAGAAATTTTGGAGTGGCTTATGTACTATCATATCATCTGAGAATGAAGATACGATTCTTTGACTTCTTTTCCAGTTGGTATCCCCTTGATCTCCCTTAGTTATACTGCTCTGCTAGAACTTCGAGCTCTATATTGAATAGATATGGAGAGATGGGACAGCCTTGCTTTGTTCCTGATTTTAGTGGAATGGCTTTGAGTTTTTCTCCATTTAATTTGATGTTGGCTTACTGCCTTACTGATGTTGGCATGTTGCCTTATTATGTTTATGTATGTCCCTTGGATCCCTAATCTCTCCAACACTTTTATCATGAAAGGGTCTTGGATTTTTGTCAAAGGATTTTTCAGCATCTAAAGAGATGGTCATGTAGGTTTTTTTTCTTTCAGTTTGTATATATGGTATATTATTTTGACTGATCTCCATATATTGAACCATCCCTGCATCTCAGGGATGAAGCCCACTTGATCATGGTGGATGGTCTTTTTTATATGTTCTAGGATTTGGCTTACAAATGCTTTATTGGGTATTGTTGCATCCATGTTCATAAAGGAAATTGGGCTATAATTATCTTCTTTGTTGAATCTTTTTGTGATTTGAATGTTAGGATGACTGTGCCTCATAAAATGAATTTGACAATGTTCCTTCTGTTTCTATTTTATGGAACAATTTGAGGTGTATTGGCATTAGCTCTTTTAAAGTCTGGTATATTCTGTGCTAAAACAACCTGGCCCTGAACTTATTTTGGTTGGGAAACTTTTTTTTTTTTTTAAGAAAATGCATTTATAATGGAAATATTTCATATCTTGCCACTCACTGATTTTTTATGACTTACTCACTTTAGATCCTGCTCACTGCCCCCTCCCGGTAACCCTCTTCCACAACCCTTCCTCTCTCCTCCTCCCCTTCTCTAAGTATCTCCCTCTTCCCCTGGGTATGCCCCCATCTTGTCACTTCAAGGCTAGGTGCTTCCTCTCCCACTGAGGCCAGACAAGGCAGCCCAGCTAGTAGAATGTATCTCACATATAGGCAACAGCCAGACTTTTGGTGGCTGCTTCTCTATTTATTGCCTTACGGGTTATAGGTCTATTAGGATTGTTTATCCAATCTTGCTATAACTTTGTAAGTGATATTTATCAAGAATATTATCCATTTCTTTTAGACTTTTCAATTTTGTGGAGTACAGGTTTTCGGAGTATGACTTCCTGAATCTTTGAATTTCCTCAGAATCTGTTATTATATCCCCATTTTTGTTTTTTGATTTTGTTAACTTAGATATTCTCTCTCTGCTTTTAATTAGCTTGGATAAAGGTTTGTCGGTCTTGTTGATTTTTCTCAAATAACCAACTCTTTGTTTCATTGATTCTTTGTATTGTTTTCTTTGTTTCTATTTTATTGATTTCAGCCCTGAGTTTGATATTCCTCTAGAATGTGCTCTTTTCTTTTTGTTCTACGCCTTTCAGGTATAGTGTTAAGTTGCTAGTATAGGATTTTTACAATTTTTTTTTTTTAATGTAGTCACTTAGTGCTATGAACTTTCCTCTTAGCACTACTTTCATTATGTCCCATAAATTTGGAGATGTTGTGCGTTCATTTTCACTGAATTCTAAAAATCTTTGATTTCTTCCTTTATTATTCTTTGACCCAGTGTAGGCTTTCTGGTTTTTCTGTTGTTAAATTTCACCTTTAATCCGTGGTGGTCTGATCGGATACAGAGAGTTATTTCAGTTTTCTTATATCTGTTGAGGCTGCTTTGTGATGGAGTATATGGTAATTTTAGAGAAAGTTCCATGAGATGCTGAGAAGAAGATATAATTTTTTGATTTTGGGTGAAATATACAATGTTCTGTAAATGTCTGTTGTCCATTTGGTTTAAAACATCTGTTAGCTCCATTGTTTAAGTCTGTTGAAGTCTTGGCTGGATGACCTCTCCATGGAGAACGTGATACCAAAAGTCTCCCACTATAAAAGTGAGAGGGCCACTGTGTGACTTAGGCTTTAGTAATGTTTCTTTTGCAAAGATGGGTGCCCTTCTGTTTGGGGCAGATGTTAAGAACTGAAACATCATCTTGGTAGATTTTTCCTTTGATGAACTAAGTATTCTTCTGATCTCTTTTGATTAATTTTACTTCGACGTCTATTTTGTTAGATATTGGAATGGCTATACTAGCTTATTTCTTGGGTCCATTTGCTCAGAAAATCTTTTTCCAACCCTTTACTCTTAGGTAATGCCTGTCTTTAATGTTGAGGTGTGTTTCTTGCATGCAGCAGAAGGGTGGATCCTGTTTCTGCATCCATTCCGTTAGCCTGGGTCTTTGTATTGGGGAATTGAGTCCATTGATAGTGAGAGATATCAGTGACCAATGACTGTCAGTTCCTATTATTTTGTTTTTATTAGTATGTGTGTGAGAGTATGGGCAGGCAGGTTGTGTGCAGGTGAGAGTGTGTGTGTGGGGGGCTCTGTGTGGTTCTCTTCTTCTGGTATTGTTGGTATGAGATTATTTCCTGTGTTTTCATGGGTTAGAATTTTCCTTCTTATACTTTTTCCAGGGCTGGATCTGTAGATAGATATTGTTTATGGAGTTTGACTTTATCATGGAATATCTTTTCTCCATCTAGGGTGTTTAAAATTTTCCTGGAGATATGAGTCTAGGCTGATATCTGTGGTCTCTTAGAGTCTGCAGGACTCCTGTCAAGGCCCTTCTGGTTCTTAGAGTGTCGGGAAGTTGGGCGTGATTCTGATAGCTTTGCCTCTTACCTTACTTCTCCCTTCCCTTTACATTCTTTCTTTGTTCTGTATGTTTATTGTCTTCACTATTAAGTGGCAAGGGGACTTTCTTTTCTGGTCCAGTCGATTTAGTGTTCTATAAGCTTCTTGTATCTTTATAGGCATGCTCTTCTTTACATTTTGAAATGTTTCTTCTACACACGTGCACAAATACACGCTTTTCTTTTTTTAAAGTATAGAATAGACTTTATTCAGGGCATAGGGAGGGGAGTTAAGAGGGTAGTAGAGACAGAGAAAGGCAGAGAGAGAGAGAGAGAGAGAGAGAGAGAGAGAGAGAGAGAGAGAAGGGGGGAAGGAAGGAGAGAGGGTAGAGGCCGGCCATGAGCACATGGAGAAAGAGGGGGGACGGGGCAAGGAGACAGAGCAGGAACAAGAAGAGAAGAGCAAAGAGCCAAATATAAGCTTTTTAAAAAGCATTTAAAAGTATTGAGTGGCTCCTGAGGAATAAACCAGAGGTTAACATCTGATCTACACACACATGCACGCAGATACATATGTAAACTTGACATTCCGTGTGGGTCCTGAGGAATGAACCTGAGTGTCAAGCTTGGATTATAGTTTTCCTGACTGTATGCTTCTGCCGCTTGTAACTGCAGAAACTGCCAGATGTGGTGGTACACATCTTTAAT
>CM052713.1:12701930-12714252 GCA_028551405.1 Uromys caudimaculatus
GGTGCAGAGTACTCCTGGTTTCTGTTCTTTATGTTCTTGCCCTTGCCTTTTGCCATCTTGTTGATTGTTGTTACCTGTGGCTTGCCCCTCCTGCAGGTCTCTGTGTCAGTACTCCTTGAAGACCAGCTCTCTCTGTGAGGTGTTTGGGTTTGGAGAGCTGTGGCACCGGGTTTGATCTCGGTCCCTGTGTCTCTCGGGTTCGGGGCAGTTCCTGGTGAGCTGTGGGGCGTGTCTTTGGCCCTCTCCTGGCTTTTCCGAGCTCCTGAGAGGGATCTTTGTCCCGGCGCTAATTAGCTGTGGAGCCCTGTGGCCCAAGCTGAGGTTCCCGACCACCACCGGAAGTTGCTGTCCGTCAGTCTCTGTGGCCCGCGGAAAGCGGGCGGAGTCAGTGAGCTCTGGGGCTCGTGTTGCCCCCACTAGGGGCTTTTCCGAGTTCCTGGGAGAGAGAATTTGCTCCCAGAGCTGCTTGACTATGGAATCCTAGTGTCCCAGGGAAAAGTTTCCTACCTCAGCCGCCTGCTTTTGGGATCCAGGGGGGTTTCTAAGCCTGCCTACCTCGGTCCCTGTGTCTCTCAGGTTCAGGGCAGTTCCTGGTGGGCTGTGGGGCGTGTCTTTGGCCCTCTCCTGGCTTTCCGAGCTCCTGAGAGGGATCTTTGTCCCGGCGCTAATTAGCTGTGGAGCCCTGTGGCCCAAGCTGAGGTTCCTGGCTGCCACGGGCAGGTGTGCACTTCTAACTGCTGAAAAGAAAATCTGTCTGTGCCTGGTGCCAGACAGAATCATCATGCTTCTTCTCTAGTAGAGTTCAAATATTTGAAAGAGGCTCTTCAGTGTCTTCCGTTGTCTTTCAGATGTCATGTATATAAGTGTATCATGCTCCCTATTATTAGGCTATAGTCCCTGACACACTCCAGCTTAGCTATGTTCCTCTTAAGATATTATGAGACTTAACATTCCAGATTTGGTAGTGTGTAAAGTAGGGTAATAAAATTAGCCTGTGTCTTGGCTTTAGTTATAACTTAGAATCTTCTCTATGGGACTCCAAAATTTGCTTGTACATGGTATCAGAATTAATTGGTTGTATATTAATTAGATGTAATTTGATACAGCTGCTGAGGAACTCCATTTAAAATTTTTTTTTTAGTCAGAGCCCAAATGTGTTTCTCACGATCACCAGATCTTATCGCATTACCTGATGAAGAAAGAATACGAGTCTCTTCTTCTGTAGAAGCTGTAGTTTTCTTACTTGGCTCACTTGTCATTTCTACCTTTGTCCAACCTCCTAAGAGCTGGGAGAATGAACTTTGTTGAGTTCAGTGTGTTGGACTCCGGGCTTTTTGTGGAGATAAATGAATGTCTGGTCCCTTCATTTGGAGAGTTTAATGGACTATCCCTAGCCTTGGTGCATATGAGACTAAAGTGGGCTAGTGTGACACCAGTCTGACAGCAGCTTACCATACTGTTGTGCTTCCAGAGGAGGACTGGGTAGTGAGGAGATCTACCACCATGGGCACTTAATTAGCATGGTGGTGAGAGCATGGCCTCTGTAGTCTAGGGCTTGAGTTTGAATCGTGGTTTACTGCTTGCTTCCTGTGTGGCCTTGCAGGTTAGTTATGCAGTTGAACTGTGCCTCAGGATGGTGCTTCATGAAGCTGTGAGCATTGGCCAAGTTAGATGATCCAAAAGGTTTAGAAGAACAGTATTTGTATTAAGGAAATACTCTGACTGTTTGCCATTGTCACCGTGGATATCAGAAGTGTTCATCCTAGGAAGAACTTGGAAAAGCAGTTTAGTTCTTTGAGGCTCTTCCATATAGAGGAATGATTTATTTATTCTTTGTGATTCCAAATCTACAGCTTTCATGCAGCAGATGGACCTAGCTGGCATTGAACTCCTCTGCTGTGGCCTCCCCTCTGCTTCGTTTACATGAGCCATGCCCAGCTGAAACCTTCAATAAGCAGTGCATCCGAGCGAGTCACTATAAGTAACTGAAAGATTGGTTGGCCACTGCTTGTGTTTTTTTCTGGTCACTGATAAGTTTCAACAGAATGGATGTAAACCTGTAGTGCTCCTGGTGCTAAAGCCATGGAGGTGGAGAGAACAAATGTAAGGCAGACACAAAACCAGACTCAGAAAGCTGTCTACGTGTACTCCATCTTTGCCCTTAGAGATTCTGCTGTTCCTGGCAAGCACATGGAGCCTGGAGGATGGCTCATTTTGCTGTAGTCTGGCACATGGGGCAGTTACATACTAGCTTGCTACAAAGTGGAGTCACTCTGGCTCAGACGTGGAGGACTGATCTCGCTGTAATTAGTGTGGATATTTTCTCTGCTTTCCAGGCTGCTCTTGAATTCAGGGCATCTTCTGTCTCAGACGCTTGTTTCTGGACCTGCTTGTTAGTTCTCGTCTGCTAGGCTCCTCTCAGGTTCTGTTGTGTTCTGAGACCCTGACCTAACTGAATTCATGTCTTAGTTTTCCAAAAGCTTATGCCACAGAGAGTGCCTTCCCTACCAATCTCAGCATCGAATTACAGTAATTCTAACTCAAAGATTCATAGATGTTTTCAGTTTACAAACCTGTTAACTTAAGTATATAGTCTGAATACTTCAAGATCTCAATTAAATTTCTAAATTTTTTTTATTATGGAAAATTTCACTTGTACATAAAAGCAAAGAGTATAATGAACCTCCATGTTCCAAATAGATTAGTAACACTTTGCCTGTCATTCATTCATTTTTATTTTTTCTTTCTTCATAAATCATATCGTGACTGAATGGTCTTTAGTCCTGTAGCATACATACTCTTCATTCTAAGGTTCAGCCCCAATGTAGGGAAGATCACATTGTGAATAGCTTGCTTTCTCTTAGCAGATAGCACCAACTCAATTACCACTCTTAGACTGAACATGATTATGATTATTTTGGTTTGGGATGTACATTTTATATCCTGTGCCTGTCAGGTGTCAGTTGGTTTCTGACACTGTAGTGTCACATTTTCACACTAGTTCCATTTAAGAGATGACTGGATTATTACCTCTTATCCATAACCATTTAGTAATAAAAAGTTTTATGTAGACTTGAGTTACAGGTTTATTAGCATTGTGTGTGTGTGGAACTTGTTGATTTAGCATCTCATGAAGAAACCTAATTGGTTTTTGGGAAGAAGTGAATTTCTCTTTCGTCTCTTAGGAAAACTTTTTTAGAATGAGGGTATAAACACAGGTGAAAGTGTAAAATTTCTGCTTTTCCCTAGAGAGCCCCCCTTTCATCTGACTAGAAGAGGCTGGGGTGAGTTTCCTGTCAGAGTGCAAGTTCACTTTAAGGACAGCCAGAACAAGCGGATAGATATCATACACAATCTGAAGGTACTGTAGCAGAGCATTCTCCTTAGAAACACAGTGTCTGTTTGCATTACCTGCTTTGACCCCGAGGATCTGGCTTCAGACGGTAGAACCAGGGTAATCCTTTGAGCATATGATGCTTACTGCTGCAGCTGCCTTCTTCTCAAAGCTGGGGAAGCAGCTACGTGATATACTGTATGCTCTTTTAAAGGTGAACTAACTCCAAGTAAAGAAAAGATTCAATTCTTTATCAAACAGGTTGCTCAAGACCCTGTTACTCCAGCCTTTCTCTTTTAATTTATTTAATTTTCTAGTATGTGAGGCAAATACTTTGTGTTGCTCAGTTCCTAACATTCCATGTACAAGTATCACACAAAATCCACACCTGAAGATTAAGGTAAGTGAACATTTGGGCAACAGTGCAACAATACGTAAGTGTGCAATAGTTTAAATTGAGATCCTTCATTGCTCCTACTACCCATGGAGTTTATTATAGAGCCGTTATAATTCATATCTACTAAATGTTTTCTATACAACTATATGTGTGTGCAACTATTGCTGCAGTACACGAAGGCAGAGCTTTAGCAGTGTGTGCGGAAGAGTCTGCATGTACAAGTCTGTGTTCAATGAGTACACACTAGACTCCATCCCCAGCACTAAGAAAAAATAAAACAGCTTTTAGAGTTCTGATGTAGCTAGGAGTGGGAGAGCACTTGACTAGCGTGTGCAAGAAATTCTCAGTACCACACATAAAAAAGTGATCCATGATTTTTTAGAGGTTAAAAAAAACAAAACAAATAATACCAAAATGTTGGATTAATTGAAATAATAATATTGTGGCCCGTTTCTCTGCTCCTTTTTTGTTTGCTTTGTGTTTTGTATTTATTTTTAATTTTTTTATAATTATATAGTAAATACATGTACATTTTATAATTGGAAGACTATCATTCTCAAAGTTCTTCTTGGATTCTTTGTAGTAGAGGTAATAGGTTGTGTCATTTATATGTGATTTAATTCTAATAGTATGCTTTCCCTTCTTTTGTGGTTATCATTTGAGCTCTCAGAACTTGAACTAAATAAAGTTGAATGTATCCGAAGAGTTTTTGTCTTTGTTACCTTTGTTGTACAAATGTACCTGTTTCAGTCCTGAGCCTGGGGTTTTCCTTCTGTGGATGATAGACAGCAAGCACTGCTTCTCCTATTTATGTTTCCATGGGATTGGAGAGAACGGAAAGAGGCTTTAAGGAGGGCAGGCTGCCCCCTTACCATTTCTTGCAGGAAGGTCTTGAATAGTTTTTGGCTTTTAAAAACATTTTTTTTTTTAAACATATGAGTGTTCTGCCTGCATGTATGTATATGCACAGCATGCTTGCCTAGTGTCCACAGAGACCAGAAAAGAGCATCAGATCTCCTGAAACTGGAGTTACAGAGAGTTGCACGTCACCATGTGGGTGTGGGGAACAGAATCCAAGTCTCTACAGGAGCTCAGTTCTTAACCATTGAGCCAGTTCTCCAGCCCCAGGTTTTGCTGTCCTTTGCTCACTGCATATACCATTTTATTTGGCAATGGACCTAGCCCTAATTCATCAATTTAGGGGCTTGTTTACATAGTTCTTACCTGTTAAGTTTTTTTTCTGGTTCTCAGCGGAAGATTATTCGAGACAGTTTTTGGTTGTTTTGTATGTTCATGTTTGAGGTAGGTTCTCACTATGTAGATCAAACTGGCCTATAACTCACAGAGGTCTGTCTACGTCCCCTACTGCTGGCATTAAACGTTTGTATCACCACAACCAGTCTTAGAGAACAGTATTTTAAAATTATAGTAAGGTACATTTTAAAAAGAGATTTACTATTTTTAACTGTGTTTGCGTAGGTGTCCATGAAGGCTAGACAGATTGTAGAGATACTTCTTTCTGTCTTTAGAGGACAGAGGCACGGGTATAACCTAAAGTTGCCTTTGTCTTTTGAGCAGCTGTCGTCTTGGCTAAAAGCTTAAATAGTAAAACTCTAGATCTCAGACTCCAGCCAACAGAAACTCGCTGCTCAGGCACAGAACTTGTAGCATCCTTCCCCCACCGCAGATGCCAGAGACACCCTACTAACACTATACCTCTAGCTGGCAGACTGCCACGCTCTCTCACCTGGAGAAGTACCCACTCCAAAGCAGGTATTGGTGGTCTTACATCGTGTCCCCGTCCCACCTCCCTGCCTTCCACCCTGGAATCAGAGCGCCCAGTTACAGCTTGTGCTGTGAAGCTGCCCCCATCCTCAGGAAGATACAAAAAGAGGCCGTCACCATACAGGCCCTGATTTCCTCCCTCCAGTGCCCCAACCATGCTGTCTGTCAGTGCATAGGCTTGAACTGTGAGAACAACCACCCATACCACTGTCTCTCTGTTCATGACATTGCTAACTCTTCTAATAAACTTCTTTCTCTGTGTCCCCCTGAAGCCACATCTGAAATCTGTTACCACCATGAGTTGTGTTACTGCTTTTAGTCTTCAAAGCGCCAAAGTATGGTGGCCTGAGTGGCCTAGCCTGTGTGAGCTAGTGCACAGCTTCCTGCTTTGCCGTCTTAGACCCTTAAAACCCAGGCAGACTGCTCTGCCCAGACTCACTTAGTCTTGTGTAGTTTTGTTTTTCTGCCCAACTTACTGCTTTTCCTTTTAGTCTTACTGTACAGTGTTTGTACTCATAAGGTATCAAAATTATTTTCTTTAGTATAGGATATAAGTTAAAATGCGACAGTAGTAAGGATGTCAATGTAATTGTAAATTCTTGTTAGTTTCCTGCCCTCGGTTTATATTCCTTGCCTTCAAAATAAATCTATGGCGCTAATGTATTTCAAGTATTTAATGTTGGCTCTTAAATTTTCATTCATGATTTTCAGTCTTGTTTGTGACTACACTCTGTGTGCAATTGCGTCCTAGCATCGCATGTGTGTTTCTGTAGCCTGCCATTTTAAATATTTCCACACTTTTTTATTCATCTCCGTGCCACCTAATGCTGTGCAAATTGATCTGATGTGATTTAGTGAAGCATTCTTTATTGGTTTGTGGTTTCAGATTGTCCTTAGAATGGGTTTTTAAAGTGTACAATTTATAACTTTATGATTAATTTTTGGCTTTCCTCAAATTTCCCCCAGAGTATTGAGGGTCAGCTTGCGGTGAACTGGTGTTAGGTGCTCAGGTTCATGATCAGAGTGAAGCCTAATGTTTCTCCTTTATCTTTGAATAGCTGGATAGAACCTACACTGGCCTACAGACCCTGGGTGCAGAGACGGTAGGTACCACTGCTCAGCCCTTTATGGGGGAAGGTGTTGTGCTCCTACGAGTGGGTGTGCGTGGGGGGGACACGCGTGTGTACACGCATGTGTGTGTATGTGTGCATAGTGCATGCTGAGCTCAGTTCACATGTGAAATACAGGGCTAGGCTCCCCATAGCCTAGGCTCACTTCAAATCCAAACTTCCTACCTCAGCCTCTTGAGTGCTAGAATTTGCAACCACCCCGGCTATTATTTTTATTTAACAACAACAAAAATGAGTATTGATCTTTTTTTCTCAGCCACCCCACCCAGTGTGTTTTATTTTATTTTTTCTAATTGTGGTTTAAAATATAACAAAATTTTTAGGATCTGAACCATTTCCAAAATGTAAGTCAATGACGTGAAATATGCTCACAGTGATGTTAGCCATCTCCTGAGCTTTTCTCATCTTACAAGTCCACAACTATTAAGTTACTCCTACCACTTTGGCTTCCTTTAACTGCCTTATTGCAGGACATGCAGTGTCTTCAGGGTTCATCCATGTTGTAGGAGACATTAGAATCCATCCCCCCTGTTTAAGGTTTGTCTTTAAATTTTTTATTTGTATGAGCATTCTACCTGCGCGCAAATGTATGTCTCAACGACATGTGTGCCTAGTTGGCCTTGGCGGCCAGATTGAGGGTGTTGGATCCCCTGGAACTAAAATTAAAGATACTTGTGAGCCACCACGTAGGTGCTGGGACCTGAACAAAGGTCCTCTGCAAGAACAACCGGTGCTTTTTTTCTTTTTTTAATTTACTTTACTTTTAATCTTGTATCTGTGTGTGTATCTGAATGTGCCATGTGTGTGTGGGTTCCCACAGAGGCCAGAAGATTCAGTCCTCTGGAGCTGGAGTTATAGGTATTTGTGAGCCACTTAAGGTGGGTCCTGGGAATTGAACTCGGGTCCTCTGGAAGAGTAGTATCTGCCTTTAACCACTGAGCCATCTTTCCAGCCCCTTAAGCTTTTTAAATTTGTGTTTATATATGTGAGTGTTTTGCCTTCATGTATGTGTACCACATGTGTGAAGAAGGCATCAGATCCCTTGGAACTAACTGGGCTTATTCGCAGTTGTTAACTAACATGTGAGAGGTGGTAATTGACCCCAGTGATCTGCAAGAGCAGTGAGCACTCCTAACTAGTGGGTCGTCTCCTGCTCTCCCTTCTTTTTAAGACTAGATATTGCTCTGTTTGTATGTGCACATATTGCTTGTTTTTCATGTGTTCATGACCTTGGGTGGAATCTGCTTTTTGGCTGTTGTAATAATGGTGCTGTGAATAGGGGCTTACAGATAGCATTTTGGTTTCCTTTTTCAGTTCATTTAGGCATATATCCAGAAGCGTAATGACATCTTATGATAATGCTATTTTCAGTATTTTGAATAAGCGCCATAGTATTTTCTGTGGCATCTTTCTATGGAATTTTATATTGCCTCCACAAGTATGGAGTCTAGATGTCCACATCTTTATTAATACTTGTTATTTTTCTGGTTTTAAGTTATAGGTAGTTACTATTACAGTTGTGAAGTGGTTGGCATTTTAAAATTACTAGCGATATCAAGCATTTTTATGGGCTTGTTGGCTCTTAGTATTTTCTCGCAGGAAGTGTCTGTTCAAATCCTTTGCCCAGAATAATGATTCACTCTTTTCTATTGCTATGTTAAAGGCCGTGACCAGAGCAATTTGTGTGTATATACATGAAATGTGTATATACATGTGTGTTTATATATACATGAAAATGTCCCATTTTAGTAGACTCTCAGATAGCTTAGTAGGTTAAAAACGTTGGCCACTAAACTTGATGATCTGGATTTGACCTTCTAGAATACACATGGGGCTAGGGGAGAACTAACATTTGCGGATTGTCCTCTGGCTCCCATATGCACACAACTAATAAATGTAGAGAAGAAATTTTTAAAAAAACTTTTTGTTTTAATTTTTAAGAAGGATTTATTATTTTATATCTATGAGTATTTTTGCCTGTATATATCCGTGTGTACCACATTCGTACCCGGTGCCTGAGGAGGTCAGAGGTCAAAGATTAGTGCCGTAGGACTTATAGATGGTCGTGAGCTGCCATGTGGATGTTAGGAATTGAACCCAGATCTTCTGGAAGAATAATCAGTGCTCTTAACTGCTGACATCTCTCCAGCCTCGAAATCGGTCTTACTCATCCTTGGCTGTGGGATTTGCCTGTGCTTTTACTGTCCAGGAACTGAGAGTGAGTCAGGGTTGAGGCATCCCCTGTGCTTTCTTCTGAGGGCTTACTGCTTTAGCACAGGGCTTGTGTGTGGCAGTCAGAGGACCACTTCTGGGAGTTGGTCCTCTCCTTCCACTCTGGGTTCTGAGGGTGGATTCAGGTCATCAGTCTTGGTGGCAAGACCTTTACCCACTGAGCCATCTCCTTGGCCCATCTTGAGCTCTTATGTGTAGGTACTTGGTTAGCTTTGTTATACTAGACGTTCCAACTTCATTTGTATGTGGATACCCAGTTTTCCTAGCTCCATTTGTCGAAAAGACTGGCCTTTTTATTTCAGAGTAATTGACACTTCAGGTAAAGATAACTTGTCATACCTATAATTTATTCCATTGGTCTAGGTGTCTGTTTTATTGTTTCAAATACTATGCTTTGTAATAAGTTTTGAAACTCAGAAAATATAAGGCCTCCAGTTTTATTCTCTACCCTTGTGCTTTTGTATTAATTATATATCTGCAGTCATTATAACCAGCTGGCTAAATCTTCAGTTAATAGCAGTGCACGTTTTTATACCAGATATTTATTAAGTGCCTTTGGTATGCTTTCACTGGTCAGGTATTAAGACTAAAGAGATGACTAAGATAATTTTTATTCTTGAGGAGTTATTCTAGATGTTTTTGAGCATATAAATAGTGACTTAGTCTCTTTGCTGTGCTAAAGACTGTGAGCAGAGCAACTTGGAGAGGAGGGACTTATCTAACATCTCCCAAGTCATGATCCAGTGTTCTCAGCCCTCCTAATGCTGCGACCCTTTAATGCAGTTCCTCATGGTGTGGTGACCCCCAGCCATAACATTATTTTCATCGCTACTTCCTAAGTTTACTTTGCTACTGTTGTGAATCCCAATGTAAATATCTGCTATTCAGATGGCGTAGGCAACCCCTGTGAAAGGATCTTTTGACTCACCCTAGGGGGTCGCAACCCTGACTGGTTGAGAACCACTGTCACAGTTCATCACTGAAGAAAGTTAGGGCAGGAGCTCAAGCCAAAACTTGGAATCAGGAACTTAAGCAGAAACCATGGAGATATACTGCTTCCTGGTTTGTCCTTCATGGTGTGCTCAGCCTGTTTTCTTATATAACTCAGAATTACCAGCCCAGGGGCAGCACTGCCCATAGTGGGCTGAGCCCTCTGACGTCAGTTACTAATCACGAAGATTCTCCACGGGCTGGCCCTGACAGAGGCATTTTTCCCAGTTGAGGTTCTCTCTCTTCCCAGATGACCCTAGCTTATATTAACAAAAAGTAACCAGCACAGACAGTAAACACTAAACACAAAGCAAATAAGACTATTTCAATTTCAGCTACAAATAAGTGTGGTGAAGAAGAGTGGCTGGTGAACGGGGAGCTTTCGTTAAATCACAGTGGATAGGGAAAGTCTTCCTGAGAGGGCGACGCTTGCTCTGTCCTGGTAGGAAGGTGGCCATAGGGGAAGAGTGTTCTAAGCAGTAGAAGCAATAAATGGAAAGACAGGGACTCCACTGAGGTGTCCGTGTATTAAAGTGGAATGATGAAAGTCTCATTCTGTGAGTTGCAATTGTCTGTTGAAATGTGGTTAGAAATCACTTGTTTTCTGGACGGGGCTTGAGCCCTGTCACACTGATGACGGACTCACGAGCCTCCTTGTTCTGCAACTGTGCAGGTAGTGGATGTTGAGCTTCATCGGCATTCACTGGGTGAAGACTACGTTTATCCTCAGTCGTCTGAATCAGACATATCTGATGCCCCTCCTCCACCCCTGACAATTCCAGCCCCAGTGAAAGCCTCACCAGTGGCACGGTCCCCTGAGCCAGCATCTGCTGCCCCCGTGGGAGAAGGTAATATAGTCAATCCTCTTTGTTGAGAGGATCACTCTCTGGGAGTTTTTCTCATGTGTGAATATCAGACTTCTGTTTTCAGCAGCTCGAAATAAATGGAAACTGGTTTTCATAAATGGGCATGCTGCCTCTAGCATACGGTTCTCCTATGAAAATAGCTAAGCTCATGCTCTTCTTGGTCATAAGTTTTTCGTAAATTTCTACATTTTTATTTAGAAGGGTGAAAAGGTCATAATAATCACTGAATTTTTATCCTTTTTAAGCATTTTATTTTGTTTAATGTACATGAGTACTTTGGCTATATGTATGTCTGTTCACCACATGCTCACCCCATGCTCACAGAAGCCAGAAAAGGGCATCAGATCCTCTAGAGCTGGAGTTCCAGATGG
The DNA here is from genome assembly GCA_028551405.1 of Uromys caudimaculatus. Taxonomy (NCBI): domain Eukaryota; kingdom Metazoa; phylum Chordata; class Mammalia; order Rodentia; family Muridae; genus Uromys; species Uromys caudimaculatus. Next base: position 12,713,036 of record CM052713.1, read on the forward strand.
TTGTGAGCCACCTTGTGGATGCTGGGAACCAATCCCAGGTCCTCTGAGTGGCTCTCACCGTCTGGATTGCGACCCCCGGGGGAGGTCAACCAGTGTTCTTAAACAGAGCCATCTCCAGCCCCTACATTTTTATGCTGTGCTGAAAACATTCTGGTTCAGGTTCTGATTGTGTGAGTAGGAGACTTTATGTTACATATTTAATCTTCTGTAAAAAGGAACATTTGACACCAGCATTTTATCATTTTATGATATTTTATCATTCATTAAGAATATAAATGTGGCCGGCCAGTGGTGGCACACGCTTTTAATCCCAGCACTCGGGAGGCAGAGGCAGGTGGATTTCTGAGTTCGAGGCCAGCCTGGTCTACAGAGTGAGTTCCAGGACAGCCAGGGCTATACAGAGAAACCCTGTCTTGAAAAAACAAAAAAACAAAAACAAAAAAGAATATAAATGTATTGATGTTTATTTAAGGTTTTTTTTTGTTTGTTTTTGTTTGTTTTTGTTTTTCGAGACAGGTTTTCTCTGTATAGCCCTGGCTGTCCTGGAACTCACTCTGTAGACCAGGCTGGCCTCGAACTCAGAAATCCGTCTGTCTCTGCCTCCCGAGTGCTGGGATTAAAGGCATGCGCCACTACTGCCCGGCTTTATTTAAGTTTTTATATATAAGCAGTTGATTCTCAGGTAAACCTGGGAGGAGTAACCTGCTCGGGTATACCTGAAGAGGGTAGAAAAGCTGGCTCAGCTGTTGTGGGCTTTGCATGCAAGCATGAGGACCTGAATTCAGATGCCCAGTCAGTATAAAAGCTAGGTGAAGCAGTATATATCTAACTTCACTGGAGTCCTAAGACCGGCAGGCTCTTGGAGCTCACTGGCCAGCCAGTGTCGCCAAATTGGTGAGCTCCATGTTCAGTGAGAGCAACTGAAGAAGGCACTTGCATCAAACACACACACACACACACACACACACAAAACGCTGTCTGAAAACTCCTTCCAAGACTCCCTCAGAGGTACTTGTCCTAGTGACTCCAAATCTAGTCAAGTTGACAGTGAGAATCAACAATCAGAAGTCCACTCTCTGTTACCTTGACTTACAAATACATTGATTTTAGATTACTTTAGATTATTTTAGGTGTGTATTTTGGTTCTATGTATGTATGTGCACCATATGTATGTTTGGTTCCCATGGAGATCAGAAGAGAGTATCAGACGCGGGGGG
>CM052713.1:12714352-12749277 GCA_028551405.1 Uromys caudimaculatus
CTCAAGAGTCTCCAAAATATTTTTTTTCTCTTTTTTAGTAATTCGTTTTGGGTTACTATGACATGGTTTCTTTGTGCAGCCCTGGCTATCCTGCAACTTCCTTAGTCAATCAGGCTGGCCTCGAACTCACAGAGATCTGCCTGCCTCTGCCTCCCAAGTGCTGTGAGTTTTTATATTTATTTTGATGTATGTATATCGCTGTGTGTATGCCACATGTGTGCAGGAGCCCACCAAGGCCAGCAGAGTGTCAGATCCCTTGACGCTGGGGTTAACACAGTTGTGAGCTGCCCAGTGTGGGTGTTGACTCAAACTTGGGTCCTCTGCAAGAGTAGCAACTGCTCTTAACCACTGAGGCGTCTGTCTCTCCAGCCTCACAGATATCTCTCAACCACTGAGGTGTCTTTCCAGCCTCACAGATCTCCAAAGCTTTAGCAGTTTTAACATTGCTCAAAAGCCCAAATTCAAAGTCTCTTCTAAGACTCAAGACAGCCCTTAACTAGACCCTGTATAATCAAAAAGGAAGTTCTATATACTTCTAGTACACAGTGGTACAGAGTGAACACTCTCATTCCGAACGGAAAGAATAAAGGCCTAGCAAAGAAATACTGAACCACAGAAAATACCAAATCCTGTAGTTCCCTGTCTGTCGTCTGGGCACCAACAACCTTGAATCCCATCCGTGTCCTGTGTCCTGTTTCCATCCCTGTACCTTCTGGGGTTTGTATGCTTGTCAAATCAGCACCATGTGGGTACCGCCTGGCTTCCTGCCAGTTTGACATACAGCCTGACACCCTTGGACCAGCTCCAGCAGCCCGTGTGGCCTTGAATAGGACCTCTGCAGGCTTTGTCTTTTCAGGTTTTGCAATGAGTTTGCTTCTTTAACCCTCCACAGTGGAGTCCCATATTCTAGGCCATATTCCTGTCATCCAGGTGCAAGTATGAGGTTATTCCTTCATGATGTTAGCCTCCTTTACAATGGCTGCTGCCTTGAGCGCACCTCTTCTCTTTATTTAACTCACCAAACACACACTTTCTGACCTTGAGTTCTTGTTGTGAACCTTAGTACACACAGTGAATGATCGCCTCGGGACAGCCTGAGTGTTATACTATCTTACTCTTTCCTCTACCAGACAACTTAGTCTAGAGTTTAAATTAACCTCACTCAAATTACCGGGTCTGGGATAGAAAGCAGCCAGTGTTGGTAGTGGTTTGTTTTAGTTTTGATTGTGTTTGCTTACCAGCATAAAACAAAACAGCTTCTAATCCAGTTCTTAGCAGAGTCCTTAGTCCCCTCGTGAGCCCCATAGCAGTCTGTATGCCTGTCAACACTCTGATCCTCTAGTCCCACCAGGACAGCCTCTATGTTAGACTCTGATCACATCATCCTAGGGCTTTGCTAGCCACAGATCCAAGCTCTTTCCCACTCCTCCTAAACGGAGTCCCAAAGGCCCATGAAGCACATGTTCAGGTTCATCTCAACAGTGACTTCCCTGCTGCTCCGTGGTGTTTCTGGGGCTCTGTGTTAATGACTTGTACTAACTCACATTAAGAGCGGGGCGTCTCTTCTCAGTTACACTTCTCTGGAGATTCCCTCACATACACAGGTGTGTCTTAGTGACCTTAGTCAGGTTGACAGAGGTCACCTATCACATCCCTGACTGTTTTACCTAAGTTAGGAATCTGAGCACAGGATTGATTTTCTACCAAAAATATATAAGGGGGTACTTGATAATTACTTTATGTCGACAATTGTTTTAAATGGGTTTTGAACTAATATTGAATAATGTGATTAACAGTTGTGTTTATTTCCTGTAGCTGGAAGGTGTTTCAGAGTAGTTGATTTTATCATCTGTTATTACATTTTAAACAGGATTCCCAGACAGCACTGAAGCTGAGAGACACGGTACATTTTATTCTTTACCATCTTCGTTGGAAAGAACACCCACTAAAGTGACAACAGCACAGAAGGTCACCTTCAGTTCACATGGCAATTCTGCCTTCCAGCCCATCGCATCAAGCTGCAAAATTGTGCCACAAAGTCAGGTGCCTAATCCCGAGTCACCTGGCAAGTCCTTTCAGCCCATCACCATGAGCTGTAAGATTGTCTCAGGTATGCAGAGCACGTGCTGGAGATAAATGTGGGTGGCGCTGACTAGGTGGGGGAAATATCAGACTATCAAACTGACCTGAAATTACTATGTAGCACAGGCTAGCCAGGAACTCTGGGTGTTCCTCCTTACTTAGCCTTGCAAATGCTGAGGTTACAGGTGAGAGCCGCCATACCCAGCTCAGAGGGATGCTTTTATACTCGCATGTGTATGAAAGGACAGTTAACCACTGGTGGTAGGCAAAGCTGTCCCAGAGAAAAGCACAAGTCATTTATATGGAAAGGATTCTGAATAGGGTGAAAAGTGAGGCCTGAGGTATTCATTCCAGTTGTCCCCTGGTGAATGTGTGTTGTGCTGTATTTTAAGATTAGAGTTGAGTTTGGAGAGAAACTGGTCTTTGGCTGCCTTCTAGGGTTGAGTTGGTGTGGAATTGATCTGCCTTTTACTTTTCCCTAACCACTGCTAGAAGATTGTTGTTCTTAGGAAGTCATTCTGAGACTTCCTTTTTGCTGAGGGCCTTTGTCTTGTGACAATTTCACATTTGTGTTAACCAAAGGACTAATGGGAACATACTTATGTTGACTGTACTTGTCTAAGCAGGGGAACACTTCTCTAACATTTTATTTCATATGTAGGAATGTTTTAGCTGCTTGTATGTCTATGTGTCGTGTATATGCCTCTGGAGGCCAAGAGAACATATTTATTTACTGCTTGGGATTGAAGTTGCAGGTCACTGCGAAACACCATATGGTGCTGGGAACTGAACTTGTGTCTTCTGTGAGAACTGCCAGTGTTCTTAATTGCTGAGCTGTGTCTCCAGCCCCTTTGTATAAATTGTAAAAGGAGGAAAATGGGAATATTTATTGCTAAGCAGAAATATAATACAGATCTTTGCAATCAACAGAGGGTAACAATCCTGTAATTTAATCTGCTTCTAAGAAATTTGAAACTTCCTGTTTCAGAAGTGGAGTAGACTGACCTATAAATTGATTTGAGGCTTAGAGAAATTTACAGAGAACAACTTTGATGGGGTGGGGTAGGTAATTAAGTGTGTTTAGCTGTACATGAGTAGAGGTTGAGAATATTGCTTGGGATTCTGCTTATGACATACAATCTTGATAGAGATCACTGTCTATTATAAGAAAATTTCACATTTCCCTATTCTAAATATATTCCAAATCAGAACATAGAATTCCTCAATCTAGCTAGCTACTTACTGTTTTCTTTGAATATTCAGTATTATAAATACCAGACTGTAGTATTAAGAGATTTATCATACCAAAATACAGTAGTTCTACATTGTGAATATAAAACTGCTTTTTGGATTTTTTTTAATATAAAAATATATTTACCTTATTCCTTATCATCCGTCCAGCCCTTCCCATGTATTCATGGCCTTTTTTAAATTGTTGTTGTGTGCATAAATAAGTGTGTGTGTGTGTGTGTGTGTGATTATATTAAATGTAAACTGTTGAATCTCTTTAGTGTTGTTTGTCTGTGTATTTTTTGGGTTGATCACGTAAGACTGGATAATAATTTAGGGTGCCCATGCCTGGGAAGGAGCTTTCTTAGCCATCTTTAATTGCCTATAGCTCTTCCTCCAGGGTGAGGCCTCATAGTCCTCCTGTGTATGCTGTTTAAGTAGCCATATTGTTGGATTTCACAGCCCAAGCTAATGTGTAACTGCAGTCGTTTGTTTGTTTGTTTGTTTGTTTGTTTTCAAGACAGGGTTTCTCTGTGTAGCCCTGGCTGTCCTGGAACTTGCTCTGTAGACCAGGCTGGCCTCAAACTCACAGAGATCTAGTCTGCCTCTGTCTCCTAAGTGCTGGGTTTTACAGATGTGTGCCACCACTGCCTGGCATGCACCTGTAGTCTTAAATTATGTGTTCTTCATGTCTCTGGCCTAGTGCATGCTTGGTTGTATGTGTGTTGTTTGTGTGAATGTTGTTACGATCATTTCCAAAAACAAAATACTGGTTAAAAGAATCCCATCAGATGAGTATTCACCATGAATGCTGAACCAAAGATCTGAATCTTGCTTGTGTTTGCTTGTTACCTCAGTCAGTTGGGGTCAATTGGAGTTGGTGACTTCATCCCTTACAAAACTTAAAGACTTATATAAGTATCCCTCATTTCTTCCCCATGTGGTGCATTCTGTGCTGTTCAATAAGGAAGAAAGGAGTCTTTGTTAGGGACAGACACACAGACAGATCCAGAGTCATACAACAGTCAGAGACAACGGAAGACTGAAAGAGAAAAAAGTAGAGACTTCCAGTCTGGGCTGGCTTTTGGTCAGTGACACCAAAAGAGAATCAAAGATTTCTTTTCTCCAACTCACAGAAATCCTTCTGACTCCTGAGTGCTAGGATTAAAAGCATATGCTACCACACCTGGCCTGCTTTTAGACTTCTAATGTGAGTGCCAAGGGATCTTGTTAAAATGTAGGCTTACTTTCAGTAGGGGTGAAGGGTGGGCCCAGAGAATATGTTTTGAGACAGAGTCTCCTTGTGTATCTCTAACTGGCCTGGAACTTGATATGTAGAGCAAGCTAGCTTTAAACTCATATAGGTCTGCCTGCCTTTGTCTCCTGAGTGCTGGGATCAAGGCATGTGCTACCTCATCTGACCTCAGAATTGTTTCCTTTAAAAGTTTTATGTGTAGGGGTGTTTTGCCTGTATGTGTGTCTACTAACCACATGTAGGCAGTGCCCATGGAGACCAGAAGAAGGCTTTAGATCCCCTGGAACTGAAGCTACAGATAATTGTGAGCTGCCATGTGGGTGCTGGGAATTGAACACCCAAGTCCTCAGGATGAGCAACAAGTCAAGTACTCTTAACTGCGGAGCCATCTCTTCAGCCCCAGAATCTGTTTCTAGTTAGTTGCTCAATTTGCCGGTCCTGGTCATGAAATGATCCTGGTTATCCAAGTGCACAGTGTAAGACGGACTACCTGGCCTCAGCTACAATGGTGCAGCCCCTGCTCAGTATCTGAAGTGCTGAGCCTGTTCTCTCTTCTGATTCATTACCTTTGTCTTTGTTATCTTCCTCCTTAAATTCTGTGTTTATTTTGTTTCTCTTTCTTTAAAATCAACAAAGGTTCTCCAATATCAACTCCAAGTCCATCACCATTGCCTCGCACACCAACTTCCACTCCAGTTCATTTGAAGCAAGGCACTGCCAGTTCTGGTGTTCACAACCCTCATGTTACTGTGGACAGGCCTGGGCAGGTCACTGGAGCCTCCACTGCAAGTACAGGTATGTATGAGCACTGTTCGTGCCGTCTACAGAGTTTGTTCTTTTATTAATGCTAAAATCTCAGCGTAGACCCGCCATCTATAATTAGCGTATATAAGTGGAACCCCATACTGTTTCTCTGAGGAAGATTCACTACTGTGGGTGCAAGTTCGGTGTTCAGGGATTAGAACCCTGTTTGTAGTCCCCACACTGTCTCTGTAGTTCGGCACAGCTGCATGGTGCCTGTCAGGGTCCTGGTGTTGGTCTTGGCTTTAATATTCTTCTGCTAACATTGTATCCATTTCTTCATTTATCCCATGCTTATACACACGCTCCTAAGGTGCAATCTTCCCTTGTTAAATGAAAAGAGAAATAAAATGAAAGGAACGATTTTAAAGTAATGGTGCGTTTCCCACCCCTCACATTGCTATATATAGTGGGCTTCCACATAGGTGTTTTGTTTTGTTTTTAAGCTTAGCAGTTTTAGAGGGCTTTACATGTAGAAAGCATTTGAAAAGTACTGCTCCCAGCATATTTAGGTATGCCGAGCTGTCTCTGTGGCTCCGTAGTAGTTTTAGGAATCAGCCACAGCTCTGAAGAGGCAAGTCTGGGAGGTGAAATAAGTCGTGGAATATCTCTTTAGATCTAAACTTACTTACTACTGATAACTAAGTTATTTTTATCAGACCTTGAAAGCCACTGTGTGGCTGAGGGATAACATGGGCAGCATTGGACACAGGTGCAGTAGAAGTCGGCACTCAGTTGAGAGTGTGTGTGTGTGTGTGTGTGTGGGTTTGAACTTTTAGGGTTTTGAATTTTTAGCCCTCAGAAATGAACAGTAAATAATTGGAAACAAAGAATGGAGAGAATGATTTAAAAGTACATCTTGTAAATTTTATTTTGTTGATGCATAATTTTATATCTGTCTTGCTTATCAGGAAGTCCTACAAGCAAGCTCCCGGTTGCCTCTCAGGCTTCCCAAGGAACAGGGTCCCCTATTCCTAAAATTCATGGAAGTAGTTTCTTAACATCTACTGTGAAGGTAAACTGTCCCTGCTTTATTACACTGCGCAGGCTCAGCAGGGGTGCTACCCATTTGATCTTGAAGATCATTTCCGTACTCACTTTCTTCCTGGTATAGAAGACAGCTCTCAGCACATTAGTTTGAAAGCTCAGTATGGGGAAGAGGCAGCCTTACCTATTTTGTAGAAGGTACACTTTATTAAAAATACTTCTTTAGAAGCTAGAGAAATGGCTCAGCTGTTCAGACTGCCTGCTACTCTTTCAAAGGCCCTGAGTTCAGGTCCCAGAAGCTACATAGCGGCTCACAGCTACTTGTAACTCCAGCTTCAAAGGATCTAATGCCACTTCTAGCCTTTGTAGGCACTGTACACATATGTACAGACTCACACAGACACATAGACATTCTCTATAAAAATGTTTGTCTGGTAGCATGTTTTCTGATTGTACAAGGAGCAAACCTTGTCCCCTTTGCACACATAAGCCTTAGTTAATTAATTTAAAAGTAATTCTTAGCCTCTTCAAAGTAGAGAGTAGTTCAGAATATGACCTTTCCATACAATGTTCTGACTTCTTCACATACTGAAGAAAATGCTTGGTATTTGACAAAAGTATTTCTGGATTGGCTCCTGTTTACTCAAGATGGCTGTCTTAAGTGGAAGCCTTTTCAAATGCAGGCTCCTGTCTGAGCGGTTCTGAGAAATACAAATCTCTTTTAGTGAGTACCCAACCCAGCATTCAGCATTCCTCTTCCTTAGTTGACAGCTATCATGGATAGTTTTCTGTGCAAAATGAGGTTTTCTTGTAGTAACTCCCTTGAAAGTCTTACCTCTGCCATTGATGTTTTAATATTTGTTGCTGATGTTTCATTGTGTAGACAAGTAGTAGTGTTAACTTTAATTCTTTCCTTAAAGTTCAATTATAGCACATTGTCTCTGAGATCTGCTTTTTTATCTATATTTTGTTGCTTTCCATTTTCTATTCTCACATAATTTGTTTATGTTTGTTTGTTTGCTTGTTTTGTGGTAAGCTTTCACTGGATAGTCCAGGCTGTAACTCAGGACCTTCCTGTCTCAGCCTCCTAAAATCCAGGATTACCTTTGCCTAAAGCATTGTTTTCTTCTCCTTTTTCTTTCTTTGGAAAATTTATTTTCCAAATGTAAAGCTCATTTTACATTTATCTGTACTCCAAATACTGAATGAATTTTTCAAGGCAAGTTGAGAACATATAAGAAAAAAATGTACACACTAGAACATCACCATTATTTGTTAGAATAACTTATTTAGTGCTTATGCTTTAGGAATATAAAGCCAAATACAATCCCTATCCTTTACCATCTGGCAAAAGATTAGTTGGTGTTGTGTGACAAGACGTCCTGGGGAGATGCAATGCTCATATCCATTCGTCCCAGATACGGAGCCAACGACAGATCATAGTCCACTGTGGTGAACCAATGAGTTTTATTGAGATTACTTACATAAGTATGGGTGAGGGGTTGCTTACAGAGGCAGAAGTGACTCCAACAGCTGCCTTACCAAAGCCCCGCCCAGTATGGGTGTCAGCTCCCAGGAGCTAGGAGACCTGGAGCACACTGCACACACAGCCCTTAGGCAGCTCGGTGGTTAGAGTAGCCTTTCCTAGTGACTTTGTTGGTCAGGCAGCCTGGCTGCTCTCAGTTTCCTGCAGCTTGCCTTGTCTGAGAGGGACTCTTAACAGTCTTTATTGCTTACTCTGAGAGGGAGGGCCCTAGTGAATCTGCTCAGCTATTTTGAGTTGTTTACCTTGTATCTTAAGGAGCTTCCCTGGGAGACAGAGCATTTCAGTCTCCAGGAAACTGCTACACAACACTGGTAGAATGCTTGCCCAACATGTACAAAGCCTTGGGTTTAGTCCCCAGTGCCACATAAAAACAAGTGTGGGGTTGTAAGTATGTAATCCCAGCACTTGAAAAGTGGAGGCTGGAGGATCAGAAGTTCAAAGTTTTCTTTAGCTAGTCAGGTCTACCTGACACCCGTCTTATAGGACTACAACATTGGTCAGGACATAAATAAGTAACCTTTTGCTAAGCTGATTTCCTGGTTTTTCAGGCAGGGTCTCCCTGTTTAGTACAGGCTAGACTGGAACTAACAGTCCTCCTGTGACAGCCTCCTATACTGTGAGTTATTACTGGTGCTCAGATGGGATTGCATACCCATTTTTCATTTGCTTTTAAAAAGGAAATGACAGTGAATGTATAGAAGCTTGGAAGACCTATAGCATTGTGGGCTTTTTGTTTTGTCTTTGTTTGTATGTGTGTTGCTAGATGTGGTAGGTTTGTATTGAGTGGCTAGTATTAATGTTATTGTATTAAGTATACCAAGTGGCTAGAATATCTGAAACCATACATTTTGGCCTGTTATATGATAACTGTTTTTACACACAGCAGGAGGATTCTTTATTTGCATCTATGCCACCTCTTTGTCCAATTGGTAGTCACCCTAAAGTGCAAAGCCCAAAAGCTGTTACTGGAGGACTTGGAGCTTTCACAAAGGTGAGTGTGTGCCAGCCTTGCCTGTGTCTTTCCCACTCTAATAGGCCTTAGTTCTGAGATGTGCTCCCACTTAGTTAATGCTGTCCACGTCCTAGGACTCCAGTGAACCGGGAGTTCAGAGGTCACGGCCTATCTCGCCTCTTTGCTGCCTTCCTACCCCATCTCTATGACAAGTGACAGAGCAGAGGTCAAGTGAGATACTGTTTGGCCCCTTTACTAGCTCTTAAGGACTCTGTGAAAGCAGTAGTTTACCTTCTTCGTGGAGCCATTCTATACACACCAAGCTTCATTAATACCGTAGAGACTAGACTCAGATATCCATAGTAGGTCCTCCTCCTCCGCCCCATGGGGTACTTATTCAGTGCCATTGTTCGTTGCAAGGTGATCATCAAACAGGAACCCGGAGAAGCTCCTCATGTGTCCACAGCAGGAGCTGCCAACCAGTCAGCATTCCCTCAGTATGTGACTGTGAAAGGGGGCCACATGATAGCTGTGTCCCCTCAAAAACAGGCCATAAGTGCTGGAGAAGGGACAACTCAGTCACCAAAGATTCCACCCTCCAAGGTTTGTGTGGGTTTGGGGTGGGAGGGCCATGTTCAGATTATAAAGGATATTTGTCTGCAGCATTTCCAGAATGATGTGTGGTGGCTCAGTCTTGATCCCATACTAACCTATGTATGTTACCCAGGTTGGAAAAGACCAGTGGGTTGATACTATGCACATACACTCCTTAATGTCTATCCTTGACGAGCGGCAAGGGAGTTTAAACAGAAGACCCAGAAACAGTCTAAGGGGCACAGGGACAAAGTAGCCTCTCTCCAGCAGTAAAAATATCAGGCTCCATGGACTTTCTGTTTCATTCACATCCAAGTGGGAACACTGTTTTGACCTGTTGGCGGCTTCTGGTAAGAGTGCTGCACTGAACGCCTCCAGTGTCCAGGCTGTGTGACTTGTTTTGAGATAGGAAGACCGCAGACTCAAGGCAACCCTCCTACCTCACTATCCCAAATGCTAGGGTTCCAGAGTGTGCCATTTGATTCTTTCATTCATTTTAATTACAAATTAGAAATACCAGAGAATAAATAGATGGAGTACAGTGAAGCAGCATATAATTTATATAATTTATTTTCTATATCAGTTACATATAGAGTCTTACCAAGTGCTCATATGCCAGGCTCGTGTGTGTGTGTGTGTGTGTGTGTGTGTGTGTGTGTGTTCATTATTGTAGTTCTTGAACTATACCTGAAAGGCATGTATTTCTCCCCTTATTATAAATGGGGCAACCCTGAGTTTGAGGGGCTAGGAACCTTCCTGGAGAGTGCATGCACATATAGCATACAGGGAGTAAATGGTGCAAGGCTTGAAACTATGTCTTTCAGCTCCAAATGAACCGTGTCAGAGCTGGTGAGGTTTATCTGCTGTTGTCTCTAACCTAAGCGTGCTTTGGAACATGTAGTTAAATTATTTCAGTGTTTTAGTGAGTGTTTTCTAAAGCTATTAAGAATGTTTTGTGGGTATTTATATTTCAGCTTCAAAGCCCAGCCTGTCTAGGAATGAATTGTTTTGAGAAGAATATTCTAAAATAGAAGACAGTATTACATAATTTGGGTTAGTTTAGATAAATAGATCTCTCTGAGGATAGATGTGAAAATTCAGGGTTACAAGTTGCTTTTAAATCTGTAAGGTTTCCAAACTGATCTTATCAGACAAGTCATCTGAATTTAACCATAGCAAATCCTAATCTGTCCCACACTTTCTGTGCCAGTATTTTCTGAAGGGCCTGGGAATCTGCTTTTTCTTAGCTGCCCACTGAGTCAGATGCCTGGCCAGTTAGACTCTCTGCAGCCTTGCTCTGAGTCAGATACCTGGCCAGTTAGACTCTCTGCAGCCTTGCTCTGGCCTCCAGGTGAGTGCTCCTGTCACTCCTGCAAGAGTCAGTTGCTTTTTGTAGATACTGCTCTGCTGTTGTCCACAGCCGAGGGTGAACGGGGCCTCACATGTGCTGTTCTGCAGCCGAGCTGAGCTTGCTTTTTACTTTGACTTCTGAGCTAGTCTGGCCAGCTCTACTCTACTCTAGCCGAGCAGTTAGGGGCTGTGATGGTGGCCGTAGGTCGCAGCTGCATCGTGCATATCTTCCTGTTCAGCCCTCCTTACACATTCTCTCTTTTTAACCTTTTATTTTTTATGTATGTAGATCTTTTGCCTAAGTGTGTATCTGTACACCCTGTACATGCAGTGCCTCAGAGACCAGCAGAGGGCACCAAATTCCTTTGGGACTGGAGTTACAAACAGCTGTGAGCTGTCATGTCGGTGCTCTTAGCTGCTGAGCCATCTCATCCTTACACTGTATTTAAAGTATATTAGGCTTAATATAGCGATACAGTTTTCTTTGTGTTTGTTTGTTTTACATTTATTTATGTGTATAAGGGTACAGATGTGTCACAGCACATGTGATAGAAAGTCAGAGGACAATTGGAGTAAGTTTTCTTTATCATGTGGGTCCCAGGGATCAAACTCAGATGGTCAGGTTGGGCAGCAAGTGCCTTTACCCACCGAGCCATCTCATTGGCCCAAGAAAATATATTGTTTTGCTAATTAAAAAAAATATTTATTTAGGGTAGGAGAATGCCACAACATGCGGGCAGAAATCGTAGGACAGCTTGTAGGAATCATTTCTTTCCTGCCATATGGATCCAAGGATCAAAGTCAGATCACTGGGTTTGGTGCCAGTCATTTTTACTGACTGAGCCTAGCTGCCCCCAGTGTAAGCTTTTAACATATTCTGGGCCATTGGTGCCCAGACCTGAAGTAGGACAGGCTCCACTTTGAACACCTTTGACGTCCTTCCAATCCACCCGCCCAGCAGTGCTGACCCTCGTTCTCTCTTAGCACAGCCCCGCCTCCCTAACGGTAACTAAAGAGAAAATAGGTGGTTTTGTGTAAGGATGTCATGAATGAGGGAAGAACTGTGAAGAGGCAGAAGTGAGGGAAGACACCACTGTCTTTCCGAGTACTTCATACGCGCATCAGTCTCAAGACGAGGAGCTGTGTGCATGAGCATGGGACTGCTGAGGTGCCTTCCTATGCATTACCCCGCAGGGGCTTTCCCTGTGTACGGCTTCAGAGCAACAGAAAAATGTATTGGCTTTTGTTTCTAATGAAAGTGTGAAGAGGTACCCTTAACCAAAAAAGAGCTGTGGACTCAGTGGGCTTGTAGGACAGAAGCAGAAAGGTCTGACCAGCAGACGTGAGCACGGACATTCATTTGTTAGAAATCTCACATTTAAGTGCTCGTTACTTCTCTAACCCAGCCAGGTTACCTGATCTCAGGAACTTACTTGTTGGTCTTGTGGAAGGAGTAATAGCCCCTATCTTTCAGGACCAAATAAGAATTAGCAAGAGTGAGACCTGCAAACACTATCTGAGTATTTCGTTGTGTTTGGTATGCATGCATTACCCTGGTAGTAGCATTGAACATAATCGGCTATAGCTTTAAGCACCTGTATATCCAACCTGCGGCCCCCCAGCTACATAACTATAACCATAAATGCAGGCCAAACACCAAGTTATAAAGTTGCTTAAAGCAGCATGAGACTTTGGGGCTCTTAGCAGGGATGTTGTAGGTGACAACACTGACATGTTGAAAGGATGGACACTCCCACGTATTGCCAGCATTTATGAATTGTTACCTTGATTGTGGCCATTCTATAATGTTTAAAATGGAGTCATATTTTTTTCTTAGATAGGGTTTCACTATGTAGACCAAGCTAACCTCTAGCTTATGCCTACTTCTGTCTCCTGAGTGCTAGAATCAAAGGTGTATATTACCATACTTGGCTGTTTAATTTTTAAAATGTGTATGAGTGTTCTTAATGTCTGTGTGCCATATGTGAACCTGGTACCCAGGTCAGAAGGAGGTGTCAGCTCCCCTGGGTCTGGAGTTTTAGATGTTGCGAGCTACCATGTAGGTGCTGGGAATTGAACATGAATCCTGAGGAGGAACAACCAGTGCCATCCATCCAGACCCAGTTCTTTTATTACCATATATTAAGTATACATAATGGGCTTCTTACGGTATTTTCATGCATGTGTATTCTGGTTATATTCACTTACCCATTTTTCTTCGTTTCTTCTACACCCAATGATGCTTGTGTGTACTCGTATGATTCGTTAAGTTTCATTAGGATTGTGTACAGGAGAAATTAGTTTCATTAGGGTAAAGTATTATCTATAGGGGCATGGGCATCTCACCAGTGGCTGGACCGTGGAAGAAGATTTCTCTTGCTTACCAAGCAACCATCCACTACCTATAGATCCCCAGGGGTGAGTGGGCCTTCATGACTCAGTAGACACCGAGGAGCCCAGTCTTGTGCACTAACATGAGTTAATAGTACATGGTTTGTTGGATTCCCCAAAGGCTGCTGGTGGAAGACTGACTGCCAGGCAGCTAGGACTAGGGTATTAAAGCCCACTCCCACTGTGACACACCTACTCTACAAGGCCACACCTCCAAATAGTGCCACTCCCTGGACCAAGCATATAGAAACCATCACACACTTGATGGGGGGAGAGCTGACTCCCGCAAGTTGTCTTCCTGTCCTCTGACCTCCATATGTTCAGGCAGAGAACCAAAATATACATACACAACAGTAAATTAATAAATGAATCCAGGTGGCTTCATTTATTGTGACCTTCTAAAAATACTCATTTAGTATTGTTTCTTTTGTTAATTATTATTTGTGTGCGTGAGTATGAGCACACACATAGCATTGTAGTCATGTATATTCAGAGAACAACTCTGAGTTGGTTCCCTGCTTCCTACTGTATGGGCTCCAGGGACCAAACTTAGGTTGTTAGGATTATGAGGCAGGTGGCTTTACCCACTGAATCATCTCACCAGCCCTAAATCAGCTCTTAATTTAACATTCTACTTCTTCTGTTAGAACAAGCTGCTTAATTTTCTTAATTAAAGAAAGTGTCTTTACTTTTAGAAACCAGCTATAACAATTTACTTGGTGCTGGAAATTTTTTATTAATTTTTATTAATAGGGTTGGAGATGTAGCTCATGTGGTAGAGGGTTTGCCTAGCATGCACAAAACAATGGGTTCAATACCTAGCACTAGATAAATTTGACATGGTGGCCCACCTGTTCCTTAATCCCAGCACACAGGAAGTAAAGCAAGAGGATCAGAATTTCCAGGTCACACTGAAGTTTGAGGCCAACCTGGCATATGTGGAATCCATTCTAAAAAAATTACTTTCAATTAAATATCTTTGTTTAAACATTTCCTTTTTTACTAAATGTTTGTCTTCAAGGACAGAAAGATTGCAGAAAATAAAGAGGTTATTTTTCCCAGAATCAGGTGGGCTGCTATCACGTAATGAGGAAAGAAAATACCATCAATGTGGGAGACTACAGACTTAGGAAAATCATCTCTGAAGCAGGAAGGCTGCAGTTTGAATTCACAAGAGCACTTACTGCAGCTTTCCTCGTGTGACATTTGGAGCACCTGCCTGTCAAGCAGCAGAGAAGCTGTCGTAGACTGTAGTGTTCTTGTTCTGGTGTGTGCTTCGTCACTGAGGGTGATTTATAAATATAACACTGGAACAAGCTCGTGCTGTTACCTATTAAGTTTTTTTTTTATTAAAAATGTATTTATTTATTTTATGTATATGAGTACACTATTGCTCTCTTCAGAGGCACCTGATCCCATTACAGATGGTTATGAGCCACCATGTGGTTGCTGGGAATTGAACTCAGGACCTCTGGAAGAGCAGTCAGTGCTCTTAACTGCTGAGCCACCTCTCCAGCCCACCTATTAATGTTTTTAAGACTGTACAGTGTGATCCCAATTCTGTGTTTTGACTAAAGTAGACATCAAAAGGAATTGGAAGTAAATACATTAGAAATAAGTACTTTATTTCTGTGTGAGAGTTGGGTTTTGTGTAAGTCTGTGTATATATAAAGCCTTCCTATTATGGTGGAAGCTTTGAAAAGCAGCTGTTTCTCAACTAAACTTTTGCTTGTGGTAATACTCAAACTGTAAGACGCATTTTTCTCACATGCCGAGGCACCCTTGTTTGGGACAGTTAGACTTCGGTGTGACACCCTTATCTCCAAGCTTTGCTATTGCTTTGTTCTTGCTAGAGTGGAGTGGCTTCTTAAACCAGAGAGAATTCACCAGGCCCATGAGAAGTAACACTATTGGACTGTTTTCTGTCTTGAACAGGTTGTTGGTGTGCCTGTTGGCTCTGCCTTACCGTCCACAGTGAAGCAGGCTGTGGCAATCAGTAGTGGCCAAATCCTTGTCGCCAAGGCCAGCTCTTCTGTCACCAAAGCTGTTGGTCCAAAACAAGTTGTGACCCAAGGAGTTGCCAAAGCCATCGTGAGTGGAGGTGGAGGGACCATTGTTGCTCAGCCAGTACAGACCTTAACCAAGACTCAGGTCGCAGCTGCTGGGCCTCAGAAGAGTGGCTCCCAGGGCTCAGGTAACTCCCTCAGTTAAGGACCTTCCAGTTGCACCACTGCGTAGATTGCAGTGACTTGATTTGCTATTAGGTTCTGACTAGGAAAGTGATGTAAGTCATGCTGTCAGTTCATTCTCGTGGAGTAGTTTACATAGAATCATAAGTAGTTTAAGCTTTACTTTGTGTATGTACTATAGACGTCTGTGCAAGCAACGTCAGGATCAGAAGTATCCATGATACTGCCTTCAGGTCTGTCAACAACATTTGAAATGTATAACTAATGAACTCTACCAAGCAGATGTTTGAACACCTTGAATAAGGTTTAGCCCTTGGTGCTTCTGAGAGCATGAAAACTAAATGCTGAAGATATTACATGTTTACTTTAGAGGTCTTTTCTTTTGTTTTAAGGTTTATTTATTTATATTCTATATGTGAGGATGTTTTGCCTGCATGTATATAGGTTCATGGTATGTGTTCCTGATGCCTATGGAGGCCAAATGAAGATATTAGTTTGCTTATTAACTAGAGTTACAGGCAGAGTGCTGGAAATAAAACCTAGGTCCTCTGAAAGAGCAGCAAATGCTCTTTCCTACTGAGCCATCTTGCCAGTCCTTTTTGGAAATCTTGATGAGGCTAGTGAATTGAAAGGGGCTAGAGAGGTGGCTCAGCCATTAAAGGTGCTTGCTGCTCTTCCAGAGTTCAGTTCTAGCACCTAATTTGGGTGACTCACAACTGCCTATAACTTTTATCTCATGGGATCCATCACTCTCTTCTGGCCTGTGTAGGTGCCTACATATGTATATGCGTCCAAACATCCCCACCTATACATGCACAAATAAATAATAAATTGTTAAAAACCTTTGATATTCAAATGCTTTGAACAGTCAGTAGGGAAACCTTATTTTCCTTATATTGCTGTAGCACCTAGCAAAGGTTAGCTTTAGTAAGTATTTGTTAGGTAATGCCTACCAAGGATTCTTCTGCCTGTCTCTGCTGGGTCAGTGTTAGCTGCTCTCTGCTGGCTCCTTTTACTGTTCACATGGAGTCATGTACAATACCATAGTGCAGTCTCTCCAATAAACCTGCTTTCTGTTACAAGACAATTGGGGGATTATTTATTTTTATTTTATGTTTATGGGTATTTTTCAAAGAGGGATTCAAATTTCTTGGATCAGGAGTTAGAGATGGTTGTGAACCTCGGTTTGGGTGCCGGGAATAGAACCCAGGCTATCATGAAAAACAATAATTAAGTGCATAAGGACCTGGGGTGGTGTTCATACTTAGAACTCCAGTATGTGGGAGAGTCATGAGCTTTCGTCCCGCCTGGTCTCTGTAATGAGACCCCCTTCTCCTTTTAAAAAGATTTATCTTCTTACTATGTGTACAGCATTCTGCTTGCATATATGCCTGCAGGACAGAACAGGGCACCGGATCTCATTATAGGTGGTTAGGAGTCGGGACCTCTGAGAGAGCTTTTAGTGCTCTTAACCTCTGAGCACTCCAGCTGGAGACCTTCACTTTTAAAAGCAGGGGAGGAGGCAAAAAGAAAAAATGCCAGGCAGTGAGGGCACACACCTTTAATCCCAGCACTCGGGAGGCAAAGGCAGGTAAATCTCTGAGTTAGAGCCCAACTTGGTTTAGAGTGAGTTCTAGGGCTACACAGAGAAACCCTGTCCCACCCACCCACAGCACACACACACCCCCCAAAAAAAGAAGAAATAGTTCAGGCTCATTGACATGCAAAATTTAAGATATTGGTTCAGCCTCTCTATATACAGCATAAATTTATGGAAGGCTTTTCTAGGATATAAATTATTTAGTTTAAGACATCTAGGAAATGAACTAGGTTTTTACTCTTAATTAGGTAGGTATGTTATTGCTCCGTGTTTTAATTTTAGAATGTTATCCAGAGTTGATTAATCTTCTTGTTTTTCTACCCCTCTGTCATTTTAGTAATGGCAACCTTGCAACTACCAGCCACTAATTTGGCCAACTTGGCCAATTTGCCTCCGGGCACTAAACTGTACCTTACCACAAACAGCAAGAACCCCTCAGGAAAAGGGAAGCTGCTGCTGATTCCTCAAGGAGCCATCCTGCGAGCCACCAACAATGCCAGTTAGTGCATCACTCTGTCGCTCAGCCCCTGGGTCTTCATGGGTCCATCTTGTCCAGCTGAGGGCCGTCCTTTCCTGAGCCAGGGAGTGTTTCTGTAATTCTGCTTGAATGTGTAATGGAAGAATTTGCCCAAGTAGATTTTATACATATTTTAACTAGAAAGTGGATTTAAATAATCATAGTCTTAGGTAGTGATACCGTTATTTGGGGTTTCCTGGGGAAGGTCCATCTGCTTGAGGGTTATTTTCTTCTGATGCAGATATGCAGGGGTAGGAATCATTTGTCTCTGTGATTAGTTTTTGGTTGTATTACTAGGTTTGGAGTTGAAATGAGAATTCCAGGTTCAGTCTAAGTGCGTCTTAAAGCCCCAGAGACACCACACAGTTTATTTTGACAGTGTGGGTGGTGTTGATTTCTCTCTGAACTGAAGTATATCAGTATAGGAGCCAGGCTGATTAGAAATGACTTACCTGACTGTTGACAGACTATCTTAAATACGCACAATCTTGTCAGGCCTGGCACTGCTTAGATGGCAGAAGTGACTGCCCTTGCCCAGTACGTTGTTAAGCCATTTGCTATTTCTGTAATGGGTTGTTGCCACTTACTCTGGTATATTTTCCTCACTCTTAAATATTACAGTGTCAAAAAGATTTGTAAGGAAGGGCCAGCCTCCATATTCCGTGTGAAAGCAGATGGCACCTCTGGTCTCCACTTTCCTCAGGGTCAGAGACTGTTGAAGGATTGTGCTTGTTGTAATCAAGGTGGCGAAGTTTGTTGAATGTATGCTTATAGCCTAGGTAGCTCACAAACATGGAAGGAAAAGGGGAAAAAAGGCTTTGAAGTGAGATCTGAAAAAGAGTTGAGAACTTGGAGCTGGAGCTGGCTAATTTGATTTTAAAATGTTGTCTAGAAAATATTAGCATCAGATTTTCATCTTAAGTCAAAATACTGTCAAAAATAAATTCTTCATTGTACTCAGAGTGGAGGTATAGTCAGCTGCTGGTCTCTTAAAAGTACAAGTCAAGTGTCCAGACTTTGATTGCACTTTTTTAGAGTCTGGAATTTTTATAGAGATTTTATCAAGTATAGTCCAAAAACTCTAATGTGCTCCATAATCTAGAACTTTTGAGTGTTACTTCAGAATCCAAAATGTTTTGAATTTAAGATTTCCAGACTGTACATGCTGAAGGTCTTTAAACTCTGGGGAGTTTTTCTCACTCATCACAGATAAGGAGGAACGGTAGTGTGGGCGAAGTGTCCATGCTCATCTACTTTTTCTGTTGAGCTACTTCCTGTGATGTTCCTGTCACCCATTTTGCTTACAGACCTGCAGTCTGGCTCGGCTGCTGCTGGTGGCAGTGGCAGCAGTGGTGCAGGGGGAGGCAGTGGAGGTGGCGGTGGCAGCGGAGCAGGAGGAACCCCAAGCACCTCTGGCCCAGGAGGGGGGCCCCAGCACCTGACTTATACATCCTACATCCTCAAGCAAACCCCTCAGGTCTGGGAAGCATATGTCTGAACTTGTAAATTACTTAACTACCTGATAAGTGCCTTTGATTTCCCTTTACCATTTTAGCCATGTTATAAATCTGTATTTCTTTGAATTTGTTTTGTTTTGAAGGTAAAAAGATAGAATCAGGAGGATTTAAATAATTGATGTAAGACCTTCCAGCTAAGCTAATGGTAGAGTTTGGATTTGAGCCCTACATCTTTTTGCCCCAAAGAAAGGGCCTGCTATGCTAATTGTGCCCCCCCCCCCCAATCCACTAGGTAGTAAATAGTATTAATGTACAATTGAAACTCTGCTCTTAGAAAGGTAAAAACAGAGGCAGCATCAGGTTGTGGCAGCATCAGGTTGTGTTGGATTCAGTGAGGAAAAGCTTCATCCTTCTTTTTCCTTGTGGCTGAGGTCTTTATCCTCCTCTATGGCTGTATTCAGACTTGGTCCAGATCATTGAAGAGGGGAGGAATAAATCCAGTTGCCCAGTTTTGTTTTTTGGTTGTTTTGGTTTTGTTTTTTTTAATTTTTTTATTGGCTATTTTCTTTATTGACATTTCTAATGTTATCCCCTTTTCATCTCATCCCCCCTCCCCCAGTTGCTGTTTTAAACTTGTTCTACAACTGTTGCAGTCCAGTAGGGTCAGCTTCCTAGTGACACTCAGTTGAACTCCAGGTTTTTTGAGTTGTAAAATGCAGCTGAGACATTACAGCCTGTAGTTGAAGGCGATCAGAGTTTAATGTATTTTAGTGAATTATTTTCCTCCAACTTAGGGTACATTTTTAGTTGGCCAACCATCACCCCAGACACCTGGAAAACAACTGACTACTGCATCAGTTGTTCAAGGAACACTGGGAGTCAGCTCACCGGCTGCACAGGGACAACAGACATTGAAAGTCATCTCTGGACAGAAAACCACTTTGTTTACACAGGTAATGTGTACCCATCTGCATGCCTAACACATGGTAATTTTTTTCCATTAAGTAATTTATTCACTTTACATCGTGATTGATCCAGTCGAAGCCCCCACTCCTCCTAGTTCCCCTCAGATGGCCTCTCCCCCACCTCACCCTCCACTTCATCTCTAAGAAGGTTGAAGTCCCCCTAGGTACCAGCCCACCCTGACACCCCAAGTCACTGCAGGACTAGGTACATTCTCTCCCTCTGAGGCCAGCCAAGACAGTGCTTTTAGGGGGACAGGATCGAGGCAACAGAGTTAAGGTAAGCCCCCGTTCCAGTTAACACATGGTAATTATGCCACTTAATCTGATTTTCTTTACGTAAATTTTAGAAAATCCAAATGAAGCTAAAGTTACATAAGAAACTAAACAAATAGCTCAGAAAAATTAGAATAAGCCTCAGGTTTAGGAACATATAATTAAAATGAGGAAAAATAAGGCCAAAGGTTATTCAGATATGTGAGTAGGCAACCTTGTATAAATATATACTCGTATAGAATGTAATTTTTATGATAGAGGCTAAAGGGGGAGCATAGCCAGCTACAGAGGCCGCACTTGTAAGAGGACGGCCATTGGCTTCCATGGAAGACACAGATTGCTCCACTCTCAGCTCTAGCATTTCTATGAAGGGATTTCATATGAAAGACCCTGAGTAGTGAAGTAGATTATTCCAGCCACAGCACGACATAGTGTTTTCTTAGACGAGAGGCACATTTCTACAGAATTCTTTAATATAAACCAAGGAAACAGTGTCAGGGTCTGACGGTGCAGGATTCCAGTGTCTTCCATGGGAAGACCATAAATGACAGGAGCCAGAGCAGTGTGGAGGTGCCTTCCCAGAGTGTGGGCACTGAAGCTTCCCTTGGGTTCTTGTTTTGTCAGACACATTTTCTGTCCTTTGTGCTAATCATAAGGCTTTTAGCTTTTTAGATTTGTCACATTGTTTTTAGTGATACACCATTTGTGTGATTTCTGGAGCAAGCCATATTTGCTTTTCCTGTTTTGTCCTTTATTAGTGTATTTGTGGGGCTTACTTTAATAGAGTTTGTTTAACATTTTTCAGGAGACTTTGATCAGTAGTTATTTTCTGTCTAGTTTGCTTAACTACAGTTTTAATTTATTTACTAAGAAAGACCATTCAGGTTATTTCTTGATGTTTTGGGGTTCATTTTGTTTTCATTTTTACAGTTGTTCACTGTTGGGCTCATCAACTAGCTTTTGAACACAGTCAGTTGACTCTTTTTTTCTATTATAATTTTGTACTGGGAAGAATATGGTAGGTTGTGTTTAGTTCATCATTCTCAACTGTGTACTTTTTCATTGCTGTGACAAAATGGCTGACAGACACAGCTTGATGGAGGGGAAGGAGGAAAGGGTTTATTTTAGCTCACAGTTCTAGAGTACAGTCCACCTTGGTAGGACGTCATGGCAGCCAGAACAGGAGGCAGCTGGTCTTGTTACCTCCCAAGTCAGGAAGCAGAGAGATGAGTAAATGGTGCTATTCAAACCAAATCCTCATTTTTATGAAGCCTGGGTCCCAGCCCATGGGATTATCACCCAAATTTATGGTAACTTTAAATCCCATCATGCTGACAATCAAGATTAACCACATTATGAAACAAATTTTTTATGAATCAAAGCAAAGATCCACAATGAATATTGAATGGCATGAATATTCATTGAACTGTATGATGGCAAAAATATATAAGGCACAAAGACCAGTGGTTCCGTATAAAGGGAACTTAAAGGGGCTGGAGAGATGGCTCAGCAGTTAAGAGTTCTGGCTCCTTTGCTGGAGGACCTAGGTTTTGTTCCCAGCACCCGTATGACACCTCACAAACGATAACTCTAGCCCCAGTTCAGGGGATCAAATGCCCTCTTCTGACTTCTGTGGCACTATATGCATGTGGTACACATAAACACATGCAGGCAGAGCACTAAGACATAAAAAATAAAAATAAAATCTTTAATAAAATAAAGGGAACTTAGAATTATAGAGGGGAAACTTTTTTTTTTTCTTTTTTGAGACAGGTTGAACTCAAACTTACAGAGAACTTCTTGCCTCTGCCTCCTGGTACTGGGATTAAAGGCATGTGGTACCAAGCCTAGCTTGACTTTTTAAAACTGTCTGAGAGCTCAGTTGATGAGTTGGATAAATACTATACAGAGTTTGAGGGACTGAGGTTATGTATCGCACAGTGGTAGAGTTCTTTTCTAGCATACCTGAGGCCCTGAGTTTAATTCTCAGCACCAAACCAAATAATAATAACTATTAATAGTAGTAGTAGTAGTAGTAGTAGTAGTAGTAGTAGTAGTAGTAGTAGTTACTGAGTAATTAAGCTAAGCTTGCTATCGCATGCCTGTAATCGAGCACTTGGGAGGTTAAGGCAAGAGGATCCTGAGCTCAAGACTAACCTGGATACATAAAGAGATATTTTCTCCAAAAAAAGAAGTTTTGTTGCAATGGCAGGCCGTATTTTCTGTTACACTGTCAAGTAAGGAGTTAGAGGCCAGATGAGGAGATGCAGGTATACAGGTCTTTGTGAATTTGAAGCCAGCCAAGGCTATATACAGAGATAGGTAGGTAGGTAGATGGGTGGGTGGGTAGGTAGGTAGGTAGGTAGGTGGGTGGGTGGGTGGGTAGGTAGGTAGATAGGTGGGTGGGTAGGTAGGTGGGTAGGTGGGTGGGTGGGTGGGTGGGTGGGTAGGTAGGTAGGTAGGTAGGTAGGTAGGTAGGTAGGTAGGTAGGTAGGTAGATCGATCCTGTATCTATCTTAGAGCACCATTAACTCTTGCACCTAAGCCAGGGCCTGAGTTCAAGTTCTCAGCACCCATGTAAAAAGGTAGAGGTACTTAGTATAGCAATCTGTTCAGTCCCTGTGGTTCACATAAAGGTGGGAAGAACCAACTGCACACATCATAGCATGTGCACAGCTGCCCCCACCCAAACTAATAGTAATTAAAAATTTAGTTTTACATTTAGTGTGGGCATGCACAAATAACCCTAGAGCTATTGGGGCAGACACTGTAGGATCACTGGGAGATGGCCACTAGTCTAGCTTCACAGATAGTGAGAGAGACCTTCTCTCCAGGAAAAAGGCAGAAACTAATAGAGCAAAAACCACTTGGGGCCCCTTTGGCCTCCATGTATGTACAGTCATGTGCACTTGCACACAGACATGCACATGCACCACACACACAAAATGAACTGCAAAAATACTCCATGAAATTTAAGAAAACATTGACTCAGTTATTTTGAAAACAAAGGGCTTGATATCTTTGAAGATACTAATTACAAATAGTAATACATTCATTTATTTGTCCCATTTTAGTGTAAGGGAACCTCAGAGGTTGTAGAATTCTACTTGCTGGAATCATTCAGACATATGCCACACAGTCCTCATTGGCAAGACTTTCTTAAGTAGGATCAAATGCACACAAGGAGTAAGTTGTGCAATGTTGCCACTCAAGCTTTTGATTGCTGCAGGCAGCCACTGCTGGACAGGCATCGCTGCTGAAGTTACCTGACAACACCCTGAAGTCTGTGCCAGCAGCTCCACCGCTCGCCAAGCCTGGGACCACAATGCTGCGAGTGGCAGGGGGCGTGATCACAGCTACTCCCTCCCCTGCTGTGGCCTTCTCAGCAAATGGTGCTGTACACCAGGTGAGAGGAAAGCAGAGGCCACTGTGAAACCGAGCCTTGAGATGGGAGGCCTTTGTCCAGCTGATGTACACAATTCCTAAAACATGAAATGCACTATTTTTAATATGTAGTTTGGTGGTTCTTATTATAGTTACAGTGTTGGCTAGCTCACTTTCCTTGTCCCCAAAAGAGATTCCATACCAATCAGCAGCTCCTTTCCAATCCTCTTGCTTCCAGCCCTATGCAAAGCACTCATCTTCCTTCTCTGTCTTAGTCAGGGTTTCTATTCCTGCACAACCATCATGACCATGAAGCAAGTTGGGGAGGAAAGGGTTTATTCGGCTTACTCTTCCATGTTGCTGTTCATCACCAAAAGAAGTCAGGACTGGAACT
Organism: Uromys caudimaculatus; assembly: GCA_028551405.1. Classification (NCBI taxonomy): domain Eukaryota; kingdom Metazoa; phylum Chordata; class Mammalia; order Rodentia; family Muridae; genus Uromys; species Uromys caudimaculatus. The sequence goes on from CM052713.1 coordinate 12,738,320, forward strand.
CAAGCAGGTCAGGAAGCAGGAGCTGATACAGAGGCCATGGAGGGATGTTCCTTACTGGCTTTCTTATAGAGCCCAAGCCTACCAGCCCACAGATGGAACCACCCACAAGGGGCCCTGCCCCCTTGATCACTAATTAAGAAAATGCCTTACCACTGGATCTCATGGAGATATTTTCTCAACTAAAACTCCTTTCTCTGTGATAACTCCAGCTTGTGTCAAGTTGACACAAAACCAGCCAGTACAACTGACCCCTTGTCAACTTGACACACAAACACATCACTATTAAGCCTCGACCCTTACTTCCTTATTCATCCCCAAGATCTAAATAACTTTAAAAGTCCCACAGTCTTTGCAAATTGTTAATACTACATTTTCAATCCTTTAAAAGATATCCAATCTCTTAGAATTCAAAGTCTTTTCACAATTAAGTCTCTTAACTGTGGGCTCCACTAAAATACCTTCTTCCTTTCAGGAGGGAAAGTATATCAGGGCACAGTCACAATCAAAAGCAAAACCAAACTCCAACTGTCCAATGTCTGGGATCCACTCACAATCTTCTGGATTCCTCCAAGGGCTTGAGTCACTTTTCCAGCTCTGCCCTTTGTAGCACACACCTTGTCTTCTAGGCTCCAGATGCCTATACTCCACTGCTGCTGCTGTTCTTGATGGTCATCTCATTGACTGGCATCTCCAAAACACTGCTGTCTTCTATTGCAACTAGGCTTTACCAACAGCATTTCATAGGCTCTCTTCATGATGCCAAGCCTCAACTTCAGTCCAGGGCCATCAATTGCAACTGAGGCTGCACCTTCACCAATGGCCTTCTGCCTCTCACAGTGCTCAGGCCTCAGCTGCTCTTCATGACTCCTTCATGCCTTCAAAACCAGTACCACCTGGGTGACTCTTACACATTACCAAGTCCAGCCACAGCACAAGGTACAACCCTGGCTATCTCTGGAATGCAGCCTCTGTGCTCTCAAAAAACACTTCTCAGAAGATTTCACCTCATTGATGCTGGTCTCTTCCCAATCACCATCAATTTCCCAGCTCCAGCTAACCAGCATCAATAGTCCCAGTAATGCAATGGTTTTGCTTTAGGAGTTTTGGTATCTTGTTAATCACAACTGATTTCTTCAGCCCCAGCTAACCAAAACCACAGAATCTTAAATCAAAGTAGCAATGGCCCTGATAAGAGTCTTTAATTTTCTCTGTGAAATTTCACAAGCCAGGCCTCCATCTTCTGCACTGTTCTCAACATTATTTTCCAAGCTCCTACAGAACACCCCACAGAGCTCTTAACATCCCAATGGCTCTTCTAGCTCAAAGTTCCAAAGTCCTTCCACAGTCCTCCCCAAAACATGGTCAGGTTGTCACAGGAATACCCCACTACACTGGTACCAATTTGTCTTAGTCAGGGTTTCTATTCCTGCACAAACATCATGACCATGAAGCAAGTTGGGGAGGAAAGGGTTTATTGAGCTTACACTTCCATGTTGCTGTTCATCACTAAAGGAAGTCAGGACTGGAACTCAAGCAGGTCAGGAAGCAGGAGCTGATGCAGAGGCCATGGAAGGATGTTTCTTACTGGCTTGCTTCCTTCTCCTGGTTTACTCAGCTGGATTTCAGAGCCCAAGACTACCAGCCCACAGGTGGCACTGCCCACAAGGGGTCCTCCCCCTTTGATTACTAATTGAGAAAATGCCTTACTGCTGGATCTCATGGAGGCATTTTCACAACTGAAACTCCTTTCTCTGTGATAACTCCAGCTTGTGTTAAGTTGACACAAAACAATAGAAGATACTTCTCTATCTTTTTATTTTTATTTTAGGTAGGTGTGGGTGTGGAGATCAGAGGCTACCTGCAGGAGTTCGGTCTCCCCTCCACTCCTGGCATCAAACTCTTGATTGTTACTCATGAGCCATCTTGACTGGCCATGTCTTTCTACATGGATTTTTCTGTTTGAGAATTTTGTATAAATGTAGTAATACATGTGGCCCTTTATGTCTGGCTACTTCTGCTTAGTGTGAGTTTGGTTTTGTTTTGACACAGTCTCACTATGTAGCTCAGGCTAGTCCCTTGTCTCTGCCCCCTGAGTGCTGGAGTTACAGGTATGCACTACTACACCCATCTACATGACATTTGCAGAATTTATTTATGTTCTAACATATATCAGTTTTCCATTTTTTATATCTAAATAATACTTAGATTTATGAAGTTTTTGTCCATCACTTAATGGAAACTGTATTTCCTATTTGACGGTTAGGAGGAATGCTGCTATAAACATGTATATGCACGTTTTACTTGTTTACAGAGCTAGGAGTAGAACTCCTAATATTTTGAGGAACTGACAATGTAAATGTGCCATTTCACATTCCCATCAGCCAGTTAGAAGAGTTCTACTTTCTAAGTCCTTGTATATGTGTGATGTGTGGGTGACCGCAGTCTACTATAGAGAGGTGGGCTCTCTGCTTGGTCACTAGGCTTGTGTGGCAAGCACCTTTACCCACCAAGCTCTTTCCGGACCCCACATTGCTTTGATAGCATCCTGTGAATGGCAAATAATATTTATTTTGAAGAAGTCCTATTTACCTGTTTTGTTTTTTCTCCCTTTTCTTTTTATTTCTTTTTGTCTTTGGGGTTTTTTTTGTTTGGTTGGTTGGTTGATTGGTTTTGGTTTTTCGAGACAGGTTTTCTCTGTGTAGCCCTGGCTGTCCTGGAAATCACTTTGTAGACTAGGCTGGCCTCGAACTCACAGAGATCTGCCTGCCTCTGCCTTCCGGGTGATGGGACTGAAGGCGTGCCCACCATGCCTGGCCCTGTTTTGTTTTCATTGCTCATTTGATACGATGTCTAAGAAGCTGTTGCTCACCCACAGTTCTTATCTCTCAGTTTGCTGTCTTGAGTCAGCTATAGTTTATGGTATCAAATTTCAGATCCAAGCTTCATTCTCTTTTTTTTCTTCGAGACAGGGTTTCTCTGTGTAGCCCTGGCTGTCCTGGAACTCACTCTGTAGACCAGGCTGGCCTCAAACTCAGAAATCCACCTGCCTCTGCCTCCCAAGTGCTGGGATTAAAGGCGCGCGCCACCACTGCCCGGCTGCAAGCTTCATTCTTAATGTGTAAATACCTAGCTGATCCAATGTCATTTGTTGGAAAATTGTGTTTTCCCTTCAAACGTCTCTTGGTCAAGCATGTGGCAGCTGCTTATCTTGTGCCTGCCTGATGGTTGTGCTGCTGAGCCCTTGTGCGCCATAGTCACCAATGCCATTTTCTTTCTACGTGCTCTCGGATACCAAGACCTGCTTTGTCTGTTGGGACTCTTGAAGGGCCCTGCAGTGTGCAGTTGTTCTGGTCAAAGATTTCTGTGGTTCTGTCACCTTCTCTCACAGTTGAATAAAGCTCATTTTATTCTTCTTACATAATCTGAAAACAAGCCTTGCCCTTCTGATATTGAATAGCCTTTCATAGAATGGTGGCTCAGTAGGCAAAGGCTGTTGGTGAGCAAAGCTGGAAGCGTGAGCTGGATTCCCAGGTAAAGGAAGGAAACAGTTTGTCTGTTCTCTTGCACACGTGCACACTCGAACACTAACACATTTTTCATTAAAAAAGTATATCCACAGCCAGGCAGTGGTGGTGCACGCCTTTAATCCCAGCACTTGGGAGGCAGAGACAGGTGGATTTCTGAGTTCGAGGCCAGCCTGGTCTACAGAGTGAGTTCCAGGACAGCCAGGGCTACACAGAGAAACCCTGTCTCAAAAAACCAAAAAAAAAAAATTATATATATATATATATATCTCCACTAAACCCTTTTCTATTTAATAACTAACTGTAAAGCTAACTTTTCTGACCCATGAAATATAAAAATACAGGAACTACTAAGTTAGAGGAACCGTCCTATTGTGTGTGCATGTGAGGTTGTAAGTATGTACCAAACACAGTTCATGCCGTGTTGGCAGTCAGAACCAGGGCTTCGTGCACAGTAGTGGCTCACCAACTGAGATGCATCCTTAGCCCCAAGAAACCATTCTTTTACAGCCTGAAAAGATGGCTCAGCAGTTAACAATACTTGTTGCTCTTCTAGATGACCCAAGTTCAGTTCCCAGCACCCATGGAAGGCTGCTCACAGCCACCTGTAAGTCTAGCTCAATGAGATCTGCTGCCCTCTCTTGACTTCTGCAGGCACCTGCACAAATGTGACACACATGTACGCATACACACACACACACACACATATATATATAAAAATAAAAGTAAATATTTAAAACAAATTTTTTTAAAGAAACCATGTTTTTGAAATTTTATAGCATGGATTAGCTTATACAGGTGTCTGCTACCAAGCGTGGCAACCTGAGATTAGTTCTCGGTACCCACACGGCAGGAAGAGAGAACTGACCCTACAAGTTGTCTTCATACACCTTCACATGAGTGCCATGGAACACCTGCTGTTTACTGGTGTGGTGTGAGCCACTGCACTGGGAAACTCACAGTGCCGTTGTCTTCCTAACTCCCCTTCTGTTGCTCTGGTTGAACAGTCTGAAGGATCAGCCCCTGTGTCATCCTCTGTCGGTTCTATAATCAAAACTCCTGGGCAGCCACAAGTGTGTGTAAGCCAAGCCACCATGGCGGTCTGCAAGGGCACAGCTCCGGTTGCTGTCACTGCCGCATCCCTGGTGTCTGCACCAAGCTCCATCTCTGGGAAAGCCACAGTGTCAGGTAAGTACCGTGACCTTCTCTGTCTCTCTCATTAGACCAGAATATGTCAGGAAGGGGTTCATATTTTATATAGTATATCATTAAATAATCCAGAAATATTCTCCAAATGGCTTACTTTTATGGCTACTTTCTTAAGTCAGGTGGCATTTAGTGTGGAGGTGAGGGAGTGAGTACTGCAGCTAAGGAGTTGCTTCTTGGGCACCAAGCTTGGCAGCAAGTGCCCTTCCTCTGTGAGTCCTGGAACTCATTATATGGACCAGGGTGGCCTAAACTTCTGCCTCTGCCTCCTGAGTGCTGGCATTAAAGGTGTGCACCATCACTGAGACAAGCCTTTTAAGGTGCTTCCTTTTTCCCTTCCTCCCATAGCCTGGCTCAAAAATAAAAGAAGGGGAAAAAAGCTTTTTCTATAGCATGGGGACCAGTGAGGTTAGAGGAGCCAGGCCTGCAGTGTGTACATTCTCTTACAGAAACACTGAATGGTGAGAAACAAAGGCATTGTTGAGGTAAATAATCAGGATTGCAAGCATCGACAGGGCATTGGGTGACACTAAACACTGGTGAGCGTATAGTCAGAACTTGGTCCTTTTATTGCTTTTCAACTGCTTATCATACAATATTTTCATTAAAAGTAGGAAGTTGAAAATACAAAACAAAGTCCGTGTCTCGGCAGCTGTTCCTGCTTTGCCTCCCTGTGCACCGTTCTGTTACGTTGTGCTTGCAGACATTCCTGTCCTGCTTTTTGTTTTATTTATTTATTTATTTATTTATTTATTTAAGGACAAGGACACTTGAAAAATAATTATATCATATCAAAGTTTTATTGTGAAATCTCCATTATCCATTGCTTCCTGCACCCAACTTTTTATTTACTAAAGGATGACTGTCATGGGAACTTCCTTGTAGGAGAGACTGAGAGTGTCAGAGAGGGCAGGAGCTTGAAGGAAATGCCTGACCTTTACTTGGCATTGTCTTCCCACTGCAGGATTGTTAAAAATTCACTCCAGTCAGTCCAGTCCCCAGCAGGCTGTCCTGACAATTCCCAGTCAGCTTAAGCCACTGAGCATCAACACCTCCGGTGGCTTGCAGACTGTCCTGATGCCTGTGAATAAAGGTGCGTCCCACCCTTTACTGATGAAGCTCTGTCTCGGGGACCCTCCTACTGTACTAGGTGCTGATGTCTCCTGCTCTGTATAGCTTGTCGGTTAACCTTTAGGCTTCATTTTATGTGCATGAGTGGTGCATGCAAGTGTACGAGGTTACAGGACAACTTGTGAGTTAAGCTCTCCTTCCACAGTGTGGGCCCCAGGGATTTAGCTCAGGCTGTTATGGTGCCTGGTGGTAAGCACCTGTGTCCCATGAGCAATGTGGCTTGGTCTAGCTGCCCATTTCTAAAGATATGTCAAAAAAGAACACTTTGAGCATTTGTGAGGGTTGGGTTTATTTCATTTTTATTTTTTTGGTTTACCGACATGCCCCCATGTCCATAGTAGAGGTTGTAACTCAGTTACCCTGCCACTAGCAGGTGGCACAGCTTAAAATTGTGATGTACATTTAAAATGGGCTCTCACATGGGAGTTAGGGCATTTGTAATAAAAATAATTTCTGTCTCTCAAGGAAAACATAGAGTGGGAGTAGGACCATGGAGCTTTGTTTTCTGGACATAGCATGGCCATTGCACTCAGGAATGCAGTGGCCACAGTGGTCACCTACCCAAGGCTTACACAGGACTGGGCCTATCAGCTTTGTCTTGGACGGGACGGGAGAGGGCCTTACAAGCTCAGCCCCTCCACGGGGGAACTGTTGGCAGTTGATGGTTACTGAGAGAAGGGGGTTGTCATTATCAGTGGTCTAACCACTGGTGAGTAGGTACACACATGGGCTACACCAAGGCCCATGTGTGCAGTGCTGGTTAAAATTCAATCTCAAAACAAAAGACAGGGCAGTGGGGGCAGCTTTTGGGAGACAGGGGAGCTGGTGGCATAAGACAAGGTGGGGGAATGGGTGTGACCAGAATATATTATATGCCTCTATAAAATTGCTGAAGATTAAATTAAGGAAACTAAATACTAATTTCTGTCACTATTACACTCTCCTCTTTCTGTCTTAGTGGTTCAATCGTTTTCTACCAGCAAATTACCTACCGTCCTGCCCATAAGTGTTCCAAATCCCGCTGCCCCCAGCTCCGCTTCAGGAGCAGTTGCAAAAGGTATGTAGGACCTCACAGCATCTCTGTTCCAAAGTTTCATGCTTTGAATTTCAGCATCTGTCAGCCACTTGACAAATACGTGCTAAACACTGTGTCATAGTCTAAGAGAAATAGACATTATGGGACATCAGGCATCATTTTTGCCCTTTAGTTTATAACCTGGTTTAAGAAAGTTGCATAAATAGCAAACTGTGGTTGGTAAGTACAAGACAAGTAGAGCAGCATGGTGTGGTGAGCAGTCCGCCTGAAGTTGACTCTCTCTGAGACCTAAGCCAATAGTTACCTCATGTGCTGAGTCTGTGAGGGCAGAAGCCATCGGAGTCTCCTACATTGTCCTCACACCTTAGGCAACAGCCCCAGTTCAGCTGTTCGGGGGCTCAGGGTCTCCACCACTGGCCCCTGACGGTTCTCTTTATTGATCTTCCTTTGTAGTGAAGACTGAACCAGAAACTTCTGGGCCAAACTGTGTCTCACAGGAGAACCAGGTAGCAGTGAAAACAGAAGAGAGCTCCGAGCTAAGCAACTACGTCATTAAGTGAGTATTCTAGTATCTTCTAAGGGGTTCTGCTTTTGGTATCCTTGTGATGCTTTTCAAAATCATTGTGACAGCTGCGGAAGTGCAGACAGTGAGGTAAGCGTGGTGGGACCTTGTCCTTGCAGAGCTGGAGAGCTTATTTTTCATGTGTATGTGTGCTTTTGTCTGTATACCACCTGTGCAGTGGTGTCCAATGAGGCCAGAAGGTGGCAGATCTCCCGGGACTAGAGTAGTAGAGTTTCAGGTGGTTGTGAACCACCATGTCAGTGCTGGGAATTAAACACTGAGCCATCTTTCCAACTCCGGAAGAGTTTAGCAGTGGTAAAGCTTAAAGGTAGCACTTGATCAATAGCCATGGAGGCCTCCAAACTTACTTGAGCCTGCTGAGTGGGGATGGCACTCTCAAGTGGTGTCACCCTGGTGTTTGCAGTTTTTGTTTCTGGGTATTAACACACCCTGACTGTGCTTTGCAGGTGCGTCTGCAGAGCCCTGCACTCCTCTTGCTTTCTCTAAAGTTTTCTCTTTTTCAAATTAGGAACCTCCGTCTGATCATGCACTTTGAATTGCTGGGAGCTTCTAGAGACAGTAGAAACATGGTGTCTCTTATTATGACACATGGAAATTTTAGTCAATAAGCCTAAGACAGGCATTCGTATGATAGCAATCACCTTACAAATAGATCTTGCTACTAATTTTCAAATATAGATAAAATGTCTGGGATAGTTGTATAATTAGCTAAAATCTGTTTGTTCTTGATTTTTTTTTTTAAAGCATAAAATGCCTTGTAAAAGGAGATCTGTAACCACTAATGGTGGTGCATGCCTGTAATCCTAGCCGAGTGAATAGAGGCAGGAAGATCAGGAGTTCAAGGTCACCTGCAAATTTTAGGCCATCTGGGGTTACATGAAGCCCTGTTTAAAAAAGACCGAAAGAAGAAAGCAAGCTATGTGTTGGGGGGGGGGGGAGAGAACAAGAACATGTGACAAGCCTGCACAATTATCTTTGTTCACCCTTCCCAGGGTAGACCATTTGGAGACTATCCAGCAGCTCTTGACAGCAGTAGTCAAGAAGATCCCATTAATTACTGCAAAAGGTAAGACAGTACAATCACTTGGGGGTGTTACCATGATTGTGACTTTTAGCCAGACCTTTGCAGGGGATTCACAGTATCTTGGTTGCATCCAGTTAGACTTAGGGTATGGGCAGTGCTGGCAACAAAACCAAGCACCCTGTGTATACTAAGCAGATGCTTCACTACCCCAGCCCCTCACTTAGTCTTTAGTCACTTATTTGTTATATTTGGTTTTGTATGTAAATTATAAATGTAAAGTACACACTACTAAGACATAGTGTGCCACCCCTACACTCTGCCGAGGGTGCTTTACATATACATTTCATTAGCCACTGTCTTTTGTGTGGAAGTGTCATCCCCAGCTCACAGCTCATACAAGGACAGCAGTGATACCAGGTTGATTAACTCACACAGCTCTGGGTAACAAGGCAGGTACATATCCAGCCCTATAAGACCGTTAATCTTTCTCTAATATTGGAAATGATAGACTGTTTGGAAATGTGTGGTTTGCAAGACCCCAGCAGCTGAGTCTGCTGTGTTGTGCCCCTGGGTAGTGGGATGAAATGGCTGATGCCTTCCTTGTCTGACAGCAGAGGTTGAATAGACAGCCTTACTAAGGGAGACTGGGATTTGCTCATGGGCAAGATCACAGGGGAGGTGTGCAGCAGTCTCTTGCCATGCGCACCGGGGCATGAAATGATAGACTCACCACTGACCACCTTGCTAGGTTGTTTTCCACCTATAGCAGCAGAGAAATTGCTTAGCCTTGTGGTACAAGCTCGTGATCCCAGCTCTTTGGGAGGATCATGGAGAACTATCTTGAGTTCAAGGCCTGCCTAGGCAACTTAATAAAACCCTGTCTCAAGTTTAAAAATATAAAAAACAGGGCTTGGGGTGAAGCACAAGAGTAGAGCACTTACCTAGCCCTGGGTTAGAGCTCCTTTTCGCATTTTGGGAATCATTTTGAGGTAGTTAAAAATAGACTTTCAATGATGGTTTCCCATCTTAGTGGAAAAGATGGGTCTCACACTTGCCCTACCTACAGTGTGTGTGTGTGTGTGTGTGTGTGTGTGTGTGTGTGTGTGTGTGTGTGTGTGTGTGTGTGTGTGTGTGTGTGTGTGCAGGGGGGGCACATGTCACACTCCCTCCCTCTCTCCCTCTCGGTCCACTTATATAAAAACTCAGAATGTTAAAGCGAGACCTGGGCAGTTCAAGACCATCTGTTAGAGTTTACAGGGAAAGACACTGGAGCCCAGAGTGCTGCTATGGCTTACCCAGGGCTGCTGGCAAGGCAAACCCCTAGTTCCCCTCTGTTGCATTCTTTCATCTGTTGCCTTTACCCATCATGGAGATGAGTTGTTCAGTGAGAAATATGTAACACAAAGTAAGTGGGGGGCCAGTGAGATGGCTCAGCGGGTGAGAGCTCTTGATGTACAGGAAACTGCATAAAGCACCAGGTTGCAGAGCCACGCCTGGTGCATCCCTTAACCCCAGCACTCAGGAAGCATAGGCAGACACATCTTAAACGTTTGAGGCCAGCCTTGAATAGACCCTACCTCAACCCCCAAATACAAAAATTAGTCAATAACTAGAGAGAACTCAGATTACAGTGGCAAATGCATCTGTAATGCTGGTGCATCTTTACCAAGAGATGAGAGGCACCGCAAGAGAATTGGCCAGAAACTTGTAGTCAGACAGCCTAGAACCCACAACTTAGCAGAAATGGGCATTAAATCTGAGTCTCAGTGAGGTGGAAGAAGAGAACTAACCCTCAGGAGTTGTTGTCTTACTTCCACATGGCATGCAGAAACCCTCACTTGCACACATATGTCACACATGCAGAGTAATAACATTTTTCTATTATTTTATAAAAGGAAATCAAGGAACTTGGAAATCTACTAACAATAAACAACATTTGGTCTAAACAATAACTTTTATTCAGAGTTTGCAGTTCTCTGTTCTAGGTGACGATGCCAGCTGTTTTTCAGCAAAGTCCTTGGAGCAGTATTATGGCTGGAACATTGGGAAAAGGAGAGCTGCTGAGGTAAGGCTGTTTGCTGGCTGCATCTGCAGCCTGCAGCTGAAAGTCAGCACAGAGGTAAACATTTTTGTGCTCTTCCTGTGTGGAAAAAAGGAGGCAAGCTTGCAGTGTATTTCTTTAAGTGGTAGACTGTTTTCTCAGTCAGAAGCTGCATTCTTCTTTTTTTTTTTTTCTTTTTGATACTTTATTTACATTCCGATGATTCCCCTTTTCTTTGGAAACCCCGTGTCCCCTCCCCCTCCCTGCCTCTGTGAGGGAATTCCTCCTCCCACCTACCCGCCCACCCATTCCCATATTCCCACCTTGACATTCCCTTTTACTGGGGCCACTAGCACCCTCAGGCCCAAAGTCCTCTCCTTTCTCCCTGGTGGCCATCGAGGTGATTCTTCTGC
>CM052713.1:12749777-12768838 GCA_028551405.1 Uromys caudimaculatus
CGGGTTCAGGGCAGTACCTGGTGAGCTGTGGGGCGTGTCTTTGGCCCTCTGCTGGGTCTTGCGATCTCCTGAGAGGGATCTTTGTCCTGGCGCTGATTAGCTGTGGGGCCCTGTGGCCCAAGCTGAGGTTTCCGGCCCCAGAAGCTGCATTCTTCTGGATCCCAGATATCTTTGGAAAGGTTTGCTCTCCTGTACCAGTAAAAGCAGGTTATATTTTCTTTGAAAACTTTATATATTTTGGGGTTGAAGAGTTGGCTCAGCAGCAAGATGGCTGCTATCACAGAGGACTCGGGTTGATTTCCCAGCACCTGAACCCAGCAGTTCACAACAGTCTGTAATTCCATCTGCAAGGGATCCAATGCCCTCTTCCGGCCACTTCAGACACCAAGGCATGTGGGTGGTGCACACACATAGACATAAAATTAACTTTTTTAAATGTGTAAATTTCAAAGTAATACTGAATTCCGATGTTTACAGGGTTTCTAACAGTGTTGCCAGATGCAGTTGGATCCTGAGAGATGAAAGTGTGTGCAGTGAGTGTAGCCAGGCAGCAAGGGAGCTGCGTCATTGAATTTGGTTTGGGGAAAATGAGAAGTTGGTTCATGACCTGGTGAAAAGCCTTAAATGCAAACCTAGAAGGTTCTATTTTATCTTGTAAACATTAAGACCAATCGTAACTCTTTTTATTACATGTGAAAATCTTATGTATATGTGCATGTGCACACATGCACATTCTCACATGCATGCCACTGCACACTTGTGAAACTGGAGGACATGAGGAGTCAGATCTCTCCTACCATGAGGTTCCCTCAAACCAGCTCATTGGCTTGGTGGCAGGCAGCTCGCCCTCTGAGCCATTTCACTGGTCCCAGAAGCTCTTTCCTCTTTCCTCCCTTTGTTGCTAGACAGTAATAGAATCTAATTTTTTAGTTGCTTGGTTTATTTCAGTGCACAGCTATTGATTTTAAAGTTCAAGGATTTAATTTTGGATCAAATCCTCTTTAAGTGGCAAAGAGCAATGACAGTACGAAAAGTGTTACAAGAAATACTGGAGAAGAATCCAAGATTCCACCACCTGACTCCCCTCAAGACCAAGCACATCGCTCACTGGTGCCGCTGCCACGGTTACACCCCACCAGACCCCGAGAGCCTGCGGCATGATGGAGACTCGATTGAGGATGTGTTGACCCAGATTGACAGTGAACCAGGTAGGCCTTAATAGGTGCCCGGTGTTGAGCGTGTTTGCCCATACAGAACACTTGGCTTCAGTGTTCTTCCCTTCAGTTAGGGGTGAGCGAGAACTGCTCTAAATGACAAGACCCTTTCTTCTTACCATGACACCCCAGACAACACAGCCCTTCATAACTGTTGTTTCAGCCAGGAGTGATTATTTCCTGCCATGTGGTAGGCATGCATTGTTCTCATGGGAGGCTCCTCCCTGAATTACTCTGAAGACTCCCAGCCCACTCTCTTTCCCTTGCTGTGTGACCTTAAGAACCCCTAGTAGGCAGGTCTGGCCTACTACCATCAAGATAGGACAGTGTCTTATGGATGTTACTGCAGCCTCAAGCCTGGGAGGGTGTTGGGGCACATAAGAACAGTCATCAGTGTTGTAGGAAATACAGTAAAGAAACAGACAACTGCTAACGAATACAATTAGGGGCATGGCAGCATCTGGCTGTGCCTTAAAGAGTGAGAAAGGTTCAGCCACGTTCACACAGAAGTCAGAATGCTCCACCCCATCTAGGTAAGTCTTGTTTTCTGCAGAAAGCTTCCTGGGAACCTAGTGCTCAGCGGTCTTTTCTCTCATTCCCTATGGCATATAGTATCCGTGCTGAGAGAGTTTGTTGGCTTCTAGATAGATCTGTGTCATTGGTGAGCAGAGACCATATGAACACCTCCAAGTTTCACTGGTGTTCTGTATATAGCACGTAATCAGAAGAGCAGGCAGCAGCCAGGAGCTGCTGAGCCACCACCATTGTGTTGCTCATAGGAGCCTACCTTGTACCTGGCCTGGATTTCATGTCCTTATTTGTAAAAGTACATGGGCATGGCTTTATTGTCCTGACACTCTACAACCCATTGAAAGCTGTGTGCATTACCATGGCAGCAGTGAGACAGGGATGGAATTTTTTTTTTTTTAAGTGAGAAGTCTCAGGTAGCCCAGGTTGCCCCAGAGCTCACTGTGTAGTTGCAGATGAACTTGTACATCTGATCCTCCTGCTCACCTCGCCGAGTGCCACGCCTAGTTGATGTAGTGCTGGTAATCAAACCCAGGCCTTCTTGACCCCAGGAACTCCTCCATGCTTGGCAAGTCCTCGCCACCTGAGTTACATCCCCAGCTGGAACAGGAATGACTTCAAGCTCTTCACGGGACATTTCTTAAGTTTTCCATCTTTTTAAAAAAATGAAGAAAATCAATTTAATGATTCAGAAAATGAGGCAGTGGCCTAGTTTTTCAGGACTGGAGTCGATTATGTACTGTGTCTTTGGTCTTAATGGCAGATAGAATACCTTTGGAATAGGACACATGTCTGCTTTTCTACTTTATGAGGCACTGGGTCTCACGAGAGATCCATAGAAAGGTTAGCTCCCTGCAGATCCTGCCTTCCTCAGACTGGGGTTCTTGACTGTCCTCACCTCGGCTGTCACAGACTTACTTCCTCTTATCTAGAGTGCTTGTCCTCCTTCTCCACTGCCGATGACCTCTGCCGGAAGCTGGAGGATCTGCAGCAGTTCCAGAAAAGAGAGCCTGAGAATGAGGAAGAAGTGGATATCCTCAGCCTGTCAGAGCCGCTGAAGACAAACATTAAAAAGGAGCAGGAAGACAAGCAGGAAGAAATGAGATTCTACCTGCCACCAACCCCAGGCTCTGGATTTGTTGGTGACATTACACAGAAGGTGGGAGCCTAAGGCTGTGGTACTACTGTCAGATCACAGACCAGGCATTTACCTCATGGACTTAGACACCAGTCTGCCCAGTTGACATGTGATTGATTTTGCCCATAACTTATGTGTGCTCCCACTCTCCCGTGTAAAAAGGTTGTGTGTTGAACATGGCTACCGAGCTGAGCATAGTAGTCACAGAGGCTTTGCTCCTGGGTTTTTTTCTCATCTGTTTCAGGAGAAGTATTTCTCCTTCGTGAGGCATATTTTCAGGTCATACTTGAATGAGCAATCCCCATCCATCCCATACTGTGAACACTGTGTTACCTTGTTGCTTGGGAGAGAGCTATCAAACCCGACAGTTCCTAACAGCTCTTTAGCATCTGCCTCTGCTAGCTGCTCAGGACCCAAAGGGAAACACAATGTTCGCTCCCACCCACACCCACAGGGTGCACACCGGGAGGTAGAATGGTGAGGTTCCCAAGGGCTTTTCTTTGCTTCTTGTAAATCGCCCTGGGGTCTTGATTTTAGGCCTTCCAGAGTATTTCTTGCACTATTATGAGTTCTTTGGAGATTCCATTGTTTCATGGTAAGATATTTGGGGGTAAAATCATGATTACATCTTGTCCAGAGTGCTTAGAGAGCCCTTCTTCCAGCCAGGGTCCCAGGTGTACCAGAGAAGTCCCTTCTTCCAGCCAGGCTCCCATGTGTACCAGAGAAGTCCCTTCTTCCAGCCAGGCTCCCGTGTGTACCAGAGAAGTCCCTTCTTCCAGCCAGGCTCCCATGTGTACCAGAAACGTCCACTTGCTTGGGGAAAGGCTTATTTCTATTGTTAATCTAACAAATGGCCTTTTTCTGCTCCTCCAGATTGGGATCACCCTGCAGCCTGTAGCATTGCACAGAAATATGTATGCCTCAGTAGTAGAGGACATGATCTTAAAGGTAGGTGCCTGGTGGCACTGTGACCAAGCCTGGCCAGTTGGGATCCTAGGACCTTGTGAGTAAGAGTAAGGGACAGAAGGGGAACAGAGAGGCTGACTTTTAAATCCCCTGCCTTACTTAGGGTTTATGTTTCCTTTCTTTTCTATTTTTCTTTCTCCTAGTTAGAGTGAATGAAGTTGTGTTCTGTCTAAGAATTGAGGGGTTTATTGTGTTGAGGATAGAACCCACGATCTCATACATGCCAAGCAGGTGGTCTGCCATGGAGTCCCCTGGCTCCCACAGCTATCAACATCTTTTTAGTGCTGTCTCTTATGTTTATTCAGAAGGATCCTACTGTGAGAAGCATCAGTGCTCTTACGATAGAAAAGAAGAAAACAGAGTCTTGGGTTTTCCCCGCCTCACAACAGAGAAACAGCCACAGTTGTCCTCCCTGGGCAAGGGGTTAGGAAAGACACAGTTCCCATGCCTAGCCTGCACCTTACCTCAGCCGTTCTTTTTCATTCTGCATCCCTCCAAAAGGGAGGCTTCAGTAGCAGCCCTCATTCAACACCCTGTTTTCCTTAGAAACTGTCCAGTTAATAAAAACCACTTGGTCCAATTTCTAATTTCCCTATATCATGAACTCTGAACAAAGTTCAATTTTTCTTAAGAACTTTGTAATATTTAGTTGGCAGTTATTTCAAAAGCTTGGGTGAAGAATGAGGTCAGCTGCATCTCTCCCACTAGTGAGCAGGTGGCTCTTCTGTCAACACCAGTCTTCTATTCTAGGCCACGGAGCAGCTGGTGAGTGACATCCTGAGACAGGCGCTGGCAGTTGGATACCAGACAGCATCTCCCAACAGGTACTGGTGCCTGCCGATAGTGGAGGCTGAGCAGGTCACTTACTCTCCAAGATGTTTGTTTTACCCATAATTTAGTGCCGTGGGAGATAGAGTGCTTGGGATAGTAGAGCCTGAGAGACTTGAGGATCTGTCTGTAGTTCCAAGAGAGCCTCTTGGCTTGAAAGCCTGGCTGTGCCCTCCCAGCCATTACTTCATAGACATGCAGGTCTGTCATATCATTAAAGACAGCAACCGTTCATGTGGCTGATCCTAGGGTTGAGATTGATAAATGCTACCTAAGGTGTGTGTCACTGCAGACACACTGCCTCTAAGAAACTGGGAAACAGCCCTGAAAGGGAGTTGTCTCTACTGCCCCAGAGCACAGGCACCTTAGTCAGACTCCTTTCATAGCTGCGAACCCCTTGAGCTCCCCGCCACCTCCTTCCTAAGCATTTAGCTCCGAGTGGGGTGCTCAGTTCCCAGCCTTAAAAGAGATGTGGTTCATATCTTTTTCGCCTCCTCCTCAAAGCAGCACGACTCTTCCTGCTGCGCGGAAGGCTACCCTGACACTGTAATGCAGTACCTCAGGTCATGGGGCCCCAAATGAGGATATTAGGTCAGACACACACAGATAACATAAAGTAAATGAGGAAGAGGGAAAGGGGAAGGGGGACATGGTGGTGGCAACAGCAGCAGAAACAGCAGTAGTTGAAAAAGTTGGGATAAAAATGTCCAGGCCTCACCGTGTTTGAAGAGCAGGAGGAGCCATGCTTTCTGTGTTCCTGACTGAAGCTGTGGCAGACTGGGTGGTTTGAATGAGAAGGTGTAACATCACGCTTGGCTGGCCAGGGCTCTGTCTCCCATCCTCTGAGAGATGGGTCTATATTTTTATGGTGCTTTGAAACAAACTTCAGTCCGCTAAGGCTTAGATACACACCAGTCTCTTCTGTCTACATCCTCTTTTTTTCCTGTCAGCTAATTACTTGGCCAGCATGACATCCTCATTCCTGTGACCAGAAAGTAAGATTTGGGTCATGGGTAGGACTATAGATGGAGAAGAATTCATGAGAAGTGTGAGAGAGACTGGCCTCAAGCCTTTGCCATTTTCTATAAGAGAATGGTCTCTTTAGTAAATTAACTGACTAAATTATTCCTGAATGCATTTGACAAGTTATACCTAATTGTACTTTTGATTTTTGTTTTTGGACTAGGATTCCCAAAGAAATTACAGTGAGTAATATTCATCAGGCCATTTGCAACATTCCTTTTCTGGATTTTCTCACGAACAAACACATGGGGAGACTGAACGAGGATCAGTGAACAGTGACGAGATCCCCGAAAAGCAGGCTGGAAGCTGTCTGCACTGTGCAAACTGTGACCCTTGTGTTTGGGGAAAGCCGGTGTTCTCTGTTGGAGTGCCATGACTGTCAAACCATTCCGTCCATCTAACTGCGGGTTACACAAGGGCACTGCGTCCCAGGTGCTGCCCTTTTAACAGAGTTGTTTCCCAATTCCAGAGGAGGCTGAAGAGACACGGCTTTGTCAGCTTGCATTTCTGTACTCCAGCAAGGCTCTGCAGGGTCTTGGTGTGAGACAAGAAGGCACGTACACAGGGTGCCTGCTCTCTCTTTGGAGTATGCTTGGGTTCACCTGAGGCCTGCTTTTCAGAAGGCAAAAATAAGCCTGGCGTGTTAGGCTGGGGAACTCTAAAGGAAGAACAGAGCAAGCAAGGGCCTTTTCCCACCTTGCCTCAGTGTAGAAGGGCTGCGCTCATGGCCAGTGTGAGTCAGCTTCAGAGAGTAATACACCGTGTGGGAAACCCGAGCCAAGGAGGCTGCACTGAGACTCCTCCACAGAACCGTGGTGACACTAGTGCTGGGACAGCCAGCCTGTGTCACAGCAGTGTTGAGGGGTCCCAGCAGAGTTCAGAAGGCATCAGGCCTGTGCCCGTGTAACCCAGGAACTCCAAGTGTTAGTGTAGGGATATCAACCTCAAAGTCAGGCACTTGAGCCATGTGTGGTCCTCCTATTCGTGTGGGCTTCAGAAGCTCCTGCTACTGCCTCATGTCAAGGGGAGGGAGCCCCAGTGCAAACTTTACTAGGATTGTCCTCTTGGTGGACTGGAGTCCTGTCCTTCTCTGCCAAAGAGTTTTACCAAGATGAAAAGGGTTGAAACACCTGTGAGTGCCTTACCATGGGAAGAACTGCTCTAACCCAGTGAGTGAATGCTCGGGAGCAGAGCCCCTCAGTGAGAGGTGCAGACAGGAGGTTCCAGCACCAGTACAGAGTGTGCAGACATTGGGGCTCTCCAGTCCTAACTATTATGGGGGCAAGAAAAGACCTTATTTAGTCTCTGTTGTAAACCTGCTCTTTCTCTGCTCAACGGAAACTTGAAATATCTGAGTAAAAGTCAAAGAAACTTACCTAATCAACATAAAGCCTGTTCTCTCAGGTCTTGTAGGTAGCTGTGTGAGTCAGGAGATACCGCAGGAGGATAAAATACACCTTAACTCAGCACCGAGAGCTGTAGGTACAGAACGGCCTACCGAGCCTGTGGTAGAGTTGGGTATAGAAGGCCTAAGAATTTGGTCTGAAGACCATAAAGCAGATGATAGGCTGACACAGATTTGTTCAGAAGATTTGGACAGAGACCTACATGGTAGAATATTCCAATGAGAGCAGATTTATTTGTTGTGATGAAAACCTAAAGAAATTACTTTTTTGCTAAAAAGAAAAAGAAAAATCAAATGATTTAACAGTTTCTGTGTATGTTAAAGTTTCAGGTGTTTTTTTTTAATCATAATGTGTAATAATTGTGTATCATTTTGTCTACAATAAAACATTTAGTATTTGCGATGGGTTTTCTGAGCTGGAAGCACCACACTTAGATGGCCTCATTGGGATGTGGCTGTGGTATAGGTCTTTGTGAGTTTAAATCGATATCTTTCCTTCCTTAAAAGAAAAAAAGAATATGCAACCATGCAATATAAAAGGATCAGAGTTACATTCAGGTCACTTACAAAAATAGAAGACACCTTACTTAGTGACCATGAGCACAGTTATTTCATACAAGCAATTTGGGGTAAAGGGAAATGCATAAATGGGTTTAGTTTCTCAAAAAAGCAGCCTCTTTGTCTAACAAGCTAGTTTATCTGATGAAATAAAGCTGGTCTGTGCTGTCTGAATATTTACTGGGATGCAATCCTTATAAAAGAGTACACAACCGTGCAGACCCTCCAGAACTACAGGCTCTGAAGTCTGTGGCGTTTACAGAGAGTTTCTGTGAAGAGGCATTGGGATACAGTCCATGGAGGTAGCTGGCTGGGAAGCAACTTGACAGAGGGCCAGAGAGCCCTAGAGAGTAAGGCTAGCGGGGGCCATAGGCCAGTGTAGGTGCTCCCTGGGACTCAGGTGGCATACCCTATACAATAGAAGCCGGAAGTTCTGAGTTCTGTCCCTGGAAGCATGGAGAGGTAAGACCTTCCTTCAGCATGTAAATGAACATTCAGGCTTTCTGATTAGTTGGCCTCGTAATGTACACACACCTGATTGATGCGGTTCTCACATTGGTCACTGTGGTTATGGAACAATTACTATTGAATACTCTTCTCAAATTAACAGATTAAACTCTTTATTTTTCAAAACTTACAGTATACAAAAGTTATTAAATTTTATAGGAATTTTAGCAGGTATGATAAAGTTTTTAAAAATTTGGGCTGGAGATGGCTCAGTTGAAGTGCATGCAGTACCTGAGTTCAGTCACCAAAACCCACATCAAAAAGGCAAGCATGGTGGTGCACACTTAAAATCTGAGCACTGGAGAGGCAGAGATGGGCAGATCACTTGAGGCTTGCTATCCAGCCAGCCGAACCTACGGGGTGAGCGTCGGGCCAATGAGAAAAGTGAAGGGTACCTGAAGAACACTCTACACATGTACCTGCACATACGTGAACACACATATATGTACCTACATATATACACTACCTTCTCAGAGATAAGCCCTGCTCATCCTCCAGTGTATTTTTCTGGTCTCTGTGCACATTGTGTGTAAGGTGGACTCAGGACCAAGAGAACAAGGCTGACATTGGTCTTGGGCTGCTCATAGAACCGTGTGGCCATACTCAGATCTGCAGTGTGGCACACTGCTGAGGTCCCAGATAACCTGTGACCTAGCAGCTTCACTTCACAGCCACTGTAGTACTACATTACCATAAAGGGACCGGTGTGCTTTTTGCTATCCAAATGCAGCAGGGTCATGCGTCTCAACACCAAGAGTGAATGCAGGGGCTGGGGGGTGCTGGGCATGTGGTGTGGTCACTAGCAAAGTATGAGGCTTTTAGCTGGGGCTCAGCAGTGGCTACAGTAGGACCAAGAGGTACCAGGAAAAATTAAGCAGGAAAGGACAATTGAGGAGCCATGCTTGTCTGGCTTGGCTGTGAATGTTCCTAGCAAGCCAGCAGGGTATAGGTGATAGCAGCCTCACTTTCAAGTGCAGAAGTGGAACTGCCACTGTCCTTGCTAGTGAGGAAGCAGCAGTGGCACAGGTGGCCCCTTCTCCCACTTGAGGATGCAGGAGAGGTAAGTAGGAAGAAGGTAACACCCACAATGCTGGAGGCACCTGCGGCCCCTAAGCAAGGATTTGGAGTTTACAAGGTCCGAGGACATTAGCGTCGTTACACTGTATTGTCATCATTGAGAGGCCAGGAGGATGGGAAGGAATATGCCTGTGTTTATAACAAGTTGCAGCACATTTTGGCATTTGAGTAAATTGTTCATCTGCCCAGCAGGCAATCTTTTTCCCTCTTAGGAACACTGAGCATGCAAACGGACAAATCGAGAGTAACAGGATCCTTGGTGTGTGCATATGGTTTCAATTTTCTTTTTAGAAACAACAGCATTTTCCTGGGCTGGTGAGAGGGAGGCTGGGCCTGCTAGCACCTCGGAGGGGCTGCTGTGGGAGGTCTGGGCTGCTGCCTCAGCTGTGGCTTTGAAACATGAGCCCCACCACCAGAACTAGATGCTCCCAAGGGGAGAGCCTGGAAAGAAAAGGTAAACCATAGGGAAATCCTTAGAGTTCTTACCAAACACTGTGCCAAACCTCTCAGACATAGGCTCTTTCCAGTGTTTGAACGGTTGTGCAGAGGCAAATGGGCTGGTTCACACACGCATGCTGGCTGGAACTTACGGAGATGAATTGCCCCCTCAGCAGGGTAGTGAGTAGCTAACCACAGTTGGGGATCCTAAAGCTCTATAGGAGATGCTCTCCAGACATGCTGCCAGTTCCTCGTGAGTATGCAGGCTAGTCCCTTCTAGTCCTTGTGTTGAGGGAAAACAGCCTAAATTAGTAAAACCGGGTTCAGCCTCTAGAAACACAGGGTGAATGCCGTTCGTGCTTTGAACATTCCACTAGCCCGAGGAAGTGTTTCCATGAAACAGAATCATCTTGGCTATAGAGAAATTACATGTTTGAGGATGAAGACATGGATGATCTCCCTGGATACATATCACTACACACACACACACACACACACACACACACACACACACACACACACTACACACACACACACACACACACACACACACACACACACACACACACACACACACACACACACCCCTAAAGGTTTTTGTTGTTTTCAAACAGGGTGTGTAGCCCTGGCTCTCCTGGAACTTGCTACATAGACCAGGAAGGCATTGAGTTCAGAGATCCTTCTGCCTCTAGAGTGCTGGGATTAAAGGTATTACTCCTGGCAATCTAAGATTGATTTCCCCCTCTACCCCCTCATTTGTTTTGTGGCAGGGTTTCTCTGTATAGTTCTGGCTGTCCTGTCACTCTGTAGACCAGGCTGGCCTCAGACTCACAGAGATCAGCCTTTGTCTCCCTCCAATGGGATTAAAGGCATGTGCCACCACTGCTGGGCTAAATTTAATGGTAAGTACGTGGGCCACTGCAAAAAGATGAGGATACTGCCCAGGACTACCATAAGTCATCAAAAAATAAAATTAACATGCATCTTGGGAAAACCATCCAAAGTGCGAAACCAAGCTACCAAGGACTTGAAAGTGTGCACATTTCTTAGTCTGGAGCAGTTCAGGTCACAGCTGAATTGATCATCAGATTTAAAACGTGAAGGGCGTCAAACGGCAAGTTAGAAGATAAAGTCTCCCTCCTGCCACTGCTGGAGGACAGTTGGGGATGGTGGGTGCAGCTGGTGGTTACCTGTTCCTCTGCCTCCACAGCACACCCATGCCCAGAGCCAGCAGCCACACTGCTCCTGAAAGCAAGAAAGCAAAGGGCCAGGCCAGGATTCTGCCCGGTAGGTCTAGCTGTGCTGGGCTTTCCCAACCATGGTTTCCATGGTCACACATTGAGAGCCTGAGGAGCTGATGTCTGAAAGATGGCTGAGGGATTAGGTGTGAACTTCCTCACCTCTGGAACCTGAAAAAGGAAGTGTGGCAATGTCAGTGGGCTTTTTCCTCAACTTGCCCCAATCCCTGTCTCTGAGGAAAGAATCCCTTGCCCCTTGCAGCAGTTCACAGTGGAAGTTAGCAGAGTGAGCTATGTCACTGCTATGGTGGGCCACGGGGAGCATGAACCTGTTCTGCTTCCCTTTGCCCTTTAGCTGGGATGAAGATGCTAAGTAGTCCTGCAGTGCTGGGGCTCTGGAAGGAACCCAGAGCCTCGCACATGGCATGCCCTCGCTGGACTACAGAGCAATGCTTGAGTCAATTTGGTTTTAGTATTTTCGCAGGGAACAGGGCTATACTGAGGATAGAAGTCAGGGCCTGTGTATGGGGTCTACCACTGAGCTACACTCCCACCCTTGAAAGTCACTAGCCCTAGTAGTAGTCAGGGGACAGGCTGGGGTTTAAGAAGAGGACAGACACTGCTCACTCCGGAGGCTACCTAGCCAATGGCAGAGGAGCTTTTCTGTTCTTAGGTACATTGTGTTGGACAATCCTGTCCTTAACCATCATGCCATCATAATCGGACTCCTAACACCTACCCTGGAGAACAGGCATCTGTCTTCCCACCCTCAGGCTGACCTGGAAGCCGGCCCCAGGGCTGGGGTCCCAGCCGGAGCTGTGAGTTGTGATGATTCTGGCTGCTCTTGCTTTTGTGGATCTTGAGGGCTTCACTCCAGTCCAAGCTTGGAATTCCTGTCTGCAATAGAATGCAATCACAACCTTGCCCAGGGTCAGTCAGTCATTTCCTGTACCCTAGCTTCTTAAAAGAAGCCTTGCTCACTGCTGATCTGCTTCAGTCCCTAGTGATTCTTTATCTTCCCACTCAAGCAGGACCAGATGCACCAGTTGCTCCAAGCAGATGGACCAGTTTAGGAAGAGTTGCTCTTCCGTTCTGAATGCTCCACCAAAAACCTCAGGCACCCAAGCTCAGGAAAGCAGAGCAGAAACCCCTCATGCAGGTGAACATCAGGCAGCCTCTGGCACACACCTGACATAGAGACAGACAAGCCCCAGTGCTCACTGCCCTCCTGAGACCTGAGACTGCCCTTCTGGATGGCAGGTCACTTAGGAGGGAGTCCAAAGCCATTGAAGGCTGTCACCTTCATGCTCACTTCGGTGCGGGAGAAATGCAGTGCAGACAGTGCTCAGCACAGCAATGGTACGTCTGCTTACAACTTGGAAGAAAGAGAAGGCTTAGCTATACCCAGTGCTCAGGGCTCCCATGATGGAAAGAAAGAACCAGGTCCCATGGGTCTTCTGACCTCCACATGTGTGTTGTGATATGTGCACATGACATGCATGTACGTACACAGGCACAACAAAATGTAAAACCAAACAGAACCTCGTTAGTAAATCACAGTGTTTGATAGATGGCTTAGCAGTTACTTGTCTACTCCTCTTGCAAGGGCTATAGCTGAGTGCCCAGCACCCACACCTCACAATCACCAGGAACACCAGCTTCGGGGGACCTGATGCCCTCTTCTGGCCTGTCAGGAACCTGTCCTCACATGCACAAACAGAAATACAGGTGACTTTGAAAAGTAAAACAAAATCTCTTTTAAAATGTCTTTTTTAGAGTAGAGAGTTACAGAGACACCCCCCCCCCCAAAAAAAAACCAAAACCTTCCAAGCTGGTCTGCAGTCTGAGCTCCCATGAGCCACTTCTCTGGAGGGAAAGGACAGGCTAACCCAGCCCCCTGTCTCTCACTGAAAAGGCTCAATTCTTTTCCACCCGGAGACTTTGTAATCTTGTCAGTGTCCCTACTAAATGATAAACTTAGGAAGGCCTTTGAGTTGTGTCATACCCACCCATCCCCCCATGACCACAGGCACAGGACTCAGCCAGCCAGGGCCAGTGCCTGCCTGTGCTAGGCCCTTCCCCTACACTGACCTAGATTATGCCCTGAAAACAATAAGGGAGTCTTTTCTTGGCAGCATCAGAGCTGATCATCACTGGGCAGGCAGATGGCGCAGGCAGGAGAAGCTGTTGTCTGCTGTGGTCAACACTCAGAGTTTTGGGTGTAAGGAAGAGCTGAGCAAGGGCTTGTCATAATTTTTGCTTCTGAAGCTTCAAGGTTCTAAAGACCAGCTATCTAAACCATTTGCTGTTCTCTTTCTCCTGAGAAAGCAGGGCCTCCTCCTGAGCATGCCCTTCTGTCCCCAACTATCTGTGAACTGTGTTCCAGGTAGCCTAAGCTAGCTGCTCTGAGGTGACAGCAGGGGACTCTAAGCAGGAAGAACCTATAGCAGTCCCTGGGGTGTTATAGGAGGTGCTCTAGCCAAGAGGACTTGTGATGGAATAGAGAAGCAGCATCGGAGGTGGAATTACCAGAGCCCTGGCTACTCATGGAAGACTATGAGTAAGGTGAACTATAGCTTACGCCAAGATTAATGGAAACTATAAGCCTCACTGTGCTCTTTAAAAGGCATCAAGGGCTTAATATGTAGCCTTGGCTGCCCTGAACTTACTATGCAAACCAGAGATGACTTTGTACTTCTAGAGATATACCTGCCTCTGCCTCTGCCTCTGCCTCTGCCTCTGCCTCTGCCTCTGCCTCTGCCTCTGCCTCTGCCTCTGCCTCTGCCTCTGCCTCGCCTCTCAAGTGTTGAGATTAAAGGTATGCACCACCATAACCAGGCACTTTTTCTCCCCCACATCTTTCATGAACCTGACCAACCTCAAAGGAATTATGGAAGCACTGTTCTGGGAGGAGCTAGCCTGCTGGAGAGCTCCAAGGCAACTGTTTAAAGTTCCTATGCCTATCTGGCCAGACAAATAAGACAGATCACTCCTTCCATGATACCCAGAGCCAAGTGAAGCAGGACCTGTTAGCAGGGAGAGATGGAGGCCTAGGGGGTCCATGGCACTTACAGACTGTAGGTCACGAGTGGCCACAACCCTGCTCCATTACTTTGGGGTCTCTAAATTGTTTTCTGAATGCCTATAAGCAGTTCACTCGAGTGTTGTACATCTTACAAGATAGAAGGCAGCATGGGATGACTCCAGCCTCTGGGGCCCCAGAGGCCAGAGAGTTTAGTGCTGTTGAAGGTCAGGAGCGCTCCTGGGCTGGTCTTGGGGGTGAGTGAGGACTGGCCAGCCAGGCTCTTACTATCCCAGGTCTCCAGGGAAGGGAACTGTTCCAAAGGCAGAGTTTACACTTGGAAAGGCAAGTCCCATCTGTCAGTGCTTTTCCACTGCTAGCTTCAAGACTCAGTTTGAGAAACTGTCTCCATGGAGGTGGCCAACGACCAGCTGTATAAACCATGTTAGGGAAGAAGAGCCTGTGGGAACTACAAAATTGGTGGCTGAGTCCCACTCCTTTCTGTGCTGTTCAAAGCCATGTGTTTTGAACTACCAGCTCAATTCCTCATTTGTAGGGGAATAACAGTAACAGGCCATGGGAGTGGGGACATCATGTTAAGTGGAGAGCAATAGCTAGCACCTTGCCTCAGCAGAGCTTGGAGGACATCCTGCTGACCATGTGCTCCATGTCGGTAAAACAGCTTCCCATAACTGGCCATGATTTTCTGGAGTATCCCCCATGAAGAGTGACTTGCACCAACGTCCCCGAGCTGCTAAACGATTATGAAAGGCGGCTTCCTTTCTTCCCTGCAAGTCCAACCAATTGTTTGACTGCTAGATTCTCAAGCCATTGCAAAGTGCTGCACAGGCAGGACCACTGGAAGGACCATGAGCATTCAGACCTCTCTTGTGGAGGATTCAGGTTCCTAACCTTGGCAGTCTACCCTGCCTCTAGCAGTGCCGAACAGCTCCCCTTGAGTCGGAGAGCACATGCCTTGCCCTGCACCACACACACCCACTAAGTACCTTAAGGAGCACAGCCCTAAGGAGGACCCTGTCCTGCACTTTGCTTCTTTGACATGTGTGCGTCTGAGATTCGCCATCTGTACCTGCGTTGCTTCACAGCGTCCCATCCTGTGACAGACCCATAACTAGTGCAGCCTCAATATCAGGACAACAGGGCTGTGACCATCGATCTGTACAATGGCCCCATGTGCCACTTTTATTATAAGTTTTATTTTTAATTATGTGTATGTGTGTGCATCTCTCTGAGTGTGGGTATGTGCAGTGAGTGTGGATGTCCCAGAGGCCAGAGGTGTCAGATCTCCTTGAAGCTAGAGTTACAGGCAACTGTGAGGTGCCTGGCCCAAGTGCCGGAACTGAACTCCTATCCCATGTAAGAGCAGTGCACTCACTTTCCTAATCTCTGAGCCACCTCTCCAGCTCCATGCACCTTTTAGTCCTAAGCTTCCATCCCACCTTCAAGGAATCGACAAAATTCCTAAAGTATTTAACCTGTAACAGATGTGTGGTAGTGTTTTAAATAGTCCCAAACCGGGGATCACAAATTAGACAAAAAAAAAAACAAAACAAACAAACAAACAAAAAAACTGGGCATATGCCTATGGCTGTATGCCTAAGAAAGGGCTAACATACAGTACAGTTATTAACATTCAGAACATCTATCTATGGTCAAACATTACATTAGCTTAAAAAAAAAAGTAACATGGTTATAATGTGTGCCAGAGATGGCTCAGAGGGTGACCGCCTGGCACAAGCCTGACAAGCCTGAGTTGGATCCTTGGAACCCAAGGCAGAAGGGGAAGAGGACTGACTTTCTAAAGTTGTTCCTTGACCTGCTCACCCCCTCTTCCCCCTCTCCACACTAATATACATTAAATATTTTAAAACATCGCGACAGCAAGAATAGGATCGCGGAGGAAACCGAATGTGTATGCATTCATTGTATACTAAAAATTAGGAAGATCCGTCTGTTCGGGAGGGGGGGCGTGAGGTGTTAAAGCAGTATTTGTTATTTTTATTTCTAATTCCCCCACTATGAGCATTCATTACTCTTCTATGTAGAAAGAGGAGGCAGGAAGTCCTCAACTGTCCAAAGCTGAGCTGCTAAGGGAGCAGAGGACCTTCCTTCAGTGGTATCTTGAACAGCGCAGGCACTGGCCCTGGGCACGGCGTGGGGCATGGGATGGGGGGCTGTGCACTGCCCTCTGTGCTCACCCCACAGAAGTTAAAAGAGAACAATCTGAGAGCGAAAGGAGGAGGAATCGAGGGAGGGGGTACTCCCTTGTGAGGTGCGCTCATCCTGGATCCCAGGGTAGGGAGCAGTGGGGAACGCAAGGCGATGCCTGCAGTGTCAGCAGACCAAAGAGACCACCCCTCCACTCTCCAGATCCTGTGGTATCCGGGCTTCATGCTCTCCCCGCCCCCACCCCGTTTCGGGGCTCAGTTTCCTCCCACCGCAGGTCGAGATTCGAAGCGTTCCTCTGCCGCAGCCAGCTACCCACCTATAAGACGTGGTCGCTACTACAGCTGCGTCCGCGTCCCCGACCGGCAGCACGTAGACCGTCCGGGTGGAGGGCGCCGAGGACTGGCCCCTGCGGCCGCCCGGCCCCGGTGCGCGCTCTTGAGCCGCATCCCGGGACCCCGCGCGCGCGGTTCGCACCCCGAAATCGCGCTGGTACTGGGTGAGCGGCACGGCGTGGCTGGGCTCCCGCGCGCCTGCGACCGACGGGCTCCCGCGCGAGACGCTACAGTCCGCGCCGGGTTCCTCGCTCCCGGAGTCCGAGTAACCGTGCAGAGTCAGCGGCACCGCTACGTCCGAGCGGTCCAGCTGGTTCCAGCGCCGGGCCAGGCAGCACAGCCGGCTGATGCAGGGCCACGCCATGCCGCTCGGCCGCGCGCCTGCGCCGCGCCCGCGCGCGCGTTACCCCGCTGCCCCCGCGCAGCTCTGCGTCCCGCAAGGACGGTCTGCGGGCAGTCCTAAACTGCCTGCGACCTTTCGTGGCTGAACCCAGAGTCCCCGAATGTGAACTCAGAAATCAGACCAGGCCTTCACAGAGGGCGAGCCCGGAGGGAGGCATTTCCTCGCTGTCATTATGCCTGTTTTTTTAAAGGAACAATCAATCCAAGAAGACTCTGGCAGCAGGGCCAGAGGACTCTGTTGGGGCTTGTGGACGTGGGTGACTGCAAAATAGGGTTTAAGCTGTGCTTAGGGGACTCGGCGGTCACCCAGAGTGGAAGTGGGGGTCAACAAGGAGGGTTATGCAAATGAGGACTTGGGGCCATGTTTCCCCGAAAAACATGTTTGAGTCAGCTCGTGAATCGCCATTTGTCGTTCACTGTGCTGACAACCAATCCAGTTTTCCTTAAGAACTGCCATGAGCTCCCAATCGTCCTTTCCCTGGGTTATTATACCCCAAAACTGGTTTTCTTTCCCTGATGTGCATGTGTGCTTGTTTCATTGCAGGGCTGTATTCCAACCTAAACGAAGGTCAGTTAAATACAGAGACAACATCCAGCTGCCCTCCAAAGGCTTCCCAAGTGTACCTGCATGCACTCAGACCTGCAACCATGGAAGTGGTGGTAGTTACACTAAGTTCTGGCTGCACCTGGAAAGTATTCAGTCTGTACCTCAGAGGACCTCCCAGTCTGGGCCAGTTGGTCAGCTCATCTCCCTCAACTTCATTAGCTGGAAGTTGTACTGGAGTGGCATACCATTGCCAGTTTAACACCCCAAGTCTGGCTATGGCCTCATACTGCCAGTTAAGTCTGGAGCTGGGAAAACCTTTACCAAAGGTGCATTCATGAGTGTGGTGGTTTGAATATGCTTGGCCCAGGCAGTGGCACTATTAGGAGCTGAGACCTCGTTGGAGTAGGTGTTGCCTTGTTGGATGAAGTGTGTCACTGTGGGGGTGGGCAATGAGACCCTACAACCCTGTGGGAGCCAATCTTCTCCTAGTGGCCTTCAGATGAAGATGTAGAACTCTCAGTTCTGCCTGCACCATGCCTGCCTGGATGCTGCCATGTTCCTACCTTGATGATAATGGACTGAACCTCTGAACCTGTGAGTCAGTCCCAGTGGAATGGTGTCCTTATAAGAGTTGCCTCAGTCATGGTTTCTGTTCACAACAGTAAAACCCTAACTAAGACAATGGGGACCCCTAAACGTCCTCTCTCAGCCAGAGACAACTGACTTTGTGAAGTGGGAGCTAGACTTTGGGTTAGTCAACCTGACAGATGAAGGTTAGTAGTAAGAAATAATCCAGGGGAGAAAGTCACCAATCACCACTCTTACAAAGACAGTTAAGAGTATATAGCAAGTCCTTTGATTAGCTGGTGATGAAGAGTGGGCTAGTGCATCAGATGGGCTCTTGGTATGGAAGCACTGCAGGGCATACCGGGTGCAAGGTGAGCAGGTTTTTCTTTGGGGGTGAGGTAGGCGGTTGTTTTGATTGGTTGTTTTTTTTACAATATACTGTTTCACAGAAGTAAGGAGCAACCTTTTAATCATATAAGGCTGTTTTTTCTGGAGGAACCTTTTGTATACATACAAAATACTTTCCCATTAGAAAAAGAGGATTTTCCCCCTCCTCCTCCTCTGCCTCCTCCTTCCCTTCCTCTTCTCCCTCCTCCTCCTCCTCTTCCCCCTCCTCCTCCTCTCCCTCCTCTTCTCCCTCTTCTTCCTCTCCCTCCTCCTCTTCCTCTCCCTCCTCCTCCTCTCCCTCCTCCTCTTCCTCTCCCTCCTCCTCCTCTCCCTCCTCCTTCCCCTCCCCCTCCCCCTCCTCTTCTTCCTCCTCTTCTTCTCCCTCCTCCTCCTCTTTCCCCTCCCCCTCCTCTCCCTCCTACTCCCCTCCTCTTCTTCCTCTTCTTCCTCTCCCTCCTCCTCTTCCCCCTCCTCCTCTCCCTCCTCCTCCCCCTCTTCTTCTTCCTCCTCTTCCTCTCCCTCCTCCTCTTCCCCCTCCTCCTCTTCCTCCTCCTCCTCTTCCTCTTCTTCCTCCTCTTCTTATTCTTTTCTTTTTCAGAAAACAAAATATTGTTTACAAGCTAAGTAAGAGTCCAGAAGGGAGAAGTGTAGTGTCAGGGTAACCTAACTTTTTTTTTTTTTTTTTTTTTTTTTT
>CM052713.1:12769338-12789404 GCA_028551405.1 Uromys caudimaculatus
GCCAAGGCCAAAAGCCTTTGTCTCCGACAGTTGTCAGTGGTATCTTCTGCTCCTGAGATTCTCTCTTCTATCTCTTGTATTCTGTTGGTTATGCTTGTATCTATGACTCCTGATCTCTTTCCTAGGTTTTCTAACTCCAGGGTTGTCTCTTTTTGTGATTTCTTTATTGTTTCTATTTCCATTTTTAACTCCTGGATAATTTTGTTCATTTCCTTTGTCTGTTTGATTGTGTTTTCCTGTAATTCTATAATGGATTTCTGTTTCCTCTTTAAGAGCTTCTAGTTCTTTATCTCTGTTCTCTTGTGTTTCTTTAAGGGTGTTAATTTCTTTCTTAAAGTCTTCTATCATCATCATGAGGACTGATTTTAAATCTGAATCTTGCTTTTCTGGTGTGGGGGAATCCAGGGCTTGCTGTGGTTGGAGAGCTGGGTTCTGATGTTGCCAAGTAGCCTTGGTTTCTGTTCCTTAGGTTCTTGCCCTTGCCTTTTGCTATCTTGTTAACTCTGATGTTAGCTGATCTTACTCTGTCTGGCTATGGCTTGTCCCTCCTGCTGGCCTCTGTATCAATACTCCTTGAACACCAGCTCTCTCTGAGAGGTGTTTGGGTTTGGAGTGCTGTGGCACATGGTCAGATCTGGGGTGCAGACAGAAACTCGAAGGATCTTGTACCCAGCTGTCCCTTGGTTCCTATATCCTGATGGCTCTGCAAGGGTCCCTCTTGATCCAGTGAGTTTGAATGCAAGTGGTGGTTTTGCCTATGCTCGAAGGTGTGTCAGCACTCCTGGGATACCAGCTCTCTCCTGGAGCCCTGTGGCCCAGGCTGAGGTCTCCAGGTCCCGGTGAGCAGTGGTGCTTGTCTTATCCCCACTCACAGCTTTTCCACCCTCCTGGGAGGGTGACTTTCTCCTAGCACTGCTTGTCTATGCAACCCTGGTTGCCCAGGCACAGGTCTCCTGCCACAGATAGAAACTGGAAGGTTCCCGTCCCTTACTTTTCCTCCTTGGTCTCTGTGTCCTGAGGGCCTGGGAGAGTAACTTTCTCATGGCGCTGCTTGGCTCTGGGACCCTGGTGGCCCAGGCTGAGGTCTCCTGCCACAGATGGGAACCAGAGGGTTCCTATGCCTGCCTACCTCAGTCCCTGTGTCCCGCAGGTTCGGGGCAGTTCCTGGTGAGCAGTGGTGCTCGTCTTGGCCCCACTCATGGCTTTTCCAAGCTCCTGGGAGGGTAGCTTTCTCCTGGAGCTAATTGGCTATGGAGCCCTGTGGCCCAAGCTGAGGTCCCCAGCCCCAGATGGACAGGTCATTCTTTTAAGTTCCTGTAAGGCAGATGATTCCACCTGGGTCGTTAAGGTCCAACTGTGGCATATACCCAAGGTCTATTCAGCCTACTCAAGACCAAGGGAAGGGCACACTTATACAATTCATATTGCATCCTTATATTTTGCATAGTTGAGAAGTTATATTTTTTAAACTCATGGTTTCAGAGTTCTTTCCTATGGCCTTAAGGGCTACTCTGAAAGTCTCAGCATTTATCAGTTTTGCTGAGACACAAACACACCCTTGACTCTTAGACACTGGCTGTTTCTAATTATCTTGGAGTCATTATCCTTGGCAGGGAGAACATTCCCTAATAACCTTGGCAGGGAGAATATTTTCCTCAGGAAGAACATGAAATTACACACACACACACACACACACACACACACACACACACACCCCTTATGCCCACAGCAACCATTGACATTTGTGGAGGCCCATGTCCTGCTGGCTCTATTCCAATTTCATTCCATCCCTACCATGGCCATGCAGGACTTGGCAAAAAGCTGTTCTACAGAACACACACATACAAAATGAATCTGTTTTAATCTGATTGTATGAACACTGTCTCTTTATATGCTTCTGTATTAGTAGTACTTGCTGTCCAAGTATTCACCAAGAGACATTTCAACACGTTTTAATATTCAAATGAATCAAAAGTTGGAATCACTAGAGACTGACCTGAGATAGTGATCATTAGATTTTCAGCAGATCCCAATATCCTGGTAGCAGGGTTGAAGGGGTGTTCAGCTTCTAGGGAAGGAAGCAAGGAAGGAGATGGAGGGAAGAATGCAGTGACTTCTTTTCCAACATCTTAGATAGATGAATATTTTTTCAGTAATACTAAGTAGGCCAGATAGAGTCAAAATTTGTTTGATGCTCCAAAATAAATAGGGTCTTATGCAAAATTATATTTGTATCATAAATTGTGAAGAGCCTTGGGTGTCTATGTATCAAGTTTACAATATTAGTGAATACAGGCAAGAGGGAAGAGAAGCATGTCAAGAGTCACAGGTGTCTTGTACGGATCAGGTTAGTTTCCCATTCTCAGGACAGATATACCTAGGGATTATCTCTGTGTCTAGGGAACTCTCAAGTGGAACTGAACAATAGACACAGGGATGCTGTGGCCACACCTGCTGCTCTGGACAGCCTCACAGCAGCATGTAAACTAGTTATCACATGGACACTTCACCCATGGGCTCTATACTCTCCATTCCTCCCCCCCAATCCTCCACCCAGGCCTCAAGCCTCATCACAGAGTTCTGTCAGCTAACACATGCTTCATGTTTTGTAACCTTACTAATTACACCATTGTAAAGCATTTCCAAAGCTTCTTTAGGCAGATATCCATGTTTGTGTCATTCTCTCCATATTTTCTATTTCATTCCTGATTTCTCTGATTTTTTAAAAAAAAATTTATGCTGATTATTTCCTTACATTTGAGCATGATATAAAGCAGTGTAAGTGGAGATGGGTGTAGTGTTTGATGAGAAGTTCCCAGGAGTCCTTCTTGTGGGGCGGTGGACTGTGAGAGGAAACCTGGGAAGGTCGAGCTAAGGCTTAAATCCCTGGGGACCCTGAAGGGACTGTAGGAGCTTTGTCTACTCCCAGCACCAGGCCCTCACATGTAGCCACAGCCTTTCATAGAGAGAATTGTGGCCATCAGTCACATTGGGGCAGCACCCCCAAGCTCCTCCACATGTAGATGAGGCATCCCTAATATCTCTGATCAAGTCAGTAAGAAGCACCTGCTGTCAGACCCCCCAACCCAGCCCAAAATTGTATATAAAATCCTATCCAGGAATAAAGGTGTGTGAGAATTACTCCATTGTCTGAGAGCGTCTGTCACAAGAGCTGCAATACTGCTTGGGAAGAGAACGCTCTTCCAAAGTGTTCACCACCAGAAGCTCCCCTGTACTCCCCTCTCTGGCTAGCCAGCCCCCACCGGCTCAGCCTGGCTAGACTCAGAGCAGCTTGTGCAGCATCTTGGAGCAACAGTGGCTGCTGGGGCAGTGGCACCAGAGCAGTGGCAGGGGAAGCAATTCCCCTTCTCTGCTCCTGCCCTTACCCCTAGCTTGAACCCTCCTACCTGGCCTGGCCAGAGATCTCCATGGATAACCACCAGTACACAGACCGGCCTTCTTGTGTTGAATCCTTCTTACAAAGATAATACATAGATATTGTTTCTATATGTTAAGTTGATTGTGAAGACCTGTAACTGAACACCAGGCTTTTGTAACTGTCACTCTGCATTTCATATTTGCCATTATTTCATGTAACTTGGTGTGAGATATTAGAAGTGGCACACACATACATACGCAGCTTAGAATTCATATGAATGGGTGGCTGACCCTTCCAGTGAGTGCATCCACAGCATAATGCAGATGGAAAGAGGGGAGCAGTTGGGGAGCAGTTAGTGGTATAATCAAGAAGTGTACTCTCCCTTGGGATAAAGGAAAATGTAATTGTTCCATGGGGAAGTTCAGCAGCAGTTCCGTGTGAGTCAGAAGCTTCCTTCCTAGCAGTAGATTTATGGAAAATGACAACACACAACTTCACAAAAGCCTGTGCATAAATCTTTTTAGTAGCATGAGTCATAACTACTAAGCACATAGGAAACTAAATATTCAGCTATTAAATGGATAAAAGAAATGGAATATTCTCAGCCAAGTGTTCAGTTTTGTATATTCTAGTATGACTTAATGCAAATAAATCTTCTATATTTGAAAATCTCCTCAATCAGCAAGAACACTGTAAGGTATCTTTTGTGAAAGCAAAGCCCAGAGCAGTTGCCTTACATGGCAGAGGTCAGCTTGGATCACATGGCTGCAGTCCACTAAGTCCCACACTTAAGTTTAATTCCTGTCACTAACAGGTCCCTCATAAGAGAGCAGGTCTGTCAGATGCCCATGTGTGAGAAGGACACTCATTGTTTACCACAGACCACAGGTCTTTAATATTTTGGTCATGAAAGATATTCTTCAAATTCAAATTCAAACATAAATGTTTTAAATGATATAATTTTCTCTTTTTTTTATAGTGCAGATCTTCAGATTGAAAATGAGAGTGGTATTGTTTCCTTCAAAGGTATTTTGTTTTCTTTTTGTTTGGTTGGTTTTGGTTTTGGTGTTTCATCAAACAGGGTTTCTCCATGTAGTTCTGTCTGTCCTGGAACTTGCTTTGTAGGGCAGGTTAGCCTGGAACCCACAGAGAGCCTCTAGCATCTGCCTCCAGAGTGCTGGAATTAAAAGCATGTTTCTCCACACCTGGCTCAACCTTTTTTTTTTTTTTTTTTTTTTTAATTCTTTGGATTGTAATGAATGAATAAAAGTCTGCAACACCCCAACCTGTTCTTATTTTTTTGATAAGAGCTTGTTAGACTATCTCTGGTCATCTTCTTGCTTAAATGCTCCCTGGCTACTATTGTAACTTCTCATTCCCAATGTTTGAGATAGTGCTGGCTGCAATCCTCATAATTTCCTCTTCTTCTATCTTCATGTTGGTCAAAGATTATTCTGGAAGACAATATTACTGTCAAGAAAGGTCACTCTACTATGCACACTCAAAGCAACTGCTATTCTTGTTCATGTACTATGTTATCTTTCTTACTAATGCAAGGAGGAATGTTTGAGAACTAGAACTGCTTCCTAAATGTTTTCCAAAACATTTTTTTATTTGATCTGAATCTATTTATTTGCTTTAAAAAATTAATCACCAAAAAACTTTGAATATAAAATTTATTTAGTACATTTTGTCTTTTTATTGAATTTTGGCAGATCCATTAATCATACAAGAGAAGTCCCGTGGGATGAGTCCTAAACTTGAGATATTCATAGAGGACTTCCCAAGCTCCAACACTGCATGTGTACATAAGACAGAAAGTAACATTATACAATGATGTTCAGTGCAGCAAAAGAAGTGGGCGGGGGAAAAGTTGGTGGAAGGATGGGAGAGGTGGAAGATTTAGAGAAAATGAAAGGACTTTGAAAGATTAGTCAGCACCAACAGGAAAAATATTTCTCATATATAAATCTGTCTTTGCCTATATAAAAACAAACTGATTAAGATGAAACACGAGTAAGCCATACTATCTCCAGTACTCAGGTACAGCAAAATGTTTAATGCCAAATGACAATAAGCTGAGGATTAGTTGGAGTTTGTCTTAGTTAGGGTTTTACTACTGTGAAAAAGCACCATGACCAAGGCAACTCTTATAAGGACAACATTTAATTGGGGCTGGCTTAGGTTCAGAGGGTCAGTCCATTATCATCCTGGCAGGAGCATGGCAGAGTCCAGGCAGAGTACAAGAGGAGCTGAGAGTTCTACATCTTCATCTGAAGGTTGTTAGCAGAATACTGGCTTCCAGGCAGTTAAGGTGAAGGTTCTAAGCCCATGACACACCTACTCCCAGTGACACACCTACTCCAACAAGACCACACCTCCTAATAGTGCCACTCCCTGGGCCAAGCATATACAAACCATCACAGTGTATAAACCATTATACCATTTTCCTGGGCAGGCACTAATCACTGGAACTGCTTATTTTTCCAAATTGTTAAGTGATTACAGCCTGACTAGTTGTCCCTATTATCTTTTCAATAATTGTTATTTAATTCTTGATTTTAAATTTCAGTGTAGGAGCTCCACTTATCTGTAATTATACAGATAACTATTTAAAGTATAGTTAGGAATTATGCTGGTTTAGGAGAGTGGTTCTTCTCTAACTTCTATGACTCAGGAACCACATGTAATTGACTAGGTTTATTGTACATAGCATGATTCTCCTGTTAGCCTTGAGTCCATCCAGACAACTGTTGGTTACTGCCAAGATGTAAGTGCCACTATTGAGATCATGGACACACTCCATCTCAAATATACTCAAAGATACAAAATATCTTGGGGTAAACCTAACAAAGAAGATCAAAACAGAGATCCAGAAGACAAACTGCACATTGTCTCTCATCTGTGGTCTTGAGATATGAATACATTACTTGACATAACCATATAAAGCAAGAAAGGAAAAAGGGACCATGCCAGGGAGCTCTAAAGAGGGTAACAAAGGAAAACTGGTGACATGAAGAGGAAAGCGGGAAAGAAAATGATCTCTTTCTCAGAATGTTTGCTTTTGGTGTATAGAAAGGTCACTCATTTTTACATTGATTCTCCCACTTTGCTATAATGGTTGATAATTTCTAGCACTTTTCTGGTGGAATTTTTGGGATCTGTTGTGTATAAAATCATATCATTTACATTTGGGGATTTTTTTCTATTCCCCTACTTTTCTTCTCTTGAGTTATTGCTCCACCTAGTGTTTTAGCACTATATTGAAAGGCAATGTGGGTGATAGCCAGCCTGCAAGTTAGTTTTTGTCCTTAATTGATTTTCTTTGTTTTTTCCTTCATTTTGGATAGTGTTTGGCTTAGCTTTGTCCTATACAAGCTTTTGTCTACAAGAGCAACAGACTATCGTTAATAATGTCAAGGATTGGCTCTACCCGTATGTCTCAAGTTGAGCCTGTCATTGTTGGCTGTTCCTTCAAACTCTGCTCCATCTTTAACCCTGCCCGTCTTGTAGGCAGGACACATTTTGGGTTGAAGGTTTTGTGAGTGGGTTGATGTTCCCTTTCCCTCCACTGGAAGTCCTGCCTTCAGGAGATGGCCACTTCAGTCTCCATGTCCCCAGCTACTAGAGAAGTCTCAGCCAGGGTCATCTCCCCAGTCCCATGTCTCCAGCGTGTCCCAGAGATGCCACCCCAATGATTTCTGTTCTAACTCCCAGCCCTCTCCCACCTTCTCCTCATTCCTGTTCCCCTCCCTGTCCCTTCTCCCATGCAGCACACTTCCTCCATCCACCTCCCATGACTATTTTGCTTTCCCTTCTGAGTGAGATTCACATGTTCTTCCTTGGACCCTTCTTATTACTTAGTGTCTTGGGTCTTTGGATTCTAGTATGGTTTTCCTATACTTTATAGCTAATGTTCAATTATAAGTTAATACATAACTGGCATTTCTTTCTGGGACGGGGTTACATCACTCAGGATGATATTTTGTAGTTCCATCCATTTGTCTGCGAATTTCATGATGTCTTTTTTAAAAACGGAGTAGCATTCCACTGTGTAGATGTACCACATTTTCTTTATTCAGCTGTGGAGCATTTAGGTTTTTCCCAGTTTCTGGCTATTACGTACAAAGCTGCTATGAACTTAGTTGAGCAAGTGTCCCTGTGGTATAGTGTGGCATCTTTTGAGTACAGGCCCAAGAGTAGTAGAGCTGGGTCTTGAGGTAGAACTATTCTCAGATTTTTGGGTTGTATCATTAAGTCACTTATTTGTGCTTTCTGATTTTTTTATCTTATGCAATTAGAGCTATAAATTTCCCTCCTAGAACTGCATTCAGTATGTTCTATATGTCTTATTGTCCTGTGTTTTAATTTTCAATTAGTTTCAAGGTTTCTATTTATTTATTTCTTGGTTTCTTCTTTGAATCATTCGCCATTCAGTTATAAGTTATTTAATCTCCATGAGTTTTTGTACTTACTAAGCATTTGTTTGCTATTCATTTAAAATCTGATCTGAGTATGGTCAGATAAGATACATTGAGTTATTTCACTGTTTCAGAGTTTCTGGAGATTTGTTTCATGTTCCTTTATATTGTATTCAGAGAAGCTACAGAATAGAATGTATTTGTGTGTGTGTGTGTGTGTTTATGTAAAAGTTTTGCTATCTCTTAAATAGCATTTACTCTGAAATACTTTATCTTTAGGTGGACATAATTATATACATTATACACATATATAATACAATATATACACACACACACACACACACACACACACACACACACAATGTATAACTCAATACCATATACTACTCTACTATATTCACCTATTTGGTAACATTGACTTGTGTGTGTGTGTGTGTGTGTGTGTGTGTGTGTGTGTGTGTGTGTGTGTGGTCTTTTATGCACCATGGCTCTTTAATGCTTAGCAACCTCCCAAGCATAAGAATATCCTTTTATATAACTACTGCTTGGCTGTAAATGTAACATTGGTTTGTGTGTTGGTGTATGTCTTATATAAATCTCTCTCTCTCTCTGCGTGTGTGTGTGTGTGTGTGTGTGTGTGTGTGTGTGTGTGTGTGTGTGTGTTGGGGGAGGTCAGAAGACACAGAGTTGGTTTTCTCTTTGCAACAAGTGTTTCCCTGGAATTTAACTCAGGTCATCAAGCATGGGGAAACAGTTTTACCAGATGAGGCACAGTCAGCAACCTGCTATATTTTGAATGCCTCAGATCTTCAGAGTGATAGCCATTATACTGAAAAACTTCTTATTGGCCTTAGGCTATATGAAAGAAAAAAAACCATGCTTCTATATGCTTGTCTTGTTATTTTCTTCAGTAAGCTTTGGTTTTATGGTGTAGTAATAAATGGGTGAATAACTATTAAATCAAGGGATTTTATACTGTTAATTGGTAACATTTCTTTTTTTCAGACTTTCACTGTAATGACAACACATTTGGACACAGTGAATGAAATTATCAAAAAGTTACAGCTGTTTCTGGGAGTACCTGTGAGTGACTCAAAATGCCTTTTTTTCCTTAAAAATCAACTTTTCTCTATGTGGCCCATTCATCCTTAGCATCTGTATGAACATCACTGTCGGATACCTAATTGTTCTGGGCATCAGTTTCCCAGCCTTTCGTCTTCACTTGAAGAAGCACAGGCGGATAATGTTCCATTAGTCTGTGTGTAGTCATTGCTCTGTATTCTTGGATAAAATTTCATGTGAATGTGATTTATAGCACAATGAAACCATGTATATGGTCAAACACAGGCACAAAAGGAGTTTTGATGTGTATTTTATACATAAATATACTTAAATATATGCAATGTTTGTACACATGTTTATATACCCAATAAATGTTCTGTAACATTGTAAATATCAATTTTCAGATGAGTTTTTGGTCTGCTCTTCCTGTATTTTCTTTACTATTTCTTCATTTCTTATATTAGTTTATTTTTTGAGGATTCAACTTCAGTAATATGCTTAATGGCATGTTTGCTGTGCAGTTTCAGCTCTAACATTTGACTAGGCCCATAGGCCCTGAATTCTGGTCCTGAACGCCCAACTCAGGATGCTTGAATTAACTGGGAAAGAGTGGAATGCTGCTTCTAAGAGACCATTGTTGTTACCACTTAACTATTCACTCACTCATTTTAGTGTGTGTGTGTGTGTGTGTGTGTGTGTGTGTGTGTGTGTGCTTGTATGTGTGTGTGCGTGTGCTTGTATATGTGTGTGCATGTGCTCGCATGTGTGTGTGCATGCACACAGTGTGTGTGTGATCTGCAGGTGGACATGTGTGGAAAGGCCAATTTTGTGGATTGATTTTCTCACATCTCCAGGTTTGGGGGCAAGCACCTTTCCTTGCTAAGCCATCTCTCCCTACCCACTATGTCACTTGCCTGTGCACGTGCTTTGCCCTGTTTTCTTTGCAGCATATTATTCTTTAGGCTGGGAGAGGGCTGCTGAACCTGCTTATCATTTTTGATAGCAGACATGGCCATGTTTGAGGAATCCAAGGGAAAAAAGAGGAAGGTGAAGTTGACTGAATCATTTCATGAAAGAGAATGTCACTCAGCGCAGTAAAAACTACTTTGCAGTATCATTCTTAATTGAAATTCTCACTGTGAAATTCCTTATCAGTACAGCATAATATCTAAGATTATGTTTAAATTTAGTCAGAGTGACATGATTAAGTTCCTCAGAAACCTCAGAACCACCACTATACACGGAATGATTAATCACTCCTAGATATGAAAATAATAAAAGAGGCTATTTTCTTTCTCTTTTTTATAACCACGAACATTTATTGTTTTTATTTCTTTGTGTTCAGAATCTTCTCTATTATCCACTTGACTGGTTCTCTTGGAGCCCAGGCTGTCTTGGAGCTCCTGGATAGTTGAGGATCACCTTGAACTTCCAATCATTCTGTCTCAGATTTCCAAGTGCTAGGATTATAAGAGTGCTATACCACTTTGTTTGGCTGGACCTAGGCTTTTGAGAGGCTTCTGTGCTGGTTCCCATAGTGGTTACACAACTTGGCATTCCTACCAATAGTTTGTGTGAGTTTAAAGAGGCTATTTTCTAAAGAAAAATATTTTTATGTTTTATAGCAGACATCTTTACATTGCTACACATCATGCAGGGTACATGTTTCTTTGCAAGAGCTGACTCCCGGAAGGGAGTCAGTGGGCTATCCTTGGGTACACTGGCTGACAATAAAATGATCACCTTATTCACATCTGTGAATTATTTTTTGTGTGTAAATGGTTCAGACTTACCAGAAAGAAAAGCACGATTTTAAAGAATAATGATTTTTTTGGTCATGCTTGTGTGTATGATGTGTGGTATTCTGATTTCATTTTTATTAGTATGTTACAGAAGAGGATTATATTAAATCTTGCTTCCGACCTGCAACACCTTTGGGGACTTTAGTCTCTGTCCTTGTCTCTGTCTCTCTCTCTCTCTGTATGTGGGCATGTGTGTGTATGTATTTGCATGCTCTTGTGTGAAGCTGTACTTGCTAGTTCTTTTAATTCAGTCCTTATTCTGAAAAGCAAACCCATAATTTAAATTAGGAATCAGAACTACTTATTGTATTAATAAACAACAATATGTTTTAAGGAGTATTCTTGCCTGTCCAATGGAGCTATGGATATAATTCAATAGATTTTATGTAATTTACATTTGTTCATTTCAAATGGGTCCCAGGCTGTAGGCAGGAACTCTGTGGAGCTTGTTTTCTGCATCTGCCCTGTTTTTCCAGGTCAGACTCCTATCTCTTCTCTCTATGGGGTATCTCTGAAGAAAATCAGACCCTGATCTTAAGTTCTAGTCTCCTCTTGAACTCTCTGGTCTTTATCTCTTTTGCTCAGGTTTGCTGAAGTTAGAAGGCTTTCAAGGTTTCCTGGGCTCACCCATCACAGTCATGGTGAATACGTGACTCTGAGAGGAATAATTTGTCTAGAGTGGGAGATGTGAAGGCAAAACTTGGTGTCATCCTCAGAGTTTAGGGAAGCAAGTGCGGGACCTTTGTTTTTTTAATTTTTTATTGGATATTTAATGTATTTACATTTCCCATGTTATCCCCTTTCCTGGTTTTCCCTCCAGAAACCCCTTATCCTAACCTCCCTCCCCCTGCTTCTATGAGGGTGTTCCCCCACCCACCCACTCCTGCCTCCTTGCCCTGGCATTCCCCTACAGGGCATTGAGCCTTTACAGGACCAAGGGCCTCTCCTCCCATTGATGTCCTACAATCCATCCTCTGCTACATATGCGGCTGGAGCCATGGATCCCTCCATGTGTACTCTTTGGTTGGTGTTTTAGTCCCTGGGAGCTCCAAAGAGTCCGGTTGGTTGATACTGCTGTTCTTCCTATGTTGGAGCATCTTTTGGGTATATGCCCAAGAGTGGTATAGCTTGGTCCTCATGTAATACTATGTCCAGTTTTCTGAGGAACCGCCAGACTGATTTCCAGAGTGGTTGTACCAGCTTGCGATACCACCAACAATGGAGGAGTGTTCCTCTTTCTCCACATCCTCGCCAGCATCTGCTGTCACCTGAGTTTTTGATCTTAGCCATTCTGATTGGTATGAGGTGGGATCTCAGGATTTTGATTTGCATTTCCCTGATGACTAAGGATATTGAACATTTCTTTAGGTGCTTCTCGACCACTTAGTTTCCTCAGTTGAGAATTCTTTGATTAGCTCTGTACCCCATTTTTAATAGGCTTATTTGATTGTCTGGAGTCTAATTTCTTGAGTTCTTTGTATATATTAGATATTAGTCCTCTATCAGACGTAGGATTGGTAAAGATCTTTTCCCAATCTGTCGGATGCCGTTTTGTCCTATTGACAGTGTCCTTTGCCTTACAGAAGCTTTGCAATTTTATGAGGTCCCATTTGTTGATTGTTGATTGAAGAGCATGAGCTCTTAGTGTTCTGTTCAGGAAATTTTCCCCTGTGCCCATGTGTTCAAGGCTCTTCCCCACTTTCTCTTCTATTAGTTTCAGTGTATCTGGTTTTATGTGGAGGTCCTTGGTCCACTTGGACTTGAGCTTTGTACAAGGAGATAAAAATGGATCAATTTGTATTCTTCTACATGCTAACCTCCAGTTGAATCAGTACCATTTATTGAAAATGCTGTCTTTTTTCCACTGGATGGTTTTAGCTCCTTTGTCAAAGATCAAAAGATCATAGGTGTGTGGGTTCATTTCTGGGTCTTCAATTCTATTCCATTGATGTACCTGCCTGTCTCTGTACCAATGCCATGCAGTTTTTATCACTATTGCTCTGTAGTACAGCTTGAGGTCAGGAATGGTGATTCCCCCCAGAAGTTCTTTTATTGTTGAGAATAGTTTTCGCTATCCTGGGCTTTTTGTTATTCCAAATAAATCTGAGAATTGCTCTTTCTAAGTCTATGAAGAATTGAGTTGGAATTTTGATGGCGGTTGCATTGAATCTGTAGATTGCTTTTGTCAGGATGGCTGGTTTTACAATGTTAATCCTGCCAATCCATGAGCACGGGAGAGCTTTCTTTCCTTTTGTTTTTTTCCATATCTTTTCTTTCAGGGACTAGACAAGGCTGCCCACTCTCTCCCTATCTGTTCAATATAGTACTCGAAGTCCTAGCTAGAGCAATTAGACAACAAAAGGAGGTCAAAGGGATACAAATTGGAAAGGAAGAAGTCAAAATATCACTATTTGCAGATGATATGATAGTATACTTAAGTGACCCCCAAAATTCCACCACAGAACTCTTACAGCTGATAAACAACTTCAGCAAAGTGACTTGACATAAAATTAACTCAAACAAATCAGTAGTCTTCCTCTACTCAAAGGATAAACAGGCTGAGAAAGAAATTAGGGAAATGACACCCTTCACAATAGTCACAAATAATATTAAATACCTTGGCGTGACTCTAACCAAGCAAGTGAAAGATCTACAGGACAAGATCTTCAAGTCACTGAAGAAATAATTCTAAGCAGACCTCAGAAAATGGAAAGATCTCCTATGCTCATGGATTGGTAGGATTAACATAGTGAAATTGGCCATCTTACCAAAAGCAATCTTAAAATTCAGTGCAATCCCCATCAGAATTCCAACACAGTTCTTCACAAACATGCAAAGAGCAATTCTCACCTTCATATGGAATAACAGAAAAACCCAGGATAGCTACAACAATCCTGAACAATAAAAGAACTTCAGGAAGAAACACCATTCCTGACCTCAAGTTGTACTACAGAGCAATAGTGGTTAAAAAAAAAAAAAAAAACCCTGCATGCTATTGATACAGAAATAGACATGTTGGTCAATGGAATAGAATCAAAGACTCAGAAATAGCCCCATGCACTTATGGATACTTGATTTTTCATAAAGAAGCCAAAAACTTACAATGGAAAAATGAAAGCATCTTCAACAAATGGTGCTGGACTAACTGGATGT
Source organism: Uromys caudimaculatus (assembly GCA_028551405.1). NCBI lineage: Eukaryota > Metazoa > Chordata > Mammalia > Rodentia > Muridae > Uromys > Uromys caudimaculatus. Next base: position 12,783,156 of record CM052713.1, read on the forward strand.
CTACATTTAGAAGGATGAAAATAGATCCATACTTATCACCCTGCACAAAACTCAAGTCCAAGTAATTCAAGGACCTCAACATAAATCTGGATACACTAAATCTCATAGAGGAGAAAGTGGGAAATACCCTGAATGCATTGGTACAAGAGACAAGTTCCTGAACAGAACACCAGTGTCTCAGGTTCTAAGATCAACAATTGATAAATGGGACCTCATGAAACTGCAAGATTTTTATAAGGAAAAGGACTGTCAATAGGACAAATGACAGGTTACAGATTGGGAAAGGATCTTTACCATCTCTACATCTACAGAGGGGTAATAAACAAAACATATAAAGAACTCAAGAAATTAGACAATAACAACTCAAATAAACCAATTTAAAAATGGGGTAGAGAACTAAACAGAGAATTCTCAGCAGAGGGATCTTGAATGCCCAAGAAGCACTTGAAATGTTCAAAGTCCTTGGTCATCAGGGAAATGCAAATTAAAACAACTCTGAGGTTCCATCTTACATGCATTAGAATGGCTAAGATCATGTGAAGTAAGTAGAACACTCCCCATTGCTGGTGGGAGTGCAAACTTATACAACCACTTTGGAAATCAATTTGGCATTTTCTGAGAAAAAAGGGAAGAGTTCTATCTCAGGATCCAGCTATACCATTCCTGGGCATGTACCCAAAAGATGCTCCAACATCCTTCAAAGACACTTGCTCAACTATGTTCATAGCAACTTTATTTGTAATAGCCAGAAACTGGAAATGACCTAGATGCTCCTCAACTAAAGAATGGGTAATGATGATGTGGCACGCCTGCACAGTGAAATACCATTCAGCTATTAAAATTAGTTTTGCAGGTTAATGGATGGAACTTGAGGATATCATCCTGAGTGAAGTAACCCAGTCCCCAAAGGACATGTGTAATATGTACTCCCTTAGAAGTGGATATTAGTCACACAGTACAGAATACTCACACTACACTCCACAGACCCAAAGGGCTAAACAAGAAGGAATGCCCAAGTGAGGAAGCTTGAATCTCACTTAGAAGGGGGAATAAAATATTCATTTGAGGCAGGGAAGCACTGGGAGGGGAATGGGGGATTCAGGATCCGATGTGGGGAGAGGCAGAAGAGATGGCTAGATGGCAATGAATGAATGGAAATCTGCAACTAATGGGGATGAAGAGGTTTGGGGCATCTCCAGCACAACACATGACCTGGGACAAGGGAGGCACCCAAGGATTAATGGGTGTGACATTAGCTATGACTCATTACATTGGGGATATTGAACGTGAAGAGGCCACCTCCTATATCCAGACAGGAACCACAGTGAAGCAATAGAGACATCAACTTACCCACAAAACTTTCAACCCAAAATGTATCCTATTATTAATCAAGGCACATAAGACGGAACAGAGATTGAAGGATTGGCCAACCAATAACCAGCCCAACTTGAGACCCATCCTATGGGCAAGCACCAATCCCTAACACTATTAATGATACTCTGCTATGCTTGCAGACAAGGCACCCAGAGCAAACAGTAGATGATGGAGCTTGAGGATTCTTATGCAACAATAGGAAGAAGGATTGTGGGTCCCAAAGGGGATAGGAACTCCACAGGAAGACCAACAGAGTTAACCAGCCTAAGACTCTTGGGGCTCTCAGAGTCTGAACTACCAACCAAAGAACATACATGGGCTGGACCTAGGCCTCTCCACTCAAATGTAGTAGATGTGCAGCTTGACCTTCATGTGGGTCCTGAACTATTAGATCTGGAGCTATCTCAAACACTGTTGCCTGTATGTGGGTGCCTAGTCCTGCAGTGACTTGATGTCTCAGGGTGGTTTGGTACACAGGGGAGGCATCCTTTTTCTCAGAGGAGAAGGGAAAATTCAGTTAGTGGAGGGGCTGTGTGAGGGCTAACATTGAGGAAGGGGGCTATTATCAGGATGGAAAGTGAATAAATAATAAATTAATAAAAATAAAAATACAGGTATGCAAGAAAACAAAACAAAGAAAGAAAAAAGACACACATCAATATGTCAGGCCTGGACATGAAATAATTTTAATTCTGAGTTGAAGTTTATATCCATTCATCACATTCCTTTAAGTGATCAAGAGTAAACTATAATACATTGTTCTTGTAATCACAAATAAAACAGTAAATTGATGAAAAGAATGTAACAAAGGAAACCAAAATAACAACAAAAAAAATTCCAGAAAGTTCAACACAGGAAAATTTAAAATACATACATGCATACATACATATATATATGCATACATACATACATACATACATGAAGAATAAGATCTTATGTTGTGTTCCAGACAATCCTGAAATTCCCCAGGGAGATCACAGTTTCACACTTACCCTGTCTAGGCCTCCAAAATACAAAGATACAGGCTCATGTCTCCACACCTAGTCCCTGACCTATATATTAACACTGCCATGTTAGGTTTATAATCCAACTTAATATTTTGTAGCATTTTACCCTCATTATATTTTAAAATATTATGCATGATCCTCAGGTCAGTAATAAGAAGTTAACATGCTAAAGTACTCTTTTATTAAATTACTACTCAGTATATGTCCTTGAATGGCTATCATTGTGTAACTCCTGCATTGAAAAATACTTACATTGAGTTGGTTTTTTCCTCAAAAAATGCATTAAAGTCCTTGCTACGGAAATTCATGACTATGAACTTATTTGGAAATAAGTCTTCACATTGACAAGACTGTAGAGTGGGCTCAGATCTGGTGTGGAAGATGTCCTTATAGAGAAGGAACATTCACAAGGACACACAGACAAGAATTGAGTGGCCACATTGCATTTCATCAGGAAGCAAGTCTCTAGAGGGCAGAAGAAACAAAGTTTTTACAGGTATCACCAATGGAACTTTTCTGCTTACATTGGATTTTGGATTTTCACAATCTAATAGACTCCACAACTATAAAGGTAAATTTTTGTTTGAGGTCACTCAGGTTTTGATCTACTTTTACTTATATCAGTATATATTTCTGATAGTTATATAAGTATTCTGAATTAGGTTTTATGGAAACCTAATTCATATCAGAACTGATGCTGACAAGCATTTATTTTATATAAAATATGTTAGTTGGTTTAATTAATTAATTATTTTCCCAAATTACCTGTTACTTGAATAGGTTGTAAGAAGGACTTCGTTGGGAGATTCTGCACTGACATTAAGGAAGATGTAAAACTGTATGGCCTAAAATCGTCTTGGTTTATAATTCTATAAAAAAAAGTTGATACTGAGAGCTATAAAATATTGCAGTAGACACTAAACCCATTTGTTCCTATTATTACCTGAGAAATGATTCTCTGTTTTACTTTGCTACTGATACCTTCACTCTCCCTCCTCTCCTCCAAATTCAGTCCTCCAAGCTCTGTATCAAACCACTGGCTGTGCCCCATTCCCTTCCTCTCTATGTTCCCATCTCCAGGATGATTACAGACAAGCAAATGCAAAGAAAGGAAGAATAACTCCACCACAACAAAATAACAGGGCTCAAGAAACATTGCTTATTAATAACTCTCAATGCCAATGGTCCCAATTTCCCAATAAAAAGACACAGACTTGCAGAATGACTCAGGAAACAGGATCCATGCTTAGCTGTATCTAAGAAACACACCTTGGAATCATAGGCATTATCTCAGGGTTAAAGAATGGAAAAAGATATTCCAAAGATATGGACCTTAGAAACAAAGTGGTGTAGCATATTGATATCTGACAAAATAGACCTCAAACAAAAGCTAATGAGAAGAGATGGGGCAGAAGATGTTACATTCATCAAAGAAAAATCCAGCAGGAAGATATCACAACTCTTGACATCTATGCACCAAAAAAAGGATACCCAAGTTTATAAAAGAAACACTACTTCAGCTTAAATCAGATACCCACACTTACACAGTAATAGAGGGTGACTTTATCCTCCACTCTCACCAATAGACAGGTCATCAAACAAAAACTAAATAGAGAAATCCTGGAGCCAACTGATGTCATAAACCAAATAGACCTAACAGATATTCACAGAATGTTTCACCCAAACACGAGTTCTATGAGGTGCTTTTTCTTAGAACCTCGTAGAATTTTCTTCAAAATCAGTGACATACTTAAACACAAAGTGAGTCTTAACAGAGACAAGAAAATTGAAGTAAAGCCCTGAAGTCTATCTGACTGCCACAGATTAAAAAACTGAAACAACAGAAAACCAGCAAACTCGAGGAAATTAAACAATTCACTACAGTGAAAGAAAAATTTTTTTTATTTTGAAAATTTGTTCAAACCAAAAACAATAAAAATTTAAAACCTTCTAGAATTGAAGAAAAAAGCACAACATATCCAAACTTATTGAACATAAGGCAGTTCAACAAGGCAAATAGCAATGAGTGCCTATATTTTAAAAAGAAGTTTGAGAAATTCATACTAGTAACTTAGCATCACATCTGAAAGCTCTAGAAGAGAAAGAACAAATAACACCCAAAAGGAGCATATGCAAAGAAATAGTCAAACTCAGAGCTCAAATCAATAAAATAGAAACAAACAACAACAAAATTACAAAGACTCAATGAAACAAGGAACTGGTTCTTTGAGACAATAGGATTGACTAGCCCTTATCCAAATTAACTAAAAGGCAGAGACAGACTATCCAAATTAACAAAATTAGAAATGAAAAGGGGGCTATAACAACAGACACCAAGGAAATCCAGGGAATCTTAGTGACATAGGTTAAAAACAAAAGCAAAAAACAAAACAACTACAACAAAATCGTACTTCACCAAATTGAAAATTTTAAAAGAAATAGATAATTCTCTTGATACATATCACCTATCAAAGTTAAACCAAGATCATATGAGCAATTTAAATATATCTATGAACTCTGATGAAATAGAAACAGTCATTAAAAGTATGGCCAGATAGTTTTAGCACATAATTCCATGAGACTTTCAAAAAAGAGTCAATGCCAGTATTCTTCAAATTGTTCCACAAAATCAAAACAAAACAAATATTGCCCAATTTTTTTTTACAAGGCCACAGTGACTCTGATACTTAAATCACACAAAGAACCAACAAAGAAAGATTATAACAGAAGAACTTCCCTTATATGCAGCCTTCCAGTTTACACCTGTGGCCCGCGCCACACGGCTTCATACCCAAATAGCGCAGGGAAAGAGCTAGCCTCCCAGAAGTGTGGACAAGCCTGTGAGCGGCGGTAAGGCCAGAGCCTCTGCTCAGAGGGACCTGCCTGGAACCCTTAGGACAGAGGGACTGAGCAGCAGCCTGGGACAGGAGCCTTCTGGTTTCTATCTGTGGCCAGGGACCTGAGCCTGTGCAACAGGGCTCCATAGCCAAATAGCACCAGGAGAAAGCTAGACTCCCAGGAGTGTGGACAAGCCTGTGAGCAGAGATAAGACCAGCACTTCTGCTCAGAGGGACCCACCCAGAACCTTCAGTACACAGGGACTGAGGAGCGACTTTCTGGTTTCCTTCTGTGGCTGGGAAGCTGATCCTGTGACACAGGGTTCCATACTCAAATGGTGACAGGAGAGAGCTGGTCTCCCAGCACACCTTCGAGCACAGGCAAGACCACCACATCTCTTCAAATTCCTGGATCAAGAGGGACCCTCGCAGAGACATCAGGACACAGGAACCAAGGAACAAACAGCTGGGGACAGGATCCTACTGGTTTCTGTTTGCACCCCAGAGCTGACCCTGTACCACAACTCTCCAAACCCAAATTTATCTCAGAGAGAGTTGGTCTTCAAGGAGTACTGATGCAGAGTCTTGCAGGAAGGACAAGCCACAGTCAGAGAGAGTAAGACCAGCTAACACCAGAGATAACCAGATGGCAAAAGGCAAGGGCAAGAACATAAGAAACAGAAACCAAGGCAATTTGGCATCATCAGAATTCAGTTCTCCCACCACAGCGAGCCCTGAATACCCAACACACCAGAAAAGCAAGACTCAGATTTAAAATCACTTCTCATGATGATGATAGAAGACTTTCAGAAGGAAATAAATAACTCCTTTAAAGAAATACAAGAGAAAACAGGTAAACAAATAGAAGTCCTTAAAGAGGAAACACAAAAATCCCTTAAAGAATTACAGGAAAACACAATCAAACAGGTGAAGGAAATGAACAAAACCATCCAGGATCTAAAAATGGAAATAGAAACAATAAAGAAATCACAAAGGGAGACAACCCTGGAGATAGAAAACCTAGGAAAGAG
>CM052713.1:12789904-12823103 GCA_028551405.1 Uromys caudimaculatus
ATACAAATTGGAAAGGAAGAAATCAATATATCACTATTTGCAGATGATATGATCGTATATTTAAGTGACCTGAAAACCTCCACCAGAGAACTGCTACAACTGATAAACAACTTCAGCAAAGTGGCCAGATATAAAATTAACTCAAACAAATCAGTAGCCTTCCTATACTCGAAGGATAAATAGGCTAAGAAAGAAATTAGGGAAATGACACCCTTCACAATAGTCACAAACAACATAAAGTATCTTGGTGTGAGTATAACCAAATAAGTGAAAGATCTGTATGACAAGAACTTCAAGTCTCTGAAGAAAGAAATCGAAGAAGACCTCAGAAGATGGAAAGATCTCCCACGCTCATGGATTGGCAGGATTAATATAGTAAAAATGGCTATCCTGTCAAAAGCAATCTACAGATTCAATGCAATCCCAATCAAAATTCCAACTCAATTCTTCATAGACTTAGAAAGAGCAATTCTCAAATTCATTTGGAACAACAAAAACCCAGGATATCAAGAAGTATTCTCAACAATAAAAGAACTTCTGAGGGAACCAGCATCCCTAACCTCAAGCTGTACTACAGAGGAGTAGTGGTAAAAACTGCATGGTATTGGTACAGTGACAGGCAGGTAGATCAATAGAATAGAATTGAAGACCCAGAAATGAACCCACCCACCTACGGTCACTTGATCTTTGACAAAGGAGCTAAAACCATCAAGTGGATAAAAGACAGCATTTTCAACAAATGGTGATGGTTCAAATGGTGGTCAACATGTAGAAGAATGCAAATTGATCCATTCCTATCTCCCTGTACAAAGCTCAAGTCCAAGTGGATCAAGGACCTCCACATAAAACTAGATAGACTGAATCTAATAGAAGAGAAAGTGAGGGAAAGTTTCAAACACATGGACACAGGAAAAAATTTCCTGAACAAAACACCAGTGGCTTATGCTCTATGATCAAGAATCGACAAATGGGACCTCAAAAAATTGCAAAGCTTCTGTAAGGCAAAGAACACTGTCAATAGGACAAAACGGCAACCAACAGATTGGGAAAAGATCTTTATCAATCCTATGTCTGATAGACGGCTAATATCCAATATATACAAAGAACTCAAGAAGTTAGACTCCAGAGAACAAAATAACCCTACCAAAAAATGGGGAACAGAGCTAAACAGAGAATTCTCAACTCAGGAAATTTGTAGGGCTGAAAAGCACCTAAAGAAATGTTCAATATCCCTAGTCATCAGGGAAATGCAAATCAAAACAACCCTGAGATTCCACCTCACACCAGTCAGAATGGCTAAGATAAAAAACTCAGGTGACAGCAGATGCTAGTGAGGATGTGGAGAAAGAGGAACTCTCCTTCATTTCTGGTAGGACTGAAAGCTGGTACAGCCACTCTGGAAATCAGTTTGGTGGACTCTCAGAAAATTGGACATAATACAACCTGAGGACCCAGCTATACCACTCCTGGGCATATACCCAGAAGATGCTCCAACATGTAATAAGGACACATGCTCCACTATGTTCATAGCAGCCATATTTATAATAGCCAGAAACTGGAAACAACCCAGATGTTCCTCATCAGAGGAATGGATACAGAAAATGGGGTACATTTACACAGTGGAATAAATACTACTCAGCTATTAAAAACAATGACTTCATGAAATTCGCAGTCAAATGGATGGAACTTGAAAATATCCTGAGCGAGGTAACTCAGTCACAAAAGAAGGAACATGGTATGTACTCACTGATAAGCAGATATTAGCCCAAAAGGTCAGAATGCCCAAGTTTCACTTAACAGTAACTGCTGGACTGAGAGTGAGGTCCCAGATGGAGGAATTGGAGAAGGGACTGAAGGAGCTGAGGGAGTTTGCAGCCCCATGGAGTGAGCAACAGTGTCAACTGGCCTGACCCCCCAGTGCTCCTGGAGACTGGACCCCCAACCAAAGAATACACATGGAGGAACCCATGGTGCTGGCCATATATGTGGCAGAGGAGGGCCTTGTTGGCCATCAGTGGGAGGAGAGGCCCTTGGGCCTGAGAGTGTTAGATGCCCCAGTATAGGGGAATGCCAGGGAGGGAAGACGGGAGTGGGTGGGTGGGTGGGGGAATACCCTCATAGAGGCAGGGGAAGGGGTGAATGGGACAGGGGGGTTTCCAAAGGGGAGACCTGGAAAAGGGAAGACATTTGAAATGTAAATAAAGTATCACAAATTAAATAAATAAATAAATAGATAGATAGATAAATAGATAGATACTTAATTTCTGAGACCTCTTTGGAGTCTCTGCCACATTATCACATATGATGGAGCAGTTGAAAAAGATTAATATGGGTTGCTTTCTTCTCTGCTCTAATATTTCTTTCTCTATAATTTTACATAGAAATCTGTGATTTCACTATATTATTTAAATAATCGTATTCTTTCAAAAAAAAACGAATTGAAATTTCAGAATTCCTAATTCTTAATTCCATTTCATGTTGGTGGACTCATAAAAACAGGTTTGAGGGACAAGCTTATGTGTGTAATAACCACGGTGGTGGTTTAGGACGGCAGACACGAACAAAGGGCTCCAGAGGTGATACGGTTGAGAGAGGATCGGTGGTGCGGAGAGGGAGACCAATTTAAAGTGAAGGTGTTTGGAGACGGGCACAGAAATGAGAGAAATGGTGAGAAGCATCAGTTTCTGTGATCCCTTGAGCAGGCTTTACTCATTGTGTGTATCCAATTTCTGTAGCTAATTTTTAAATGTACCTTCCTAAGAATGGCAATGTTGAACTCAAACTCGGGATGTTTGTTTGGTATGCAGCAGAAGTTTATATTTCACATAAGACTTAAGACTCTTGATACTATGACTGAATTGTTCCAGAGTGAAATTAAAATGGTGCTATGGGGTTGCAAAGTAAAAGAGATCACACACATGAGTCTCTGGGCCTCAAAGGCTGGTTCCTGCAACTTCCACCTTCTGACCAACACTCTAGCCATTCAGATGTTGTTTGTGCTATGCCTGTGGCACACTCACAGGCTCAGACCTTTGAGCACTTGGTCCTCAGATGGGGGCACTGTCTGGGAAGGTGGCATGGCTTTTCCTGGAGGAAGTATACCACTAGGACAGGCTCTGAGCTTTCATAGCATTGCCCACTTTTGCTTCTCATTTTCTGCTCTGCTTACTACTTCTATCTGTACCCATGTTCCCCTGATAGGATGGACTCTTATGCCTCTGGAACTGAAACCAGAATAAGCAGTTCGTGATGTTTATCTCATCAATACAGAGTACCTAATATGGAAGTAGGTACCAGAGAACAGGATTTTGCTCTTAAGAGCCTGATTAAATTTCTCAGAAGATTTTGGATGTTGTTAAACCTTAAACTCCAAAAACAACAGAATGCTGTAAGTTGAACTTAAAAGGTCACTTCTGCTATGTGCTTGGGAAGATTAGAGGGATACAGATGATGGAGGCCAGACCAAGGGTCCCAGAGGGAAATAATAACTATAACTAGGTTAGATAGTATGCTTGTGACATTTTAGCAATGAATCTAGCTGCCTTCTGTTTTTTTCCAACCATCTTGTCTGAGGCTAAATTAAAAATCAGTGCACTACTTTTTTGGTGGAGGAAATTTGAAAGACAGAGTAGCAGTGAATCTGTGGCATGATTTTTAGTAATGCCTATGGAGATCTGCAATGTCAAAGCAAAAGCAGGAGAAGAGGATATAGAATATATGCAGTGTGGGAGAAAATGTGGCAGGGAGCTTACTAGCCAAGGCTTCTGTGGAGAACCACTCACCCCCCTCGCGCGTTAAACAGGAGAGGCCTTCTGATTGGCATGGAACAATAGGGAAGGTGCTGCAAAGGCAGGAGCCCACCCAGCTGTGTTTCTGCTTTACTTTTCGAACTCATATGAACAAAGATCTGCTGCTGCTGAGGCTGCGGCTGCGGCTGCTGCCGTTCAAGGGCCTTGAGCCCATCCCAAGCAGGCAGCAGGCCATGGCAATGGCAACCAGGTCATGTTGAATTTAGAGGTATGAAGGATGCAACAGTGGGATGTCTTCTCATGATGTTTCAGGTAGCTTATGCTAGAGCGTGTGTGGTAGGGGAGTCCTGTGTAAAGGTCCTGAGAAGGCATAACATGAAGTTGTAAAAGCAAAACCTAGGTTGCAGTAGAGATCTCAGTTCAGATACTAGAGCAATGTGACATCTGGCAAGAAGAGCTGCATACAGGGAGTGGAGCCACAGAAGAGGGGAGGAGCATGTTTCAGGTAGAGAACCTGTCTCAGACATAGGACATGGTGTGACTGGATTTCCTGTTTTCCGAGCTGGGGTTTGATCTTGCATTAAGTCAGTACTTCCTCACTATGTCCCCAATGCTCTCTTTGCAATGGTATTCTGTGACATTGCCTGTTTGATGCATGACATTTGTCTATTGATTTAAAAGGGAGCTAAAATTAAGAGGTGCCCCCAAGTTTCAAGATAGCCTTTGGATTTGGACTTTTGAAGGATCAAGATGAAAATACGTCATAAAGTGACAATGATGACATATGAAGTTGGACTATTTGCATTGTAATATGGAGAGAATACTATGGAGTGTAGTGTGGTTTATTTTGTGTGCATGGCCCTTTAAAGGATCCTCAGTTGCTACTCAACTGGCTTTTTTAACCCTTAGGACTGTTTGACTCTATAATCTTCACTGTCAGTTGCCTCTTGGAATTCTGGGAACAGGTGAAGATAGAAAAACTCAGGAGAGGTTTCCGAGAGGGGGATTAGAGTCCAGGTGGCAGAAGATTAGGGTCAGAGAATAGGATCAGAGCAGACAGTTGGTGCAGAAGGAAAGAAAAAACAGTTGGTGGGCAGAAGAGATTGACTAGAGTGAAAGTAAGCAACCATTGAGCCAGGAGAAGCTGAGCTGAGCCAGAGAAGATACTGGTAGAAGACATTTGAAAGCGAACGCCACAGTGAGCAGACGTTGGTGACAGTTAAGTCAGAAGAACCTGAGCTGGACAGATAGCATTAAACAGTTGTTGCAGTTTGGAGCTGCTCATAATGGAAAAAGTGGGAGAAGGGACTGTTTAAACACACTGTTGGGGAACTGAGGGAGGATGAGCTGGGAAAAAGAAGGAGCAGGGCTGGAAATCAGGAGGAGGGATGGCAGGCTATTAAGAGAACTGATTACTGGTTGTAAGAAAAGGAAACATTAAAAAAAAAAAAAAACAAATAACCTCACACATTTTACAAATGGTGCCCAACATGGCAGGCTAGGCTGAAAGGGAAGTTTAATTTCAAGTACCTTAGAACAAAAGGCAGGAAAAGTAGGGATGGATACTTTGTTTCAAAAATCATCCACGTGTTTGCTGAGGCTGTTGTTGGGACATCTCCTGCCTGGTTTTCAGCATTTTTCCCTCCTTTTCTGCATTATGGGCTATTTTGTTTATAATAATGTTGAAAGACTGGCTGAGCCTAGATTATGGGCTACAATGGAGAAGTTGAGAATCAAAAAAATGGAGAAAATGGGAAAACAAGAGGGTTTATTCTCTCTTTTTTTCTGAGAAAGTAACAGTTGGCTGTGCAGCTAGAAAATTGGGAGTAGAGATAGACAAACTTGAAAAATCTCAAACACAATAAAAGGGAGGCGAGGTGTGAGGGTGGGTAGGCGGGTGGGTGGGTAAAGGGGGTTTGAGGTGGGGGGATGGAGGAAGGGGGGGTTGGTGGGGAAGCACCCTCTCAGAGGCAAAGGATGTGGATGGGGTGATGAACTCTAGAAGGGGGGACTGGGAAGGGGGTCAAATTTTGGAATGTAAATAAAATATTTTTTTAAAAAAAGAAAGGGGAGAACAAATAGGTTCATTCCCAGTGATTGAACCAGAGAGTAGGTGATTGCCCCAGGTAGAAAGTGAGAAAGGAACTGTGTGAGAGGGCAGTCAAGTCACAGAAATGGAAAAGCAGGAGGATGGTCAGATGAGACAGCCTTTTTCATACAGGGTTAAACTCACAGAACCTTTTGAGGACAGGCAGTCCTTGGTCACAAAATCACCAACAGAATTCTCAGTAGTTAGACAGTAGATGCCTGCTAATGGAGATTATCCATGAGGTCATGAAAAAATAGAATGGTATCCTGTAGAAATGACTGACCTAAGGTGTTTTAAAGAGTCAGTTATGTCTAATGGGATGCACTTGCCCTATGTAAAACAAGCCCTAAATAATCGGACTACTTAAAATAGAATTATTACCCAAAACTGGAGGATCCCCTAGTAACAGCTATACTAAAGGCTGCTCCTCAATTTCAGTGATTGTCATGCTGGAGAGAAGCAGCCAGGGATTTTTGGAACAGCACAATAGAATGAGGAAAATTAATACAGTGAGGAAGCAGTTAATAGGTGAAGTTGGCATGCTGGTATACAGGAACAGGTTCAATCTGAAGACACAATCATAGAACAATGTCATTCAGCAGCTTTAAGAGCTTGGAACAGAAGAGTCAGGAAAGAATTTCTCATTATTACAAAAATTATACAAGGCTCAGGGGAAGTTTTCACTGATTTTTTTTTTTTTTTTACAAAGATTAGTTTCAGCAGTGAAAACCATATCAGACCCTGATTCAAGACCAGTGCTAATTCAGACCACAGCATTTGAAAATGCAATGTGAAATGCAAAAAGGTTATTGGGGTATTAAATGCAAGGGCAGCACCTATGGAAGTGTGGATCTGGAAGATAAGCGATATTGCTTTAATCATGTATAATGTGATGATAATTGGGCAAGGCACACCTAAAGGTTTTATATCTCAAAATGCCATAAAGCACAGGATACCCACAATATACTCCACAGACCCAAAGAAGCTAAACAAGAAGGCAGGCCCAGGTGAGGAAACTTGAATCTCAAAAGGTGGAATAAAAGTCATAGGAGGCAGATGAAGGGAGGAAACTGGATAGGGAATAGGGAAGGAAATGGGGGCAGGGGGGTTAGGATTAGATGTATGGAGAGATAGGAAAGAGGGCCAGAGGGCCAGAAGAATGAATGGAAATCTGCAACTGGCCAGGGTTGGGGGGTATCTCTAGGATGTGCCAGAGACCTGGGATGGAGGAGGCTCCTAGAACCCAAAGGGGGGGGTGTGTGACCTTAGCTGAGATGCCTAGCAGTAGGGATATGGAACCTGAAGGGGCCACCTCCTATAGCCAGGCAAAACCCCCAGTAGAGGGATAAGGCCACCAACCTACCTACAAAACTTTTGACTCAAAATTTGTCCTGTCTACACGAAATACAGGGACAAAGATAGAATAGAGACTGAGGAAATGGTGGCCAACCAATAACAGGCCCAATGTGAGACCCATCCCATGGGCAAACACCAATCCCTGACACCATTAATGATAGTTTATTATGTTTGCAGACAGGAACCTAGCATTACTGTCCTCTGAGAGGCTATACCCAGCAGCTGACTGAAACAGATGGAAAGACACACAGTCAAACACTGGATGGAGTTGAAAGACTTATTGACAAGTTGGGGGAAGATTTGAGGGCTCCAAAGGGGGATAGGAATTCCACATGAACACCACCAGAGTCAACTAACCTGGACACTTTGGAACTCTGAGACTGAACCACCAACCAAAGAGCATACATGGGCTGCACCTAGACTTCCCACACATATGTAGCAGATGTGCAGCTTGGTCTTCATGTGGGTCTCCCAACAACTGGAGCAAGGACTATCCTTAAAGCTGTTGCCTATCTATGTAATCTGCTTCCCTTACCTGGGCTATCTTGTTTGGCCTCAGTGGGAGTGAATGAGCCTAACCCTGCAGAGACTTGATGTACCAAGGTGGGCCAATATATGGAGAGGGGGCTCTGTCCTATTAGAGGAGAAGAGGAGGGGTAGAGTGGAGGGCTGTGTAAGGGGGGACTAGGCAGTGATTGGAATGTAAAGTGAATAAATAAATGGAAAAAAGTTGGTCAGGGAGATGACTGATATTGGTTCAAGCCTGTATAATTCTTGATAATTGAGCAAGCCATAGTTACAGGTTTTAACTAAAGGTGTTTTAACTGTGGAAGTTATGGTCATTTTCAAGCCACCAGTGGTCTCAGACCTCAAATGCCCAGAGCTTTAGTTGTGGGAAATATGGTCATTTTCAAAGAAAATTGTGAACAGTACATCTCTAAGGGCAATGGTTTTTCTGATTATAAACAAGAAAGAAGGCCTAGGCTTCCAGGTGTGTGCTGGCAACGTAGCAAGGCTTGCCATTGGACCAATGAGAATAGGTCCCAGAGAGATATATCCAAGGCAACTTCTTGCCATTGGAAAATGAAATAGGTGATTAGCTTGAGTCCCCACAGCAAAAATGCAAGCCATTTGCCTCTTGTCAGACAGGAAATAACAAGCAGGCAGGACAACCTCAACTACATATTGTGCATCTGATGCACGCTACTGCAGGAAGTGCTGCTCTAGACTTGGTTATAGATAAACATCTTACACTATCTCAAAAAAGTTCAGTGTTATAAAATTACTGTGGTTTATAGTACTTTTCCCCTCAGGGACATTAGATATTGTCCTGGGAAAGAGTAGATTGAAAATCCAAGGATTCCTTGTGTATCCAGGAATTAAAGATGAAAATGTAAAGAAGACATTAAAGCAATGGTTTATGTTTACAAAAAGATATGCAATTGAACCTAAGTGATAGGACTACTCAGCTGTTACTGTTTTCCTATAGCAAAGGCAAAGCCAATCCAGTAGGAAAAAAAGAGTTTGGAAGTCTTGGAAAACGTGTTCCGGCAAACCATTGTTAATGATCAGAGCCCAGAATTAAATTTGCATGTGAGTAACATTGAAATAGGTTTTGTGGATGCAGTAATTGATATAACTATCATTTCACAAAAGTCTTGGCATTCAGACTGGCCACTTCAAAAGGTTTATACCCTGTTTCTAAGAATGGGAATGTTATCTCAGTATAAAGTGTGTGATGGTTTAAGTGCGTGTGACCAGAAGGTCAAATAAGAAAGTTAAGGCCTTATGTGGCTGACATAGCCATAAATTTATGGAAATGTGACTTATCACAGCAGTGGAGAACTAAGATTACTATTCTCTTATACAAAAGACAATCTCTAAAATAAAGGGTGAAATGGAAGATGCTTCTGGGTAAGTTATTCAAAATGTTATCCAGAACAACCACAAATGGTGAAAGTTCAAAAACAGACACAACAGAGATTGACTTTCCAAATTTGAAAGGGAATAGGCAGGATCTTCTGAAATTATACCAAGAGCACTACCCTTAAAATGTTTGGCTAATGAGCCCGTATGGAAAGATCAATGGCCCTTATCTTTAAAAAAAACAAAACAAAAACAAAAAAACAAAAAACAAAAAAACAGGCTTGCCAGGTCGATTAGTGCAATAAAATGATGAATTGACCAAATATTCATAGGAAATGTGTTAGAAGCCTCAAATTTTCATGTCAACAGTGAAGGCTTAAATTCTTTTCTCCCCCCTGGTAACAAGACAAGGAAATTTTATGAAAATGACCTACTTGCTCAGTTACCTGCTGGAAGTAAACTTAAGGGGGATCAAAAGAAATCAAATCTAGCAGAATTTGAAAAATTGAATGTTGTACATCATACCATTGATACATATTCAGGGTTTTAATGGCAACTGCTTTGTGTTCTGAAAAGTCTAATTCTGTCATTACATATTTACTGGACATAATGACTATTATGGAGACATATGTATGAATTGAGACTGACAGTGCCCCCATGATATCTCCAAGAACATGAAGCGATTCTTTACGTATTATAATATAAAGTACATTACAGGTATACCACAAAACCCTATAGGACAAGCAGTTATAGAAAGATCTAATTTCACCTTAAAATAAATGCTTATATAACAAAAAGGAACCAACCCATCCACAAAACTTTTGGCCTAAAATTTATCCTATCTAAAATAAACGCAGGGATGAAGCAGAGACTGAAGGAAAGGCCAACCAATAACCACCCCAACTTGAAACCCATCCCATGACCTTATTAATGATACTGTTATCCTTGCAGACACCAGCTTAGACTAACTGTCCTCTGAGAGGCTGTACCCGGCAGCAGACTGAAACAGATGCAGATACCCACAGTCGAATATTAGAGGTTAGGGACACTTATGAAAGAGTTGGAAGGACTGAAGGCCCAGAAGGGAAGGGAATCTCACAGGAAGACCAACAGAGTCAACTAACCCCTGGAAGCTCCCAGAAACTGAGCCACCAAACAAAGAACATACACAGTCTGGAGCGAGGCCCCAGCACATATATAGCATATATGCAGCTCAATTTCCATGGCTGCCTTCTCTGGCCTCAGAGAGAGAGTATGTGCCTAACCTGGCAGATCCTTGATGTGACAGGGTGGGGGATACTCAGAGGGGGCACACCTTCTCAGAGGAGAAGGGAAGGGGGATGGAGGGAGGGACTCTCTGAGGGAGGTACTGGGAGGAGAAGCAGCATTTGAGACATAAATAAATATGCCTAAAAAACAAAAAGGAAGAATAAAGACCACCCTCCGCCCCCCCATAGATAAGTGATGCTCTGCTAACTTTAAATGTTGTGAACATTAATGAGAAAGGAACAACAGCAGCTTTGAGACAATGGGTTATAAAAAAACTTGGAATTAGCCTATATACTGTATGGATAGGTTAACATTACAATGGGAGTTAGCAAATGCTTTGCATTAGGAGTGTGGATTTGTTTATTTCCATAGAAAATGAAAAGCTGTGGATACCAACAAAAGTAATGAAGCTCAGAGTTGAGCACAGGTAGTCTTCTGTAAACCTTGGCCACTGACCCAAAAATAACAAAGAAAAGAGTCTGACCAGCCGCTGTCTTTCCCTGCTAGCCAGAAAATCCCAGAAAAGAAATATTCAGCACCCAACCACTGACAGACCTATGAGCAGAACTTTTGCCTCCTGCAATGCAAAGCCATCTTCAATGCAGATCAACAACAGGCTTATGAGCAGGATCATAAAACAGATTGTGCTGAATACTGCATTCTGCATGCCCAAGTCAGGGTTGGCAAGCCAATGGTTCACAGAGCTGGGGAAGAGAGGGACTCACATGGTGCTAGAAGATTAGTCCAGGGTTATAAAAGTTTTAGGAAGCTGTACCCAAGTTACAGGAAGGAGAAGCACCATTGTTAGGTTCATGTCTCAGTTATGCTTCTGAGAGATCAAGAGAAAGGTCATGCCAGATGCCTGAAAAAAGCATTAAACAGAATGGAGAAGCAAAGAATCACAACAGTAGCATGTCCACAGGGAATGCCCATGAAAGCTTCAAAACTGCATGCTTAGTAGCTAAGACAAATGGGGGGGAATGTAGTGTGATTTATTTTGTGTGACTAGTTCTTTAAAGGATCCCCAGTGCCAGGAGCCATCAAGGAGAAGCTAAAAACTACCAGGTGATCTTCCTGAGATGGTTCCACCATGGACAATAAATAAAGTCAATTTGCTTCTTTAGGCAAGGCTGAGAAGAATTTCATTTTAGGAAAGGTACCTGCTATTGATATGCTTTTCCTGTTATTATTATTATGATTATAAAAATCACTAGTTATTAGCCTATCCTTTCGAGCAGATCTCTGCAGAACAACAAAGATGTACTGTCTTGTAGTGATGCTATATAGACAAATAGATGATTTCTTAATTTTTAATGATTATATAAGAATTTCTAGCCGGGCAGTGGTGGCACACGTCTTTAATTCCAGCACTTGGGAGGCAGAGGCAGGCAGATTTCTGAATTCAAGTTCAGCCTAGTCTACAGAGTGAGTTCCAGGACAGCCAGGGCTATACAGAGAAACCCTGTCTTGAAAAATCCATTAAAATTTTTTTCTAAAATTAGTAATTATTAAACTCTTTTATAATAGGACTGCTATTAAGTCCTCTCTGATAATCAAAACTGCAAGGAGAACACTGTCAGTCTTCAAGTGTCACTAGCTAATTGCTTCAGAGATAGCAAGAAGGCATCTACAACTTAGACCATATTCCAAGAGGTTGTAAAACCATTAACCAAAGGTCATAAAAGGGGAACTAACGATTTATTATAGGTACAAGAATAAAAGATAAAATATTGACTGGGTTTATCTATATGAAACTTAACACTTAATACTTTAGTCACAAAAAATTATGGTTTTTAACTTTCAATGAACCTGTAGAGCTAGTGACAGATGAATATTTAGCCAGATAATTACTCTTAATGGATATGCATGTAAACTTTCCCTGTTGTAAACTTCTCATTCAATTTATGATTTGAATTTATGTGTAAGCTTGTGGTGAACTTTTTACCATGTGATCATGAATTCTGAAAGATGTATAAGTGCTGAGGACAAAGGGGAGACAGAATTGAAGAACTTTTTAAAGAGAAGAACCTTTTAGAAGAACTTTCTTAGAGAACTTTCATAGAAAACTTTTGAGAGAACTTATAAGGATTAAAATCACTTTTCAAAGTGTCCCTCTTTTCTTTCTTTCTGCAACTTCAACTTGCAGGCTGGAAGTTAGAGCTGTGCAGTTCCTGTGGAGACAGAACAAAAGCTACTTTAATCTCCTGCTGTTTTACAGTGAGGGGCTAAACTACAGAGACTGCAGATTCTGATCTCAGAAGAACTCAGGCAGGTCAGCTACAGCAGCAAAGTGACTTAGACTTAAGATAGGTAGACATTTTATTATTAAACAGCAACCCTAAATATTTTGCAAGACCAAGTCTTGCCCCCACCAATGCTCTTTCCCCATGGCTTACCTCAAGAGGAACCAAGAAAGAAGACCCATGAGGCTGTCCCCTGGCACCCAAGATTCTAGTCAACTATCTTTTTAAGGAATGCTTAGCCTTATAACTGCTTGATTCTATGACCTTTACTGTTGGTTGCCTCTTGGACTTCTGGGTACAGGAGAAAATAGAAAACCCATCAGAGCTTGAGATGGGAATTAGGGTCCAGGTGGCAGAAGAGTAGGGGCAGAGAATCGGGTTAGAGCACACAGTTGGTACAGAAAGAAGATTGAGTAGGACTAAGGAAGAGAAGATGGACGGTGCACAAAAGAGATGGAGCAGAGTGAAAATAGGCAACCACTGAGCCAGGATAAGCTGAGCTGAGTCAGAGAAGATATTGTTAGGAGACAGTGGAAAGTGAATTGGGCTAGCAGAATGAGAAGACAGTTGGTGACAGTTGAGGCTGGAGAATCTGAGCTGGGCAGATAGCATTGAAGAGTTATTATAGTTTAGAGCTGCTAGTAATGAGAAAACTTGAAAAGGGGATTGTTCAAACACACTGTTGGGAAACTGAGGGAGGTACGGTTGGGAGAAAGCTTTTTAGGGACTGGGCCAGAAACTGGAAGGAGGACTGGCAGCAAGTTGAGAGAACTGATTACTGTTTGTAAGAAAAGGAAACATTAAAAGAAACTTTCAAAGAAAATAATCACACATTTTACAATGTAGTCTAGCCAATGGTGTGCTTTGACTAATTATGTCCCCAGAAGGCTCAGGCATTTGAACACCATTCCCTACTTAGTGTCACTGTTTACAGAGAGGTAATATGTCATTGTTGGAGGCATAGAGCACTGAAAGTCTAAAGCCTCACCTTACTTTCAATGCCCTAACTCTGCTTCTCAATTGAGGTGATAGACATGATTTCCAAGCTCAATGCTACAGCAGTCATTCTTTCCTTCCATGATGGAAACTTAACTCTCTGGAACTGTGAGCTAAAATAAAGTCTTGGTTATGGTGCCTTATCACAAGAATGCAAAAATAATATTGCTAAGTCTGTCATTCCAAGGTAATTATAATTAAATAATTTATGCAGCATCAGAGAGATGACTATGTATAACACTAGAATGTACTCTACCTTTGAGACTGATGCCACAAGAATAGATTTCTCAGATTTACTTCCTCTTCAGAATCAATGTTCTCATTCAGGGTTTGGCAGTGTAAGTGTTCCTGCCTGGATGGAAGGATATTCTGGGACTCAGAAACCCAGGAAATACACACTCTATACACACTCTAGAGGAGAAGGTGACCCTATGTAGGGGCATCCTGAGACACAGGAGCCCAGGAACCATGCATCTCTGAGAGCATGAATCCTTAGCTGAGGCTTTGCAGCTCCTGGGAGGGGGTTCACAGCTGATCTAAGGTACTCATTATCATTAGCCTCTTCCCCACCCACTTCTTTGCTTCTTCCGTTCTCTTCACTGCTACTTAGCTTCTTGTGAAGTGAGAGTCACAACTGTGTCCAGGGTGTGGAGGAACAAATCCAGGGGTAGCTGCCTCTGCTCCCTGGAGCAGACAGAGAACTGAACAAAGGGCAGGACTTATACAGGATTTATTAGGAGACAGAGGTTCAGTGCAGAGGTTTCCACAGAGAGGAATGGTGGGATTTCAAGTCCTGAGCTTGGGAGCTCAGGGATTGGTGACTTCCTGTTAAAGGATTGGTGTAATTTCCTGCTCAGGGGTTGGGATGAGAAGATCTTTCTGCCCATAGGTGGCTTTGGCTGAGGCACCTCCAGTGCTGAGCTGTATCAGGAGGCAAGAGAAGAAATGTCACAACAATGGACAGCTCCTGTAGTAGTACCTCATGACAGACTATAGACTGAAGTGGGGAGAGAAGGACTCATAACCAGGGCAGCTCTCTTGGGGTGGCATCTCATGGTAGCAGCAGGTTGAGGATGGCACCACCATGGACAGATCCTGTGGCAGCTACAGGCTGGGGCAGGAAAGAGTTGCCACTGTTTTGACAGGCTTTGTCAGTCTGATAGCTCCTGTGGAGAAAGGAGGGGCAGGCAGCCACTTTGACAGCTCTCCATTCAGGGACTACAGGAAGGATGTAATATTAGTGGATTGTCTGAATATCCCTTCCACATCAGGTCCTTATCTTCAGTAATAAAGAACCTTTCCTCTGTGGGAAAGCATATGCAGCTGTCACATTTACAGTCACATTTGCAGACCACCAGTATGAGTCTTTATAAAAACCAGAGCAATAATGGTGTGTGGTGGTTTGAATGAAAATGGTGCCCTTTAGTCTTCTGTCTTTGAATACTTAGTCATCAGGGAGTAGCACTATTTGGAAGAAATATAAGGATTAGGAGGTGTGGCATTGTTGGAGGAAATATGTCACGAGGGGCGGGATTTGCGGTTTCAAAGGTCCACATCAGACCCAGTTTCTCTCTCTGCCTGCTGCCCACGGATAAGGATGTATAACTCTCAGCTACTTATATATCATCACAAATGGCTGTATGCTACCATGTTCCCTGCCATGATTATAATGGCCTAAACCCCTGGAACTGTAAGGAAGACCCTATTTAATGCTTCCTTGTATAAAAGTTATGATTGTGTGGTCTCTTCACAACAATAGACTTGAATAAGACAGGGTGCCAGTGTGAAGGGTGAGATCTGGTGGTTGGGAGTAGATGGTGATTCAATTTGATTACTCTACATCTGTGCTTCGCTCCAGACACTCTCATGTTTCATGCTGGAAACTGGGAACATGTTTGAATTGGCTTTTCTTTTGCAGTGATTTGATGATCTAAACTCAATGTCTGTCTCAAGCCTGGACAATGGCCTCTTATATTACTGTTCTTCCTATGAACGACCTTCCTGAGTATGTCATTCTCATTTTCTATTGGATTCTTCTCATCTGATTGTGACCCTACTCCTACTTCCATTACATCCTGGGTTCTTCATAATGAGGCTTAAATAGATGTTCAAAGGTATCTTAGGGTTTTACTGCTGTGTACAGACACTATGACCAAGGCAAATCTTATGAAGGACAACATTTAATTGGGGCTGGTTTACAGGTTCAGAGGTTTAGTCCATTATCATCAAGGTGGGAAGCATGGAAGCACCCATGCTGCTGTGCAGGAGGAGCTGAAGGCCACCAGGAAAAGACTGCCTTCCAGGAAGCTAGGCCAAGGGTCTTTAAAGCCCACGCCCACAGTGACACACTTCTTCCAACAAGGCCACGCCTACTCCAAAATAGTGCCACTCCCTAGGCCAAGCATATTCAAATCACCACAATGAGTCCATTTCTAATTATATTTCTTTGACTCAGCCTTTCATTTCCTTCGTGTCTTCGTGTTTTCAGTCTTTGGGATAGGGTGATGCTGGCAGTGTTGGGAAGTCAAGGAAACCCCAATCTATCCTGCCTGTGATTTACCATGCAAGCCAACTGGGGTTTGTAGTTATTGAATTGGCAGAGGTGGGGTAACGACAATCATGATGACTGCCAAGTTTTATGAATTATTTAAGGTTTACTGTACTATCATTCTTGACCCTGAAATTATCAAATTGTTCTTATACAGGGCAAGTATCACTACAGAGAAGATGTTAGACATTCAGTGTGTCTACTTACAATTTGATGACCTATTTGCAATGGCATAGGCCAAAATCTGGGTCATTCTTTGACATAATTATTTGGATTATTGGATTAATACTTGGCAAAGGAAACAGTTTTATATTTAAGTTCCCGAAATGTAAATGAAAACATGCCGGATATTTAGATTATAAGAATGATCAGACTATAATGAAATGGCCATGAAATTATATTTGATACCAGTGTGAAGCTGAAGAAACTGAGTGAGGCGGAGTTGTTTGAGAAGGTAGATCGCAGAGAACACTGCACTCGTCTAGAAGGTAAATGTGGAGGATGCTGAACAGCAGAAGGAAATAGATTATATTTTTCTGTTGCTCTTTTTTTTTTTCCCTAGACGGGGTTTCTCTGTGTAGCTCTGGCTGTCCTGGAACTCACTCTGTAGACCAGGCTGGCCTGGAACTCAGAAATCCACCTGCCTCTGCCTCCCAAGCACTGGGATTAAAGGCGTGCGCCACCACCGTCCGGCTTTCCTGTTATTCTTTCAATGATTCCTCAAAACAACCTTGGGATATTGTTCTTAAGCGGTGATAAATGAGATAGCTAGTAGCTTGCCCAGAGAGTGAGGTGTTGTCTAATAGTCCTCCGCTTAGAGAAAAGAGTGAACAAAAATGCTTTACCATCCAAAGGCATTCCTGCTTAGAGGGACACAGAAGAAAAGCAAATGACGCATTCCAGAATCAAAGTAGGCAGATGACTATCCTCACAAATAATCAGGGAGGAATTTCCAAAGAGGTGACCTATGTTTGGGGCTGGTGTATCGAGAGGCTGGTGGACATCATAGCAGGTGCTAGTGCCCCTCTGAAATATCTGAATTAGGACAAAGCATCTTTTAACAGTTTTCTTTGTGTCTAATGGAGGCAGAAAAAATAATTTCAGTAGTCTAATGTTAAGTATGTTACATATTTCAAGTAGTTTAAATGTTAATAAATATGTCAGTTAAAGTTCTACCAGGTAATCTCATACACCTGTTCCCTTGGCTTTTCTGGGATTTACTCATTAAATAAAGTTATCTCATTGTTCATGCCACTAAATACAATCCTGGCTTTGGAATCTAGCAGTAAGTTGGCTACTTAAAACTGGATGAGTGTATTTTTTATATTAAATTTATTTATCCACTTTACAACCCAATATCAGACCCCCCATCTCCTCCCAGTACCCCATCATGTAAGTCCTTCCCAAATTCCCCTTAGAAGGAGAAGCCCCTTCTCTGTGTCAACCCTCCAAGACCACCCTAACTCCCCTGCCCCCCACCCACCCCACACATCAAGTTTCTGCAAGACTAGGCACATTCTCTCCCACTGAGGCCAGACAAGGCTGCCTAGGGGTGCAGGATCCATATGCAGGAAGGTAGGCAACAGGCTTATGGACAGTTGCTGCTCCAGTTGTTTGGTGGACCTACATGAAGACTAAGTAGCTCATCTGCTACAAATGTGCAAGGGGTCTAGGTCCAGCCTGTGCTCACTCTTTGGTTGGTGATTATCTCTGGGAGCCCCAAGGGTCCAGGTTAGTTGACTCTGTTGGTCTTCAATATTTGTTTTATTCATTCATAATATTAATTCCTCCCTATACAAAGAGTTCTCAACAATTCTGTACTAATACTATAGAATTCCTTCTTTCAGGAAGCTAGTGAAGCTCCTTTTTTTGTCCGTTTCCCTTTTATCTCTAATATCACAATGAGCTTTTCCATCCATCTGGCACATCTGAAATGCTACATTTGAGCCAAATATCACAGAAAAACTCAGTGTGTAGGGCATAGGAAGCCTCTTCAAAAGTAACAACATCACAGGACACTTAATACATTGCACACTTGAGAACTGAGGGTGTTTGGAAAATGTAACTAAAAATGGCTGTTAAGGATTTCTCTGCCAACATAATGATGTATGAAACTGTTGTAAGCTTTAATCTCCAGTTATCTAGACAAGTTAATACATAGTGTATAATATGATTGCAGTGTGTTTGCTTTCTCTCTGCACATATTTTAATGTGTCAACACAATTATGTCAACAACACAAAACAAAACAAAACAAAAAAACCCAGCCATGTGCTTGGCTCATGCCTGTATTCCCAGAGCACAGGATTCTGAGGCAGACAATTGAAAAGTTTTAAGGGCACCCTGAAATGCATAGCAATATCTTGTCCAAATACAAACAAGATAAAAAAAAGTCATAAATTGAATAAATACATCCTGCTTTCACTTATGTTTTGGGTTTTCCCTGTATTCTAACAGGGATAATAAACATTTCCAAAGAAGTGTATTTTTATCCTGTATAACTCCACTTAAAAACTTTCTGAAATATATTCAAATGTCTGTATAGGTGTGTTTCAAGGACAAAACAAACACCAGGTTTTATCATCTGTCTATCTTTACCAATTATTTATCTACCTACCCATCTATCGGTCTGTCTATCCATCTACCCATCTATCTAATACCTATTATCTAATATCTATCCAACTATTATCTATCATGTATTTGCCTTTTATATATCGATGTGTCTATCATATTTATATATACACAAATAATAAGAATGGGTCTTAATTAAAAGAAGGTGTGCTATACAGGAGACTGTCTTAGTCAGGGTTTCTATTCCTGCACAAACATCATGACCAAGATGCAAGTTGGGGAGGAAAGGGTTTATTGAGCTTACACTTCCATGTTGCTGTTCATCACCAAAGGAAATCAGGACTGGAACTCAAGTAGGGCAGGAAGCAGGAGCTGATGCAGAGGCCATGGAGGGATGTTCCTTACTGGCTTGCTTGCTTCTCCTGGCTTGTTCAGCTGGCTTTCTTATAGAGCCCAAGACTACCAGCCCACAGATGGTACCACTCACAAGGGGCCCTCCCCCCTTGATCACTAATTGAGAAAATGCCTTACCACTGGATCTCATGGATCCAGTTTCAGTTTCTCAACTGAAACTCCTTTCTCTGTGATAACTTCAGCTTGTGTCAAGTTGACACACAAAATTAGCCAGTACAGGAGACTTTGGACTAAGGAATGAGAAGGTAGAAATGTAATTATATTTTATCTCAAAAATAAAAGAGATCAAATCTGGGACTGCAAATCAAAAAGAAAGACAAATTCTCACAGATGCAACTTACTGGCTGGCTTGCTTCTCTGCAGTGTCTCTGTTCTAATGTCTTTCAGTCAATCAGAGCACAGTAAATAATACCCGAAGTTGTTTGCTGTAGCTTATTATTGTGATATCTTTTGTTTGCTTGTTTTTCATTGCTTTTGGGTTTTTTTGTTGTTGGTTTGGTTTGGTTTGGTTTGGTTTGGTTTGGTTTGGTTTGGTTTGGTTTGGTTTGGTTTGGTTTGGTTTGGTTTGGTTTGGTTTGGTTTGGTTTGGTTTGGTTTGGTTTGGTTTGGTTTCAAGACTGTTTCACCCTAGAGCATACTCTGTAGACCAGGTTGGCTTAGAACTCACACAGATCCTCTTGCCTCTGCCTCCTGAATGCTGGGGCTAAAGGCATGCACCAGTACTGCCTGGATTTCTAATTGCTATCCTATAACATGTATGACCTATCTACTATTTACATCGAGAACATAGTATATAAAATGCCACCAAATAAATGGAAGATTTTTCATTCAGAAAATATTTGAGGAGTGTGAATACTCTCCCATTTCATTTTTGTGATGAGCAAAGTCCTGGTATGAGTAGATATACAACCAAGATCCATCATGGACTCAGAGCCATGGCTGGATTTTCAGATCTGAGGAGCAGATATAATAAAATAAGAACATGAATACTCATTTTGAAGAAAGAATTTCTCTCTTTTTATTATCTTTAATCATTTTTTTACAGTTCAGTCATTATCCTCCCTCAGTTCCCCCTCTGACAGTTCCTCATCCCACTCCTCCTCCTTCCCCATCTCCAAGAGAATGTCCCCCCCCCCCACCTCACCAGGTCTTCCCACTACCTGGATCCTCAAGTCTCTCCAGGAATAGGTGCATCTTCTCTGACTGAGTCCAGACCGGGCAGTCCTCTGCTGTATATATGTTGGGGGCCTCATATCAGCTGGTGTATGCTGCCTGGTTGGTGGCTCAGTGTCTGAGAGATCCTCGAAGTCCAGGTTAGTTGAGACGACTGGTCTTCCTATAGGGTCGCCCTCCTCCTCAGCTTCTTCCAGATTTTCCCTAATTCAACCACAGGGGTCACCAGCTTCTGTCCATTGGTTGGGTGTAAATATCTGCACCTGACTCTTTCAGCTGCTTGTAGGGCCTTTTGGAGGGCAGTCATGATAGGCCCCTTTTTGTGAGCACTCCACAGCCTCAGTAATAGTGTCAGGCCTTGGGGCCGCCTCCTGAGCTGGATCCCACCTTGGGCCTGTCCCTGGACCTCCTTTTCCTCCATTGTATTCCCTGCAGTTCCTTCAGACAGGAACAATTATGGGTCAGAGTCAAGACTGTGGCATGGCAACCCCATCCCTCCACTTGATGCCCTGTCTTTCTTCTGGAGGGGGGCTCTAGGAGTTCCCTCTCCACACTGTAGGCATTTCATCTAAGGTCCCTCCCTTTGAGCCCCAAGAATCTCTCACCTCCCAGGTCTCTGGTGCATTCTGAAGCCCACCCCCCACAACTCCTACCTCCTGAGGTTGTCTGTTTCCATTCTTTCTGCTGGTCCTCAGGGCTTCAGTCCTTTTCCCCCACCCAATACCTGACCATGTTCCCCTCTTCTCCTTTCTCACCCAGGTCCCTCTCCCCTCCTCTTGTGATTGCTTTCTTCTCCCTTCCAAGTGGAATTGAGGCATCCTCACTCCGGTCTTTTGGCTTGTTAGAAGAATTGTGTTGGAATTTCAATGGGGATTGCATTGAATCTATAGATTGCTTTTGGTAGAATGGCCATTTTTACTGTTAATCCTACCAATCCATGAACTTGGAAGATCTTTCCATCTTCTGAGGCCTTTTTTGATTTCTTTCTTGAGAGATTTGAAGTTCTTTTCATACAGATCTTCCATTTATTTAGAGTTACCCCAAGGTATTTTATATGATTTATGACTATTGAGAAGGGTGGTGTTCCTCTATTTTCTTTCTCAGCCCATTCATCATTTGTATAAAGGAAAGCTGCTGATTTGTTTGAGGTACTTTTATATCCTGCCACTTTGCTGAAGTTGTTTATCAGTTTTAGAAGTTCTCTGGTTGAATTTTTGGGGTCGCTTATGTATGCTATCAAATCATCTGCAAATAGTGATACTTTGACTTCTTCTTTGCCAGTTTGTATCCCCTTGATGGCTTTGTCTTATTGCTCTAGCTAGAAGTTCAAGTCCTATATTGAATAGATACAGGGAGAGTGGGCATCCTTGTCTTGTCCCTGATTTTAGTGGGATTGCTTCAAGTATCTCTCTACTTAATTTCATGTTGGCTGTTGGTTTGCTATATATTGCTTTTATTATGTTTAGGTATGGGCTTTGAATTCCTGATCCCTCCAATACTTTTAACATGAAGGGGTGTTGTATTTTGTCAAATGCCTTTTCATCTAATGAGATGATCATGTGATTTTTTGAGTTTGTTTCTATAGTAGATTAAGTTAATGGATTTTCGTATATTGAACCAACCTTGCATCCCTGAGATGAAGCCTACTTGATTGTGGTGAATTATAGTTTTGATGTGTTTTTGGATTTGTTTTGTGAAAATTTTATTGAGTATTTTTGCATCGATATTCATAAGCAAAATTGGTCTAAAGTTCTCTTTTTTTCTTGGGTCTTTGTGTGGTTTAGGTATTAGAGTAATTGTAGCTTTATAGAATGAACTAGGTAGTGTTCCTTCTGTTCCTATTTTATGGAATAGTTTAAGAAGTGTTGGTGTGAAGGTTTTGTATATGCTTGGCCCAGGGAGTAGCACTATTAGGAGGTGTGACCTTGTTGGAGTAGGTGTGTCACTTTGGGTGTGGGCTTAAGACCCTCACCCTAGTTGCCTGGAAGTCAGTCTTCCACTAACAGACTTCAGGTGAAGATGTAGAACTCTCAGCTCCTTCTGCACCACGCCTGCCTGGATGCCGCCATGTTCCCTGCCTTGATGATACTGGACTGAACCTCTGAATGTGTAAGCCAGCCCCAATTAAATGTTGTTTTTTATAAGACTTGCCTTGGTTATGGTGTCTGTTCACAGCAGTGAAACCCTAACTAAGACAGTTGGTATTAGCTCTTCTTTGAAAGTCTGGTAGAATTCTGCACTAAAACCATCTGGCCCTAGGCATCTTTTGGTTGGGAGCTTTTTAATGACTTCTTCTATTTCCTTAGGGGATATGGGCTTGTTTAGGTAGTTTACCTGCTCTTGATTTAACTTTGGTGCACAATATCTGTCTAGAAAATCATATCTAGATTTTCCAGTTTTTGTTGAGTATACAGGCTTTTGTAATAGGATTTGATGATTTTTTGAATTTCCTCAGTTTCTGTTATGTCTCCCTTTTTATTTCTGATTTTGTTAATTTGGATGCTGTCTCTGTGCCCTTTAGTTAGTTTGGCTAGGGGGTTATCTATCTTGTTGATTTTCTCAAAGAACCAGCTTCTGGTTTTGTTGATTCTTAGTATAGTTCTCTTTGTTTCTATTTGGTTGATTTCAGCCCTGAGTTTAACTATTTCCTGCAGTCCACTCTTGTGTGTGTGTGTTTGCTTCCTTTTGTTCTAGTGATTTCAGGTATGCTGTTAACTTGCTAGTGTAATTTCTTTATGAGGGCACTTAGTGCTATGAATTTTCCTCTTAACACTGCTTTCACTGTGGCCCATAAGTTTGAGTATGCTGTGTCATCATTTTCATTGAATTCCAGGAAGTATTTAATTTCTTTATTTCTTCCCTGACCAAATTATTATTGAGTAGAGAGTTATTCTTTCTTCATGGTTATGTGAGTTTTCTGTTGTTTTTGTTGCTATTGAAGTCTAGCCTTAATCTTGGTAATCTGATAGGATGCATGGGATTATTTCAATCTTCTTGTATTGGCTGAGGCTTGTTTTGTGACCCATTATATGGTCAATTTTGTACAAGGTACCATGAGAAGTTATATTCTTTTGTTTTAGAGTAAAATGTTCTGTAGATCATCTGTTAAATCCATTTGTTGCATAATCTCTATTTATTTCACTGTGTTTCTGTTTAGTTTCCGTTTCAATGACCTGTCCATAAGGGAGCGTGGGGTGTTGAAGTCTCCCACTATTATTGTGTGGGATTCAATGTGTTCTTGTGCTTTAGTAAAGTTTCTTTTATGAATGTGGGTGCCCTTGCATTTGGGGCATAGATGTCTCAGAACTGAGACTTTCTCTTGGTGGATTTTTCCTTTGATGAATAAGTGTCCTTCCCCATAATCACTTGCTAACTTTTGGTTGAAAGTATATTTTATTGGATATTAGAGTGGCATCTCCAACTTGTTTCTTGGGATCATTTGCTTGGAAGATTTTTTTCCAGACTTTTACTCTGAGGTAGTATCTGTCTTTGTCTTTGAGGTATATTTCTTGTATGCAGCAAATGCTGGATCCTGTTTGCGCATCCATTCTGTTAGCTTATATCTTTTTATTGGGTAATTAAGTCCATTGATGTTGAGAGACATTAAAGACAGATGATTGTTCATTCCTGTTATGTTTGTCATTGTAGGTGACATTATGTGTATTTGATTCTCTCCTTTTGATTCTTTTTGTGAGATATCTCGTTTTTTTGTTTTTTTTTTTTCTTTAGGTATTCTCCTTGAGTTGGAATTTTCCATCTTGAATCCTCTGTAGGGCTGGATTGGTAGATATTGTTTAAATTTGGTTTTGTCCTGGAATATTTTGGTTTCTCCATCTATGCTGATTGAAAGTGTTGCCCGGTATGGTATCCCAGGCTGGCATTTGTGTTCTCTTATGGTCTGCATGACCTCTCTCCAAGCTCTTTTGGCTTTTGGGATCTCTGTTGAAGAATCTGGTGTAATTCTGATAGGTCTGCCTTTATATGTTACTTGGCCTTTTTCTCTTACAGCTTTTAATATTCTTTCTTTGTTTTATGCATTTAGTATTTTGATTATTATATAATGAGAGGATTTTCTTTTCTGGTCCAATATATTTGGTTTTCTACAGGCTTCTTGTACATTTATGGCCATCTCTTTCTTTAGATTAGGGAAGTTTTCTTCTATGATTTTGTTGAAGATGTTTTCAGGTCCTTTGAGCTGGGAATCTTTGCTCTCTTCTATTCCTATTATTCTTAGATTTTGTCTTTTCATTGTGTCCTGGATTTCCTGGATGTTTTGGGTTAGGAGTTTTTTGTTTTGAATTTTCTTTGACCATTGTGTCAATATCTTCTAAGGTATCTTCTACACCTTGGATTCTCTGTTCTATCTCTTGTATTCTGTGGTTTATGCTTGCATCTGTAGTTCTTGACTTCTTTCCTAGGTTTTCCATTTCCAGGGTTGCCTCCATTTGTGATTTCTCTATTGTTTCTACTTCCACTTTTAGGTCTTGGACTACTTTGTTCAATAACTTCACCTGTTCAATTGTGTTTTCCCATATTTCTTTAAGGGATTTATTTGTTTCCTCTTTAAATGCTTCTACCTGTTTACCTGTGTTTTCCTGTATTTCTTTCAGTGAGCTATTTATATCTTCCTTAAAGGAGTCTATTATCTTTATGAGGTAGGATATTAGGCCAGTATCATGATTTTCAAGTGTGTTGGTGTATCAAGGGCTTGCTGTAGTAGGAGAACTGGGTTCTGATGGTGCCAAAGTATATTGACTTCTGTTGCTTATGGTCTTGTGTTTGCCTCTTGATATCTGGTTATCTCTGGTGTAAGCTAGCCTGGGTGTCTCTGTCTGGAGCTTGCCTCCTGTGTCCCTGGGTTGCTATAGGTCTCCTAGGAGACTTGTGGCCCTGACTGTAGCAGACCTCTTGGGAGGTCTTCAGATTGTAGAGTCTTCAGAAGAGCACAAAAGCTGGTGATCTTCCCTGGCAGAAGGGGAGTGGAGTTTTGGGGGAGGGTGTAGAGGGTTGATAGGTCCCGAGTCCTCTGGGCCCTCGGTGTTCCTGGCTGCTTGGTTGTTTTGGAGGGTCCCTTACCTGTTGCCCTGTGTGCAGAACTCCTGGGAGGCCTCAGACTGTGGGGTCTTCAGGGGAGCAGTCAAGCTGGTGATCTGCCCCAGTGGAAGGCATAGTCTGGAAGGGGAGTATAGTTCATGGGGGTTGGGGGAAGGGGATAGGTCTCCAGTCCTCTGGGCTCCTCAGGGTTCCCAGCTGTTACAGTTGTTTGGGAGGGTCCCTTACCCAGAAAATAATTTAACAGTTTCCTTTTGTACATTCACAGGGGTAGAAAAATGTATGATGACTCCTTTTTAGTGCAATGTAGAAAAGTTCACATTTTTCTCTTTAAACAGACATTGTAAATGAAGAGATACTATATACAGAAATTTATACCTGGTCAGAAAAATGAATATGGAGTATCCAGCCCCACCTAGTATAAGCACAGTGTGACCTTTTTACTTAAAAGTTCAGGAAATTTCCTTGGAGGAGAAGGAAAGATTATAAGAGTCAGAGAGGAGCAGGCTGTGTGAGAAGAGACAGAAGCTTTTGTATGCCAGGGAAGCTGAAGCCACAAAAGGGAGAAGACAGGAGAGAAGCCCAGAGGGCCAGGAGAAGGAATGGAAATAGGCAGCTTCAGGGAGGGGAATGAGGGAGCAGGGGAAACCTCTAGAAGCCACAGGCAATTAAGGTTACAGAGAATGGGAGAATCAACCTTGCTCTGAGATGAGCTTCTGAGAGGTTATCCAATGCCAAGAGGACTGTGTAAACAACAAACACATGATGAAACTCACTAGGCTTAGAAAGGTTTATATGCATATAAATGTAAGAATAATTGTAGAAATAAAATTAATGTATTTGAAAGGGAATGTGGTGCACATGGCAAGAGTCCAAGGACCCAGAGAGCGAGATTGAAAAAAATGATATAAATCCAGTACTCATATAAATTTTAAAAACAAAACAGAAAGATACCAATAAGAAATGGAAATTATATTGCTGTTGCTGAAGCCATCATAAAATTTGGACATGAAACTCTGAGGATGTGAGCTGGGTCTGCCCTGAAAGCCTCCTCTGTTTACACTTTCCATGGCCCTGGGCATTCATATACAAGCTTCTGGAGAATTGATATACTCAGTAGTTCACTCAGCCAAAGGCCTATGAACCACATGGATGACCAGCATGTCAGGATATCTGTAAGGCTGCAATCATAGCACTTGCATCTTGGTGGTACCCAATGGCTGTCTAATTGGAAGGAAGGTCTGATACACAAGGGAAAATGTTCCTGGTACTGTAAACAGCCAACTCGATGCAGCTAATGTAGTCATGGATTCTAGAGGAGAACATGCTGCTATTTTCCTAAACTAAAACAATTTATTCCTGATTTCTAAACATTTTTTAAATCCACAGATTAGTATAGATGTCACCCCATCATCAGAAATGTCCCCCTCTGTTGCAGCAGGAACAGTTACAACTAGTCCAATGTAGAAAACAACTGATTTGTGTGGGACCCAGCACCAATGGGTACATCTACAACACAACTCCTATGGCTAAGGCTACTGGGAAACTGTAGAAGAGAGGGAAATAGTGCGAGAGCCAGATAATTAAAAATATTGCTCTGAGATTGTCAGATATATATTTAAACTTATGAAATCACAGCTACTACATGACTGCCTAAAAATTAGAAATTTAGCAGTTTATATTTCGGTGTGATGCTGGCAAATCTCATGAGTCCCAACAATTATATGAATGAAAAGCCATTAACAACTCCTGGGAGTTGTTAGCATTCCCCAGAGGTGA
The DNA here is from genome assembly GCA_028551405.1 of Uromys caudimaculatus. NCBI lineage: Eukaryota > Metazoa > Chordata > Mammalia > Rodentia > Muridae > Uromys > Uromys caudimaculatus. The sequence goes on from CM052713.1 coordinate 12,817,008, forward strand.
GATCTCAGATTGGTTATCAAATACCAAGTGCTTGGTCCTAGAATCACAGATAAGCAGGCAATAGTGAAGAGAGTAAGCAGATTGTATTTATATGTTAATTTGTATGTATAACAAAAATGGCTAAAGATGATGAGGCTCTTTTTATGGGAAGGAGACTAAATGCTTGCTGGGTAGAATGGAGGATTATGAAGGAGAAATGTCATATTTTAGTTAAGTATTAAAAATGAATTACTAATTACAAAAACAATTACCAAAAATGTCATCTACTGCACTAGAGAAAAGACTCTGAAAATATTCCTTAAATGTATGGAGAAACATCACATAGGATATTTGCTTTAATGATGTCTAAGCGTAAGACTAAACATTGAAAACTTAGGGTTATCTTTTTTCTTTTATTAATCATTCCATTTGTTTGCATCTCAAATGATACCCCACTTCCCAGTTACCCCTGCACCACCCCCCATCTCATATCTGCCCTCACTCTCCCTTTTGCCTGTATGAGAGTGCTCCCCCACTCCCCCACACTCTCCCACCCCACTGCTCCAGCTTCCCCCTACTCTGGGGCCAAGGGCCTCCTCTCCCATTACTGTCCGGCAAGGCCATCCACTGCTACATATGTATCGGGAGCCAAAGATCTCTTTAGGTACACTCCTTGGCTGGTGGTCTAGTCTCTGGAAGAACTGGGTGGTCAGGCCAGCCTATGCTGTTCTTCCAATGGGGTTGCAATCCCCCTCCACTCCTCCAGTCCTTCCGCCAGCTCCCCCACCAGGTTCCCTGAGTTCAGCCTGATGGTTGGCTCCAAGCATCCGCCTCTGCATTGGTCAGTTGCTGGTCGGACCTCCCCAGGAACTACCACACTTAGTTCCTCTCCACAAGTGCCTCTAGGCCACGACAACAGTGTTGATTTGATATCTGCAGACATGATGTATCCCCCAGGTGGGGCTATTCCCGGGTTGGCCCTTCAGTCTCTGTTCCATTTTTTCTCTCTGTTCTTCCTTTGGACAGGAACATTTCTGGGTTAAAAAAACTTTGAGATGGGGGTGGCTCCATCCCTCGGCCAAGGGCCGTGTCTATCTACTGGAGGTGGTCTCCACGGGTTCTATTCCCCCTTCTCTGTGCATTACAGCTAAAGTCAACCCCGTTGGGTCCTGGGAGCCTCGCGTTTCTCTTGTGTCTTGGACCCTCAGTGGCTATCCTAGGTTCCCCATCCCCCTGCTACCTATTATTTGATTTCCTGACCCTCTGTACCTCTCACATCTCGAGATTCTGATAGTGCCACCCTTATTTCCCCCTACTCCTTTCTCCCTCCCTTGTCCCCCTCTCCTTCCATCTCCCACAATTGTCCTGTTCCCCCCTCAATGTAGAACTGAAGCATCCATCCCCTGATTTTCTTTTCTTCTACGCTCCATATGGTCTGTAGGTTGTACCATATGCATTGTGAGCTTCTGGGTTAGTATCCACTTATCAGTGAGTACATACCATGTGTGTTCTTTTGTGTCTGGGTTACTTCACTCAGAATGATATTTTCTAGTTCCGTTTGCCTGTGAGTTTCATGACGTCATTGTTTTTTAATAGTTGAGTAGTATTCCATTGTTTCCAGCTTCTGGCTATTATAAATATGGCTTCTATGAACATAATGAAGCATGTGTCCCTGTTACATGTTGGAGCGTCTTTTGGGTATGTGCCCAGGAGTGGTAAAGCTGGGTCCTCAGGTAATACTATGTCCAATTTTCTGAGGAATCGCCAGACTGATTTCCAGAGTGGTTATCTTTTGAACCCTCACACTTACCTAGGAGTGGGCATGGTGCTTCTCTCTGGTCAGAAGAGAACCACAGCTGGTAATCCTCAACATTCTGAGAGACAAAAGAGACAAAAGTCACACAGAACCTTTCCCAGGAGGTGCTTGAAATGCACACTTATTTCCATATCCATGTCTCTAATGCTGAAAAATACTGTGGCCAGCAGAATTCTGCTGTAAGAGGTGGTGCTAAATGCCACTGGAAGTTAAGACCAGTGATTTCAGAGGCCTTTGTTCCCTTTCTGAGTCTGCAGAGACACAAAGGTCCCTGACTTCTCCTTTCTGGGAGACACAGATCTGAGAAGCCAGAAAGCAATATGGCTGTCAATATTTTGTGACACCTGGAGTTTACCTCATTTCCTGTCCCTAAGCAAGAAAAATGCATGTAAAGAATTCTTTCACTTATTTTCCTATATTGGAAAACACTGAGATTAGTCATTTTTCCTTGTCTAGAAATTATTGTCCCAAGAGTCACAGACTCACCATAACTATGATGACCAAGCCCTGGTAACCTTGAGAACCTTGTACCTTTAGCAAGCCTGAGCAAAAGAGACAAAGGGCAGAACACCAGGAGGTGACTAGAGGGTAAGATCAGTGTCTGATTTTCTTCAGAAAGGCCTGATTCTCAGAGGTAAGGTACAGGGGTCTAATCTGGAAAACAGACCAAATGCAGAAATCAAATTCCACAGTAACTATATACAGCCTGGATCCATTTGAAATGGGCAAATGTAGATTACATAGAATCTATTGAATTATGTCACAGCTTCACTGGAGAGAAAGTAACATGCCTCAGCAGGTATTATTGTTTATTAATATATTAATAGTTCTGATTCCTGATTAAAATTATGACTTTCTCTGCAGAGTAAGGACACAATTAGAAGAACTAGCAAATGGAACTTCACACAGAGCATGCAAGAACATACATATGGGCACAGACACAATATCCTCTAAATTGTTGCAGAAACAAAGATATTATGAAATCCTTTTCTGTAACATTTTAATAAAAATATTTGAATACCACAAAGCATGTATATGAACACAAGCAAATAATCATGACTGTTTTAAATAGTGCTTTTCTTGTTGATGAGACTGAACCATTTAAATAAGCATACAAATTCACAAATGTGTTAAGAAGCTCATATATAATAAGGCAAATATAGACAAAGCCACAGTCAGCATTATCCTAAAGGGAGAAAAGAGACACAAACACAACTGAAGACAGGAATCATGCAGGATTGGGTACTATCCACATTGCTTTTCAATACAGTGTTCAAAACACTAGCTGGAACAATAAGTCTAGAGAAGAAAACCAAGGGGACATATAGAAAAAAGTCCTATATGTAAATGTTATAGTATTGTACACAGAGATCCCAGTAATTCCACCAAAAAAAGTGCTAAAAACTATCAACAAATATAGCAAAGTGACAAAATGCAAAATCAACTTACAAAAATGAGTAGCCTTTCATACACTAAAAGCAAACATGCTGAGAAAGAGATCATAGACATACTCCCATCTAAAATATACTCTAAGATACAAAATTCCTTGGGATAAACCTAACAAAGGTTAAATACCCCAAATGAAACCATAAGTATCTGAGAAAAAGATTGAGGAAGGCATTAGGTAATGGAAAGATCTCCTCTGCTCATGAACTGGTAAAATGAATATTGTGAAAATAAACATTGCACCCCAAACAACTTACAGATTCAACATAACCCCAATCAAAGTCTCAGAAAATTTCTCACTGAAATACAAAAAATACTAAAATACATAGAAATTACAAAAAAAAAATCCTGTATAAGAAAGTAATTCTGATTTGCATTTCCCTGATGACTAAGGATGTTGACTATTTCTTTAGGTGCTTCTTAGCCCTACGAATTTCCTCAGTTGAGAATTCTCTGTTTAGCTCTGTTCCCCATTTTTTGATAGGGTTATTTGGTTTTCTGGAGTCTAACTTCTTGAGTTCTTTGTATATATTGGATATTAGCCCTCTATCAGACGTAGGATTGGTAAAGATCTTTTCCCAATCTGTTGGTTGCCATTTTGTCCTATTGACAGTGTCCTTTGCCTTACAGAAGCTTTGCAATTTCATGAGGTCCCATTTGTCTATTCTTGATCTTAGAGCATAAGCCATTGGTGTTCTGTTCAGGAACGTTTCCCCTGTGCCCATGTGTTCAAGTCTGAGATTTCACCTCACACCAGTCAGAATGGCTAAGATCAAAGACTCAGGTGACAGCAGATGCTGGCAAGGATGTGGAGAAAGAGGAACACTCCTCCATTGCTGGTGGGATTGCAAGCTGGTACAACCCTCTGGAAATCAGTTTGGCGGACCCTCAGAAAAATGGACATAATACTACCTGAGGACCCAGCTATACCACTCCTGGGCATATACCCAAAATATGCTCCAACATGTAATAAAGACACATGCTCCACTATGTTCATAGCAGCCATATTTATAATAGCCAGAAGCTGGAAACAACCCGGATGTCCCTCATCAGAGGAATGGATACAGAAAATGCGGTACATTTACACAATGGAGTACTACTCAGCTATTAAAAACAATGACTTCATGAAATTTGCAATCAAATGGATGGAACTTAAAAATATCATCCTGAGCGAGGTAACTCATTCACAAAAGAATGAACATGGTATGTTCTCACTGATAAGCGGATATTAGCCCAAAAGTTCGGAATACCCAAGTTTCACTTTACAGTAACCACTGGACTGAGAGTGAGGTCCCAGATGGAGGAGTTGGAGAAGGGACTGAAGGAGCTGAGGGAGTTTGCAGTCCCATGGAAGGAGCAACAGTGTCAACTGGCCCGACCCCTCCCCTCCCCCCCCCCCCCGTCCTCCTGGAGGCTGAACCACCAACCAAAGAATACACATGGAGGGTCCCATGGCTTGGACCACATATGTGGCAGAGGAGGGCCTTGTTGGCCATCAGGGGGAGGAGAGGCCCTTGGGCGTGAGGGTGTTAGAGGCCCTAGTAAAGGGAAATGTCAAGGCAGGAAGATGGGAGTGGGTGGGCGGGTGGGTGGGAGGTGGAATACCCTCATAGAGGTGGGGGAGGGGGAGGGGATAGGGGATTTCCAAAGAGGAGACCTGGAAAGGGGGAAACATTGGAAATGTAAATAAAGTATCAAAAAAATAATTTAATTTTAAAAAAAAGTAATTCTGAGCACAGAGGACAATGATGGAAGGTTTACCACGATCATTCTAAGATGTATTAAGAGAATGTATAGTAGTGGCAAAAACAAACATATCGACCTGTGCAGCAAAAACAAAGACCCCAGCATGAGCACATACAATTACAGCCATGTGACAGCTGACAAAGATGGTGAACACTGTATGTGCATGCATAATAGTGAAACTAGAATCTATCACTCTGTAAAACTATATTAAGTGGATTAAAGATCACAATGTGAGATCTGAAAGCCCAAAACCAGTAGAAGAAAACATAGACAGCGCCTTGTGATGTTGATGTGGGGAAGGGCTTTCTGAATAGGACTCCAGACCAGGAGATGAAGACAACAGCTGACAAGTGAGACCTCACAAACACGAAAAACCGCTGTGCAGCTTAGGAAGCCAATTGAGTGAGAGGAAGCCCACAGAAAAGGAGGGAGTCCTTGCCAGGAATATTAAGGAAGATTAATATCTAGGCTATAAAAAAGTAAAAAAACAGAGTCAAAAAACCCACAGATGACACAATTGAAAAAAAAATGTGATATAACTGAACAGAGTTCTCAGAAGAAAAAAAATGGCTAAGAAATATTTCAAAACTTGTTCATCATCCTTAGGAAGTTGGTAAACACAGAGAAGTCAACTTTGAATTTTCTTTTTTTTTTTTTTCTTTTTTTCTTATTTTTTTTATCTTTGGTACTTTATTTACATTTCCAATGTTTCCCCTTTTCTGGGTCTCCTCTTTGGAAACCCCCTATCCCCTCCCCATCCCCACCTCTATGAGGGAATGCCACCTCCCACCTACCTGCCCACCCATCCCCATATTCCCACCTTGACATTCCCCTTTACTGGGGCCTCTAACATCCTCAGGCCCAAGGGCCTCTCCTCTCTCCCTGATGGTCATCGAGGTCATCCTCTGCCACATATGTGGTCCGAACCATGGGTCCATAGATGTGTATTCTTTGGTTGGTGGTCCAAACTCCAGGACGACTGGGGGGAGGGTCAGGCCCATTGACGCTCTTGCTCCCTCCATGGGGCTGCAAATTCCCTCAGCTCCTTCAGACCTTCCTCCAGCTCCTCCATCAGGGACCTCACTCTCAGTCCAGCGGTTACTGTTAAG
>CM052713.1:12831179-12845595 GCA_028551405.1 Uromys caudimaculatus
TGTGACGGGACAAATTTCTTTTTTGGTCCAATCTATTTGGAGCTCTGTAAGCTTCTTGCATATATATGTACATCTCTTTCTTTAGGTTAGGGAAGTTTTTTTCTATAATTTTGTTGAAGATATTTACTGGTCCTTTAAGTTGGGAATCTTCACTCTCTTCGATACCTATTATCCTTAGGTTCTGTCTTGTCATTGTGTCCTGGATTTCATGGATGTTTTGGTTAGGAGCTTTTTGCATTTTGTATATTCTTTTATTGTTGTGTCAATGTTGTCTATGGTATCTTCTGCTCCTGAGATTCTCTCTTCTATCTCTTGTATTCTGTTGGTTATGCTTGCATCTATGACCCCTGGTCTCTTTCCTAGGTTTTCTAACTCCAGGGTTGTCTCCCTTTGTGATTTCTTTACTGTTTCTATTTCTGTTTTTAGCTCCTGGATAGTTTTGTTCATTTCCTTCATCTGTTTGATTGTGTTTTCCTGTAATTCTGCCTGTTTGATTGTGTTTTCCTGTAATTCTTTATGGGATTTTTGTGTTTCCTCTTTAAGAGCTTCTATTTGTTTACCTGTGTTCTCTTGTATTTCTTTAAGGGAATTATTTATTTCCTTCAGAAAGTCTTCTATCATCATAATGAGAAACGATTTTAATTCTGAGTCTTGCTTTTCTGGTGTGTTGGGGTATCCAGGGCTTGCTGTGGTGGGAGAGCTGGGTTCTGATAATGCCAAGTAGCCTTGGTTTCTGTTCCTTATGTTCTTGCCCTTGCCTTTCGCCATCTGGTTATCTCTGGTGTTAGCCCCTCTTACTCTCTCTGGCTGTGGATTGTCCCTCCTGCAAACCTCTGTGTCAAAGCTCCTTGAAGACCAGCTCTCTCTGAGAGGAATTTGGGTTTGGAGAGCTGTGGCACAGGGTCAGCTCTGGGTTGCAGACAGAAACCAGAATAATCTTGTCCCCAGCTGTCCCTTGGTTCCTGTGTCCTGATGGCTCTGCAAGGATACCTCTTGATCCAGTGAATTTAAACAGAAGTGGTGGTCTTTCCTGTACTCGAAGGTGTGTCGGCATTCCTGGGATACCAGCTCTCTTCTGGCACTATTTTGAGTATGGAGCCCTGTGTCATAGGATCAGCTCCCCAGCCGTCGAAAGAAACCAGAAGACCACTTGTCAGTCATGTGTCCACCCTCCTGGGAGTCTAGCTTTCTCCCTGCACTATTTGGCTATGGAGCCCTGTGGCACAGGCTGAGGTCCCAGCCACAGATGGAACCTGGAAGGCTCCTGTCCCAGGATTTTCCTCAGTCCCTGTGTTCAGAGTGCCTGGGAGGCTAGTTTTCTATTGGCATTATTTGCCTATGGAGCCCTGGTGGCCCAGACAGAGGTCTCCTGCCAGAGATGGAAACCGGAAAGCATCTGTCCCAGGCTTTTTCTCAGTCCCTGTGTTCCAATGATTCTGGGTGGGTCCCCCTGAGCAATGGTGCTTGTCTTAACTCCACTCACGGCTTTTCCACACTCCTGGGAGGGTAGTTTCTCCTGGTGCTATTTGGCTATGGAGCCCTCGTGGCCCAGGCAGAGGTCTCCTGCCACAGATGGAAACTGGACGCAGTTTGCAGGAATTTTAATGGATATTTTTGTGTTGAAGTCATAAGTGAAAATGGTCTGAAGTTCTCTTTCTTTGTTGGGTCTCCATGTGGTTTAGGTATCAGAGTAACTGACTTCATAGAATGAATAAGGCTGTTACTATTTTATGGAATAGTTTGAGGTGTTGGGCTGCATGTCAGCCTCATCCCTGAAGTGTGGAGTTATGCCAGAAAACCATCCAGGAAAGGGAGAACACAGTCTGTGATAGCAGTCCTAACCAGTGTTTTCTGTGGTTAGAAACAGCAGGATATGGGACAGATGCTGTGGTTCCTGGATTCCTGTGTACCTAGATGCCACTGGGGAACTCAGGAATTTGAGAATAAGGGTCCACACGTCTGTGGTTTCCTTATGCACTAGCCAGGAAGGAAATGACTGAGCTCAGAACAGGGGCAGAATCTGGTTTGTATCCAAGTGAGTGCTGAGAGTACAGAGGGCCTGGAAGGGAAAAGGCCTTCTCTGGGAGATTTTGTCGCAGTACTTTATGACAAAAGCCTTCCACCAAAGTGTTCTTTGATGGAGACAGATCTTACTTGTCCAAACTTCTTTATTTTATGATGGATATAAATGCACACATCTTACTCAGGGTGAGCCAGGACTACATACCTTTTGCAGGAAGGAATGCCCAGGAAGGGAAGCTCATTGGCTAAACACTCAGGGCCTATCTAGACATCTACTAGCATGGAGAACTCCAGGTTTTTATGCTAAGTGATCGATTGTCATGGTCCTCTCAGTGGCATGTCATGGTTACATGTTCTAGATGAAGTAGAGTTTGGAAGGGAGTTACTCCCATGCCTACCATTCTCAATTCTGAGATTCCTTGGGATTGGGCTTTACCAGATCTTCTGTCTGGTGGCAAGGTCTACTGGCCTCACATTGAGGAGTATTGTTATTAGTTCTTCTTTGAAGGTCTGGTAGAATTCTGCATAAAAAACATCTGACCTTGGGCTTTCTTTTCTTTCTGGGGGTGGGGGGGGGGTGACGGTTAATGACTGTGTCTATTTTCTTAGAGGTTATGGGACTGTTTAGATAGTTTACCTGATCTTGATTTAACTTTAGTATCTGTTGAGAAAATCACCCATTTCTTCTAGATTTTCCAGTTTTCTCGCATATAGGCTTTTGTATTGAGATGTTATGATGGTTTTTAAAATTTTCTTAGTTTTTGTTGCTATGGCTCACATTTTCACTTCTGATTTTGTTAATTTGGATACTGTCTCTGTGCCTTTTAGTTAGTTTGACTAAGGGTTTGTCAATCTTACTGATTTTCTCAAATAACCAGCTCTTGGTTTTGTTGATTTTTAAATATTGTTCTATTTGGTTTTACCTGATTGATTTCAGCCCTGAGTTTATTTCTTGCTACCTACTCCTCTTGGGTGTGTTTGCTTCTTTTTATTCTAGAGACTCCAGGTGTGCTGTTAAGTTGCTAGAATATGATATCTCGAATTTCTTTATGAAGGCACTTAGTGCTATGAATTTTCCTTTTAACACTGCTTTCATTGTGTCCCATAAGTTTGGGCATGTTGTGCCTTCAATTACATTGAATTCTAGAAAGTCTTTAATTTCTTTATTTCTTCTCTGATCTACTTATCATTGAGTAGAGAGTTGTTCAGTTTCCATGAGTATGTCGGCTTTCTGTTGCTTTTGTTATTGAAGTCCAGCCTTAGTTTATGGTGATCTGACAGAATGCAAGGGAATATTTCAATCTTCTTTTATCATACCACACTCCAAGCAGTCTTGTCAATGTGCCCATGTCTTCTCGGAGACCTGGGGAAGGGAGAGAGTCAGTGTTAGGCTTTGGGAATCTGTGTCATAAGCTTAAACATTTAACGTTACATTTAGCAGACTTTTCACAAGATTGAGAGCTAGTCTAGTAAGCATATCTGAGTTAGACAACCTGTGTTTGCTTGTCCTAGATGTATCTAGCAAATAAAGAGAGCACACTGTGACTTAATGACAGTAGCAAAAACAAGGCTAAACATATATTTAAGGCAGTAATCTAACTTTTTACTGTTTAGAAATCATTATTTACCAAAGCAGGATAGAATCAAAACCTTACCTTAATTGTTAAGTGACTTTGACAGGCTATATTCCTAAAGACAGTGAACTAGAGACTGCCCATTCCAAAGATGGCACTGGAGCTACAGCCAGCCAAGTGACTGTCTTCAGCTAAGATGGCACTGAAGCTACAGCTCCACCTGGAGGAAAGTCATATGTTATACCTTAGAATGGAGCTGTGGAAATGTGGCTGTGTATCTTAGAACAGAACAGAAGGATAGTAAAGACATTCAGATGAATCTAAGCAGTACAGCATGAGGGGTGCCCAGTGGTGGCAGGAAGTGGGTTTGAGCCTGCCTGCAGCTCAGCAGAGCAGAGTACCAGCAGGGGAGGGGGGCAGGATAGAGAGCAGTGCCCAAAGCAGTATTCTGTCTCCTAGCAACTTGGCTCAGGGAGGAGAGCAAGTACACTCAGGGCAGTGTGGCCTGTGCCACAGAACACTGGACAGTGGAGTTGAGCAGTCAGGGTTGTTGCCAGTGGCAGCAGCGCAGAAGAGCGCATAGTACCAGGCAGGGGAGGAGCGCACTGGTGGGAGAAGTGTGCAAAATTGGCAGAATCAGGAGCAGGGAAACAGAAAGTGACAAGAGAATGAGGGGGGAGGGCCTAGAGATTGCTGAATCTCTGGCCCTTGTAAAAGTGCTTTAAGCGGCCATGTAGAGTTATTGGCTTGTGGATAGTGGGACCAATCCGTATTGCAAAGGTGTATAAGTTTGGATGACTTTTAGAGATTTGAGATTTTTCCAGGAGACGTCCCAGGCGGGAAACTGGAGGCATGGTCAAAGATGTCCATTGGGTGAGGGACATTCCTACTGGTGTCCTGAGAATAAATTAATAACCACAGAGCAAACAGCCAAGTCTAGAGTTAACAGGTAGTCGCTCGGAAGCTAATGGTTGAGTGTGCTCTGGGTCCAAGGGAGAATGGTTTACCTAAGCTTAGGTTTTTCTCTTCTGTAGCAGGAGAAAATCGCTTCTGAGAGGGAGGGAGTCACCCAAGAGTCGAAATCCTAAATTGGGGCGTTGGCTGGAAGGCCCATCATAGGGACCATGGAAAGTCCATCCCTCAAGCCCATAGAAGGTGGTCAAACCTCTTTGGAGAAGGGGCCCTGCCCGCCGACTAGAATGTGAATCTTACCAATCTGCTAGTGTTTGCGTGAAGTTTTACCAATCTGGTGGCAGGAAAAGTGAGACTGTGCAGCTGGTGGACCTGTCCTGATGATGTTCGGCCCATGGAGCTTAACCCATGTGGCAGTGGAAAGCCCACATGGTGGAGTTCTGTGCGCCCCGCAGTAGTGTTGGAGCTGCAGACCAGCCTTACCCTGGGTGGTCGCAAGCAAGCCTGAGCACCCATGTTGTGGTTTATATAAAAAAAGAACCAGGAATATGTTTGATAGAGGTGTGATATGGTGAGGTGGAAGGGGTGCCCCTTAAGCCCCATATGACCAGCCATACGATGGATAAAGTTGAGAATGTTTGTGAAGAAATTTTTAGTTGAAATAAAATAAATAGTGTGATTATCGATGAAACAATTGTAGTAAATCATGTAGATGTGTCTAGCTGTGACATGTCACTATGGAGATTAAAAATCTCTAACTTTAACTTAAAAGGTTAACGCTCTTAGCTTCATAGTGAATTTAGATTATTGAGGCAGATCAGTTTTCGAAGTGTTTTAGTGGTACTATTTCAAGTACAATAGGTATGAAGCTGTGATTAGATTCACAGATTTCAGAGCATTGGCCGTAGAATAATCCTGGACGGTTTGATGTGACTGTGGCTTGGTTTAAACACCCTGGGATAGCATCAGTTTTAAGTCCTAGTGATGGGACAGCTCATGAGTGTAGTACGTCTTCGGATGAAATTAATATTCGAATTGGAAGTTCTATGGGTAGAACAACTCGATTGTCAACTTCTAAAAGGTGAAGTTCTCCTGGTTTTAGTTCATTTGTGGGGATTATTATAGAGTTTATTTAGGGCATGGGGAGGGGAGTGAAGGAGGGAGTCGAGACAGACAGACAAACAGAGAACAGAAAGAATAGAGGCCGGCCATGAACACATGGAAGAGAGGGGGGAGGGGAATGGGGAGAGAAGAGACAGAGAGGGAAGAGAGTAAGAGGGTAAGAGAGTAAGAGAGTGAGGAGGGGGCAAACAGACCTTTTTATACTGAGTCGGGCATATCTGGCTGTTGCCAGGTAACTGTGCGGCAGAGCTAACATGCACCTTGCACAATCCATACAAATGTCTTTATAGAATTAAAATTTGGTTGTAAGGTTCGTATTTTGCAGAATGAACCACCACGACGCAGCTCTGACAAAAGTCTGCCTTGGGGATGCTGAGATGACCGCTATTCCAGCTCCCTGCCTCACCCGACACTGTTTCCAGAGACTTGCTCCCAGAAGAGCTTCAGGAGTAGCTGCCCATTCCCAGTGACATTAGTTCACCCAGCCTTTCAGATGGTTCCAGGCAGGACTTCAGTTAAGTCCCGAACCTTCTAAGCATACAAGCCTGGATAACAAATGCCAAAGCTAGCTTAAGTCTGACCAATTTTTCTAATTTTGCTACCACGCCCTACCCCTTAAAAAAAATTATTAATTGCCCAAATTCAGCAGGAAGTAGCTATGCAGAGTTGGCATCCTGATTCCTTCAGTTTGGGTGTCTGTTTATGGTTATTTTATAATTTATAGATAGGTTGTCAATTTAAGGTGTAATTTGGAAATTGTCATAATTTGGACAGGAGGAAACTAAATACATAGCTTAGACTCAGGGATTTCTACCTTTCCTTTTGTCTATCCTATCCTTCTTAGGTAATGGGAATGGGGTTGAAAAGAAAAAGTGAGGATAGAGTAATGTTATAAGATATTAGACGGTCTGGAGAGATGGCTCAGTGGTCAAGAGCACTGTCTGCTCTTCCAGAGGTCCTGAGTTCAATTCCCAGCAACCACATGGTGGTTCACCACCATCTGTAATGGGATCTGATGCCCTCTTCTGGTGTGTCTGAAGACAACTACAATGTACTCATGTAAATAAAATAAAAGTTCTTTAAAAATGAAATTCGATGTATGGGGATGGATTACTAAATTTACTCTTAAAACATTTTATAGCTATAATCTTACATTGGAAGGGATCTTTACATTTTGATGCAGAATTGAAGTTATATCTTCATACATTGCCGCAGAATTTATATAATGATACAGGTTTAAGGTTTTCATTGATATAAATCATTGTAAATTGATACAAAATTTAAAATTAATTTTTTTAGTCTTAGATAGGCTCCATGCCTATGCAACTCACTTAAGAATACAAGCCTTAGACCCAGTCCTCCTAACAGCTCCTGGGAAAGACAGCTCAGCAAATGGAGCTTGCCCTGAAACCTGGTGAAGTGACAGAACCCAATCCACATAATTACTCTTTCCACACGTTTTCACCTACAGATCACATGCATGTACACACACACACGCACACGCACACGCACACACACACACACACAGACACACATGATCGAATGAATAGTTAAATGACCAGCTACAATGGTCTCTTTCCACCATCATCACCCTCTTTACTAGTCAGATCAACACTCATGATTGGATTTTCAGGACCAGAATGCAGGGCATATGGCGCTAGGCACATGTTCTAACTCAAACTGCACGGCAATCCTGATGTTAAGCAATTATTGAGACTGAGAGTTCAAGGAATAAAGAAGAACAAAAAAGGGATAAATTGCAAAACCCAGAGAAAAAAAACAGACCAAAAACAGATCTGAAAATTGATATTTACAATGTTACCCAATGTGGTAGGTATATAAACACATGTACAAACATTGCATTATATCAGTATGTTCAGGGACAATATACACATTAAAACTCATGTTGTTCTTTGTGCTTGACCCTGTCCATGGTTCCATTGTGGTATGGATCACATTCACATGAAATTTCACACAAGAATCCAAGAGCATGGTTATTCCTAGATTAAAAGAACATGCTTTCCACATGTACTTCAAGTAGAGATGAAAGACTGGGAAACTGATGCCCGGAACAATCAGGTATCTGACAATGATGTTTATACAGATGATATTATTTCTAGACCTGAAAAAAAAGAGAGATTTTGAGTAATTCACTGGCATTCCACTCATGGTTGTAACTGTGTTCAAATGTGTAGCTGTCACAGTAAAAAGACTATAAAAACACCAAGAAAAATAATGTTGCCAGTTAGCAATGTGAGATCCCTTGGTCTGCTGCCTACGGATGCTCTCCAGATTCCTGGTCCTCATCTCCTCGGACTCTGCAGACCTCACCTAGCTGCCAATGGAGTTCCAAAGCCTGTGTTATTTTCTGAAATATTCTTGAACATGACCACTGAGGTCACCCAATCATCCTAAAATCTGACCCAGTGACTTACAGACCCCCCAAAGTGGCATGAGCCCCACATTGGGTGACCTGGTAACTACTGCTATTGCCTAGCCCAACCTTGCACTAGGTAGATGCATTTGTTTCCAGTATGTACCCTTACTGGTCTCTTGTAGCCCAGGAGGGCCTGGAACTCACTTTGAAGTGGAAAAGATCTTGAATTTCTGTTTCTCTGCCTTCCACAACCTGTGCACTGGGATTACAGGACTACATATACTTTTATTTTTAAGGTTCTTGGAATGGAAACCATGGTCTTATTCATGCAGAACAAATACTTTACAACTGAGCCTTACCTGAATCTGCTTTGCTTGTTTGCTTCTTTGCATGATTGCTTGCTCGCTTGCTCGCTTGCTTGCTTGCTTGCTCACTTGGAAACAGGATCTTTCCATATAGCACACACTGGACTAGAACTGGGAAATACCTTTTTAGTACTGTAAATTTTTGGTGCAATCTTTTAGATGACATAGAGTCTTGTTTATGTTCCCACCCCACAAAAAAAAAAAAAAAAAAAAAAAAAGAAAAAAAAAAAAAAAAAAAAAAAAACCCCAGCCAAACAAAAAACAACCACACACAAATGAACTCACATCTTCCTTATCTGTTATTGGTGTGTACAAATAATACCTTCTTGAATCGATCATCTTTTATCTTGGTCAGTTTCTGGAAGTTGGCATGAAATTTTGGACAGTTATCATAATGTCGAGTTCTGTTCAGAGAAGAATTAGCCTAGGAGTAAATATCCCACAAACCAAAATACGAGAAAAAAAAAAACCATTACTGGCAATATAAAGAAATACCAAAGGCTACTTACAAATTAATGATACCCTCCAATTATTCATGTACCTTTACATGCCTAGCATTCCACTTAAAATTCTTAAAAATTATTTAAGTATTATTCCTGTATTCCATATTTAATTATGCAAAGAAAATGGAACATAGCCTATAAACTCATAAAATGCCATTTATGCATTATATATAAAAGTATTTCTGCTAATTAAATTCATTTATTCATTAAGCTATTTGAACACTTACTGGTCAGTTCTTGGGACTCAGCTTATTCTCCTGAGAAGCAGCATTTGACATAGTTGGTTGCTCTCTGGTCCCTTGGGCAACAGCTGGAGTGAGACTGGCTTACTGCCACTCAGGGTCATTCCCCCTCACTCTACAGACCCTCTGTCAATGAAAATAGTAAGGTGCATCCATGGGGGAACATGATTCAGCCGCAGAACAAGAAAGCTTTCTCCCAGGGTGGAATGAGAGTCTCATTCCATCCTCAGCACAGAATAAACCCAGTGGGGTAGTGCTTGCCTGTAACCTCAACACTCTCAGGGTGGAGCAAGAAGATCAGAAGTTCATGGTCATCTTTGGTTGTATAGTAACTTAAAGGCCACCATTGTCTTCGTGAAACCTATCTAAAAAACAAAATAAAACAACCAAATAACAGCCATTCTGCCAAAGGAAGAAAAAAAAAGGTTTATTTGCTTTGTTCATGCAAAATGTTCATAGTAGACAAATCCACAGAAGCAGAAAGTAGGCTGGGATTGAGTGTTGAGGTGCAGAATTGAAGGACCTGGGGTGATCACTACAGGTATCAGGATAGTAAAAGCTTCTAAAATAAGATTAATAATAAAATCTGATGGTTACCCATCTGTACAGATATAGGAAAAGCCATAGAACTGTGTATTATGAATGACTGTATTTTGTGATTGTGAATTTTAATCCAATAAAGCTGTTTTTACAAAAGCACCCAACTAAAAAACAAAACAAATGACACAATTGGAAAATATGCTGTAAGTCTGGACAGAGTTCTCAGAAGAGAAAATAAAAATGACTAAGAAACAACTTAAAACTTGCTTATCATCCTTAGGAAATAAGTAAATACAGGATGAAATTAAGCTTGGAATTTCATTTGGACTACGTCAAAATGTCTAAATGCTGGGAAGGATGTGAGAGAAAGGGAACACTCCTTTGCTGTTGTGGGATTATAAACTGGGGAGGCCAGTATGGAGAAGTCTCAATAATCCAAAAATAAATCAACCACATAACCAAGGGATGCTGCTTCTTGGGATGTGCACAAAGGCCTTGAAGTCCTACTCCACAGATAACCGCTCAGCCTCTTCATTGCTGCCCTAGCAACAATACCTGGAAAACAACTTAAATGTCCTTCAATTTATGAATGGGAACTAAAAGATAGTACATACGCACAGTGTGTATAAAAAATGAAATGTTAGACTCTGGGCATGGTGGTGTACACATTTCATCCCAGGTAGCGGCAGGTGGATCTCTGAGTTTGAGGCCAGCCTGGTCTATAGAGCGAGTTTGAGGACAGCCAAGGCTACCTGACAGAAAAACTGTCTTGAAAAACAAAACAAAGCAAAATAAATAACAACAATAAAAAAGAATGGCTCATGTTAGCAGGTGAGTAACGGAAACTAGAAACCATTATATTTAGTGGCAACAGAGATCCAGAAGACAAACACTGCATGTTCTTTTTCATCTGTGCTTCCTGACTCCAAATCTTTAGATGTGAATACATTACTCGACATAACCGCAGGAAACAGAAACTTAAAAAAGGACAATACCAGGGAGCTCTAGGGAGGGCAACAGAAGGATAGCTGTGATACGAAGGGGGAACCCCCCCAAAATCAGAGGTATATATTTCAAGTGGGAAAATATAGAAGCAGAGAGAGGAAGTGTGGGAGAGAGAGAGAGAGAGAGAGAGAGAGAGAGAGAGAGAGAGAGAGAGAGGCTGAGACAGAGACAGAGAGAGAAGAAAGTCTATGGAATTACATAGATTGCAACATGTAAGTCTAAACATACATATGCATATATATGTGTGTGTGTGTATATATATATATATAAAATATGTGTATATATATGTAAATATGGGGTGTAAAATGAAGTTAAAGGACTAAGTATGATAATAGTTCTACTCTAGAGCCACAAACTATGTAACAAAAATCCTTGTGCCAGTAATTAGAATATTCCTTTTGAGTTGTTGGTTAGAGGTGTTTAAGAGACACCCAAATATATATAGGCTACTGCCATTGGTTACCTCCATGAATTTAAAGATAAGCCCCTATTGATAAAGTTGGCATGCACTCTGGATATGGACTAAGTGGTCTTCATGTGGGTCATAACTGGAGCTGTCCTTTACCTTGAATCTGCTTCCTGCCTGTAGATCCTGCTCCCCTAACTGGAATATCTTGTCTGCCCTTGGTAGGAGAGGATGTACCTACTAGTCTTGCAGTGACTTGAGGTGCCAGGATCCATTTGCAATAAAAACAATACCATGTATCTTTTAAATTCTTGCCAAAACAATTCTATGTACAAAGGTCTCCACAAGATAACAATTGTTGCATAGACAATTTGTTGGACAAAGACTGTGAAGATCTAAAAGACCCCTGCTTCTGCAGTCCCTGCCAAGGAATGGCCACTTGTGTGAATACCCCAGAAAAAGGGGGCTTCCTGTGCCAATGTTCTCCTGGGTACAGAGGGCCTACCTGTGGAACTGACACGATTTCCTGTGGAGGGAATACCTGCCAACATGGAGGCACCTGCCATAAAGACCCTAAGCATCCTGTCTGTATCTGCCCTGCTGGATATGCTGGAAGGTTCTGTAATACAGCCTAAAATGAGTGTACTTCTAGCCCTTCCACAATGGGGCTGTGCCAGGTTGGAATCAGTGGTTTCTCCTGATTCTGTGTGCCTGGATATCAAGGCAAGCATTGTGACTTGGAAGTGGATGAATGTATTTCTGGTCCCTCCATGAATGAGACTGTATGCCTCAACAAGACAAGAAGATACATGTGTGTCTGTCTTCAAGTGCATTCTGGTGTGAACTGTGAATTGGAAATTGGTAAATGTGGACCCAGACGTGTCTACATGGTGTCTACATGATGCCATGTATAAGGATGCTCTTGGGGCTTAGTGAACCTGGATTTGTTGGATCCACTGTGAACTCAACTTTGATAAATGTGCCCATCAGTCATGTCTCCATGGAGGTCCACAGGTGGATGGAGGGACACTGTGTCTGCACGAGTAGTAGATTCACAGAGATACCCTGTGAGACCTTCATGCATCTTTGTTGGACAAAACCTTGTCAAAATGATGCAACATGTGAAGACACTGATTATAGCTTTATTTGTCACCTCTGGCCTGGACACACAGGTGCTCTGTATGAGATAGACATAAATGAAAGCAGTAGCAACCCCTGCGAATTTGCAGGGAAGTGTGCCCAGCTGTTCTCAGAGCTATATGGACACATTGCTCTGTGCCTGCATTTCTCCTTTGACTACCTTGGAGCCTCAGGCTGTGTTTGTGGCTGTCATCCTGGATTCACAAACAGGAGCCTAGCGAAATTGTTCTCTGAGAGGCTCAAGATAGCAGCTGACTGAAATGGCTGTAGAGACCCACAGCCAAATGTTATACAGAGCTCAGGAAGTCTTGTGGAAGAGTTGAGGGAAGGCTTGAGGAACCCTGAGGGGATGGGGACTCCACAAGAGCAACAACAGAGTCAAGTAACCTGGACCCTTGGGGTTTCCCATAGACTGAACCACCAACCAAAAACCATACAATAGCTGGACCTAGGCCTTCCACACATGTTTAAGAGATGTGCAGCTTGGTCTTTATGAAGCCCCCCCCATAACTGGTGTGGGGCTTATCCTGACTCTGTTGTCTGCCTGCAGATGCTGATGCTCTAACTCAATTGTCTTGTCTGGCCAGTGGAAAGGATCTACCTAGTCCTATAGTGACTTGAGGTACCAGAATTGGTTGTGTTTCTGGAAAGGACCTCTCCATTCTCAGAGGTGAAGGGCAGGAGGAGATGGGGAGAAGGGTGGTGTGAGGGGAGGGACTGGATTTCTTTGCCTGTAAATTTGAGGGCAGAGTGTGTCATTGTGGGACATTCTGATACCCATGCTTCATGGGGCTGTTGAAGTAGCTCACTCAGTTAAGAAGAAAAGAACAATACATGCTGATACTCAACGAGCTGTCTCCTATCTGTTCATTCTAGGAATCATGGGTAATGCATGTTGCAGACCAACATTGGTGTGGTCCTTCACACTTCCACTTAATCCATCTATTCCTCCTACACAGAGGCAAAGCCTGACCTAACGGAAATCATCCCTAGCACTTGTGCTTGGAGTCTTGTCTCATAAATGATTCCAGATATAATTAAATTAACAACAAAAAACCCACAGAGAATGAAATTGACAATTCAACAAAATTTTAAGAGAATATACAAGGGCCTGAAGAGATGATTCAGTGTCTACAGCACTTGAGACATGAGCACGATGGGCTAAGGTCAGATCACCAGAATGTCCAAACAAAACAAATAACAACAGAGATGTGGACATTGTGGTGTAACCATCTCTAAACCAAAAGCACCTACCAGGTCACAGGAGGTGGAGACAGGAGAGAAATACAAGCTGTGGGTCAGTCAGACTGACATATGAGACATAGAAGGGAATAAAAGAAAACCTGTCTCAAATGTGTGGCAAAGACCAAATACTGATGATATCCTCTGACCTCCTTAGGCTCAAACTTCCACGTGACCCAAGAAACTGCATGACTTCCTTCAGATGTACACACCCCCACACACAAACACACCATATATATGTCAAACCCACACAATCAAATGAACACAAACACGTGCACAGACAGACAGACACACACACGAGACATTTATTATGCCTCTCTTTATGAGCTCATACCTTTATCTCCACATGGGGAATATCTTGTGTAATATATTCACTGGCTTCACAGAAAGGTTCCCAGAGGTTGAGCAGTGCTGACTCAGTCCTTTAATCTCAGCACTTGGAAGGTAGAGGTAGCCAGATATCTGAGTAGTTCAAGGCCAGTCTAGTCTACAGAGCAATTTCCAAGACACTGAATGATAGATGGAGAAATCCTATCTTGAAAAAAAGAAAGAAGGAAGGAAGGAAGGAAAGAAGGAAGGAAGGAAGGAAGGAAAGAAGGGAGGGAAAGAGAAAGGAGGATGAGGAAGAGGAGGAAGAGAAGGGTGAAGATGAGAATATGGAGGAGGAAGAAGAGCAGGAAGAGGAGGAGGAAGAGGAGAATGAAGAGGAAGAAGAAGAAGAAGAGGAGGAAGAGGAAGAGAAATGTCCCCAGCAGAAGGGAAAAACTGAGATATTTAGTATCTAGACAATATATACAGTAAAGAAAATGTATTATTAATTTTTGTTTTCCTATTCTTTTCCATCACCACTCCTCCTCCTCTTCTTCCTCTTCCTCTCTTCTTCCTCTCTTCTTCCTCTTCCTCTCTTCTTCTTCTTCTTCTTCTTCTTCTTCTTCTTCTTCTTCTTCTTCTTCTTCTTCTTCTTCT
>CM052713.1:12846095-12861785 GCA_028551405.1 Uromys caudimaculatus
CGGGCCTTCCAAGTTCCTGTGAGGCTTCCTCTCTACGGCGCTCCTTGGCTACCGACTCCTGGTGTAAGACTGAATGTTATAAATATATATCATACCTTACAATTTGCATAATTATATATTTATAATTATGTTCAATGTATTTCTAAGAGAAAAGAGCCTTTTTAATTGGACAAAAAGGGGTGATGTAATGGGTTTTGCCTAGTGCTGCGTGTATTCTAATCTTATTTTTGGTCCCCAAATCTGCTTAC
This sequence comes from Uromys caudimaculatus, assembly GCA_028551405.1. Taxonomy (NCBI): domain Eukaryota; kingdom Metazoa; phylum Chordata; class Mammalia; order Rodentia; family Muridae; genus Uromys; species Uromys caudimaculatus. The sequence goes on from CM052713.1 coordinate 12,846,344, forward strand.
AAGAATGTCTGCATATAGCTTCTGGGAACATACCCACAGTCAGTTCTGATTGGTAAATAAAAATGTCAACAACCTCTTGACCCCATTTTTAAATTGGGTTATTTGGTTTGCTGATGTCTAACTTCTTGGGTTCCTTATATATTTTGGATATTAGCCCTCTGTCAGATGTATGGTTAGTGAAGATCTTTTCCCAATCTGTAGGCTGCCATTTTGTCTTATTGACAGTATACTTTGCCTTAGAGAAGCTTTTCAGTTTCATGAGGTCCCATTTTCAATTGTTCATCTTAGAGCCTGAGCCATTGGTGTTCTGGTCAGGAAATCGTCTCCTGTACCAATGCGTTCAAGGCTATTTCCCACTTTCTCTTCTATGAGATTTAGTGTATCTGATTTTATGTGGAGGCCTTTGATCCATTAGAATTTTGTGCAGGGTGATAAATATGGATCAATTTTCATTTGTCTACATGAAGACATCCAATGAGACCAGCACCATTTGTTGAAGAGGCTTTCTTTATTCCATTGTATGGCTTTAGATTCTTTGTCAAATATCAAGTGTCTGTAGGAGTATGGGTTTATTTTTGGGTCTTCAATTCCATTCCATTGACAAACCTGTCTGTTTCTATACCAATACCGTGCAGTTTTTATTACTATTGCTCTGTACTACAGCTTGAGATCAGGGATGGTGATACCTTCAGAAATTCTTTTATTGTTCAGGATTGTTTTAGCTATCCTGGGTTTTTGTTTTTCCATATGAAGTTGAGAATTGCTTTGTCAAGGTCTATAAAAATTGTACTGGAATTCTGATGGTGATTGTACTGAGTCTGTAGATTGCTCTTGGTAAGATAGACATTTTCACTATGCTAATCTTACCTATTCATGAGCATGAGACCTCCCCCTTGATCACTAATTGAGAAAATGCCTTACCGCTGGATCTCATGGAGGCATTTCCTCAACTGAAGCTCCTTTCTCTGTGATAACTCCAGCTTGTGTCAAGTTGACAACAAAACCAGCCAGAAAGATGGCTTCTCTTGCAGCTATTACTTAGACAAAACCATTCTCCAAAATCTCCCCATTTTATATATTATTATGTTTACTCTATTATATGAATTTTACTTAGTATATTATTAAATTTTCTTTGTTGTATATATTCTTCATTGTTTTAATAAGTATTCCATAATCTGCTTAAATGATATTTTGTTCACAACTTCCATTAACTCTTAGAAGATGCTCAGCTGGGCCTTATATCTGTTCTCAGCTGTAACTCACACCTTCAGCCATCTAGAAGCTTAACTGGGCTTCACATACATGTCTGTTACTTAGAGTTGGCTTGTTACCTGCATCTTTGTTTATGACAATTTAGCCCATACTTCTTACACCGCCAAGTAGGAGTACACCAGCAAGGGATGTCATTGCTCTTCATGATAGTACTCTCTCCATGTTTATTAATATCCCATTGGTCAAGGTCAAGTTTACTAATATCCCACTAGTCAAGGTCTACTGTGAGAGAGTTAAGTCCAATGTCCATATACGTACTGATGAGAGGCAGTATAGGGTCAGTTACTAGGTGGTGAAAATTACTCCTTTCTTATTATGAGAAGCTCTTATTTTAAAAGTGTCAAACTGTTGAGTGAAAAACTCAGTGTAATGTCACTAGAGCACACCATTGTTTCACCTTTAGGCATCCAGAGAATGAATTGGAAATATTCCAAAAGTACTGAGTCAAATCCTAACTTTGGGGGATGTTCTAAAGTTTCAATGAAAAACTTAAAACAGTTGATGTATTAAACTCTTCTGTATTTAACAATTAAGAATACAAATTTGTGTAGAAAGCTTGTCATCAGATAATCTACAGAATCAGGGGTTCCCTCGGATAAAATAAATAAATAAATAAAACCTAAAAATGCAAAAACCCAGAAATGTGTGCTATGCATGTGTTGAACACAAAAAAGCAACACATTCTTGTGTGTATCCTGGTATAGATAAAAAGTCTCTTCTTCCACAATGTGAAGAAACGCTCAGTAAGTAAAAGACTGAGAAACTATGAATAGGGAAGTTTTTTTCTTTAGCACGAGCTATAGAAACCATTTCAAATTTAAAATGTATCAGAACTAATAAACATACACATTACTACATGCAGGCACAATAATATAAATAATATAGTAGAATAACTCTAGATAGGAGTTTGTCAATAGGGAGTGTTCTCTAAATGTTAGATGATAATATTGACTAGGGAACAACATCTAAAATGTATTAAATAACATTAGATATTTGTTGTCTTGACAAAAAACAGTAAAATTATGATTGTTGTTTTGAGAGATCAATCTTTCTTTTGTTTTGTTTTGGGTTTTTTATTTGTTTCTTTGTTTCTGAGATAGGCATTCTTTGTGTAGCCCTTGCTGTCCTAAAGCTTACTCTGTAGACCAGGCTGGTCACACACTCAGAGATCTGCCAGTCTCTGCCTCGAGAGGGATGGTATTAAAGATATGCACCACCACTGCTCAGCTTGAGTGAACAATCTTATTTGTTCACAACAAATAGATTTTTTTCTCCATTAATTTATTTATTCATTTTACATTCCAAATATCCAGCCTCCTTCCTTCCAGTCCCCCCCCACAGCTCCTTTGCCCACTCCGACCCCCCCCATCCCCTTCTCTTCTAAGGGCGAGGCCCCTCTGGGTATCACTCTACCCTGACTATTACCCCACTTTGGCATATCAAGTCTCTGCAGGAATCAGCGGAGGCTCTCCCACTGAGGCCAGACAAGGAAGTCAAGTTAGGAGAATGAGATCCACAGACAGGCAACAGAGTCAAGGATAGCCCCCGCTCCAGTTGTTGGGGGAACCCACATGAAGATCACGTTGCCCATCTGCTACATATGTGTGGGTGGCCTCTGTCCAGCCCATGCTAGCTCTTTGGTTGGTGGTTTAGTCTCTGGGAGCCACAAGGGTCCAGGTTAGTTGACTCTGTTGGTCTTCCTATGGAGACCCTGTCGTCTTTGGATCCTTCATTCCTTCCCCCAACTCTTCCATAATACTCCCCTTGCTCCAACATTTGACTGTGGGTGTTTGCATCTATTTCCATCAGCTGCTGGGTGGAGCCTCTCAGAGGACAGTTATGCTAGGATACTGTCTGCAAACATAACAAGTGTCATTGATATGTTAGGCATTAGTTCTTGCCCATGGGATAGGTCACAATTTGGGCCAGCCATTGGTTGGCCATTCCCTCCATCTCTGCTCCATCTTTGTCCCTGCACGTCTTGTAGGCAGGACATGTTTTGGGTCAAAGATTTTGTGGATGGGTTGCTGTCCTTGTCCCTCCACTGGGAGTCCTGCCTGGCTATAGGCAGTGGCCACTTCAGCCAATTGAGAAAGCATACGTTTCCAAAGAAATCGGTGCTACCAGAAAAGGGAAACTTTTATTTTGTCTTGATGTGTTGATAAATGACTTGACTCTGTGACTCTCAGGTTATCTTGACTATCAAGCCCATAGGAGCAGGACACATATGTGCCAAGGTATTGTCTTACTACCCTTTTTGTCTGGAAATCAAATCACTGGCATTTCAAGTAGAGACATCTGCCTTCACCATTGTTTAACTGGGATGCTCCCACATCATCTCTCCATCACAGGAAAAGAATATCTGTTTCAGATTGGAGAGATGGCTCAGTGGTTAAGACCTCTTCCAGAGGTCCTGAGTTCAATTTTCAGCAACCACATAGTGGCTCACAACCATCTGTAATGGGATCTGATGCCCTCTTCTGGTGTGTCTGAAGATAGCAACAGTATACTCATATACATACATAAATAAATAAATAAATCTTTTTTAAAAAATAATAGCTGTTTCTGTAGTTGTATCGCAGCATAACAAACTGTCTAATGAGAATTTTTGGATGAATTAACAAGAAATAATTCATCTAATATTTCCCACATTCTTTAATTATAAAACACTTATATAACTGAGTTAATTATCCTCAAGTAATAAAAAGCAACAATTTTTAAAATGTGATTTATGAAATTCATTGCTAGAAATTGATACACAAAGAAATTTCCTTGGTAATAAAGTTGCAGCAACACCATTTTGACATGTGTGGTTGCAGTGCCAATTTGGAACTATGTTTCACAGAATTCCTTTCCATCCCCTATCTATGATGGGGAGTAGGACTACATGGTAGAAAGAGAAAAGAGAAAACCTTGTGACACCAGTCTTGTATGGTGTGTCAAAACTAAAGATCCTTTGGGAAGTGACAAATATCTAGATGGCAATGAACGTTACTCCAGGAGGTCCTCTGAGGAACCCTAGCAATCATGCTGCACAGATTTAAAACCTATCTTGAAATCCTCTGTTACTGCTCACAGACTATTTTAAGACTGCTTGTGAAGGCGCTGGTTCACCTCAGTAGGAGATTGTTTCATAAACTATGCTTCAGAACAGTGCAACACGGAGAAATTCAAAGCCATTTGTTTCGCTTCTAAAAGCTGCGAAGAGTTAACTGTCCCGTCCTTCCCAGGGGGGCCCTCCCGGGAAGCTATAGGCCACGGTCTGCACCTGAGGAGGGAAACTGCCGTCGGTGGAAAGATGACAGGAGACGAGAAATACTTTGGAAGCAAGTCGATTACCCAATCAAGCTCCAACTAGCCTTTAATTCTAAGTCCGTATATAAGCATTTAGGGAGGGAAGTGGGGGGAGTAGGGAGGTTACTAGAGGTCACTACAGGGTGGGAAGAGACAGAGGGAGAGAAGTTCTCAGGGCCGCTTAATTGCAGCCAAGCATTACATTGCTGTAAATCAGCATAACAAGCCTCAAGATAGCAGGACATCTCAAGGTTTCTTTGGAGCCACAGGCTACTATAAACAAACTGACTATTGCCTGCAGGAGACAGCTGCAGTGGGGAGTAATCAAAGGAATGTTTGCTGAAGCCTGGGACCCTCTGGCTAACTGATTAAAACAAGGCCTTAGGTTCAAACAAGGCCATTTGGTCTCCGACAAAAAGCTGTCTTATTTTAAACATAAACCGTGGATTCTATCTCTCATGGGATGTTCAGTGTGCTTACTAGACAGTGCCTGTTCTCTAGTGCTTTGCAGTGATACTGTGTGACTGCAGCGTGCAGACCAGAGTCACTGGTGTGGGAAAATGTCATCCAGCATTACACCTTAAGTTTCATTCATTCATTAGCTTATCTTCTCCACAGATCCAGATTATGTCTAATTTGAGTCTCAGTGCTTTTATATCATAGAGCTTCATCTTTAAAAACTTATAAATGTACACATATGCATTGTTCTTCCCAAAATATGACATGTAATTTATACAAGCACATTAGCACCGATACTGTGATGGGGTAGGACAGTGCAGAGGTTCCTCCATCTTCTATTCTTGCTGGGGCCATGTCAGGTTTAATGAGAATCTGATCTTCCTGATGGAGAATCTCATGGAAAACTACCCAATTCTGTTCTAGGAGCCAGGGGTCAGGATGTCCTAACTTATCTTAGCCTTTGTTAAAGCTGCTTGTTTGTGTGGAAACTCCTCCAACTAACAGCTATCTTAGCTCCCTGTTTTGGTGGGGGCGTGATATAAACAGAGGAGAAACTGGACATACAACACACCTCCAGCTGATTAATCCCTTATTTCAAGTACTGTTAAAACTGCTTGATTCAAAGTGCTCACTCTGCAAAGTCTCCACCACAACACACAGAAACACGTACATCAAAATGTGTGGAGTCTTGCTCGGCCATGTAAGAAACAGAATGACACAGTTCCTGCCCCTGTGTGCATAAGGCTTGTTTGTATAATATGTATATTTTCATGTTCCTCCTTTGAGGAATGTCCTCTCTGCCAAGGTTAATGACTCCATGATAATCAGAGACAACACAAGTGTGGGAGGTGAGGGTGTATCTAATGTCTCATCAAAATGGTAAAATGTTGTGACCTTCAGGACAGCCCTTAAGGCTGTGGGAAAGAACACTGAAAACATAAGTTCAAAAATATATAATTTCTCAACTATGCAAAATATAAGGATGCAATATGAATTGTATAAGGAACTTCACATATATAAAGGAGCAGAGGCAGCTGCACTATGAGCCAACTTGTCAGAAAGATTCTAAGAAAAGAGATAAAGAGATTTAGGAAATGGTAATCACAAGACAAGAATGCACTCAGCTAAGTTTTATGCTTACAAAGGCAGGTAGATGCCTAAATTCAAGGTCAGCCTGGGACAGGGACAGGGAGTTTAGGTCTAGGCCTAAGCATGGTAGGAATGGTAATTTCAAGATGGGACACTTGTTCACCCAGCTATCTTATTATCTGAGCTTGTGCTTGCTGTCTTTTTCTAAGAATCAAGGGGCTGGGGTCATTGTATGCTGATCCATGGGGTAATCAAAAGGGAACATGGAGTAATGACTAGACTGATATGTAAATTTAAAAATTGGGCTTTTGATCTGCAAGAGATGAGCTATCCAGAGAGTTTTTTAAAAAGAAAAAGAAAAAGATGTCTTGAGCAGAACAGAACATAGGCTGTCAGCTTGGACCCATGATTTGACTTCAAGACATTTGTTTTGCTGTTCCCAGACACCCTTTTCTCAGAACCCCTCTCTAGCTGAGGCTGGTCCTTGGCAAACATACACACTGCAGCTGCTGACCTAGATGCCTGGATGAGATCTATGCTTTTAAAACCAGGTGCTTTGGGCACTTGGAGTCAATTGCTATCTCCCCTGAACACTTGGATATGATCCCCATTGGCTGGAATTAAAGACTTTCAGTTGGCTCTATATATACTGTGTCTGAGTGTTAACCTCTGCTGAGCTCTCCATAGCAATACATGGAAAGATTGACCAGGACCCTATGACAACTGAGGAAGTCTCATTCACCTTTGCTCTTCTGCCTTCCTTCTCCCCATCAATGTTAGCAGTGAGACTGTTGATCCTGTAAAAAGCCACATTTTCTCCACATTTCCCAGATCATGTGTCATCTTTGCTCTTTTATTGTTTCAATCATGACTTTAAGCCATAGACAACTGTGGGAAATGTATCAACTGAAAAATAGATTCAATGCTCCAGGGGGCTAGTGTGATGGCTCAGAGGTTAAGAGCACTGGCTGCTCTTCCGGAGAACCTGAGTTCAATTCCCAATAACCACTTGGCGGCTTGTGACCATCTATAAAGATGTCTGATGCCCTCTTCTGGCATGCAGGTGTACATGCAGCAGAGATTCAATGCTCCAGAGTTTATGGTGATTATTAAAGTATAACACCATTGGTATCAGAACTCTAGAGATGCTGAGAGATTTTAGCTTATGTGCACTTTTGTTTGCTTCTATTTTTTTAGTCCCTATTTTTCCTTTTTTTCTTATAATTCTTAAAGGTTTTGTGTGTGTGTGTGTGTGTGTGTGTGTGTGTGTGTGTGTGTGTGTGTGTGTGTGTATGTGGAAAATACCTCTACACAATTTTTAATTTAATTGATGTGCAAGAATATCAATTTCTATATTTAAAATATCTGTAAATAAAAATATATGTATTTTTTATTATGCCATCAAAAGTTTTATCTCTAGCAAGTTGGAAAGATGGTTCAGTGGTTAAGAGCATTAACTGTTCTTCCAGAGGTCCTGAGTTCAATTCCCAGCAACCACATGGTGGCTCACAACCATCTATAATGGGATCTGATGCCCTCTTCTGGTGTGTCTGAAGACAGCAACAGTGTACTCAACGTGCATAAATAAAAATCTTTTTAAAAATTTGATTTCTAAATCAGTTTTAATTTAATTTTATTTTTTAACTTATTCACTTTGTATCTCACTCACTAACCCCCTCCTGGCTACCCCCTCCCACAATCCTTCCTCCATCCTCCCTCCCCTTCTCCTGAGTGGGTACTCCCCCAGTATCCCCCAACCCTGGCACTTCAAATCTCTGTGAGACTATGTACTTCTCCCATTGAAGCCAGACAAGGCAGACCAGCTAGAAGAACATATCCCATGTACAGGCAACAGCTTTTGGGATAGCCCCCATTCCAGTTGTTCAGAACCCACATGAAGACCAATCTTCACATCTGCTGCATATGTAGGGCCTAGGGGAGGCCTAGGTCCAGACTATGTATCTTCTTTGGTGCTTCAGACTCTGAAAGCCCAAGGGTCCATGTTAGTTGACTCTATTGGTCTTTCAGGGCCTGCAATCCTTCCTCCTATTCTTCCATAAGAGTCCCCAAGCTTCATCCACTGTTTGGCCCTAGGTGTCTGTATCTGTCTGAGTCAGATTCTGGATGAAGTTTCTCAGAAGACAACTTGCTCCTGTCTGCAAGCGTAACAGAGTCTCAGAGTGTAAGGTATTGGTTCTTGCCCATGGGATGGGTGTCAAGTTGGGCCAATTATTGGTTCGCCATTTCCTCAGTCTCTCCTCCATCCCCCGTGCCTGCATTTCTTGTACACAGGATCTAAAACAGTTTTAATTGAACAAACAGACAAAAAAAGCTCTTGTATTCATTCAGTAGACATCCTTTCATTAATGTTGCTGTGCTAAAATGCCCTTACCAAGAGCAACTTATGGAATAAAGGGTTTATTTTACCTCACTATTGTATGTTATAGTCCATGACTGCTGGGTAGCTGTTAATCCTACCTTGCAAGAATAAGAGCACAAACATGATAGTTGAGCCAAATTTGAAGCAAGTGCTGGCCAGGTCTATATTCGGGATTCCCAGAGTGTGGTGCTAAAACTACATTAGGGGCTAATAAAGGCAAAACCCACAATACTAAGTGCTTCTCACTGTCATCTAGTCAGGGTTAGCATACATCGATGCACTTCCTACCTCCTCACTACCTGTGATCAAACACATCCTGTGCTGTTGGACAACAATGCTTGTTTACAGAATCAAAAAGTCTGAAAAAGCAGGCTTCTTGTTTTCTCAAAATAGAAACCCTCGTGTCAATTGTATATGTGAGTGGTCATCTCTGTGCGGTGCTTTTGGACTTAACAGAAAAGAAACAGGCATCTAAAAGTAATACTTAAATATATAAAGATGAAACAAAAACAAACAAAACAGAATAGGACAAAACAACCAAACGAGAAAAAGAGTCAAAGTCAAAGTACAAGAAGCACATAGATGCAGACACACACATTGGGGAGAACATGCTCTGACTTAACGTTGTGAGACAAAAAAAAACCCCAAAGATGTCGAGTTTGGTTTTTGTTGATTTACTGCAAGGCACGAGGTCTACACTTAAGAATAGTTTGCTTCCCCAGTGAGACATCCTTGGAGAAAAACCAATTTTCCATTTGCAAGTGGTTATCAGTTGGAGATAGCTACTGGGTTAGACATGGAGTCTTAGTCAGGCTTTCTATTCCTGTACAAACATCATGACCAAGAAGCAAATTGGGGAGGAAAGGGTTTATTCAGCTTACACTTCCACACTGCTGTTCATCACCAGAGGAATTCAGGACTGGAACTCAAGCAGGTTGGTGCAGAGGCCATGGAGGGATGTTCCTTACTGGCTTGCTTCCCCTGGCTTGTTCAGCTGGCTTTATTATAGAGCCCAAGACTACCAGCCCACAGATGGTACCACCCACAAGGGGCCCTCCTCCCTTGATCACTAATTGAGAAAATGCCTAACAGCTGGATCTCAAGGAGGCATTTTCTCAACTGAAGCTCCTTTCTCTGTGATAACTCCAGCTTGTGTCAAGTTGTCACAAAACCTGCCAGTACAGAGTGTATACTTCTTTCAACTGTAGAACCCTATTTGTGCAGCCATGGGCAGGCCCTGTATATGCTGCCTCAGTTTCTATGAGTTCATGTGTGCACCAGACTTGTGTCTAGAAGGCCTTGATTTCTTGGTGTCTTCCATTCCCTCTGGCTCTTACATTCTTTGTCTCATCTTCCACAGAGTTCCATAAGCCCTGAGAGAAGGGCTTTGATGTAGACATACTTTTTAAGGCTGACTATCCAAGGTCTCTCACTCTCTGCTTATTGTCTGGCTATGGGTCTCTGTATTTTTTCCAATCTGCTGCAGGAGGAAGCTTCTCTGATGATGAATGAGCAAGGAACAGATCTATAAGTATAGCAGTATGTTGTTAAGAGCTGTTTTATGGCTGTGATCCTTTAGATGAACAGTTTTCCCTTTTGTTTCTGGCCTATCTCGTCTCAGGTTCTTAGCACCTAAGCAGAATTGTGTATGGGCTCCATCCTGTGGAATGGGCCTTAAGTCAAATCAGATACTGGTTAGTTTCTCCCACAAGCTTTGTGCCACTAGTACACCACTGTATCTGGCAGTCAGGTTACCAGAAGGGTTTGTAGCTGGGTTGGTGGTATTAACTTCTCTTTTGGAAATATGAAGAGCACCTTCTAGTAGCATGGACACTAGTCCATAGGTTAAAGGCTCTAGATAGGCACTAGGTCAACTTCTTATTCAAATGAGTTCTGTAAGTGCTTTCTTCAATAATAGGGCCTTATTGTAAGTTTGTGGAAAGCAACCAATAGCAATGATAATACCCTTTGTTGTTTAGGAGTTCCTACAAGACCTGTTTGGCCAAGAACCCAATAGATGTAGCCCATTACCTCTACTGGAAGCTTCATTTGGTAATGACAGGTGTACAGGTAGGGCTCTATCTCCCCCATTATTTAGCAATTTCACTTAGATCACCTTCATATATGAGCATATTTTAGAAAGCTTCTATTGTATTTGATTTCTATATGATCTATCAAATGGTCCTTAGTTCTAGCTCTCCCTCTAAACATTTGCCTCTTTCTTCCCCCTCCTTGTTTAATCCTTCTAGTCCTGTGCCCCCAACACACACACGCTATATTTCCATCCATAGATTTTATATTTCCCCTTTCTAGGGAAATCCCTCCCTCATCCCTACTCCCTTACTCTCTACATAGCGTCTGTAATTTCATGGGTTATAGTTTTATTATCAATGACTTAACAGCTAACACCTACATATAAACAAATATCATATTTGTTTGGTCTGAGTTACCTCACTCAGGTTGGTTTTTTTTTTTTTTTTTTAGCTTCATTTACCTGTGAATTTCATGATTTCATTGTTTTTAAACATCTGAGTAATATTCCATTGTAAGTGTATCACATTTTCTTTATCTATTCATACATTGATAGACATCTAGGTTGTTTTAAATTCCTGGCTTTTATAAATAGAGCATCAAAATGAACATGGTTGAAAAAGTATCTTTTGAAGTAGAATACAGAGTCCTTTGGATAAATGCCCAAGAGTGTAGCTGGATCTTGAGGTCTCCATCTTTCTGAGGAGCTACCATACCGATTTCTATAGCAGTTGTACAACTTTGTCCACACACCAGCAGTTGTAGAGTTACTCTACCTCCAGATTCTGTCATTTGTTTTATTCATCTTGACCATTCTGGTTTGTATAAGGTGAAATTTCAAAGTACTTTTGATTTGTATTTTCTGAAGACTACAGATGTTGGACATTTCTTTATGTGTTCTCAGCCATTTGAGTTTTCTCCTTTGAAAATTCTCTGTTTAGATCTGTATCCCATTTTTTTAAATTGGATTGTTTTCTTGATATTCAGCTTGTGGGATTTTGTTGATATATATATATATATATAATATTGGCCCTCCATCAGGTGTGCGGTTGGTAAACATCTTTTTCCATTTGTTGCCTGTCACTTCTGTCAGTTTTATGAGGTCCTGTATATTAATTGTTTTTCTTTCTGCCTGTGCTTTCGGTGTTCTGTTCAGGAAGTTTTGTCCCAGGCCAATGAGTTCAAAACTATTCTCCACCTCCTCTTCAATCAGATTCAGTGTGTTTGGCCTTATGTTGAGGTCTTTGACCCATTTGAAGTTGAGTTTTGTGCAATGTAATAAGTACAGATCCATTGACATTCTTCTACATACAGCCATTCTGTTTGACAAGCACAATTATGGAAGATGCTGTCTTTATTCCACTGTGTATTTCTGACTTTTTTTTTTTTATCGAAAATGAGGTGTGAACTTATGTCTTCTATTCCGTTGATTAGTGTGTGTTTTATGCCAGTACCATGCTGTGCTTATTACTATAGCTCTATGGTTCAAGTGTGACCAGAAAGGCTGATATATTCAGCACTTCTTGTATTACTGAATATTGTTTTGGTCATCCTGATTGTGTGTGTTTGTGTGTGTTTTCATATAAAGCTATAAATTGTCCTTTTAAGTCCTGTGAAGAATTGTGTTGAAATTTTCATGAAGATTTCGTTGAATCTGTAGATTGTTTTTTGATAGGATGACAATTTTTAGCATATTAATCCTACCAATCCATGACCAAGGGGAATCTTTACATATTTTGATATCTTCTTCAATTTCTTTCTTCATTGTCTTAAAATTTTTATCTTACAAGGATTTCACTTGCTTGGTTAGTATTATCCCCAAGATATTATAATTTTTGAGGCTATGTGAAAGGTTCTGTTTTCTCATTTTCTTTTTTAGTCTGTTTGTCCTTTGTATATAGGACAGCTACTGATTTTCGTTAATTAATTTTGTATCACACCACTTTGCTGAAAGTGCTTATCAGCTGAACGAGGTTCCTGGTGGAAAGGATCATTTGTGAATAGAATAATACCATTTCCAAATAAAAATACTTTGACGTCTTCCTTTCCTATTTGTTATCTTTTAATTTCATTTAGTTGTCTTATTGCTCTAGCTAAGACTTCAAGTGACTATGTATAAAGTGGACATCCTTTTCTTGTACTTGATTTTAGTAGAAATGCTTTGAGTTTCTCTCCACTTAAGTTGATGCTGCTATAGGATTGTTGTAAAATAATTTTATTATATTGAGGAAAATCCTTTGTATCATAATTCCTTCAGGACTTTTATCATGAAGGAATATTAAATTTTGTCAAATTACTTTTCAGCATGTAATGACATGATCATGTGGTTTTTGTCTGTTTATATGATAGATTACACTGGCTGATTTTCATAAATTGAACCATTCCTTATCTCTGGGATGAAGCCTACTTGATCATGGTGGATGACCTCTTTGATGCATTCTTATATTTGGTTTGCAAGTGTTTCATTGAGAATTTTTGCATCAGTGTTGATAAAGGAAGTTGGTTGATACCATGCAGGAAGAGCTGCAGTGGGCAAGTGAGCTCCCTGGAGACAGCTCGCCATCTTGCTCAGCTGTGATGGTGTTCTCTGATGAGGTGCAGCTCCAGAGACTTCATCCCAGGATTACTTCTTGCTACATATGTGCTTTCTCATGTTTGTCATAGCATATTCCTCATTTATTTGATGTGAGTGGACACCAGGAGACCCTCACTGCGTATGGCCTGGTATGATGACTTCTTGGGTGTTAGCCTGCCCTATTGGGTAAATTTCCTGCAGATCAACATGAAGATGAACTTTCATAAATTAATGCTGTTTAAATGAATTCATGACTGTAGAGAATTCCTGACTTGATTCAAATAATTTTAGGAAGAAAATTTAAGGAGATGGTTTTAGTTGTTTTACCAGAAGGATATAATAAAGTTAGAATCAAGAATAGAATGTGCCCCCTCTTCATAGAATAGTAAGTAAAGGCTGCATAATAAGGAATACAATGAGCTTCCATAAATTGCACTAAGATGATAAATAGGCTTGGGACAGATTTGTGATCAAGGAAAAGCATTCATTCTAGGTCAGATCCAAGGATGAAACCTCAGGTGTGCACTATGATAAAGCAAGGTCTTGTGAAACTGATGCTTTGAAGTTATAATGAGCTTACAGAATGAAACATTGCTTTGAACTTGCTATCTTTGACATCCTTCTGTATGTAACTCCCTTTTGTGTAACATTTTCATCTATGAGGTAATTTTTTTCTTACATAGAGAACTTTTTGTCTAAAAAGCCATAAAAGCTGAAAGCAAAAATAAAGCTTTGGTGTAGCCCTTTTCTGATTCATCCAGTGTGCATTTGTCTATGTGCCTGATTTACTTTCTTTCTTTTCCTATCTCTCTGGCTCACAAAGAGTTAATGAACTCCAAGCCTCTCAACTAGTTTCAGCTAGAGACCAGTAAATTAAAGAGTAAATAGCCCAAGTAACTAAGTCTTTTCTTCTAATCCCCTGCTGCTATCAGCAGGAGTTAAATAGCCAAAAGCCATCAGCTTTTGGCACCAGAATAGCAAAAAAGAGTTAAATTGCCTCTTTTGGCCCCAGTCTCCAGATACCCCACTAATTTCCTCAGTTACAGGGATGTCAGGCAGACCCCTACTAGGAAATTGGTCTGTCATAGTTTTTATTTGTTTGATAATTTTGTGATTTTGTTATCAGAGTAACTGTGCCATTCTAAAATGAACTGGGAAATGATCCTTCTTTTTCATTTTTGTGGAACAATTTGAGAAATACTAGCATTAACTCTTGAAAATCTGGTAAAATTCTATACTGAAACTATCTGGCCCTGGATGTTTTTAGTTGGGAGACTTTTAATGGGTACTTCTATTTCATCAGAGGTTATGGGTCTATTTAAATTGCTTATCTGATTTTGATTTTATTTTGATTTAATTTTTGTAAGGGGTATATATCAAGAAAATTATTCATTACTTTTAGATTTTCAAATTTGGTGGAGTACAGGGTTTTAAAGTATATTGTTAAGACTCTCTGGATTTCCTTGGTGTCTGTTATTATATGCCCCATTTCATTTCTAATTTTGTTAATTTGAATCTTCTGACTCTGCCTTTTAGTTAATTTGGATAGGGCTTGTCAATCTTATCAATTGTTTCAAACAAACAACTCAATTGTTTCATTGATTCTTTATATTGTTTTGTTTGTTTCTATTTTATTGATTTGAGCCCCACATTTTATTATGTTTTCAAATATATTCCTTTTGAGTGTGACTTGTTCTTTTTTGTTCTAGAGCTTTCAGGTGTGATATTAAGTTACTAGTATGAGATGTCTCCAATTTTCTTTTTTAAACGTAGATACTCAGTGCTATTTGCCTCTTAGAACCGCCTTCATTGTGTTCCATAAGTTTGGGTATGTTGTGTTTTCATTTTTATTCAATTCTAGAAAGTTTTTAATTTCTTTGATAATTTTTGCTTTGACCCAATTTTCTTTCACTATATTAAGATTTTTAGTTTCGATAGCCAATTAGCACCGGGAGAAAGATACTCTCCCAGGAGCTTGGAAAAGCCAGGAGTGGGGCCAAGACAAGCTCCACAGCTCACCAGGAACTGCCCCAAACCTGCGAGACACAGTTACTGAGGTAGGCGGGCATAGAAACCCCCTGGATCCCATCAGCGGCGGCAGCAGGAGACCTCTGCCTGGGCCACCAGGGTTCCATAGCCAAGCAGTGGAGAAAGTTACTCACCCAGGAGGGTAGAAAAAAACACCTCTCAAAGAGAGCTGGTCTTCAAGGAGTATTGATACAGAGGCCTGCAGGTGAGAAAAGCCATAGCCAGACAGTAAGATCAGCTAACATCAGAGTTAACAAGATGGCAAAAGGCAAGGGCAAGAACCTAAGGAACAGAAACCAAGACCATTTGGCATC
>CM052713.1:12862285-12892516 GCA_028551405.1 Uromys caudimaculatus
TAACAGAAACCGCTGGACTGAGAGTGAGGTCCCAGATGGAGGAGTTGGAGAAAGGTCTGAATGAGCTGAGGGAGTTCGCAGCCCCATGGAGGGAGCAAGAGCACCAATGGGCCTGACACCCCCCCCCCCCCGGTCGTCCTGGAGTTTGGACCACCAACCAAAGAATACATATCTATGGACCCATGGTTCAGACCACATATGTGGCAAAGGATGACCTCGATGGTCATCAGGGAAAGAGGAGAGGCCCTTGGGCCTGAGGGTGTTAGAGGACCCAGTAAAGGGGAATGTCAAGGTGGGAATATGGGTATGGGTGAGCGAGTGGGTGGGAGGTGGAATTCCTTCACAGAGGCGGGGATGGGGAGGGGATAGGGAGTTTCCAAAGAGGAGACCCAGAAAAGGGGAAACATTGGAAATGTAAATAAAGTATCAAAAAGAAAAAGAAAAAAAAAGATTTTTAGTTTCCATTAGTTTGTAGGCTTTCTATTTTTTCTATTGTTGACATGCAAATTTAATTTGTGTTGCTCCCATATGCTGCAGGGTTTTATTTTAGTTTTCTTATATCTGTTAAGACTCACTTTGTGTCCAAGTATGTGGTCAGTGTTGGAGAAAGTTCTATGAGGTGCTGAGAAAAGAGTATAATTTTTTGAAATTGGGTGAAATGTTCTATGAATATCTGTTAAGTCCATTTTGTTTATGACATCAGTTGATTCTAGCATTTCTCTGTTTAGTCGTTGTCTGAATGACCTATCTATTGGTGAGAATGGAGTATAGAATGCAGCCACTATCGCTGTGTGAAGTCTATATGGGATTTATGCTGTAGTAGTGTTTATTTTATGAACTTGGGTGTCCTTATGCTTGGTGCATAGCGATTAAGAGTTGTGA
Organism: Uromys caudimaculatus; assembly: GCA_028551405.1. Taxonomy (NCBI): domain Eukaryota; kingdom Metazoa; phylum Chordata; class Mammalia; order Rodentia; family Muridae; genus Uromys; species Uromys caudimaculatus. The sequence continues at coordinate 12,863,168 of CM052713.1, forward strand.
TATCCTCCTAGTGGATTTTTCCTTTGATGAGTATGAAGTGTCCCTCCCATGTCTTCTGACTAGCTTTGGTGTGAAGTCTGTTTTGTCAGATATTGATATGCTATACCAGCTTACATCTTAGGTCTGTTTGCTTGGAATGTCTTTTTCTAATTTTTTAACCTTGATGCAATGTCTGTCCATGATTTCGAGGTACAGCTAAAGAAAGGATCCTGTTTTATAATCCATTCTGTTAGTCTGTGTCTTTTTATTGGGGAATTGAGACCACTAATGTTGAGACTTATCAATTAGCAATGTTTGTTAATTACTATTATTTTGTTGTGGTGTGAGCTGTTTTCCCTTTTTGGGTTTGCTGATCTACAATTATCTTAGAAATGGGGTCAAAAATGGAGCATAGCATGTGGCCTGCTACAAAGGTTTGGGGAACTGGATTTGGAAGAGAGGAAAGAGAGTGCAGGTCTCAATAACAAAGTAAAACAGAATAATTTCTCATGTAGTAAAAATAACAAATGGGTTTAGCATCTGCTGCTCTGAGTATTAACTAATTCATTTTTAATAAAACTATGAATAAAGATTATTTCTGGCCATACAATTGTATATCTTCCTTAAATCTCAGTGCAGATACTTTCCAATGAATTCCTTCTTATAAATCACACAAGTAACAGGTAAGTTGGTAAATAAATAAATAAATAAATAAATAAATAAATAAATAAATAAACCCTCTTTTTTTGTTTTGTTTTGTTTTGTTTTGTTTTGTTTTTTCGAGACAGGGTTTCTCTGTGTAGCCCTGGTTGTCCTGGAACTCACTCTGTAGACCAGGCTGGCCTCAAACTCAGAAATCCACCTGGCTCTGCCTCCCAAGTGCTGGGATTAAAGGCGTGCGCCACCACTGCCCAGCTAAATAAACTCTCTTATGTAAAAGGAAATGCTTGTCAGCATCAGTTCTGCTATGATTCCCACAAAACCTAATTCGGAACATCAGGAATATATATTGATATAAGTAAAAATGGACTAAAACCTGAGTATCTTCAAAGAAAAATTTATCTTTACAGTTGTGGAGGCAAGAAATCTAAAACCCAGTGTAAACACACCTGTAAACATTTTCTTGTCTCTTCAGCTTCTGAAGAACAACTTCTTTCTGATGATTTTAGTGTATCCACTCAGACCTTGTCCTTCCAGTCACATGCTGGCTTCTGTATGTCAGTGTACATGTTTCTCTTCTATAAGGGTATCATTCACACAAGATCAGAGCCCACTCCATCGTTTTGTAAATATGGAGATTTATTTCCAAATAAGTTCATAGTTATGAATTTCCAGAATGAGGACTTTAATGCATTTTTTGTAGTAAAAAGTCAACCCAACATGACTATCTTACAAGTCTAGAGTTAGACAATGACAGCCATTCAAAGACGCACACTGTGTAATAATTTAATGAGAGAAAGTAATTTAGCATGTTAAATTCTTTTTAATGAGCCAAGGATCATATATTATATCTTTAAATCATATGAGGGATAAATGCTACAAAATTAGAAATGGCTGTATTAATATAAGTCCAGGGCTAGGGATGGTGGCATGAGCCAATCCTTGCATTTTGCAGGCATAGGCAAGAGGACAACTCTGAAACTGATATATGCACGGTGAGTTTCAGGATAGCCTAGAACAAAATGTGAGATCCTTTCTCTGTGTATTCATGGATGGATGGATGGATGGATGGATGGATGGATGGATGGATGGATGGATATATTAATATATATCTATATTTCATAAGCTTTTCTATGTTGGTCTTTCTGTATTTTTTTAGATTTTTTTCTCATCAGTCCAGTAGTTTGCCTATGATTACAAGAACAATGTATCTCTAGAAGTTTACTCTTGACCACTTAAGTGCATTTAATGACTAGATATGATCCATGAATCAGAATTAAAGTTATTTTATGCACTGGCATGCTGATGTAGGCCTTTAATCCCAGCGCTTGGGAGGGAGAAACAGGTGGAGCTCTGTGGATTTTAGACCACTCTGGATTCCAGGACAGCTAAACCTATACAATGAAACCTTGTCTCAAAAAACAAAGCAACATCAAAAACAAACTGCTGTGCAAGAATAACTTAATCAGATATACTTGGTATTGTCAATTTTAGGCACATTAAGTTTCTATTATACTTCTTGTAACTACCTACAATTTGCTTAGTAATGAGTTCAAACCAAGCCACGTGGAATCACAGGGACTGAGAGCTATGCCTACTTTATATGAACAGTTGAGAGAGAGAGAGAGAGAGAGAGAGAGAGAGAGAGAGAGAGAGAGAGAGAGAGGGAGAGAATATCTACCATGCATACAATGTTTCCATGGAGCCTTTGCTCAAGTTGAGCATAGCCTAGAACCCATTGTCAGAAACAATGCATTTTAAATTAATTGAAATCATTCTTAGTTTTGTGGAATTAAGACAAATTAGAAAATCTCTTCATAACGTTATAGTGACAAGGACATGTGACTTCTTACCATAGCTCTGACTCTTTATTCACACAGCTGCAATATGGGTCTGCTGACCTTTTCTACATCACTCTCTAACACCACTCCCTAGATGTTTGTGTTTAAAACTTACAAAAAAAAAAAAAAAATAGGGTCTGGATATTTCATGAAATGATCATTCTGCATATAGTAAGCTAGCTGTGTGTGTTATCATATACTTATACATATGAACGATAAACTGAAGAGCTGCATCCTAAATAAGGATCCAACATTCTAGAAACTGGCTTCAAACAGACTCTGTGCTGCTGAGTAGAATTTCTCCTACACGAACACTAAAAGGCATCTGAATCTGACCTCAAGACATTAGATAGCATTGCTGAATGCAAGAGAGCACTGGGGAAAACAGGAACCATTCGTTACAAAACACCATGTTTCAAGCATTATTACTTACAAAATAGAATGTATCACCTTGCCATTTGAGTGCTAACATTTAACATATCACCATGTTTTGTCTGTTTCCTGTTAAAATAATTAAAATTAGTTTGGTAAGCACTATGCCCGTGTTGTCTATAAAAACAAGAGGACTAGCCATTCTAATTGGCAGTGCTCTGGAACTCTCAGAGCCACAGTTTTCTGATCCCGCATCCCCCAGACATCCCCATTACACTGCTGTTTGTGTCTCTGTAGAACTTAGTCTCCTGTGTGCCCTTAGGCGCCTAACGACGTAATTACATTACAACATTAATGATAAACAGAAGCTTTGCAATCACATTACATTAGTTGCTTTTGCTTATGTTGTTAATACTATAGTTACCTATTTCAGATTCTTTATAATAGTGACAATTAAAAGGAGTTATTTTAACTAAAATATAATTATATCAGAATCTTTACATTTCCTCCCTGTAACTCTTCCTGTCTACAGCTCCCCTGTCATTCCTATAACTTCTGGTCTCTTAGGCCCAATACCATCTTAGTAGTAAGTAACAAATTTCTAGTATTTAACATGAGGAAAGAAGTTAAAGCTCATGAAGATGAATAATTTCCCACAGTTGGCTCACAGGTAAATATTGGATTTAAACTCCTCACTTAGAATGTTGGACTCTAGAAGCTGCCTGCTACCCAGCTCATTGTATCCCATGGATTTTTAGATGTTCCAGGGGATTGAGGAGATGGTGATGAAATTAAGAACACTTGCAGTCTTTGCAGAGGACATGCGTTCAGTTCCTAGCACATGGGCAACTCACATCCATTGTAACTCCAGTTCTAAGGATCCAACACTGTCTCTGGCCTCTGTGGGCGCCCAGAGGTGGGAAAGAGCTAGAGAGATGGCTCAGTGGTTAAGAGCACCACAGCTACTCCTGGAGGATAAGGTTTGAGTTTCATCACCCACACCGAGGTAACTCACCACTGCCTGTAACTTCAGCTCCTGGGATCTTATACACTCTTCTGATCTCCAAGGGCACCGCTCTCTCTCCCCCTCGTGTGTGTGTGTGTGTGTGTGTGTGTGTGTGTGTGTGTGTGTGTGTGTGTGTGTGTGTGTATGTGTGTGTGTGTGTGTGTGTGTGTGTGACATAAATAAAAAGTTCACATATTGAAGAAGTGTATGTATAGAACTAGTTAAGATTCTTCTCAGTATGGAGAACGGAAAGTGTGGGCACATTTCTCATGATAGCAGAAGAAATGTCCTCATTTCCCCCCATATAGCGTAATTTTGTTATATTCTTATCATATACCCCAACTTAATTTCTGATAAAATTGATTTCAAACTAAAATTAATGAAAAGAGATAAAGAAGGACACCTCAGTCTGTTCAAGGGAACAATTAACTAAGAACACATGATAGTCCTACAGATAAGCACCAAACACAATTGCTCCCAGTTTCATAAAAACTGTAATACTGGGCTTCAAGAAAGAGATGAACCCAACTTAGTATGTGATTTCAGTACCCCTTTTTCTCCAATAAACAAGTGATCTGGAAAAAAAAAAAAAAGGCAGAGAAACATCAGAATTAAATGAGATCATACATCAAAGACTAACAGACAATTCCACACAAACACCACAGACCATACCTTCTATTCAGCAGCTCAAGTTTCTCTAAAATACAGCACCTACTGGGATACAAAACAAATGTCAACAAGGAAAGAAATGAAATAACCATGTTCATTCTGCCCTCCTTAGTGAAACAGCGCTTAAAATTAGCAGCAAAGTGATGCAAATAACTGCAGGAAGTCACAAAGCTGGAACAGCACTCAGTGGAACAGTGGTGGGTCAAAGAAGACATTTAGAAAGACGTGTAAGATGATCAGGAATTGAAGTAAATGAAAACACAACACCTAGGAGGGAAATATAAATCTTTATGTAGACACACGCACTCACACTCAGACACACGCAAAGCACAGATGGAGCACAAATAAATGACTTAATGATCTGAAAGACAAGAACACACCAAACCAAAGCCGGCAGATGAGAAGAAAGAAGAAACAAAGAACTGAGGTAGAAAGAAAGGGGGGGGGGGGGTCAAAGCAGAAATTAATGAATTGAAACAAAACAATGGCAGTGGGAACATTGTAGTTAACCTGCTTAGCTACTGCGTTATCAACATCAGTAAGGAAACCAGGAAACAGTGAGGTTTATAAAGTGTGAAGAAGAAAGGATATGCAGGAATGTGAGATAAGAGATACAGAACACACACTATTGTACATGTTGAAATGTAGATTAAACATTTTGTAGGCATAGAAAGAAAAGGAGTGTTGTAAAGGATTTCCTCTACAGGATACAAATTAAAACAGAAAGTTAACAAAGTGCAAAGTTGTCAAAACTAATAAACATAAAAATAATCAAAAAATAAGGGACTGAAATCACTTCCAAGAGCAAAAGGATAACTTGCCCCAACACCTTTCAACTGTCCTGTGCATCAATCTTGAGGAGGAAGTAGCACCACTCAGGAATTCTGACAAGCTGCCATTGTGTCCTGGAGGGCAGTCCACTAAAATTCTCTGGCCTGGGTACAACCCCACCGCTGCCCCCATGTATTCAGCAAGTCACAGTCTTCTGACTGTTGAATTAGGGATCATACTTTCTATAGGAGTAATGTCTGGAATTCAGGCTTTGCGGGTGTTGTGGATGGGTATGGTGCTGTTCGTAATTTTGAGGCTAATTCCGCTCTCCTGAGAGGGGCTGCAGACAAGGAGGGAGTCACTACCCAGGTGACTTCTTGTGAACCAATCCCCTAATAAATAAAGGAGCCAATCACTGGGCAAGTAGGCAGGACTTCCGAATTGGAAGGAGGAAAAGAGGAAGAAGGAGAGAGTTAGGTCCTTTTGGACCGGGACTGCATGAGGACAACGTTTTTTAATATTTCCAGTAATAGGTGGTGAGCCAATGTGTTGGGCAAGAATCCACTAGAAATTTAAGATTATTAGACTGAGAGAGGGTTTTTTTTGTTTTTTGTTTGTTTGTTTGTTTTGGTTTTTTTTGGTTTTTTCGAGACAGGGTTTCTCTGTGTAGCCCTGGCTGTCCTGGAACTCACTCTGTAGACCAGGCTGGCCTCGAACTCAGAAATCCACCTGCCTCTGCCTCCCAAGTGCTGGGATTAAAGGCGTGCGCCCCCACTGCCCTGCGAGTTCTAATTTTTTAAGTGAGAAGCTAGGATGAGTCACAGGACTCAAGTGCAGGAACTTTGAAACAAAGAAATTGCTTGCAGGCTCTGAGGTGCCCTGCTGTGGAGAGTCGGGCAGATCTGAGTTAGAGAGCTGTAGAATGAAGTTGCCTATTTCTTGGGACAGAGATTGATTGAACTGTGAATTTATAAAATTGAGATCATTTGCTTTTAGGACAGATTTATATACAGATTCTGTCTGAATCACGTTGAGAATTTCGCCTGCGGTTCAGAACTAGGATAGAGAAAATTAGTCAGACTCCAAATAGAGCAATGATAATCGTTGCCTGCTTCCTATAGGCAGATATTAGTGAAAGTTTGAATTAATTGTTTTAAAGATGGTATAAAGATATATTGCTCTATTACATCTTGTCTTACAGGATATTCAAATTCTGTCTAACGCGAGCTCCATGAGAATTCTGGGTTTAAATCCTGCTTTGACTAGCTGCCTTCTTATAAGCAGATATAGATAGAAGTGTGAATCAATTGTTTTAAAGATGGTATGAAGATGTATTGCTCTAATATGCCTCACAGGATACTCAAATTCCGTCTACATGGCCTCCACAGGAATCTTGTGCTATTATCCTGCTTGGGAAAATAGAAATGGCCTAAGAATAGGCACATACAGTATTTTAGCTTACTTCATTTGTTTTGGATTGTTTTAACTTTCAAAATGGGTGTGATTGTGAGTTTTGTGGTTGTATTATTCCTCTGGGAGAGAGGTCAATATAAAGATTTTTCTGGTTACTGGCTCAAGGATATGCTGATTTGGTAGAAAGGTTTTGTCTTTGCATTTTTAGAAAAGGTGATTAGTGTCTATACATATTCAGAATGATACAGATCAGATTTGATAGAGAGAGACTGCCAGAGAACTAGATTCCAGAGAATCAAACAAAAAAGTTATCTTGATGATACTAAAATTTTGTTTTGAGATTTGTATATTACAGAATATACAGCCTGGGGGAGTCTCATCATCAGACATGCTGAACTGACTTGCTTGAACTCCTGATGTCTTGGACTTTCAGCCAGATCCAGTCAGGACACAGGCATCGGAGACTAAATCAATCGTTGGTGTGGTCTTCTTAAGGTGAGCCAACGCCCCTATTTTCCCTACACCTTCCCCCCACTTCAAAATATCTTAACGCCCATATTCAGCTTGAAGAAGATATGAAGAGTCATCATTCCAGTTGCCTGGGCTTTGGGGCTGGAGATGGTTATTACAGGTTGTCATTCTAGGGAATTTAGAAATGGTCATAATTGAAACAGGTAGGAAATAGCTAGAATTGATTGTATAGCCATAATCTTTATTGGTAGAAATCTTTATAATTGTTAGTAAGTTGAAGTCATAGTTTCTTATCTTGGCACAGAATTTATTTTGATGCAAAATCAAGGATTTCATTGGTATAAATTTCTTCTATTGATACTGGCTTAGACCCAGTCCTTCTATAAGTGTTTTATAAACTGATCTGAGATGATTAAACCTGTGAGTTAAGGGCCAAATAGCAAATTCATTGCTCTGAGTTTATTGTTAGGGTATTTTCAGATATTTTAATTAGAGATAGCTGAGAGTAGTTAACGGAGAACAGTCTAGATTACTTTACGTAGATAGTTGGTTTTCAAAAAACACCAGAAATCCACAGATGTGACATTAATGTTATTTATTCACTAGATGTAGAGGCAAGTCTGCTCCTGACAGCATTCCCTTTCTTGGATTCAAAGAAGAAATTGAGCATCTCTGGAGTTGCTCCAGTTGTGGCGAGACAGCCACTAGGCAAGAATTGCCTCGTTTCATCTACAGACCTAATACTATCCAGAAAAAGGACACAATTTACAGGTTAGGACAGCTTAGTTCTGCTGAGACAGAATGGGCTAGTCCTTAATTTCCTGTTTCTCTAAGGTCTGCCAGATTACCCTGGGCCAGAAGGCTGAAGACAGATGGATGCTCCAACTTCCTGACTTACTGGGGCTGTATAGGTAGGCAGTTGTCTCTACAATTTATCTCAGTTCTGGAAGCTGTTAGGCTTCCTATATATTTTCAGTCAATATAAGTTGTTCTTGGATTTCTGATGAGGTTGAAGACTTATAGTCTCATAGCCAACCCAGGCTATTTACATTGAGAGAACAGATTTGAGAGGATGGTTTTCAGATGGCATACAATCTAAAGCCAGGACGTAAGTCTGTTAGGACAGATGCACATTGTTCTATCTTAATGACAAAATTGTTGGAGTGGGTGTTAGGTCTATCTATACCTTCTAAATTACAAAATGGTGTAATAGTTGTGCTCTATATTTGAGAGAAAGGTTTTGTTTTTTATTAGAATAGAAAGGGGGAAGTGTTGTGGATGGGCATGGTGCTGTTTGTATTTTGATATTAATACCACTCACCTGGGAGGGGCTGTGGACAAGGAGGGAGTGACATACCCAGGTGGCTTTTTGTGAACCAATCCCCTCATGAATAAAGGAGCTAATCACTGGGCTAGTAGTCAGGACTTCCAGGTTAGAAGGAGGAAGAGAGGAAGCAGGAGAGAGTTAGGTCCTTTTGGATGGGAACAGGGTGAGGACAAGATGTAGCTACTAGTGTCTCCCAGTTTCAATGGAGAATCTGTCAGGATTCGCCTCCAGAGGATTTAGATTTAATTAGGCTTACAAGATTAGGATTTTAGTTGTTGTGCCCAGAGATTGAGTTACCATTGTTTCTGAACTAAGTTTGTGTTTCGTTTTCCTTCACGCGGAGGCTCATCTGGGTTCCAGAGAGAAAGGTACAGCTGCAAAGTGTGGGTTTGACTGATGTGTCCCACAAAGGTCATGGAGATTTTGAAGCATGAGGCTGACATGGTAGTGACCCGCCAGTGGGAACTTAGTGAGCTGGGTGGACAGATATTTGAGGTCTGCGTCATAGAATCTCCATGAGATAAAACAGGTCAGCCACTGCCCACCAGCGCATGGCCAGCCAGGCTGCAGGGGCACAGAGTTGACGGAGCATAGGAATGTGCCAGTTCATTTTTTAATATTTCCCACAACATGCAGGAGTGAGGAAGGCCCTTCCTGCTGGACATCTATCTTTTTGTGCTGTCAGAGTGCTTGTCTGGATGCCATGTTTCCATCATGTTTCCAGGGAGCCTTTGTAGCTTGTCCCAGGCATGGGGGGGGGGGGGGTTAGGGTGTGCCATTTTCTCTGGCTGGTTGGTGTCAGATGCAACATCCCTATCCCTCTGTCTACCTCTCCATCTGGTGCTCACTCTGCTCCAGCCAGCAAACTGTGTGTTCCTAACTCTGCTTCTTGGCTGTTCAACAGCAGCTGCCTTCTTTCTCTAGTTCTCCTCCCTTTCCTGAAAGTACTTCATTGCAACTATAGCAAGTTCTGTCCTTTGGATCCAGATGTGTGGCACACTGCAAAGGTGAGGACAGTGACAGGCAGCCAAAACCCATGACCTGCTTTGGTCCAACGCCATACACACATAGTACAGTCTCTAGTTGCTTTTCCACAGCCCAGACTAATTCGGGAAGATGAGGTCATGTGTTTGATGAAGGCGTTCTGTATTGCCCCAGGTGAGTTTTAACTCAGGGGTTAGGTTGCTGAAGCTCGTGGTCACACAAAAGTTCCCCTGAGACAGTTGCTATGAGTTATAGCCTCCTGAATTCAAAGAGTAAAATTCATGCAACATAAAATGATAAGGTTTAGAAAAAGGTTTTATTATAGGGAGTTTGAGATGAAGAAAGTCTTCAGAGCCTCTGTCTAGTCAAGGCAACTCTCAGGAAACAGGTGCTGTTGAGTGATTCATTGGGGAGGTGCTCTCTTGGACTGTTCACAGCCTTAGTTCTTGAGACATGATTTGAGGTGGAATGGAGACAGAATACTAGTAAAAACCCAGAAATGAAAATTCTCATGTTTTTAAGAAATAAGTTTGAATTTTTAAAATAGAAAACAGTTACTTTCAAGAAACAATGAACACATCTTCTCAAATTAATGACAATAAAATAGGAGAGGAGAGGTGATGGCCCGCAAACCAGCAACTGGACTCCTGTGTACTGATTCCAGAGAAATGAAGACTACTTGATTTAAAACCCTTTAAGATCCCATGGGCAGTAAGTTATTTAAATAATGATTACTGAGGACTACAGGAAAACAAAAGTCTTCCTTTAATACTGGGACCAAATTTGAGTCCTGCTCATGCAACCACCTGTTGAGAGCTTTTGGTACCGCTTCTAGGAATTTGGCATTTGTCACTGGGCTCAGACAAGGAAGTAGGCTCAGATTGGAAACAGTGATGATGGGGCTTTGCTTACTGCTTTGCTGAATTACTACCTTATATGATCTCCTTGCTTACTACTTTACTAAATTATCTTGTGTGATCTCTTGGCTTACTACTTTGCTTGATTACTAATTACTATCTTGTGTGATTTCTTTGTTTACTACTCCGCTTGATTACTTTTTCTTTGATCTAAGAACTGACCATGTTTTTTGGATGTACTTAGAATGATATAAAAGCAAGCTGGAAAAAAATAAAGCTGGTTCAGCCTTAGCACTGGCTGGAGTCATGTTCTAGTTTTGTCTAATTGTCTTTTTCTTTTCAATTCTCACTTCCTCCCTTGAGACCCTGTTGACTGAGCCGGCTTTTGATTTTGACCATCTAAGTCAAAATCACAGTGGGCTCAAAGGTCCCAGCTGCCACTAGACAGAAACTGCATACTGGCTGAGCCTGTACAGGTGACTAGTAGTACCCTCTTGAGGCTATATGTGATGCAGGTATTGGGACACTATGCAACTGAAAGTGGAAAACCACTGCTGGAGCAACTACCAGACCAGGCAGAGCATGGTCAGAATTGAGAAGATGATTGGGCCACAGCTCCATATTGACCTGCACACAATGGGGCACCAATACCTCTGTGGGTGATCAAATAATGATCGCAGCCACTGAGTCCATCATTACATCTGTCATTGGGTTGAGTTTTTCAGTCTCCAGGAGTCTGTGCACTTACTGCAAATTGGTTTGCTCTCAATGTTAAGTTGTACTGTGGTGCAGTCAGATAGGATACAAAGATGACTTCCATCTTTTTTAATTTGTACAGATTTGTTTTGTGCCACAGACATGATCTGTTTTAGAGAAGCTTCCTTGGTCTGTTGAGTAGACTGTGTCTTTGGTGGTTGAGTGGACTATTCTGTAGATATGCTAAGCCTTTTTGATGCAATAAATCAATTAATTCTCATGTTTCTCTATTGGTTTTTTTGTCCAGATGACCAACTTATTAGAGAAAGTAAGTTATTCACATTACCTAGTATTAATGGATTGATGTTAACCTGTGTCTTTACATCCACTAATACCTTTCTTATGAAACTGCTTGTGCCAGAGTTTGGTACATATGTATTTAGGATAGTAATGTCTTCTTGGTTAACCAAGCCCTTGATTAGAATGAAGTGTCCCTATTTATCTCTTCTGATTAGTTTCAGTTTGAAGTCTATTTGTCAGGTATTAGAATGGCAATGCTTGTTGCTTCCTGGTCTAATTGCATTAGAGTATTTTCATTCATCCTTTTACTGGAAGGTGGTGCCTTTCTTTAAACCTAAGTTGTATTTCTTATAGTCAAGAGGTGGCTTTTATTTCTTGGTCCATTCAGTCAGCATGTGTCTTGGAGTACTGAGGTCATTGATGTTTAAAGTGATTATAGAAATGTGTAAGTCAAGGTCATCTTTCATGTTGTTTTCAGTCATACTTTGTTGTTTTAATAATTATTGGTTTATATATGTCTTGCCACAGTTTCTCTGCTATGCTTACTCTCTTCAGAACAAAATTTTATTTCCTATATTTTCTTTTGGATTGTTGGCTATAAATTCATTCAGGCAGTTTATATTGTGGGAAGTTTCTCTTTCTCCTTCAATTATGGTTTTATTGGCTATATTAATCTAAGCTGGCCACCATAATATTGTAGGAGTTGAGATGCTTTTCTCTGGGATTTCCGGCTTTCTGTTTCTAGGGAGAAATGAGCTGTTATTGTGATGGGTTTTCCCTTATATGTGACTGTGGTTTTTCTCTTGTTGCTGTCAATACACTTTATTATGTATGCTTAGTGTTTTGACTCTGACATACCTTGAGTTTCTTTTTTAGTCCTATTTGGTTGTGTGTGCTTCCTTTATATCTGTTGGGTGCAGCTTTGCTTAGTTTGGGGAAGTTTTCTATTGTCTTGTTGAAGATGTGGTGTATGCTATTGATTTTAGGATTCTTATCTTCATCAATAATTTGAAAATATTTTTTTCTTGGTATCTCCCAATTTTGTTCCTTTTCTGCGTTATATTTTTCATAATCCTTATTTTTGTCCTAGATCCTCTCCTTTATCTTCAAATCCTGATAGTCTATCTTCTGCTTGATTCATTCTTCTTGTAAAGTTTTGGGTTTTCTAGTTGAGTTACTGTTTGTCGATTCCATTTTCAGCATCCGTCCTCCTTAATGTTTCTATCTCCTTACTAAACTCTGTTCTCAAGTCCTGGATTGTCTTATTTTATGTTCTTTTGGGCATTACCCAGGTATTTCTTCTAAGTTCTTGCTCTTTAATTTCACTGAGCTTTTTGTCTTCTTTAAACTCCTTGAATTCTTTGACAAGAGTTCATGATTATTCTTTTAAATATATGTCTTAGGGTTCATCTAAGGAATTCTTGGCAAACATTTCTACTGGTAGAAATGTTTAGAGGGAAGATGCAGGCTTGATCTTTCATTTTGTTTGTATTTTGGAGATGAGATCCAGTTATGTCAACTTCATTTGTTAGTTCTAAGTCTGATATGGACACAGCAGATTGGAGCAGAAGAGAGGATGATGTGTGTGTGGGGTTGGGTCTATAGATTGCAATAAGCTTGGGTGGAATGAAGTTATGTGAACAAATGGAACTGAGCTGGTGTACAGTATGTGCCTCCTGGCTTACGCCTGGTTTGTGGGAGTATATCAGACTGTTTAGAAAAGTTGGATGTAGCTTGGGAGGGACCTGAGCTAAAAATGCCTCCCTCAGGTTCATAGATGGAAGAACTGTCCCCAAGGGTCTTCTGTTTAAATAAAGCCACACTGAACTGCAATGGTACTGAAAGACAAAAAGACTGAAATCAAGGGTGGCTTGAGTCCCCAGGGAACAGAGATAGAATGAGAAGACAAGTTCTTGCAAATGGTCTGCTCCATAGCTAGGATGGAAGATTTGGAATGAAAGACAAGGAGAATGAAGTTTACCTACCTGATTCCCAGCCTGACCTGGCAACTGGGTCCCCAGGTACAAAGGTACAAAGTGCCTCCACATATTGGTGGTGCGCTCTCTCTCTCTCTCTCTCTCTCTCTCTCTCTCTCTCACACACACACACACACACACACACACACACACACACACACACAAATGGAAATAGGCTGGGGAAAGGGGTACTGAGAGGATACAAAGAAGGAAACCTGGACCACCTGGGGTTTGGTGGAGTTCCCAAGTAATGAAAGCAGATAAAGAAGACAAGACCCTACAAGCAGTCTGCTAGAGGGCTGGGGATAAAACTTGAAATAAGCATCATTCAAGTCCAACACTGAGAACCATGAACTGTACCCTGAATGAAACACCATTTTTCTGAGCATATGGCTAGGATGGTGGAATGTGTGAATGGAAATTCCTAGAAAGCAGCTGTGTCTGCAAAAGATGATGCTTTAATTAGAACACATATCTTTAAGCATAAGGCTGAAACAGGATTTTGTATCTATATTTATCCAAGTCATTTCCTTTGGGTTTTTTGGGAGGAGGGGTGAAGATACATGTTCATGAGGGTATGTAAATGTAACTTTTATTCACCTGACATAGTTGCTGCCTCTGAGGCTTACTGTCTCTGTCTGCTAACCTAGGCCTACTCCTGCCAGCATCTAACTTCCATAAAATATTATCTAGGCCTAGAATGTTTTCAGCGTCTGAGACTTACTGCCGAATAAGCTCACCCTTTCTTGTTCTTTCTGAATTCTGGCTGGCTGGTTCAACTCAGCTGTTCTGGTTCAAACTCCTCTCCAAGAAGACTGATTCAATCTGGCTTCTCTCTCAGCCTCCTGACTAAATTGCTCTGCTTGGCCTCATACTAACTTTGGCAATATGTTCTAATCTTCTGGCTCCTTCTCATTCTCTGGCTCCTTCTGTACTCACCTGTGTCTAGCTTGTTCTCTCTCTTCAACCTGTCTCTGTACAACTGGCCTGGTAAAAACTGCTTCCTTTCTGTACTGCCCCTCAAGTAGCTTCCCTTTCCTCTCTTCTCGTGAGAGTTGGGCATATCCTATTCTGTCAAATCTTTCACTGGTTTGTCACTTTTTCTGCCACTCACTTAGACATCACTTTTAAACATGGATACTTCCTTCTACAAACTAACTTTACCTTCATTGTTTGAGATTATAAAGGTGTGTATTCCAGCCAAAGGAATTAAAGGTGTATGTTAAGGGCTGAGTGGCAACACAACTAGAAAAGGTTTTTCCATTAAATGACAGAATCTTGAGATTCACAGTGTTGTGATCAAATATCCTGCAACATGCACATGTATGTGCATACATGTGGAGAGAGAGTCAGGTGTTTTCAATTGCTCCCCATCTTATTTTATGTGGTGTTGTGTACACACCCAAACATTCCTATACATGTGCAGAGGCCAGAGAAGAGCACTTAGTGTCTGCCCTATCATTTTATGCTTATTCCTTTGAGACAGGGTCTCTCAATGAAACTGCAGCTCATCAACTGGCTCATCCTTACAGCCAATGAGCCCCAGGGATTCATCTCTCCACCACCAGCCACTTCTGGTCCACACACTGGGGTTGCAGGTGTATGTCAATAGCATGGGTTTTTATATGGGTGCTCGTGCCTTCATGGAAGGCACTCTTCTGACTGAGCCATCTTCCAAGCCACCTCTTCTCCTCTTACCTTAGCTGCAACTTTGACCTAGAAAGTAAATCTTAAAAATGGTTTCTAGATGCATTGTTCACTGCCAGGAAAGCCAATTAGGGAAATGTTTAGAAATGTGGCAGCTGTTACCTCAGACCATGTCAGAGAGAAGGTGCCCTCAACTTTTTCCTGTGGGCCAGTTGAAGAGGAGTGTCAGAACCAATGCTAAGCAGATGCCAGGTCAGGAACAAAACCAAGGCTCCTCCAGGGTCCCATCAGGTCACTAAGGGTCCTCCTGACTTGAAGAATATCATATTCAACAAAACAAGCACCAAAGAGCAGCAGAACTCTGAAGGAGCAAACACTGTTTACAAACTAGAGATATAAACATTTATTTCACAACTTTGCCATAATTTGCTAAGGAGACATGTACTGAGGACATTTAAGTCACTGGGGCCACCGATGCTGAGACTTCCAAGCAGCAAGGATCAGACGTACCACCATGCTGGCCAGCTTTACTTCACTTAGAGCCACCTCCTTTCTTGGAGGCATTAGTCCTTATTTCATGCCAGATTTTCACTAGAGGCTCCCTGTTCTTCCAAATAAGTTCATGTCCATACGTGATATACCATCTGGAGAAAGACAGTTCAATGTTCAAACAGTGAGACCCTCACTTGTAAAGTCATGCAAACTTCACACCATTATAGTATTAAGCTGACCCTTCAGCTGCTTTTCTTCATTAAAAAGAATGTTTGCTTTATGTGAATGGGTGTCTTGCCTACATGTATGTCTGTGTGTCATGAGTGTGCAGTGACAGTGGGAGGCAGAAGAGGGCACTGAGTCCCCAGGAAGTGGAGTTACAGACAGTTGTGAGCTGCTGTGCTGGTGCTAGCTGCAAACTTGGGTCCTGGAAGAGCTGCCAGTGCTCGTAACTGCTGAGTCATCTCTCTATCCCCAAGTTGACACTTCAAATAAAATGCCAGTCACTCATGCAACTGATAAAGCAGGTAATTTGCTATGAAGTTTGGTATTTGTGATATATGAAGGATAAAAGCAAGCTGTTCCTGAGTGGGCATTTGGAACTATGTGGCAGCTTTACAGTTACTTAAACATTTTCTTTACATTTTATTTGTGTCTTGAGGAGGAGGCACAGGTACCATAGTCAGTGTGTAGAGGTCTGAGGAAATCATGTAGGTACAGGAATTGAACTAAGTTTGTGGGCTTTGTAGAAAATGCCTTTACCCAAAGACCCACTCAGCAGCCCTACACTGTATTCATTCACTGTAAGCTAACCATCACCTTGCCTTGTTTACTTGTTTGTGGGACAAGATCTCACAATGTAGCCCAAGTTGGCTGGACACTCATGACAATTCTGCCTCCAAAGAGGTAGGAGTAAAGGCATAAACAACCACATCTACCTGACTTGAGGAAAACAAGTATAAAACAAAATAATTTGCTCAACATGCTAATAGTTTCTGTGTGTCAACCAAGGTCTGATCGAGGTACAGACTTTTTTCTTGCTTGTTTACTCTAAGAAATGTCACGTGTGGAACTTGCTAACAAAGACTATAATGGTATATGCCTTCTGCCATTTCCACCTGCCTATGGGCAATGAAGGTGAGAGGTTTAACATTAGCTCAGATTTGACTAGGAACCACCAAATTAAGAGCGGAACCCAAACCTGAGATTCCCGTGCTCTAACTGCTGCACACAAAGGTGCATGCAGGAGCATCCCCTGGTGCTGAGTGGCACTGCCAACTGGAAGCATATAACTTAACCACCACAGCAAGGCTGTGCAGTTAATTATAGGGCCTCTCCGGCTCTTCCAGGGAAAGCATGGCTCCTGGAGGTCTCGGGACAATGGGAGGCCTGAACCCTTCATTTTTATACTCATTTTCCCAAACAGCCTTCATATTCCCAGGGCAGATACCAGACCTGACTGACCTCATCTTTTCCCAGATACCTAATTTTAATATTAAGGGAATAGGCATGATGACCATGGTTTTAATCCTGGTAGAGTCAGAAAGCAGGTCTAGGAGCAGGTGAGTTGGAGGCCAGCCTGGTCTACATATTGATATCCAGGCCAGCCATGTCTCAAAAACAAACAAGCAAACAAAAGGTATGAAAGATTTAAGGGGCTGGAGGTGGTTCAGGAGACCACCTCTTTAAGGACACCAGTGTTCCATTCTTAGCATCAATATGGCAGCCCACAACAATATGAAACTCTAGTTCCAGGGGATCTGATGCCCTCCTGTGGCCTCTGTGGGCACCAGTAATGAATGTAGTAAACACACATACATGAAGGTAAAAGAGTGATACTCATAAAAAAATAAATACACCTTGAAAAGTGCTCTACCCTACATTGATACCAAAATAGCAATATAATGCTTTAACACTACAAAAGTATCCAAATATGCATTTTTTAAAGGGCTTGATTTATACCAGAATTTTAATTCCTGAATACAGATAAAATCTGCTCATGAGAGCTGGACATGATCATGCACATCTGTAATCCTAATCCTGGGAAGCTGAGGCATGAGAATTGCCATAAGTAAAAGGAGAGCCTGAGCTGAATACTGATAAGAGGTCAGGAAGGAGCTACATAGAAAGTAATCCTAGGGCTGAGAGATGGCTCAGTGGTTAAGAACACTGCTGCTCTTCCAGGGGTCTTGAGTTCAATTCCTAGCAACCACATGGTGGCTCACAACCATTTGTAATGGGATCCAATGTCCTCTTCTGGTGTGACACTGTACTTACATAAAACAAATAAATAAATCTTTGAAAAAAAAAAAAAAAGACCTAATTTTTTTAAAATTATTTTCATTGTGTACCAACCTTCAGTGTACATGCTTGCAAACACATGCGCACCCACACCCACAGACACGCACTGTGAGTGTCTGTGTGTGTATACACTGTAAGAAGTTGGATGTACTTTTTTTTTTATTTCATGTATGTGAGTACACTGTCACTGTCTTCAGACACACACCAGAAGAGGGCATAGGATCCCATTCCAGATGGTTGTGAGCCACCATGTGGTTGCTGGGAATTGAACTCAGGACCTCTGGAAGAACAGTCGGTGCTCTTAACCACTGAGCCATCTTTCCAGCCCAAAAAGACCTAATCTTAAAAACAATCAAAAGACACCAATTAATAGGCAAGTAACACAATCCTTTGGAGCTAAAGTAAAATTCTCTCATGAGTGAAAAAGAGAAAAAGGATTGCCTCACTATTCAAATATAGCTGTAAAAATCCTCAGAAGTGTATCACTTGTCAAGAACTCTCCATGAACAGAGAGAGATCATTCCAAACCTTTTGTGCCTACTAACTTGAAGTGGAACCAAACACTCGGTGTGACAGATAACTACTCAGTTATACTCATGAATACAAATTAACCGGTGATATGGCTAAGCCCAAGTTAGGAAGACGTTTGCTTTGGGGACTGAATCCAGGCCACCATGTGCTAGGTTGAGCCTCGCCACTGGACTACACCAGCATTTAAGGTGCTCTTTCCTCTGCTACAGTGTAACTAGTGCTCTGCAGTGTGTGCCCTTGAACAAACCCACTCCTCTTTGTTTTTTTTGTTTTATGTTTGTTTGTTTGTGACAGAGGGATGGGGGGCTGAAACAGGATTTCGCTATATAGCCCTAGCTGGCCTCCAACTCACAGAGACCCACCTGCCCCTGCCGCCTGAGTGCTGCGATGTAACTTGTGTGATGCCACATCTACTCCAAAACAACCATTGCTTATGCACTTTCCTTATCTGTACAACAGAATATCGCAGAGGGTTTTAGGAAGTTAAATTAGCCCTATGACAGATTGTCATGGAGTTCTATGACAGTCAGCAGAATTAGCACCCCACACAGCGGGGTTCAACAGCTCTGTTCTAAGTCCACAGTACAGTGTGAGGGTGTGCATGTGAGAGGTGTGCATGTGGGAGTGTCAGATAACTTGTAGGATCCAGTACTCGACCTCCACCATATGTATCCAGGGATTACACTCAGGTATTAGGCTTGGCAGCAAACACCCTTGCCCATTGAGCCCTCTCGACAGCCCAAGATTCTGAATCTTTTCTAAAGACAAAAAAGATGAGTCCTGGACATGACTGAGATCCAGCACATGAGAAAGAGCTGAACTTAGAAGAGCAAAGAGAAAGGAGTCCTCTGCTTTTCAGATCATGGACTCTAAAGTGTATTCGACACCATTTTTGTCAGAGTACAAAAGGCAATGTTTAGAATAATAAAATCCTATGGGGAAAAGATGCTATGAGAATACATGGCGAGTGCAGATCCATTTAGCATTCATGAAGCACAACTGTTCTTTAGGTCCTAGTGCCTCTGACTGCTTATAGTGCACCGTGTGACTAAAGCTACAGCACAGCATGCTAGTCTTCACTCACGAGAAGCAAAAACCCAGCAGCACTCAGCTCCACCCAGGGCAGCACTGCCTCACGCAGCACTTTCTATTCTGTTTAAATCTGGACAAAAACCAGTTTCCTGAAGTGCAACAAAGGTGCCTCTAGTGTGCTGCAAAAAAGAAGCTGTGGGTTTGTATTTAAATTTCTTTTCTACTCCGTCAGAGCCACCAGTCATTCCCAAGACTCAGTTTCTATCATTAAACAGGAACCTAAGGTTCTTGCATGCAACAGATACCCCGTAAGCATCAGTCTGGAACATGGTCCTACACCAGCCTCTACCCAGACACACTGTATTCTCCCACACATGCAGTCCAGGGAGAGAAATGGCTGCACCAGCTCAGTACAGCACAGTCAGATGGGAGGGCAGACAGTTGGGCAACTGATTACACTCAAACTTACATTCCAAAGAGAGCTCCCCCAAGATGTGCTGCATGATCAAAAAACTTCCATCCCAGGATCATCCCAGCTGTATCCATGGCAATGATGGCTTTCAAGGCCTAGACGCCAGGAAGATAAAACAGAAATGGTACAATTTCAGTCCTCTACTTCCAGTTTAAGTGCAGTATCTCAGTCACTGTATGAACCTCAGTCGGGTACTCACATTGCCTGCTGTGAAGGTGAAAACCGGGAGGAAGATGATAGCAAGCCTCCCCTCTGGGACCTTGGTGCAGACGGCCGCAAGCACAGTCATGATTGCTCCCGACTACAGGGAATAAACACAGCGATAAGGACAGCACAAAACATGACCAAGGGCTGCCTAGGCTCAGAGTACCCTGATGCACTCCACATCTGGAGGGGAGCATAAATCTTAAAAACTTTCCACTGTGAATGTGCACAGTATCAGGGAAAGGGACCCAGGTTGTCACAAATGCTGCAAACCTTCCCTGGAAACACTCTCACTACGAAGAAATAAAATATATCATAATGAACACATGAACACTTAAACATGCTGAGCACTGGCTGCTCTTACAGAGTACTTGGGTTCGATTCCCAGCACTCACATGACAACTTCAGCTGTCTGCAACTCCAGTTCCAGGAGATCTGACTCCCTCACACTGACATACAAGGAGGCAAAACACATAAAATAAAAATCATAATAGTAAAAAGAAAGAACGAACGAACGCCTGTCTCCAACAGCTCCCTAACCAGGTACAATAAACTATGGGACAGTTTTTTCTTCCTATTTAAATTTATAATAGCTGTGAGATATTTTTTCTGGAATATGCCAAATTTAACAAACCCCTCTCAATGCTAATCACTTTTCTAATTCATCTGAATGATGAAAATATATCAAAACCTCAATCATATGTCCTACTTGACATTAATTCTCACGATATACATTCATTCAGATATTTGAATTCTAACATAGCAGGCTTGATATTAGATACTAGGGGCACAGAAACAGTTCCCACCTTCCTGGAGCTCACAGCACGGCAAGGAAGACATCTAAGTAGAAACAAACAATTCTGAGACCAAAAGCAGAGATGCTGTGTGCCAAGGCAGCACAAGAAACTCCTGCAGTGAGCTCAGGTCAGACTCCAGCCAACAGAGGAACAGGAAACAGGAAGAGCACCCTGGAGCACACCACTGCAGAACCAAGGCTGGACGGGGGCTAGCTGCACAGCTTGGCAGAGGACCGTAAAGAATGCACATGCAGTGCAGAGAGCAAGGTGAGAACAGCGCTCAGGCACTTGCACTATTGTTTCTAAGCACGTTCACAGCAGAGACAAAGCTGTCTATTAAAGGAATAAAGTACAAGGGACGCTCTACAAAGTGCTTCCCTGCCATTCATCTCAAGTATCAGGTCAGGAAAGATGGAGATCGTGACAGACAAGAGGAGGCTGTGGTGTAGTATCTCAGCACAGAAAAAAAAGATAGCACGGTAAAAACCTACTTATGGTCTAGAGCCAACAGCGCCACTAGTGCTGATCTGAGCTATGACAAGTGAGGCATGGTTACTGAAGACATTGCTATGATATACATTACCCCTGCAACAAGCTTCACAGTGAAAACCAACAAGCTAGAATAATCAAGAGAATAGATACCAGCAGAGTGCACGGCAGAGGGAGGTTAATGAACATGGTATTTTCATAATCTAAAAACATCTTCTCACACATTATATACTAATTTTAAAAGGGAAACACAGTATAAAAGTTGGACAGGAGTTGAGACATTCACCACAAGAAAAGGACAGACACCATGTACCCGTAATCCTAGTACTGAGGGCACCATCTAACACTCCCACTCAAGACAGACAAACTGACTGAATCTTGAGAAAAAAATAAACTCATACTAGCTTCCTTGTTTTGTTCAAAACCACTGGTGGCATGAAAAAACAAAGATGGCCTATGGGAATGTAGCAGCTTTTAAAGGCCAAAAATAAATAAATAAATAAATAAATAAATAAATAAATAAATAAATAAATCAGAACAATTAAATGTAATACTTGAGCTTAAGGGGAACATTACTGGGACAACTTCCATAATTGAAATATGGATTATAAACTAAGCTGAATGGTGCTATGGGATATGTAAAGATATTTGTGTTTCCAAAGGGAATATGTCAAAGTATTTACAAACAAAGAGACACAGTGTAAGAGAGCTACTCCAGCCTGCAGAAGCACTTCCCACCAGAAGCCTGGTGACCTGAGTCCCCAGAACCCGAAGTAGCAAAGAGAACCAGTTCCAAAGCTGTCCGTGGACTTCCACATGCACGCCACAGCATATATGTGCCCAAGTGCACACATATTTTACAGGTCAAAATTGAGATAAAAGCCAGGCAAGGTGCCACATGCCTACAATCCCAGCACTTGGGAGGTAGAGGAAATAGGATGAAGAGTTCAAAGTAGCTACATCTCTCAAACACCCTGACAAAGCACTTGTACCCAGAATATATCAAAAATATGTTAACAAATTCAATTAAAATGTTAATGAGCAAAATATACTTCAAAAATGCTGCATGAAGAACAAGCACAAAACCATCAACGTCACTGGCTAGTGAAAAATCAAAAAACGCCAACCACTCCAGAACATGAGACTGGGGCTCTCAAACTCTTGTGGCAGGAAAGTACAGAACACTACTGTCGATGTGCTACCAGTCTGTAAGCTCTTAAACACTGACATATGTACCATATGGTCTGGCCATTCAACTCTGAGAAAGAAAGCATGTGTCTATACATGGGGCTATACACAAAATGCCCACAGCACTTGTTGGTTTGTTTCACTGTTTGAGACATGGCCTCACTAAGTAGATGTAACCCCTCACTGACCTGGAATTCACTATGTAGACCAGGCTGGCCTAGAATCCAGAGATCTACTTCCTCTGCCTCCCTGGTACTGGTACCACTATGTTTAGTACAATTTTCTTTTTTGCTTTTTTTAAATAATGGCCAACCCAAGTGTACATCATTTACTGAATGGATAACTATCCACAGAATGGACTTAACACTCACAAGAGAAATACTTTTTATTTATTTATTTTGAGATGAAGTCTCGCTAAGTAGCTCAGTCTGGCCTCAAATTCAGTCTTCTCACTTTATTCTCTGAGTAGCTAGGATTACAGGAGCCACCACACCCATCTTGGGATAAATGACTGGTGCACATAACAATATGGATAAATCTCAAGCTTTCAAGGCAAGCATCTTGCCAGGTGGTGATGGAAAGGACGTTAATCCAAGCACTTGGGAGGCAAAAGCAGGCAGATGTCTGTGAGTTCCAGGCCAGCCAGGGATATACAGTCAGAGCTTGTCTCACAAGGACAAACATCAAAACAAAATAAAAAAGGAGGAGAGAACTAGACCCACCAGGCTATACTCTGCTCTCCACACACACACCACGGAGTACCCACACATGCATACACACCAACAAACATAAAACAGCTAAAGGCTAAAATTCTCAGTGTTACAAATGTGTTACTGTTGCACTGATTCTATAAGACACGAGGTAACAACAGGGTCAGAGTATATGGAACCTGTATTCATTTGAAACTTTCTTATAAGTGTGACCGATAAAAATGAAACTTAAAATTAAATCAGAAAACATTTACATTAGAAATACTTACTGCACCAAGTGAAGGTCCGTATCTTCCTGTGGCAACTTTACACACATAACTGACAAAATTGGAAATAACACCTATGAAATAAGCCACATTTCAACAATTTAAGTATAAAAAGGTTTTTTCCCCTTTTCTGTACTAGGGATTGAGCCCAGGGCCTTATATACACTAGGCAAGCCCCCTTCTATTGCACTATACCCCAGCCCTGTGTTTCTGTATTTTAGTCTCCACTCCACACAGTTTAACTTAGTGTCTGGTTTGCTACTCTTCTTTAGATAGTGTCTTACTTGTACCTTGGGCTGGCCTCAAACTTGCCATCAAGCAGCAAGTGTTCGTTCAGCTTACAGGCTATGCTCAGCAATGGTGTAAGGTTTCACTAGGATCAATCTAAGGGTACCAGCATGAACCAAATCCTATTAGCCCTTCAGCTAATTTACAGGGCAATGTCCTAGATACTGTACTCTCTCCAAGACCACACCCACGTTACTGAGTGACACCGAGTATTCACTTTACCTTCAGTTATCATTCTTCTAATCACAACAGCCAGTGCCCACATTTATCAGCTACCTCACAACAATCTGGGTTGACTCCAGACATCAAGGGTCCATTAGGTCCTGTTGGCTTTCATGTCATTAAAACTAATTTTGGGGGGGCTAGGGATCCAACCCAAAATCTTGGGCGTGATAGGTAACGCCTTCACACCATTAAGCTATATGTTTAGCCCAAAACACATTAGCCTTAGCACTCACTGTAATAGCTAATCTAAAGCTTTCTACCAACTGAACACACCGGGGAAATGAGCCAGATGGCTAAGATAGCTGGGAAGTCTAGAAACCATCAATCTATAAGATGATCTGTCTGAACTAAAAAAACCAAGGTCCAGTGAGATCAAAATGTTGTTTAAATAGTACTCTATTCCTGAATCTCTCCTTTACTAATTTAAAACAAAGCATACCCAAGTAATTAGTGGGAATCTATCAGATGAGAAACAGAGAAGGAGATTCCATTTGTCTCTGATGCTCTTCTCTGCACACAACTTGATAAACAGGTCCATCCTGAGGATGGATATACTGTGTACAGATGTGGACAGATTTTCACTGTGATCAATCCTCATCCCTTCTGCAGAGAAGTGAGTCTTCTACTTCCTGCACTCTCAGGGTGAGGCTATTACCTGCAGACAGGTACACTGCCACAAACTGCTCTTGACCCAGAATGTTCACGATGCTGGATGAGAAGCTCCACAAAACATACATATTTGCTGCCATGTGGAATAAGGAGAAGTGACTGAAGGTCGACAGCAACATTGGAGAACAAAGAACCTCTGCGAGAGAGGAAAATATCTGGTAAACATGCAACACACGGTCATTACGCTTCATCCATTTTAAACCTGTCTGACTATTGTTATTAAACAGAACATAAGACTCTAAAACTTAAATAAAGCTTAAATAAGGTTAAAGCTTAAATAAGATGGCTTAACAGAGCATATTTCAAAGGATAAAAAACTACCTTAACAAATGTTTCTACTTAGTAAGGAGACAATTATTTCAATTACAAACACAAAATTACATATAATACTCTCCTCAAAGAACATGCTTACAGTGATTATAGATCTTAACTTAAAGAATTTTTTTTTTTAATTTAATGGGTTCTTTGCTTGCCTGCTTGTATGTCTGAGTTTGCCTGGTACCCAAGGAGGCCAAAGGGGCACTGGATAGCTTGGAACTGAGGTTATAGGCAGTTATGAGCCACCATGTGCCGCTGGGAATAAACCTGGATCCTCTGGAAAAGCAGCCAATGTTCTTATTTTGCTAAGCCATCTGTCCTGGAATACTCTAAGTAGACCAGGCTGGCCTCACACTGTTTCCCAGGTACTGAGATTAAAGGTTACACCACCACACCCAGCCCAGATCTTAATTTGTTAAAAAAGAAAAACGTCTTCTATGTGTAAAGTACGGTCCAGGCATCTGGGGATTGCCACAGAGGAGAGACAAGGTTCTTGTTCTTATAGGCTTCACCTCTGTACTCTGTTCATAACTAGCGACAAATAACTCACTTTTGTAGCATCCTAACACAAAGCATATTTTTCACATTATTTGTATATCAAAATAAGTTCACACAGCTCAGACTTACTTGATGCTGGGTTGGATGTAAAGTATCTGATCATGGTTCGGTGCAGGGATGGCACTCTCCATAAGCAGAATACGAGGGCATTTGCAGCTATGATGCCTACAAAACAGAATAGAAGGGCACTAAAATAAGAGCCACGAAAGTCAAGTCCGCCTGACCTTCTCCTGCCACAGTTATATGAATGCACTCTGTATTTGTAAGGGATAGCAGGCTGAGGAAAGCAAATGCTAGCAGTGCTTTTGGAGGGTCCAAACTGCCACCTGGCAGGAAGTGAGAGGATTTGTGGACAGTTGCAAACACTCTATAAGAGCTGGCTTTCTTTTTAAAGGTTAGTTATCTATGGTGCCACATACACAACTTTCAGTCATTCTTGCCTTCCTTGCTATTGCTGTTAGGTTGTGTGCTCCAGGCTGGCAGGCCTGCAAGCTTCAGGCAATTGTCCTGTCTCCACCTCCCAGCTTGTTATGTGAGTGCTACCACATCCAGCCATTTGCCGGTTTTTCCCATGGTTTCTGGGATTGAACTCAGGTTTGGAAGGCTAGCATCATTCTCTTTTTTTGGTGTTCTGAGACAGGGTTCCTCTGTGTAACAGCCCTGGTTGTCCTGGAACTTGCTCTGTATACCTGCCTGCCTCTGCCTGAGTCCTGGGATTAAAGGTGTGTGCCACCACCACTGTGCTGAGGCTAGCATCTTTACACACTGAGTCACTTCCCCAGCCCAAGAACTTTCGTCACCCAGATCAATATTTTTCTCCTTCAAAACAGTTTACTCTTCTCAGTAAATAATCAGATCCATAATTATTGTTTGATAATAGCCAACCCAGAAACAGAGGCAGGAGGATCAGGGGGAACCCAAGCTCATCCTAATAGACAGAGTAAGTGGTAGGCCAGCCTTGGGAACATGAAACTTTGTCTCAAATAAGACAAACAATAAAATGTCTTTGTAGATTCTCTTCCCAAATCTCTGCCCCGCCCCAAAGAACATTTTCCAATTCATTCCAATCAACCAGTACTACTCTTGATATCAAAACCAAGATGTGGTAAGAAAACTAGTCAGAAAGCAACTTAAAGGAGGTTGGGTTTATTGTGGCTCAAATTTTGAGGGTAGTCTATCACAGCAGGGAAGGCATGGTGGCAGTGAGGTGGCTGGTCACATAGCATCCACAGGCAGAAACATGAAGAGATGGATTCTAGACTCAGCTTGCTTGACTTCTTCCCTTTTTTTCAGTTCAAGACCTGACCTCACAAGATGGTGATGCGCACAATCGGAGTGGATCTTCCTATTTTAGGATTAGACGAATCCATAAATGTGGGGGACAGGGCCACTACATCCAACCTGATCTATGACCTTTTATGTACAGCAAAACCCACTAAATTTTATACTTCTAAATAGTGAATTAAAGATACCTGGACTAAACCTTATTTAATCCCAGAATTTGGAAGGCAGAGGCGGATGGATCTCTTGAGGCCAGCCTGATCTACAAAGAGAAACCCTGTCTTGAAAAACAAAACAAAAAAGGCATAAACTGATTTAGAGACCTTTAGTCTATTTGCTTTTTTTCCTATACTTGAGACTTATGATCCCATCTGAAGGGTGGACTTATCTGCCCAGACATCTCTACCTGGAGGAGCTGCCAACTAACTCTACTCCAACAATCCAGTTAGTGCAAACACGAATGTCTACAGCAACCAAAGGACTGAACTCAGGTTCAGCAAGAAAGCAGGTTCGAGAGTCACCTGCTGATCTCACAAAGTAGCTAAGTGATAAGGGACTCAAGAGGAAACCCAAAGAAATCCATCTTCCACCCCACAACTAAGATGGAGAAAATAGAAAAACACTAAGGGCCAAACCCACAACAGGGAGGCAAAGTCCCCTGAGTGATGACGTCCTCCAGCAAGGCCCCTCCTAAAGGTTCCATGACCTCCTCCCTAAGCAGCAGCAGTACCTGCTGGGACCACACACAGAAGCCCAGGAGTGACACCTCACACTCAAACAACAGCACCTGGAGAAGCCTACTAGGCTCCCTGCAAAGCCAGAGAGCAGGAGAAATATTCTTCTTGGGGCTAGTGTAGGGTTCCCCAAAACAGGCTGTCATTACCTCACAAACACCAAAAGAGTACATAATGCCTCTTTCCTGGACTCAGATGGCTCAGTCAGGAAAGTACTTTGTGTCAGGTAAGGTACAAGCACTGAGGAGCTGAGTCCATGTTTAAAAGAAAAGAGCATAAGAAAGTGGTGCGCACCTATGATCCCACATGGATAGATGGAGACACAGACGGACAGTGAGCTCCAGTGAAAGAACCTGTCTTCAGGTGGAGAACACCTGAGCAAGGGGCCAAGCTCAACCTCTGCCTCCCGCACCCATATATATATGCACACACTCTTTTTCCTGAGCAACTTGAAGTCTAGGGAGATATTTCTAAATAAGACCAGGAAAACTTCCAAAGCCAGGTATGGTATTTCACACACATAATCCCAGCTCTTGTAGCTACAAGTTCCAGGCCAGCTTGCGCTGTATCATAAGACCCTATTTAAAATAATAACAATGGTAAATTTCAAAACAAACAAAGAAAAAATGTAAAAGGAGCTTTCTTTCTACCCTACTCTTAAAAAGTGACTTTTCAAGAACAGCCTGAGACAGAACAGACACACAGGAGTGCCGAATGGAACATCAGCTACAAGAAACAGGAGTCCTTCCCAACAGACGCTCCACCTTCAGAGGTAGTGCAGGTTCCTCCCCATCTGTTCCTATCTCCATCTAGAGCTAAAGAAACACAGATAAACTTCTCTCAACTCAGAGGACAAATACCTTGCAAACAATCCACTGTCTAGACTTGCTTTCTCTGCCATCCTGCTATCCAAAGAGCCTGCTCTCACAGTCAGAAACCTTTAGTGTACTGGTACTTTTATGCTTCTGCTTCCACGTGTGTGAATAACACAAACCAAAGGTCTCAGACAGCTTAAAAATCTAGGCCAGAATTTGTCAAGTTCTTTAAAAACACAAAAATGAAAATAAACATCATATATATACCCATCAGAGCATTAATAATAATTAATAATATATATATACACAAAGTTAACTGATAACATCCCAGATGTTGTAAAGCTAGAAACACTATTAAATAAGTATCGGGTGATCAGCCAGCTCAAAGACCATTTCTTCAGTTTTTCCAAAATCTTGTAGCTAATCCATTTATCTGGTGACCATCTTGTTACTCAGGTTGTGCTGAGCATGTTATAATTACTTTTTCTGCTGCTATATTCTTCATGACAATTACTTTCTCTACTGCTATACTCTTCATGACAAATGACCTATTTAAGGGGTAGAGGGAACTGCTTAATTAGTAAACTGCTGTGCAGCAAAGGACTGAATTCAGATCACCAACACCCACATAAAAAACCAGATGTGACAGTACATATCTGTAATCCTCATGCTGAGAAGGTGTAAGGATAAAATAAAAACATAAAAAGTAGAAGGGTGGCCGGGCAGTGTTGGCACACGCCTTTAATCCTAGCACTTGGGAGGCAGAGAAAGGCGGATTTCTGAGTTCAAGGCCACCCTGGACTACAGAGTGAGTTCCAGGACAGCCAGGGCTACACAGAGAAACCCTGTCTCGAAAAAAGAAAAAAAGTAGAAGGGCTAAGATCAAGAATCGACAAATGGGACCTCATGAAATTGCAAAGCTTCTGTAAGGCAAAGGATGCTGTCAATAGGACAAAATGGCAACCAACAGATTGGGAAAAGATCTTAACCAATCCTGTGTCTGATAGAGG
>CM052713.1:12892616-12929341 GCA_028551405.1 Uromys caudimaculatus
TTATAATAGCCAGAAGCTGGAAACAACCCAGATATCCCTCATCAGAGGAATGGATACAGAAAATGCGGTACATTTACACAATGGAGTACTACTCAGCTATTAAAAACAATGACTTCATGAAATTCGCAGGCAAATGGATGGAGCTTGAAAATATCATCCCGAGTTAGGTAACTTAGTCACAAAAGAATGAACATGGTATGTACTCACTGATAAGTGATTATTAGCCCAAAAGTTCGGAATACCCAAGTTTCACTTCACAGTAACTGCTGAACTGAGTGTGAGGTCCCAGATGGAGGACTTGGAGAAGGGACTGAAGGAGCTGAGGGAGTTTGCAGCCCCATGGAGGGAGCAACAGTGTCAACTGGTGTAACCCCCCCCCACCCCCCCAGTGCTTCTGGAGGCTGGACCACCAACCAAAGAATACACATTGAGGGACCCATGGTTCGGACCACATATGTGGCAGAGGACGGTCTTGTTGGACATCAGAGGGAGGAGAGGCCCTTGGGCCTGAGGGTGTTAGAGGCCCCAGTATAGGGGAATGTCAAGGTGGGAAGATGGGAGTGGGTGGGTGGGTGGTGTAATACCCTCATAGAGGCAAGGAGAGGGGGATAGGGGATTTCCAAAGTGGAGACCTGGAAAGGGGAAACATTTTAAATGTAAAATAAAGTACCAAAAAAATAAAATAGAAGGGCCGTTAAGAGTAGAATTGATTGTTAATTAGTGCTTACATTTGCCCTCAAGGCAGTAGGCGTTATGAAAAATTGGCAATGAATTCAGAAGAACAAAAGCACTTGCTAAAGAAAGCAATGTTAATCATAAAGTTGACGGCCACACTCAGTTCCTCAAATGTGAGGAAACTTAAGCCTACATAGAGAAAAAAATATATAAACACCCTCTATCTACCAAGGAAGTTAAAGGAAACAGTGTACCAATAAATCTAACCTGTTTGAGAGTAAGTAGCATCTGGCTACTCTCTAGAAATCATGTTTACTATTTATGTAACCATACAGAACTTATACATCCATTTCCTGGAGGTTTTAAGTCCAAACAATACTATGACACTGTTACTTTGAGAACTCAGATCTGTCTTTCAATAAAAATGTAGAGTGGAGGCAAGCATGTGGTGCACACCTTTAGTCCCAGCCCTCAGGAAGCAGGGGCAAGCAGATCTCACTCTTAGTTCCAGGCCAGGCTGAGCTACAGATTCTGTCTCTTTGCCCCTCAAATTGAAGGAGAGAAAAAAAGAACAAAGTAAAGTCACGATGGTGGCATGGGCTATGTGACTCACACCCACATTTAAGGGAACATGGTTTTCTAGGCAAGAACGTGGACTTGGGTTAAAACTCACCTCCATTCTACTAGCAGTTTGACTTCAAAAGGTTCTCTTTCACACATTATACACATGAATAAAATTCTCAAACAATAAAAAGGGAAAGAAAAGTTCTTTCTCTGGAAGCCAGTCTCATCTACAAAATAAGAGACAAATGCCCTGCACCCAGCTTGGAAAGTACAGAGATGCTGGTGCACAGAAAACACTTGAGCAATGCCTCTGTTGGCTTGTTTAGTTTTCTGTATTGCAGGCTGGCTTCAAACTTGTTATCTACCATTAAACTTCTGGTCCAGCTGCCTTCCAAGTGCTAGGATTGCAGGTATATGACACTTTGCCCATCTGTACAATGCTGCAGTTGAACCCAGGGCCTGGCTAGGCAAGTACTCTAGCAACTAAACTGTATCCTAACATTCCTTCATCTTCTTAGATGGGGTAAATATCAATGACCTATGAACTTACTGGTCAATAATATGTTCTATGCAAACTAGAAAACTGACCCAGGACATCTTGAAACATTTATGCCACACTTTTTTGTTGTCTTGGCAAGACCTTTGCTTTGCCTTGCTATAACACAGACTGGCCTTAAACTTTTCGGGCCTCCTATTCCAGATGTGGGCCATCATGCCCAGCTCCACACTATTTTATACTATCGTGTAGGCATGTAGGTACAAAGATTCCCTGTCTTCTAAGCCACCAGTAAGCACGGTATGAAAGCCATTGCCTGTGACATACTGTACCTTTTGGTTTGATTTCTCTTCCCTTGAATGGCTAAAACGTGTAAGCTAACACAAACCTGTCACAGTCCGCTGGCCATCACTTAGGCTATTCCACCACTTGTTAATCTAAAACAAAAGGAAAATTGCATATGACTCTGTGTGAAATAGTTCAGACTCGGGGGAAAGCATGTCCTTTATTTATTTATTTTATATTTTTTAGGACTGAAACTACTTAATAAAAAGAATTATCTACCAAACATTTTTCTTGTATTATATAATCTTCAGAATTCTTTAAAGTAATTGTGGCTGTGACCAAGAAACCTATCAACCCAAATTTATCAGCCACTATCGGCCTTTTGTCACAGCGTTTGTTTCTCAGTTTTAATCTGAGAGGCTGGAAACTTCTTTAACAATGTTAATTTCGTGTCCCCTGAGCACCATGATCCTTTATTACATTTAGAAAAAGTTTGCTGTCATTGATCAGTAACTAAATGCATCCAACTGTTATTATCTCCCTTTTTATTCACACATAATTTTCAGTTTAACATTACTCCTACTGAAAAAAGGCTTGTAACAATTTCCTAAGTATGCATATAAATGAGTAACTACAGGGGAAAGGGGCTAAATCCCGAAAGAGGCCCAAAT
Organism: Uromys caudimaculatus; assembly: GCA_028551405.1. Lineage (NCBI taxonomy): Eukaryota > Metazoa > Chordata > Mammalia > Rodentia > Muridae > Uromys > Uromys caudimaculatus. Next base: position 12,895,308 of record CM052713.1, read on the forward strand.
AGCGTCATACATAGTAGAGAGAACATCCTGTTCAACATAAAACTGAGAACTGCATGATAGAATGTGCTGAAAGGCATACAACTACAAAGACTTCATGACTGGACTCTAGGATATACTGCCTGCTGTCTTCAGACAGCTGGGGCTTCTGTGCTGTACTCATGTGGAAACACTTAGGTCTGCACTGGCGTCTCTATCGCTAAAAAGCATGCTTCATACTCAAGACACTCTCCATAGAACCACTGCTCAAACATTTATTTCTAAGTTCCAGATTCTACTAGAATGAGATAATAAAGGATAGCTAGCAAAACTGTCCTGAGACTGACCAACAGGAAAATACAATTGTCACACTACAAGATGTTGCAGGTACCAAGCGGTAGTGAGTCGTATTGAGTTTAAAATTCTAAGAACAGGGTGTGGTAGACAAGGCTTTAATCCCAGCTCTGAGGAAGCAGACACAAGCAAATTTCAGAGAGTTTCAGGTCAATCTGGTCTACATAGCAAGTTGGAGGACAACCTGGACTACACAGAGGGACCCTATCTAAAACAAAACAAAATTTAATTTAAAAATGATAATAAAAAATTCTAACAAGGGAGCTGGAGAGATGGCTCAAGTGGCTAAGAGCACTTGCTTCACAATTATGAAAACTGGAGTTCAGGTCCCAGTACCTGTATAACAGTTCCAAGTGATCCAACACCTACTTCTGGCCTCTGCTTCATGTGTGCTCATCACTGTAGAGCCCTAGCTGCCCTGAAACTCATAGATCACCTGCCTCTGCCACTGCTCTTGGAGCCATGTTTTTAATGCAGTAATATTACTCAGTCCAGATCTTACATTTTCAGAATGCACTCTGAAATATTTAGGGATCAGACATGTCTATGGCTTATATGCAATAATCTAGTAAGGGCAGGGAAGGGATATGAAAACTAAAACGGGCCATATGCTGGGAACTGCTCAGTGTGCACAATGACGGGCTTCACTGGACTGTCCCTACTTCTCAATCTCATTGTTCCATGTTTAGGATGTGTAAGTAAAAACCAATCTAGGGCTGCTGATGTGCCCAACACACACATCCCGAGTTCTATCCAACACAAGGAAACCAGTGTGCTAGTTCACACCTGTAAGTCTGCTCTTGGGAAGCGGAGGCAGGAGGATTAGAAGTTAAAGGTCATCCTTGATCATACTACAAAGTCAAGGTCTCAAAAACAATTCCAATTATGAAATTGAACCTGACTTTCACATGGAAAGGCATTCAAGCCTAACAAGCAATGACACATCAGTACATATGAAATCCCTCTGCTGCAACTGTCACTGTGAATTCTCAGCGCTGCATGGACAATGGCACCAATTGGTTTCTAAGAATCTGCTTTCTAACTAATATTAACTAACAGCTTGCTGTTGTTGAGGTTTTCCTCAAATTCCTTGACTCAGAAATCTCCAGGTAGCAGAGCCAAGGCCCATGCCGCCATGCCAGGCCAGAATATCATCTTCCACACCGTACTCAATTGCTTCCATTTTCTTTAATGGACATGGATTTTAAATACCATAACCTACCATTTACTTAACTATTACTTAAAAAGAAATCTACTTTTGGATTAAGGTTTTATATAAATATCACTTAAAACACTTTCAGCATTTTAAAGGCTGAGTCATGGCTCAGCAGTAAAGTAACTTGTCTAGCACTCATATCAAGTGTGGCTCACAACCCCATAACTCCAGCTCCAGAGGGGGTAAATGCCCTCCTCAAGCTTTCTTAGGCACCTGCAAATAAGTGGCATACACACATAAATAAAAATAAATCTTTTGGGAGCTGGAGAGATGGCTCAACATTTAGAAGCACCACTCTTTCCGAGGACCAGGTTTCAATTCCCAGCATCTACACAGTGGGTCATAACCATCTGCAACTCCAGGCCAGGGGAACCCAATACCTTTTTCTGGCCTCTGAGGGCACCACATATGCAAGGTGCACAGATACACATGCAGGCAAAACCACCACACACACTGAAAAAAAAATGTATGTTAACCCATGGCCTCAGTACTCAGTATGTATTGATAGGTGAAAGCATTGTGTGTCTAGAATGTTTTTAAGAACTCAGTTAAGAGAAAAGAAGGCCATCAGTTTTTATACAAAGTAAATGCAACTCTACAAACTCTGAATTTGCATCTCTTCTCACATAATGCAATAGGGAAATTACCAGTTCATAAACCCCGTGTCACTGGGCAGTCTTTTAAAATCCACTTGGTGGCTGTCTATAAGGTCCACAAGCATGTATAACCACACACACACAGAGAGAGAGAGAGAGAGAGAGAGAGAGAGAGAGAGAGAGAGAGAGAGAAAGAGAGAGGGGGAGAGAGAGAGAGAGAGAGAGAGAGAGAGAGAGAGAGAGAAGAAGGGGGGGAGAGAGATCTTTTAATCCCTGTGACCCTGTCTCTGTCCTAAACTAACTCAGCAAGGTGAAGAAAGTGAACCCTGACTCCTATAGCAGAGCTAAAGGCCCCCAGACCTTTTTGAACAACTCTCTATGGAAACTCTGACACATGTGGGTAGAAGAACAAAATTCTAATGGTGTCGATACAGCACTGCCAAACATGCATGGTAAATGCCTATTGTGCTTACAGGACAGAAAAAGAAGAATGTCATCAACTTCACATCTATGGATGGAATACTGCCATTAAGTAAAGACTTTCTAAGGCCAGACCTCAGTAAGGCACTTGCTGTGTAAGCCAGTCGACCCCCAGAACCCACTATAAAAATCTGCTCCTCAGCTGGGCATGGTGGCACATGCCTTTATTTACAGCACTTGGGAGGCAGAGGTGGGTAGATCTCTGCGTTCCAGGCCAGTCAGGACTACAGAATGAGACTCTGCATTTAAAACAAAAAAGTTCTGACCTCCACTTGAATGCGATGGTATTCACCCCACCCTCACTTTCTCCAACATAGATAATAATAAAAGTTTAAAAATAAATATTTTCTAATTAATCAGACTTAAAAATTGTGTGGTTAGCTAGGATAAAGGACGCAGTGTTTATTCTTACCTCCTTTCTGAGGTTTCCTTCCTTTTGTGGCCGTATGCTATCCAACCAGTCAGCCTTTAGGCCATCGAAATAACTCTGAACCCTGGATTTCAGTGATTCATACTGCCAAATAGCAGCTGACCCAAATGCACAGCCTGTGAACTAGAGAAAATATTTAAATAATCTGAAAGGGAAATACAGTTCCAAGATAATATTTCACCCAGCATGGTAAAACCTACTGTGTTGTTTATTAACATTAAGCTTCCTTTCAGAGGCCTGTTTCCAGCAATACATCTCCAGAGAAAATGAAAATACCAATTTAGTACCTCTTGAAATGCTCTATGAAAAAGGAAGCCCATAAATGCCATCCTCAGGACTTAAGCAATGGAGCCAAATTCTGAAAACAATTATTCAATTTATTCTTTAATCTGAACTCCTGCAGCCAGCTTCCAAGTCTCACTGAGCCCCCACCCTGTGCTCCCACTCCCAGACCCTGCCCTGGCTCTCCGTGACTGCAGGGCCAGCAGCTAGGAAAACAGCAGTGGCCTGTGCTCTTACCCCAACGGTGAAGAAAAAGGGCTTCACGAGAGTTCTTATAGGGTAGGGGGAAGGATAAAAGACTGTCTCCTCCAAGGGCGGGATCAAGGCACTTCTCTTATATGCGTCTCCGCTTGACCCTGCATCTGATCTTCGAGGTTCAACCTTCCTGGGTGCTTTTCTAAATCCACATTTTTGCTGAAGCAGTAAGTTAAACCTGTGGAGGGTAAGTAAGCATCTGATTAGAAACAGTCCATCTTATATACAATAGCCCCTAGAAACCTGCACCGGGCCAGAGCCATCATCATGTCACTTAATCTCCTAACAATGCAACAAGAGCCAAGACTCCTAACCTTACGTAGGTATCCTTAACCCTCCTGGGAAAAACGAGACACAAACTACAGTAGTCCAGACAGTGCATCACTGGGCTATTACTTTGCATCAATCAGAAAAAGAATTCCTTGATTCTCTACAGGGGTTCTGCTGTCTCAGAAAAAAACTACATAGATAGTAAACTGTTTCTTTTTGTTTCTATTTATTTATTGTGCCTGCACTCAAACCAACATTCCAGACTGTGGAGGTCCCTCCTTCTACCTAGTGGATTCATACACTGTCAACTTCAGAAGAATAAAATAACCTTGTTTTTGTTTGAATTTTGGCCAGTTTCCAAAAGAAACACTTAGATGTGTTGTCCTTGCAACCCTATTTCCTTTGATAAGTATCGATTGTTATAAAGTGATGGATTCCTCCCACTCTCCCCTTATTTCACTGTTTTAAGGATGTCTTCAAAAGGGATCTTCTTGTTTGAGTCCTTATAGCTCGGCCTTCTCAAAGCATTTGGCAGTGTGGATCACAGCCCCCCATCCCAGTTCTGTGAGTCTGAGTGCTCCATTCTTCAATCTGACCTTTCACTCTGATGCTTCTATTCCTGAACTCCTTAACAGTAGGACTTGCACTCAAAGGCTCTAATTCGTAGTTTATCTATGAAATTCAATCCATGCAAGTGCTTGAAGGACACTTTCCCTTTGTGATATTCTCATTACACCCTAAACAGGAGGCTAAAATAGTGAGCCCAGGCTACACAGGAAAGTGCTGTTTAAAAAAGAAAAAGAGGGACAAATAAGGTGAGGGAACTGAGATTTAAATCAGTAGAACACTGGACTAAATGCAGGCAGCTCTGGCCTCAATCCTAGCTCAGCACAAACCAGGTATAGTTTACATAGTTATAATTACATACCTGTAACTCCAGCACTCAAGAGAAGGAAGAAGGCAGGACACTATCTGAGGTTAGACTGACCTTGGTAAGACCCTGTCTCAAAATAAATAAACAAAAACTGTTTCCTTTCTAATCTAGTCCCTTCCTTCATGCCTGAATTACATTTAACAATGTGGAAACTGGGCATCAAACCCAGGTCCTCTGCAAGAGCAGTGACTGCTCTTGAATGATGAGCTAAGAGCTCAGGAAGCCCAGGAAAAGTTTAAAGTAGCAAACTTAGGTCTAATAAATAAAGTGATAAGCAATCAAAATAAGTACTGTCACTTTGAAGCAATCCAAATTATCATTATCAGAATGCATTCATTATTCAGAACTGAGTTTGTAAGCCAGTATTATTGATTTCTCTTACTAGAACAAGAATTATGAAGGACATGAATGCAGCAGCCTAAACTTATCAACCATTCTTCTGTCACACGATATCATAAAATCTTATAACTCCTATAAAGGTAGAAACTCATTTTGGCTGGCAGGTGCCTTGGGACTTTGTGTTTGGATAAGCCTTTGTATCACCACATAAAGTTGTTTATAAAATGCAATGTTGGGCCCTCTTTAGAGCCACAGGGGCCGGGCAGTGGTGGTGCACGCCTTTAATCCCAGCACTTGGGAGGCAGAGACAGGCAGATTTCTGAGTTCGAGGCCAGCCTGGTCTACAGAGTGAGTTCCAGGACAGCCAGGGCTACACAGAGAAACCATGTCTCGAAAAACCAAAAAAAAAAAAGAGAAAAAAAAAAATTAGAGCCACACGGCCTGGCACATTCTGCATTGATAACAAAGTAAGCAACTCCCATTCCATATTATGTTCATATGAGAGGAGACAAGAGCAAAGCCAGTACTTCAGGTTCACCCACATTCTCATCTAATGCATTCTCCCATAACCACAAGACAAGTCAGTTTCAAAGTTTCCATATAAATCTTTAACACCACACATATTTGAGGGGAGGGTTAGACAGAGTCTCCAGTAGTCCAAGATGGCCTTACAGTCCGGCTCCTACTCCTAATCCACCTCCCAAGTGCTGGGATTACTGGCCTGAGCCACCATGATAGACTAAACTGTTTTGACACGTTTTGTGTGTGTGACATTACTAGGGATTGTGTATGCTAGACAAGCTCTCTATCAATGAACTATTCCCAGGCTTTTTTACTAAAGGTTCCTCGTGAATGAAGTGTCCAGTTCTTTTGCTGCCTTTTCCCAAAACTATTACAGCAAATCAACAGGATCACTGAAATCTTTAGTTACCTCCAAGTAACCGCCTCAGTTTCACCTGTTTAAGACTTTTTTCTTTTTTCTTTTTTTTTTCAATCTTCCACTGCCCAGGCTGGCCTTCAACTCCTAATCATACTTACAAGCAAGTCTGACCACACCAAGCTGTTTAAGATCAATGCCTGAAGAACCACATTACCCAGTAAGCTACATTATATGCAACTTTTTCACCGATGCTAATAAGCTTCACTTGGGGAGCAGTGTCTTCCACTTTTACCATCTTCGAGATTCTGATTTTGGGTGGGACTCTACAAACAGTACAGGTGCTATTTATTTATTTGTAATTCAGGGTCTTCCCCAGGTTGGCTCCAACTCACCATTCTCCTGATTCAGACTACTTTGGGCTGAGATTACAGACCTTTGCCTACCTCAGGTGAATTTTAAGACCAGGTGGTGCCTTTACCATGCTCAATCTTATTTATCTCTGGCTAGCTCACACGTTGATAAAGACTCAGGCTCCTTGACGTATCGTACCATCAATTAGGTAGAAATTGCAAAGTTGACATCTTCGGACGACGTTTCAAAGTCGAAATTAACTCAACTGTTATGAATTTCTCTTCTATTACACTTAATGTAAAATCCGGCCGACCTGAAAGGCCACGTGCTTCCTAAAGCAGTAAGTACAAGGATGACATCCTTTCCAAAGCTCTCTGATCGCTAAGAAGGCAACACTGGTGGCACAAGGGCTTTACAATGACCAGCCACAGAGAATGAAATCAGCTCTGCAAACTGTTTCACTAAAAACCGGGGTCGGTCCTTTCAAGAATATGAACCGGGCATGCAATTAATTAGCTCAGAAGTTAGTTCCTCTTTCCATCACGTCCCTGGCAATTACTAGGAAAGACACCGCGGGTTTGGAGAACCGGGCAGAGCACGCGGCACGGCAAAAAGAAGCCAGAAGGGAAAGGAGAGCCAAGGAAAAGCGCGGCGGGGAAGAGGCAGCTTTAGGAAAGACCTCGTAAACAATGGAGAGCGGGAGCCCCAGGTGGCTGTCTCCTCCCGAGGATGCGCGCGACCCCAGCTCAAGGGAAAAAACCGAGAAGCCGGAAGCGGCGGCCATTACCTGCGTCCGAGCAGCCGCGGGGCCTGGGTCGCAGAGAGCTCCCGGTAGCCGCCACCCAAGGGAGGCGCCCACGCCTGGCCGCAGCGCCAGCCTCGCTGTACCCAAGCTCGCAACGCCATCTTCCCAACCTCTGCCCCACCATGGCCCGACCTCACTAACCCCAGCCTGGAAATCACTTCCGGGGCGAAGGAAGAACACAGAGCGCTGAGCAGCGGCCTAGAGCGCCACCTGGAGGCCGAACCAGTTCCGGACGTCCTCTTCTCAGACCAGCGACAGCGTGGAAACCTCTGGTGAGAGTGGCTGGGGAAAACTGGAAGCTTTGAGTAAGGCTGTGTTGTCAGACACCCTGGGGTTATCACACTTAACCACAAGACACCGTTTCACAGTGCTTCATAGTCTCAGAAAGGTGAAATGGCCCTGTACACTGGCAACCTTAACACGCCAGGCTTAGCCACCTGTCTTCAAACTGATAGTGAAAAACAGAAAGAGTTAGTCAATGGGGCCACACTGCGAGGAAGAGATCCAGTGACTCCCTACGTTCATCTTCTAGATCTAACATGAGGATAGGGTTTAAATAGAAGGCAAGAGGTGTGCAGTATAAGGAAATTGTGTCCCTCACCCCACCCGTCACCTCCCACCCTTGATCCAACTTCCTACTCCAGGTCCGCCCCCTTGACAAGTTGTAAATCTTTCTGTAGTTTCTGGCTGCCCCGAGAAACTCAGCCGTTTTTCTTCCAGCATGAGATTTCTGGTATGGTTCCATTTTTTCTTTCTTTCTTTCTTTCTTTCTTTCTTTCTTTCTTTCTTTCTTTCTTTCTTTCTTTCTTTCCTTCTTTTCTTTCTTTCTTTCTTGTTTTTTTTTTTTTTTTTTTTGTTTTCGAGACAGGGTTTCTCTGTGTAGCCCTGGCTGTCCTGGAACTCACTCTGTAGACCAGGCTGGCCTCGAACTCAGAAATCCACCTGCCTCTGCCTCCCAAGTGCTGGGATTAAAGGCGTGAGCCACCACTACCCGGCGTGGTTCCATTGTCTTAGGGTGCATTACTTCAGTGGTTCCATTTTCTTAGGGTGCATTATTTCAGTTTGATAGCCAAAGACAGGGCCACAAGTGTCTCTATCCTCACTCCTGCTGGGCTCATGGAGCCAGAATAGAAAGACCACCTATGAGAAAGTTAAAGAAGCAAGGGAAGGGAGATGGGTCTCCTACACCTGCATCTGCCTCCCAAGTACTGCGAGTAAAGGCTTTTTTTTTTTAATTAGGGTTTTTTGTTTTTGCTTTTGGGTTTTTTTTTTTTTTTAATGGAGGCTGGAGAAATGGCTCATGGGTTAAGAACATTAACTTCATTTCCAGAAGTCTCCAGTTCAATTCCCAAACTCATGGTGGGTAACTCAAAACTGCCTGAAATTCCAGCTCCAATTGATTCATGCCCTCTTCTGGTTCCTGAACACACACACACACACACACACACACACACACACCAAACCAGGCATGGAAATGCATGCTTTTCATCCCAATACTTGGGCAGTAGAAGCAAACAGATCTCTGAGACTTTGAAGCTAGACTGGTCTACATAATAGGACTGTCACAAAAAATAAAAAATAAATAAACCACCACAAAATAGCAGCTCAAAACCTTATAGAAACCCACTATTTTGGAAGCTAATTTATAAATATAATTTTAAAAAGCTTGAACACAGGTACCCCCAAAAGACATAAGGTATTACATTAACATCTTGGTGCTATGTGTGTTTACATCCTTTGAGTTCTTGGGTAGGAGCCCTGCCCCCCAAACAATATAGCCTTTTACCATTGTTCTTAGTTTCCCACCATAACTATATGGTAAGGTTCTATGATGGCGACAGATTTTGGTTGCAGGACAGAGAAATCAAGCTGGAAGTGACCTGGGAACTTCCTTCCTGCAAGTTAGCTTTCATGCTGCCAGAAAATGCAATGCTGGCTACTGGGGGAGGAAAGACATCAAAGCTGTTACTCAGGGTGAGTGATGAATGAGTAATGTTGACCTACCCACTGGGCCAATGACAATAGGAAGTTTATGAGAAAAACCAGTGACTTTCAGATTAGATTTGAGGCCTTGTACCACAAACATGATCTAATGCTATGGCTGCAAGGTCATAGGCCCTAATGGGGACCTACTTCTGCCATTTTGCTAAGTGGACTTGTTATCAAACTGCCTTCTAAATATTAAGTTGATAGCCACAGATTGGTACAGTCATCAACCTCAGCCAGAGAAGCTTCTTACTGCAATGGACAGTCAAAACCCTGAGGACAGTGCCTGCTGAGTGCTTGGACAGCTTTGTCTGCCACTCAGAGCCCAGAGAACACAGCACAAGACAGGAATGGGAAGAATATAAAGGCCAGAGATCGAGAGGAGCGGGTATGTCATGGTTGTTACAGTCATGAATTTGCCTCAGTTAGGATTACTGCCACAGATCATATCACAGTGTTGGCCAACATTCCAGCAGGCAGCACTAAGTAGGCCCAGTGGGTCACAAAAACAAAACAAACAGCCGGGCAGTGGTGGCGCACGCCTTTAATCCCAGCACTTGGGAGGCAGGCCAGCCTGGTCTACAAAGTGAGTTCCAGGACAGCCAGGGCTACATAGAGAAACCCTGTCTCGAAAAAAAAAAAAAAAAAACCACGGAAAAAGGAGAAGGCAGGGGATAAGAAGGGCGTGTTTTAGGAGGCTTCTGGAGAGAGTGGGAGGTAGGAGCTAGGGAGGGACAGAATTAAGATGCACTGTTCACATGTATGACATTGTCAATAAGGAACTTTTTAAGGAGAGGGAATACTGAAAACAAAACACTGAAATATTGGAAATGAAAAACTCAACACATCAAATAAAAGACTCTGCACAAAACTCCATCAATAGACTATATCAAGAGAAGGGCAGGGTATCAGGGTTTGAAGGCCAGGGAAGAGGATGAATGTAAGAACACAGCATCAGATGTGGATGAGATTCTGCAGAGGCAGAACCTACAAACTCTGCACACAAGATGGGGAAATTTCCCATACAAAAAGGAATAGAAAATATTTGAAAATCATAGGAGAAAGCTTTTCAAATCTAGGGGGAAGTTATGGCCATCCATGTGGAGGAGGCGTTTACAACAGTAAACATGAGACTGTAAACCTTATCCCATGTCACATCTTAGCTAAAACCCTAAATATACAGAACAGGGAGTATATTTAAAGCAGCACAGGAGAAGTGCCAGTCACAGATGAAGGCAGGCCCTGTGAGAAATCACAGGTTTCTCAGCAGAAACTTTAGAAGCCAAAAAGGCAAAGAATGATGGCTTTCATTCCTTAAAGAAAGCTCCCCAATCCCGACAGTTGCATACAGACTGCTGGGAGGAGTGGCCAGAGACGGAGGATCCTATGACTCTCCCTAGCCCCTCCTTCTAGGAGAGAAGGTCAGAATTCCATGATGCTAACCCGATGGTCTCTGGAAAGCACCACAGCTCTTTATATCAATGGAAATCTTTTAGATTTTTTTTTTTTCAGTGCTAAGGATAGAAATCAGAGTCTAGCACATGCCAGACAATTATTCTGCATTGGAGCTACACCCCAACCCTCACATCTTTTAAAGAACACAAAAAAGAAAGATAAAACACTGCCACACCCCTAAGGACTTTTTTTTTTTTTTAAAGATATACACTCTCTGGTCAGAAGAGGGCAGAAAATAGTATGCCTCCCGTGTGTGTGTGTGTGTGTGTGTGTGTGTGTGTGTGTGTGTGTGTGTGTGTAATCTTTAATTGTGCAATTGTATGAGTCTTGTCAAATACACAGTTATGCATCTATCACCACAGTCAATAAGAAATCTCAATCACCCTAGAAAGTTCCCTCATTTAAAAACTATTTTTATTTTATGTATATTGTTTTGCCTGTATGTGTGCCTGTTGCACCATGGTGCCTAAGGAGGTCAGAAAAAGATATCAGAGTCCCTGGAACTAGAGTTACAGGTGGTTTTGAGCCACCATGTGGGTTCTGAGATTAAACTTAGATCCTCTGGAAAGCAGTTGTTATGGAGAGTCCACCAGAGATGACACTCAGACACAGTTGAGAGACAATTGAAAATCTTTATTCCAGCTGGCTGGGAGTACACTCAGGTACTCAGAGACCCGGGTGTAGCTCCAAGTGTCCACAGCATGGGGTATTTGAAGGCAAAAACCACATCAGGATAATTTTCAGGAACAAGCAGTTTAACAGAAGCTAAGATAAGCAGTTAGCTGGAGAACATTCTTCACAAGCAGGCAGTTTTATCAGAAACTAAGATACGAAACTAAGATGAGCTAGGGCATCTTGTCCTCTATTCCTAGAACGTAGTGTGGTAATTTTCCATGGGATTCTTTATCAAAGAGACCAAATTCTAGTTAAACCTGAAATGGCCTCAGCAAAACAAACAAACAAACAAAAAACCAAGATGGAGGAGACTCTGCACTGTCTTTCCCTGTTACACAGTAGGAACTCTTTAACCACAATTTATCTTTCCAGCCTCCACTCATGAATTTTCTAAAAGCCCTATTCCTAAACCTTGACAACCACTTATCTTTCATTTTAAAAAATTACTTATCTGTTTTACTCTTTTAAAAAGTAGCATAAAAATTGAATCAAACAATTCACATTCATCTAAGCATATATTTAGTTTCTCTGGATGAAAATGCTGAGATGGCTGGGGTTATGGTGCAATGCTTAATTTTACAAAAAACAGCCAAATTCTTTCCACCATGATTTTACCATTTGTGGTAATGATATAGTCACCAGCAGTATGTAAATGCTCTAGCAGTCACCAGTGGTGTAAGAATGCTCTTGGTTCTGTCAACCAGTTCTTAGGAGTGTCAAAGTTTGGTTTTTAGGAATTTAGCAGGTATGTGGTGGCTTCTCATTTTTATTTTAATTTCCACTTAATACAAATAATAAGATTAGTTTGGAGACATAATATTTCAAAGCATTGCAACTGCTTTAGGGAAAGCAGAGCCAGGGTTCTTGATTGAAAATGTTATGGGAACAGTTATCCTGACAACAGATTTAGGTACTTCTCTCTGGTCTGAAGAGGGCAGGGAGGGAGGGAAAATGGTGCGCACCTGCCCTCCCTACCCCACCGGTTGCCAGCCCCCAGCATTTGCACGCACTACTGTTTATAGTGTTGTGGGAAAGCATTTCCCTTTAAATTTACTTGGCTACTACATTGTGACATTTGATTTCCCCCCAAATGAACCATGTGAACTAATTCAAAGTCAAACCTTACCAAATGTTATAAAATCCTCTTCTGCCAAGCATAATTATCCTACTCTAAGAAAGAAACTACCTAAACCCAGTTAGTTACTGTTGCAAGGTCTTGCTACATCCATGTTGTGGGGTTACCATCAGAGCTGGTGTGAAAACTGTGAGCAGCTGAGCTAGGAAAAATCCACTTCTTCCTAGTTCCTGATTTTGAGGACTGACAGATGGAAACTTTGTGTATTGGGGGGCTGCAGTGGCAGGCCTAGTGCTCCCTAGGGCTGAGGCTGCTCAGGCGAAGCACTGCACAAATCTTCTGGGGCTGAGGCTGCAATGTACCACCAAAGACATATTCCAGCCTGAGGCCCTGGCTCCCTTCTGGTAGTTGAAACCGAAAGGTCCTGAGGAGGGTGGCAAACATCAGGAAGAGCTCCATTCGGGCAAGCTGTTCCCCAGGACACACCCGATGCCCTGGAAGCAGAAGGAAAGGTCAGAAGAAAACAGGGGACTGTGTCTGTCCCAATAATCTTCCCAAATATACCATTCCAGGGCCCAGCACTGTTCCCCATACCTGCAGAGAAGGGCAGAAAGGCCTCATTGGCCACAAAGTTTCCATCCTTGTCTAGGAAGTGGCCAGGGTTGAACTGATGAGGGGTCTCCCAGCACTCTGGGTCATACAGCACAGAGGCCAGATTGGGCAAGATGATGGTTCCCTGCAGAGAAGAGCCGATGTAGCTTAGGGAGGCTCAGACTGCCCAGGACCAGCCTTGGCCTGGGGCTAAAGCAACTCCAATATATGGATGGGGTGGCCGGAGTGCCCAGGACCCAGGGAGATCCTCAATGACCCTCCCTCCATGCTCACATCCATTAAGGAGCTGAGTTTCATACCTCTAGATTCAAGGCAGCCCACAGTGGGGGAAGGGAAGAATGGAGAGAATAAAAAGGGGGAAAGAAAGATCAAGCATTGGAAAGACAGAAAATGTAGAGCCAGAGATGGCCACTTGACTGGTGAGTAGTGGGGAGAGGAGACCATGAACTATGTCCTCCCCTTCCCACTAACTGTAGCCCTATGCCTAACCCTTGCTTAACCCTTACCTACCCTGCAGCTTTAACCCTAGCATCCACTCTGTATCACAACTGAAGTAAATGAGTGACTGAAAAGAAAGTCACACTGAGCAAGTAGGGCCAGGAAGGGCCAAAGGCTTCAGCCCAAATAAACTGTGCTCCTTTCCATGTGGACCCAGGGCTAAAGAGAAACACTGTTAACAGACAGCTAGGGACATAACTCAGTGGTCCAGCACTTGCCTATCATGCAAGGGCCTGAGTTTAACCCTGCAGTCCTGACACAGGAAGGAGGGAGAGAGGGTGGGAGGGGGAGACGGGAATAGTAAAAAGGCCCAAGCAAAGAATAAGGATTAGTTATGGTCCTAGGTCTTAGGACACTCAGCCTCAGGATTCTGGTGCCCAAGACTTCAGGATTCCTATCCTACGGGCTATTTATCAATTCCATAAACTTGGGCCAAATATCCCATGGCATCCAGGAGTCTGAGTGCAGGGTTCTTCAACAAAGAGAGTTTTAAGTTTAAAAACAAAACAAAAACTTCTGAAGAGCTTGAAGTCTGCATCCCAAACAAAAACTGAAGAATGCAGAACAGAAGCTTACCCAAAGGCTTCCAGTAGGTGTGTGCCATTGTTGAGGGTGTATACCACCTGGGCTGAAGGGACAGGCCAAGCTGAAGCCACTTGGACCAGTAAGACACCCAGATCTGGTCACTCTGGCTTTGCATAGCGGTGTGGTAAGGCACACACTTCTGCTAGCGCTTGAGTCAGCTGCACATCTTCCCAGTACAGTGCAGAGAGTTTCCCTGGGTCTTGGCCCGAGAGGAATAGCCACATGCATCGTGACAGAGCCACCTGCGCTTCTTGTGGTATTGGAGATAAGCCCAGGGCTCCACTTACATGTAGTGAGCGTGTGCTCTACCACTACGGCACAACTCAGCCAGATCATCAAGTCTTGTTCTTTTGGTGTGAACCTTAGCCTTTAACAGCTGAGCTCTCTCTCTCTCTGAGCCAGCTCAACAATTCTTAATAGCCCCCTTCAGATAAAGAGACTTTGCCAGAGGCTATAATTGCTCATGCATCCCATTCCAGATGACATCTGTACCTTGGGAAGCACAGACTGATCTCAGTTCATGGAACAGATTCAGAACACAACACCCCATATTCACTCATAAAAGCTAAACATACCTTTCCCACAGATTACAGAGCCATCTGGCTCCTGGGGACTCTGTTCTAGCCTGTCCTCAGGAAATGGCAGCTTGATTTCCATTGTGGTGGGTCCATTGCTGGTACTGTCCCTCAGCTGCTAAAATGGTATTGACTCAACAAAATCTGGACACAACTGGGAGATTGGCCTCGAGCTTGGCCTGAGGGATTATTTTGATTATGTTAACTGAGATGGTAAGACCTACCCATGATAGATAAGGATAGCATCATTTCCTAGGCTGTGAAAGAATAGAGAAAGCTGGCTATGCACTAACAGGCATTAACAGTTGCTCTCTGCTCCTGACTGTGGATAAAATGTACCAATTCTCTCTGACTCCTGCTGCCTTGACTTTCCTTTGGTGAAGACCAGTGCAAGATCAAGTGCTCTTAACCACTGAGCCATCTCTCTAGCCCCTAGTTTTGGTTTTTGAGATAAGATCTCATGTAGTCTAGCCTGGCCTTGACTATGTGGCTGAAAATTACCTTGAACTGGTGTCTCTGCCTCTACTTCCTGAGGTGTGGGATGTACTACTAGCCTAACTTGTATTGCCGGTTTACTTTTGTATTATTGGGTATTAAACCTAGGGCCCTATACATGGTAGGGTGTGGACAGTAAACACTGGAAGGAAGTTTCTTAAAACACCTCTCAACCACAGGAAATCCTTAGGTTATCAGTCAATGGCTGTATTCTGTCATAACCACTGCCCCAAACACCACAGGTGACTGACTGACTGACTGACAGCTGTCAGATTGACAGAATCAGTAGCAAGTGCCTGTGCTGGGCAGGAGTGCGTTCTGCAGGTGCTGGGTCTGGCATGGGCCTATCTTAGGCTACTTACCTTAGACACATAATAACCATGCATCCAGGTGGGAGTCACACACTGACGTACAGCACCCACGGCCACCACACTGCTAAGGCGCTGTACCTCATGGAGGACAGCACGGGTGTAGGGCAGTCGCTTCCGATCCTCATAGCAGATGGTCTGTGCAGTGCCCATCACTTCATCCAGCTCCTGCTGCACTCTCTCTGCAGATAGCTCAGTGAGGGTCTTGGGAAGATGCCTGTGGCCCAGCCTCCCCACAGCATCCCTCCCCACTGCACACGAATATCCAGTTTCCCACTTAGAGACAGCTGCTAAAGTTCACAGCCCTAGGTCATATCTCCACCCCACCACCAGCTGTTTCACACGAGAGAGAATTTGCTTCTGTGTAAGGTTCACTCCTGAAGGGAGAGGTTATGAGAAGAGAAAAGACCTGAACGTGAGTCTCACAGCCCGGGGAATACTGTCTTCATTTGACATCTGAGGAAACGAAGGCTCTACTGAGAAGGTACTTTTGCCCTCACAGAACTGGTTGCAGCCAGTTTGTTCCTTTGAGAACTCCAGATACTTTTGTTCCTCACAACTGTGATCTTATTACCCCAGGGCCTGGCACTTAGTAGGTGCTGAGTCATTACTGAATGAGTGAAGCCACACCTCCATGGCCACCAGTTCTGAGAGGTAGAATGATTTCCTAAGGTCATGTAGCAAGCAAGGCACAGGCTGGGAGCTGAAATCCCTCCTGACTGACTCATTTCTGCCACTGATCCCTGAGCCACAGAGATGAGAAAGGGGTCTTCCCCCATGACCATAGAACAGAATGATGGGTGCACGGTACCTGAAGCCCCCTTGGGACTAACAGACTGGAGAAGTTAGGCATAGGAGAAGTATAACAGGGTCCCATACCCTGGATGGCTCTGTGATGGACCAAGTATATGAGTGCCCAGTGCAGTGTGGTGGCCGTGGTGTCTGTGCCTCCCAGAAACAAGTCAATCACCACTTGGATCAGATTCTCTTCACTGAATGTGGAGGCAGGATCGTCCATGACCTGGTGAGGGTGAGGGAAGGGACAGCTCTGGCCCTTCATCCATGGCCTGGTGAGGTGAGGGAAGGAACAGCTCTGCCCCTAAGGGTTTCTTGTGGTGCAGGCCTGGCGTCTGTCTTCCTATGGTCTGTTTTCTCACAAGATTTGTGGATCAGAGATTTCTTGAGTGTGAGCCCCCAGGGAAGGGCCTGAGTCCCAGAACTGGATTGGTTTCAGTAGGGGATGGATGGCTGTGGAGTTCTGCCCCCTGCATTTATACCTTCTTCTTTCCAGCCTACCATCTGTAGTGAAACCAGCTCTGGCCTGGAGAAACCCTTTCTTAGCCCAAGTTTCAAGGTGCCTAAAAGTTTGCAGAATGAGGCAAACACAAAAAAAACGGGGCCCAAGCCGGGCAGTGGTGGCGCACGCCTTTAATCCCAGCACTTGGGAGGCAGAGGCAGCTGGATTTCTGAGTTCGAGGCCAGCCTGGTCTACAGAGTGAGTTCCAGGACAGCCAGGGCTATACAGAGAAACCCTGTCTCGGAAACAAACAAACAAACAAACAAACAAAACGGGGCTCATGGCTGAGAAATGAGTGCTCTAGACTAACCTTAGTGATTTGTGACAGGTAGCAGTTGATGAAATCCTTGGGGGCCTCAGGTGTTCTGAGCTTGTGCCTGATGACTTCATGGCGGATGAAGCCCCTCACAGCTTTGTGGTACTGAAATATCATCTGGTGAGGCCCTGAGACGTAGCGGAGGGCCCAGGGAAACATGTCATACAGCTGTGGAGAGAATGGCCCACTCAGGGCTTACTCCGGCAACAGTCCTGAGTCACTACAACTGAGCACTGTACTCGGGGCTCCAAAATAGATTGGGCCTCTGATTCAAGAAGCTCAGGGCTGCCTTCTGTGTAGAGAGCCCAAAATTATAGACAGAAATGTGAGCCTAAGAAATTAAGAATCAGACCCAGCCACACCTCCTGCCTACTTTTTTACCGTTCCAGCCAGACCCTGGTGGAGGCTCCTGTCTGAATTGGATCCAGACAGTCCCATGGCCTACACAACAGCCTCCCCAAGAAACAATTACCCGGCGCCAAATAGTGCTGGCAAAGGCTAGGCCAAGGTTGATGGCTTGAATCAGTTCCAGGAAGATGGGCTCCTCTGAGAGGAAGTGATGGCCAAACACCAGGGTCCCAATGACTTTCGTTGTGGATCGGATGATAGGGACCCGAGGATCAAAGGCTCTCCCTGTGAGGAGAGGGGAGGGCTGAGTATGAGGAAGCACAGAAAGCTCTGTCTCAGGATCCATCCAGCTTCAGACATCTCTGCTCCTCTACTAATTCATTCTCATTCCTCATCCAAGCCCCTGTCAGGTGCTTCCCAACACCTCCTGGGAGCCATGTTCTCTGAAAGATGCTGTGAGAAGCCTGAGAGGCAGATTAGATATGGTGCAGGCCTGTCACTGCTGGGAAGAACTAGCTATGCCTAGGGTTGGGGAGAATTCTTAGGACCAGAATCTCAGTCTTTTGAGGCCTAAAAGGATAAATATTAGTTCCCCATGGGAAAGGAGGGCTTGGGGCCTGTGAAGATCCAGAAAGGAAAGAAACCTGTGCACAAGGCAAGAAATATAAAAGGCCCTACGTGTTGACTGAGAACACATCCAGAACTTTAGTGTGGGCTTTGAGGCTTTCCACTTATAGGCATTTTTAGGTCTGTATCCACTCCCTTGGGGAAACTCCAGGTCAAAACCACTGGTACTGTTACTAGGCTTCAGTGACATCACACACACACACACACACACACACACACACACACACACACACACACACACACACACACACGTTTATACTTCTCTGCAGGAATGTGCAGGAGGATGGAGGAGCACAGGGATAGGCAGGCCTGCCCTGGCCCACTTCCTCTCACCCTGCTCCTGGTGAAATGCCTTGGCCAGCTCTGCTGCCTCAAGCTGCAGCTGCAACTCCAACGCCTGCTTCCCAAGGCCCAGTTCTCGAAGAGTGGTCAGACAGAAACGTCTCTGTTGTCGCCACGTACGCCCATTGCTGCAGATGACACCTGAGTCCAAGGACAGCGTGGATGACCACCAGCGCTCGTCCCCACCCCTGGGGTAACTCCACCAGGCCTAGAGAGCAGACCCCCACATAACCTTCTCCACCTGCTCTGAACCGCTGCTCTGACCAAGAGGAGAGGGCCATTGTGGACTGGTGGTCAGTGAGTCTAGGGTTCTTAGGGTGGGCTCAGAGATGCCTGTCCTTACGTTCCAGTTTGATTCTGCATCAAGTCCCCACAGAAATGGAGAAGGAAAGAGACAAAGGGGCCTGAAAGGAGGGCAGAAGGGATAAGGCCCCTTCTGAGCTGGCACAGATGTGGGCCCTCTGAGGTATTCTGGATGACTTATTCTCCAGCACCCAGAGAAGTGAGAGCAGTTCCCAATCTAAAGATGAGTACTCTGGAAGTTGGAATATGAAGCTCACTCATTCAAGGCCAGGAAGCCAGAAAGGAACTGTTCTGGGCTTTTATGTGGATCTTTTTTAACATCTCCCCTCACCTGGAGAGGTTTGAGAATGTTTTCCTGGTACAGCCCTGTCTATTCACAGTTCTTAACAATCTTTGCCCTCTTGAGGTCACTGGTGTACAGCCAGCCACCTTCCCTCCCTCATAGCCAGGGCAAACTCACCTTTTTCTCCAAATAGGTCTCGGAAGAACGGGGTGAGGGGCCTCCCTGAGAACTGTTCTGAGTTGGAAACCAGGGCTTCCTTCACTGCCCGGAAGCCACTCAGCACTACAACGGGTGTAGAGCCCAACCACACTGTAAACACACTGCCATGAGTCTGAGCAAGCTGTGGAGACAACATGAATGGATCCCCAGCCCCATTTGCCAAGATTGCCCTCTGGGTATGAATGCCTACCTTCCTGCATCCAACACTCAACTTTTGGTATACATCTTAGGAGTACCTAGCAACTCCTCGAATCCAGCCCAGGGTCACAGAGCATGGGCATTTAGAGGAAATGGGGGCAGAACATTCATACCCCATCAGTCCTGGGAATGGGTATGTTCTAGCATTGTGTGTGATATAAGCAGCTGCAGTTTGTTGGATGGGCTTCTCATGCATTGCTTGAACCCCCCATTCTTCCACCCCACTTTCCCCCTAGTCTCTATGCTCCATTTTTATAAGCCCTGTATGCCCCAGCTTCTTGCAGGTGCAGTAACTGAGGCTCAAAACATCTGAGCTGGCAAGTAACAAGACCAGGACCTCCCCATTCCAACCTATGGCCTGGCTTCAACGTCCAAGATCCCTGGGCTGGGAGGATAGGGTTTTTCTGTCTATCCCTTTAGGGAATCACGGTCGAGGCCCCACTCCATACCTGGAATAGCATATTTGGGTGTAGCTGAAAGTTTAGTTGCCATAGATTCCCAAGGAGGGGGAACGGGAATGGGCCGGGAGGAAGGTGGCTCCTTTTCCAGCACAAGGTAGCAAGCTTCAGGAACAGGAAGGAGCCAGCCAGAAAAGCCATCCCACTGAATAGAGAGAACATGCCTGCTGTCTGTGTCTCCTCTTCTTCCCTTTGCTCCCAGTCACAAGGCAGGCACCTTACTGCTATCTATTCTGCCTTTTATGCTCTCAGGCTGCTTTGGGATGGGAGGCAAACCAGCAGAGTGAATCCACTCAGTCACACTACTCACACGGGGGCCGTGTCACTCACTCGGCAGGGCCACAGGGCTCGAGTAGGGGACAGGTTGCAACATGAACACCAGCCTTGCTGCTGGCCCATACAGCTCCATCTTGAGGAGACTCTTCTTAGCCTGTGCCCAGTTAACTGCATATGATGTTAGCCCAAAGGACAGAAGCAGTAAGGGTTAATGGCAACATCTCCTCTGGGGACAAACTGTTCCACTGGGATATGGTGTAAAGCTGGGCTCCGGTGCCTCATCTCCATCCAGCTCCACAGCAACTTCCCCTGAATCTCTCCAGCCTGCTAGCCTCCACCCGTTCTGCTCCTCACCTGTCCTGTATCCCCACATCTGTTCGAAGTTATGCCTGGAGCCTTTTGTTTATGTTTTAACTGTCTTGGGAGTAGAGTTGTGTGGTCCCCTTGCCTCAGTTTCTCGTGTGTGATGTATATATACACGGTTTAGCCAGCCCCTCTCAGAACTCATACCCAAGCCCGACAACAGAGCAATGCCACACTCCAACTGAGGAAACGAGAATATCTTAGTTAAGAGACTATTGGCAAAGAAGCATGGATGGGTGGGGCACCCACAGATATGAGGTTAGCCACAGTGGAGTCTCTGCTACCCCAGGCTTCCATTTGAGAAGACAGAGAGTTCTGGAGGTGGACCATGGTGGCTGCACAACAGTATAAATGTACTGACTGCCATTGAATCACATGTTTAAGCTTGCTAAATTGTATGGTCTGCATTATGTTTTACTATATTCTAGCCATTTTATATTTTTCTTCAGAATGTCATACATGCATACTTTTTAAAGCCTATCTACCTCTACTCTCAATTTCCAACTCCTTCTGGTACCCCAAGGAGAGCAGCAAACTACTCCATACATGTGTGGCCTAGACTGGTCTTAAACTCTAAATAGTTGAACCTGGCCTTGAACTCCTGATCTACTTAAGTCTACCTTCTAAGTGCTGGGATTACAGGCAGTGCTATCATGGCAGGCTTTGTACCACAACTTTTAAAAGTGTCATGAGGGGTGCTGATAGAGGACATCAGAGTTTCATCAGATGCTTTAGTGTAAATGAAGGTGTCCATGCAGCAGCTGAGGTGATGACTGGGGCTCTAGAGAGAGAGGTGAGAGAGAAAGTGGCTCTGTCCTGTGCCTGCAAGTTCCACCTGGGCACCATTGATCTAGCTACACGGAGCAGGCATGTTTCTCAGAGCCTTCTCAACAGACACAACATTTAAAGGTGTTTATGATGGAAAACCTATCACCCTACTGGGAAATGCGTCTGCCCAACCCTCTCAAATGTGTTGGCCTTTGACAGGCTTCCCTCCCTCCCTTGCCCAAGGGTTACAACATTCTTGCTGCTGGGAAACACATCTGCCCAAACCTCCCAAATGTGTTGACCTTTGACAGGCTTCCTCCCTCTCTTTCCCAAGGGTTACAGCATTCTGGCTGCTTAGGGCAGGACTCAGTTTCTAAAACTAGAGACACACCCAGCACACAGGGCCACCATATTTCAAAGATGGCAATGTGACAAGAACATGGTCGCCCCCAGGAACAAAAGTCTCTATTTCTCAGCCTCGGTGACCGAGCAGTAGTCACAAGGTTCTTTTTAGGGGATTTCCCATGTAGCATATGGTTGACCTTGGTATAGCTGCCAACAACTTGGTGTCAGGCCCTTGGTGGACTGCTTAGAGTCAGCTACACTGCTACCCAGACCACAGGACTCTTTTCTTTTTAGAATTCTGGAACAAGAATGGATAAAACACAGACCATCTCCCATGCCACTCTTACTCTAAAAACTGTGGTAAACCAATATGCCCTTTCTGAGGCATGTGCACATGTTTCTAAACTACTTCATGTAGTACTGGGAAGGATGTTTCACTTCTTGGTACACTTGGTGAGGTGAAGTCACTTGCAAGAAGTGGGAAGGCTATAATTCAAACCCAGGTCGTCTATCTCCCACTCAGTGTTCTTTTCATGGCTGCCTCCAGATGGGGCAGGGGAGGCTCTGAACCAACGCTGGAAAAGGAGACACTTAAAGGTGAAGAGGAGACATAGAGGACCCCAGAGCTTGCCATGCTTGTGGGGTTCTAATGCACCCACAGAACAGTGGGCTGCTGCCTGTCTCCTGTGAGTAGCTACACCCATAATTCTTCTCCTAGTGCCAGGCAAGTAGAGGGTCCCTGGGATGGCCATTCCTTCCTCTCCACCTACAAAGTCAATCAAGAGCTTTCCAGGGCCATAGATAACAGTGGATATGGAGGATCACAGCCTGAGCCACAATAGTTGAGTCACTTTTCTCCACAGATTGTCTCTCACGGTAGAGTCCCTCACGCCAAGAGGGAAGAGGATTAAGAGATAGACAGGCAAGCAGAAAGGCAGAGAGGTAGGCAAAGATCCCTACACTGACCTCTACACACACAAAAGGGAGTGATTCTTGTTTGTGTTTCATTTGTACAGTGTGACCCAGTGCTCCTATGAGTCACAGGAACAAATGAGTGACTCAAGGCCTGTGGCCAGGATGTGACATCTTGAGAAGAGAGAAGCCATTTCTGTAAAAGGTTTGGCGACCTAAGGATTCCTAACTTAAGGACAAACTCAGAGCATATCAGGTTTGTGGACTATGCTGTCGGTGCTTGCACTCATAAACTCTATAACACTTATACTGAGTGTCTAGTTGTGTAGTTTGGGAACATGCTGTGAAGCCTGCTAGCCTGGCATGAATTCAGTGCTGAGAATCTATAGAGTGTCTCAGTGGAATTTTAAACTCAGTCTTGAAGAGAGGAGGCCAAAACAACAAAAGACTTCTGCATCATGCTGTGCTCCAAGGTGTACAAGCTCAGGGATAAAATAAAATCTCATATCCAAAAGGTATGGAGAGAAGACACAGCATCCTCACAGTCAGCCCTACCCACAATGCTTTCTGCTGTTGAAGAACTCCAGGCTTGGGGCTGGAGAGATGACTCGGCAGTTATAAAATTTTTGAGAGGATCTGAGTTCAACTCCCAGCACCAATATTACAGCTCACAACTGCCCTTAACTCTGGCTCCAGGGGATCTGACACCCTCTTCTGGTCTCACTGGGTCCTACACACATGCAAGGGGGGGGGGGGCATGTGCTCCAGAGCTCTAGAATTATTCATCAAACCAGAATGTCTGTACTGTAGGCAGGTTTTCAAATATTAAATATACTCAGATAACCAAAAGAAAAGATTTAAAATCTTACCAAGGATAAGGGTAACAAGATGAGGTAAACACACAATGTGAGACACATGACAGAACTCAGCCTGAGAAGCTGAGACTTTACCTGGAATCAGACTCTGAAAACAGAATGGACCACCATGTGCTAGACACAGCACCAACAGAGCCTATGCCAGGTTCAGGGGCAAAGCACTGATGACTTCCTGTAAAGACAATATGGTTCTGGTGGGGTGTTCTCAGGGCAGGATGTGATCTTGTAGGGATAGGGGATGGTGTAAATCGTCCCAAGGTGTCATTTCTTTTAGCCATACATTGCTTTGCCTAGCTAAGTATGAATGCCAGTATAAATGGTATACCAGCAGACATGGCTACCCCAGCCCTGTATTCTCCACTCATTTATGGAGTGATGGGCATAGAGGTGTTTTTATCTCAGTGCCAAACAGTATCTGGCACTTACTGAGTGTTCAAATAAATATTTTTCGGGGTGGGGAGGAGAACATACTAAAGTTCAGGTACCAGGAAGCTGTGAGAGAAGAGGGTAGTGGAATGGGAAATTAGGCAGATGATGGTCCCGAGGACCAGAGGAAGCACAGTGAGATGGGGTCAGGGTAGGCCCAAAGCACACTGCTTCTCAGCACCGTCAGAATGGCTCCAGGGCATGCCTGCTAGATCCTGTCAAGGCCATAAAAATGGGCCAGAGCTGTGTCCCCAAACCTTAAAACCAATTGTTCTAGACAAAATCAGTATATTCACCCCAAGTAGTACATGTCCACAGGTCTACCTGGATGATACCAGGCCAGTCTCTATGAGTTCAAGGTCAACCTGGTCTACCTAGCAGACTACTGGACAGCCAAGGCTACACAGAGGGCCCTGCCTCAAAACAAGAAAACAAATCAAATGTAAAGACAAGTGAAGAGGAGGAGGGGGAGGAGGGGGAGGAGGGGGAGGAGGGCTGAGACCATTTCATTAACTGACAGAACTCGACTGGGCATACAAAGACTGGTCAGTAGCTATTTTCTCACATTTTTTTTCAGTTTGACAGTTCAGGACACTGAGACTGTAACTGTAATGAAAAAGGAAAGGAGGGGCCTTCCTTTTCAGGGCAAGGAGAGGGAAGGAATGGAAGTGACTGAATCTGGAGCAGGGCACTGTGGGTTAGCTCAATAATGCAACTGGCATGCACGAGTTAGTAACACCCACACCCCAGCACCACCCACACCGTTCCTTCTGAAACAAGGGACAGGAGAGTTGGAGGTGAACTAGGGCCACCAGTCATGAAGATAAGGGCAATGGCACTATAAAGCAAAGAATACTGTTGAGGTGCCTGGTATGTGGGACATGCCTAGTGGGGTCCCTTGGCAGCTAGTGAGGAACAATGCTAAGAGAAGCCAAACCCACATCTAAGGGCACTTGTCCAGTTACCAGAGAGGAAAGGACACAGATATAGAAGCCAGGAAAGTACTTTCTTTTGTGGCATGAAGCAAGAGGAGCGACATAGGAGGGGAACCAAGAGATGAGAGAGCAAATCAGAAGAAAGTTGGTGTGAGGGTATCAGCAAGTGGAGCAGGGAGAGCAGTGTAGACGGCCCCTCTGGTGTTGCCTCTCCCTTTGGGAGATGAACACAGTGCATAGCAACAGTGGTTTTGGGATAGTTGCATGCTGCCCAAGAGCGCTTCTGTAACAATAGAGAAGCACCACACCTGCACCATGTAACATGGGGGTCACAAGCCGTCTGATAAATGAGCACTTGAAATCTGACAATTAGCCAATGGTGGTGGCTCAGGAGGCAGAGGCAGGTGAATCTGTGAGTTCAAGGCCAGCCTGGTGTATAGAGCAGGATGGCCAAGGCTACACAGAGAAACCCTGTTCTCAAGAGAACAAAAATGAGGGGTGGGGGGAGATGACAGTTTTGATTTTCCTCTCTTGAAATAGGCCCTATCTGCATGGAGCTTGAGATGCTCTTGTCTCAGACTCCCAAATGCTGGTTCTAGAGGGGAGGTAACCCTGCAACTTACTGAAGCACTGAATTCTTAAATTTTAAGCCATAGAAGCAAGTCCTCAAATTTTTAAGACAGCATATATATATATATAAAAAAATATCATATATATGTGTATGTGTATATATATATATATAATTTTTATACTTTTAATTTTTATTAAAAAACATGTTTTTTCATATAGTGTATTCTGATCGTGGAGTCCCCTCCCCCAGCTCCTCCCAGATTCTCCCCATCTCCACAGCCAACCAACTCCACATCCTTTCTTCCTCATTTGAAAACAAACAGGTATCAACAAATAGAAACAACAAACCTAGAACAGGACAAAATAGACAAATAGGGAAAAAATACCCAAAGAAAAATAACAAGAAACACATACAGAGACATACACACTCATACACACAAATCCCATAAAAACACAAAAATCAGAAAACATAATATATAAGCAAAAGATTTCTAAGGGAAAAAAGGAAGGGAGGGAGGGAGGGAGGGAGGGAGGGAGGGAGGCAGGCAGGGGTAGAGGGAGGGGGGAAGAAATGAAGGTAGGCAGGCCCAGACAAAGCATTGCTTACCTTTGTTCTCTGGTATTATCCAGACAAAAACTCTCCAAAAATACCACTGACTTTGTTTCGTTTTGGTCATCAACTGCTGGGCATGGTGCCTGTCTTTGGGTGTGGTGATACACTGGTGATACCCTGTTGGAGAAAACTATTCCTTTGTGAACAGGTGACAATTAGCAATAGTCTCTGGGTTTGTGATGGGGGGTTGTACTCACTTTCCCTCTCAGGACTGGGACCCCAGCTGGGTTACAATACAGGCTCTATGCATGCTGCTAGTCTCTGTAAGTTCATATGTCCATCTGTCCTATTATATCCAGAAGACACTGTTTCTTTAGCTTCTTTCATCCCCACTGGCTCTTATAATCTTTCTGCCTCCTCTTCCATAGAGTTCCCTGAGTCCTGAGGTGAAAATTGTCCTTCCAATTTCTGTAAAGAATTATATTGGAATTTTGATGGGAATTGCACTGAATTGCTTTTGGTAGGATGCCATTTTTCCAATCTGATCCATGGGCATGGGAGATCTTTCCATCTTTTGGTATCTTCTTCAATGTCTTAAAGATTTTATAATGCAGCTGGGCAGTGGTGGCGCACGCCTTTAATCCCAGCACTTGGGAGGCAGAGGCAGGTGGATTTCTGAGTTCGAGGCCAGCCTGGTCTACAGAGTGAGTTCCAGGACAGCTAGGGCTACACAGAGTAATAACCCTGTCTCGAAAAACCAAAAAAAAAAAAAAAAAAAAAAAGATTTTATAATGCAGGTCATTTACGTGTGTGGGGTGACCTTCCCTAACATTGTTCTTGTTCGGCTAGAGTTATCCCAATACACACACACACACACACACACACACACACACACACACACATTTTGAGGTTATTATGGAAGGTGGTGTTTCCCTGATTTCTTTGTCATTTGTATATAGGAAAGCTACTGATTTTATGTGTTAATTTTGTATCCTGCTACTTTGCTGAAAGTGTTTACAAGAGGTAGAAGTTTACTAGTGGAGATTTTAGTGTCATTTATGTATAATATATCATCTACAAACAAAGATATGTTGACGTCTTCCCTTCCTGTTTGTATTCCTTTGATCTCCTTCAATTGTCTTTCTGCTCTAAGACTTTATTGACTAGGAATGGAGAGCGTGGGCATCCTTGTGTCATCCCTGGTTTTAGTGTAATTGCTTTGAGCTTCTCTTTGCTGGGGTTAATGTTGCCTGTGGGCTTGCTGTTGTAAAGTACCTTTATCATGTTGAGGTGTGTCCCTGTAGCCCCAGTCTCTCCAGGCCTTCTCCTCATCTAATGAGATGCTCGTGTGGTTCATGTGGTTTTTGTCTTTCAGTCTATTTATGTGGTGGATTACATTTTTTAATTTATGTATGTTGAACTATTCTCTAGAATTAAGCCTATTTGATCATGGTGGATGTGTTTTTTGCATATATTCAGTTTGCAAATATTTTATTGAGAAATTTGCATCTATGTTCACATAGAAATTTGGTCTGTATTTTTTTTTTCTTTGTTAGGTCTCTGTGCAGTATCAGGATAACTGTGATAAAATGAATTAGCCAATGCTCCTTCTGCTTCAATTTTGTAGATTATTTTGAAGAATGTTAGTGTTAATTATTCTTTGAGTGTCTGGTAGAATTCTCTGCAGAGACTATCTGCACCTGGGTGGTTTTTGGTTGGGAGACTTTTAATTACTGCTTCTGTTTCACTAGGAGTTATTGGTCTGTTCAAATTGCTTATGTGATAGTGATTTAACACTGGTATAACATTAGTAGGTGGCGTGCATCAAAAAATTTATCCATTTCTTTCAGATTTTCCAGTTTGATGGAATACATATTTTTAAAGTACGTCTTTATGGTTATCTGGATTTCCTCATTGTCTGTTATGTCACTGTTTTCATCTCTAATTTTATTAATTTGGATCTTCTCTCTCCATCTTTTAGTTAATTTGGGTAAAGGTTTATCAATCTTATTTTCTCAAGGGACCAATCCTTCCTTTCATTGATTCTTTGTATTATTTTTGTCTCTACTCTATAGATTTCAGCCAAGCTTGATTATTTCTTGCCACCTACTCCTTCAGGGTGTTAGGTTTGTTCTAAAGCCTTCAGGTGTGCTGCTGAGTTGCTGATATAAGCGCTCTCTCTCTCTCTCTCTCTCTCTCTCTCTCTCTCTCTCTCTCTGTAGGCACTTAGTGCTATACAAACTTGCCTTTTAGAATTGATTTGAGTCCCATAGGCTTGGGTATGTTGTGTTTTCATTTTCATGCAATTCTAAAACTTTTTAATCTTAATTTCTGTCTTGACCAATTTTTCACTCAGTAGTGCATTGTTCAGTTTCCATGAGTGTGAGTGCTTTCTGTTGTTGATATTCAGCTTTAATTGTGATGGTCAGATAAAATGCATGATGTTATTTGAATTTTCTTGTATCCATTGAGACTTGCTTTGTGTATGAATATGTCAATTTTGGAAAAAGTTCCATAAACTGGTGAGAAGGTATATTCTTTCCATCTGTTTGGGTGAAATGATCTGTAAATATCTGCTAGGTCCATTTGATTATGTCATCATTTAACTACAGCATTTCTCTGTTTAATTTTCTCTGATAACCTGCCTGTTGTAGCAAGTGGGATTTTGAAATTGCCCACTGTCACTATGTGATGGTCAGTATCTAATTTTAGCTGTAGTAGTAGTGTTTCCTTTATTAACTTGAGTGCTCTTGTGTTTCTTGCATAGGTGTTAAAAATTGCAATATCCTAGTGTCATTTTTTTCCTTTGACGAGCTAAGTAGTGTCCTTCCCTATCTCTTATTTTTGGCTGGAAAGCTATTTGGTCAGATATTAAGGTAGCCATACCCGCTTGCTTCTTAGGTCCATTTACTTGGAATACCTTTTTCCATTGTTTCCCCTGAGGTGATGTCTATCCTTAGTGGGTGCAGTGGAAGAATGGATCCTGTCTTCTAGCCCAGCTGTTAGTCTGTGTCTTTTAATTGGGAATTGAGAGCACTGAAGTTGAAAATCATCACTGAGCAGTCAAGCGTCTTGCTATTTTGTTCCTCCCTTTTATTTGCTTTTCTGGAATTATTTACTGTTTATGTTTTCTTGAATGTAGTTAGCCTCTTCAGGTTGAATTTTTTCCTTCCACCACCTTAAGTAGAGATGGATTGGTTGATGGATGGATGGATGGATGCATGGATGGATGGATGGATGGATGGATGGATGGATGGATGGATGGATGGATGGATAGATAGATAGATAGATAGATAGATAGATAGATAGATAGATAGATAGATAGATAGATACTGCTTAAATTTGGTACTCTCATTTCTTTTTTTAATCCATCTATTATGATTGAAAGCTTTGCTGGGTAGAGTAGTCTGGGCTGGCAACTGCAGTCTCTTATTAGAGTTGGTAGAACTGTCTGAGTCCTCCTGACTTTTAGTCACTGTTATTCTAAAAGGTCTGGTTATTTTATGTCATTTGTTTCCCCCACCCCCTATAGCTTATAATAGTCATTCTTTGTTCGGTATGTTTAGTGTTTGATTATTATGTGTTGTGGGGAATTTCTTGTTTGGTTCTGTCTGTCTGTTCTGTATGTTTCTTGTACTCTGATAGGCACCTCCTTCTTTAGGTTAAGGACATTTTCTTCTATGTTTTGTTGGAAATATTTTCTATGCCTCTGACTTTTCCTCTATTACTATTATTCCTAAATTTGGCAATTCAGTGTCCCTGATTTCCTGGATTTTTTTTTTTTTTTAGGTTCAATGTTTTCTTTGACTGCCATATTCGTCTCTTCTACCTTGTCCCTCACGACTGAGATTCTACTCAGGCATCCTGCTGAGGTTTTTGTCCAACCTTCCAAAGTTTGCATCACTAGTTTTCTCTCAGTTCGTGATCATCTCAGATTAGTGATTCTATTTTTACTTTCATGTCTTGAGATCCTCTCATCATCAGTTTGTGTTTTCACAAATCTCTCACACTTATTCATGTCCTCTTTAGCATCCTTAAACAGTCATAATAGCTCTTTGAAGTCTTTGTCTTGTGCTTCAGCCATATTGCATTTCTCATGCACTACTGTAGTAGGGTTGCTAGGTCCCGGTGGAGACATATTGTCTTGGGTGTTAATTATTGTGTTTTTATGCTGGTCTCTAGGCATCTGGGTTTGAGATGATTGTGATTCTAAGCATTGATATCTGGTCTTTGCTGTGTGGGCATTCCGTTCCTTGTTTTTTGTGGCCCTCTCTGGATCTTAGGAAAGTGTGGTAGCTGTGGGTTGCTTCTGAGTCTCTGCCAGTTCTGGTCACCTGGGGTCCAGGGTCGAGTATATTTCTAGGTATTGGGGATTGACACAGAAGAATGGGGATGGACTAGATGGGATTGAGAGGGTCCTCAGGAAGGAGGAGGGCTGGGTCCTCAGGGAGTGAAGTCAGAGATGGAGGACAGGACCCTGTGAGCAGTCTGCTACAAGACTGGGGATGAGACAGGAGAATCTGCAATGGAGGACAGCAAAGAGAGTAAAGATCACCTACTCAGGTCTAGCCTGATATGGCCACTGGGTTTCCAGGTGGTTCTAGCTTTGACAGTTGACTCAAAGGAGCCAGAATGGGCAAGGGGATGGTGATGGGGTCCACAGGAAGAAGGAAAGCTAGGTCCACTGTGAGATGTGGTAGAGTTCCCAGAGAACGAAGACAGAGAGAGGGATAAGTCCCAGCAAGTGGTCTGCTACAGGCTTGGACTTGAGATGGGAATTTGCAATGGAGGTCACAGGAAGGTCCACTTGATTCCCAAGCTGGCAAGGCCAGTGGCGTTCCCAGGTAAAGTACACTTCCAGGTAGTGGCACCTGGCACAAGGGAATGGATATGTGCTGAGGGGTCATGGTAATGAGAGGGCCCATAGCAAAGAGCAGAGCCGGGCGGTGCAGCAGAGTCCTCATGGAATCTTTTTATGCTTTAAAGATAGAGTCTCTATCTTTACGTATGAGCCTTGACTAGCCTGGAACTCACTTTATAGATGAGGCTGGGCTCAAACTCACAGAGCTCTATCTGCCTCTGCCTCCCAAGTGCTGGGATCAAAGGTGTGCACCACCCCTTGCCAATGGTAATTTATTTTAAAAAGTAATAGGGCTAGGTCTAAATGGTAATTTCTATTAGTTGGTGGCAGAATCAATATTAAACTAACAATTCAAACACTTTTTTTGACTGAATTCAATACAATACAAAAGCTTTAGGATGAGTGAGTACCCTTCTGAAAAGACACTAACACTATTGGGTTAACCTGAATAAGCAGATAAAGACAGTTATATCCTCTCAGTTGCTACAAGCCCTAAATAGTAACTTCAGTTCAAACACACACACACTCCCCACCTTGGCTCACTCATTCTCCACTCTCTGAACTCTTACAGCAGTGTGAGTGCTTCATTTCGTGACTGCGGAGTGTAGCTGTAGAGACTAAGGAGGCCCATCACACAGGATTGGAGTATCTGGGGCCCCTTGGCCTTGCAAATAACCCTTTTGCAGATGAGATTTCATCATCAGATATTAGGGCTCCAGTACTACAAAGCCATCCAAAAGCACCTTACTCCCTCCCCAGACAACTATTTTATACAACAAGAGTTTTACAAATCCAAAATAATTTTATTCACTTTTTTAGATTTTTGCTTTCATAAGGTGTTTAGCAAACATGCTAAGGCGACAAGATGTCTAGTTGGTCACGACATGCAACGCTGACCACTCGACTGGCGACAGTGGCAACCACACCCACCCAAGCTATGAGCCCCAGGACACAAGGGGGTCTGCAGGAGCGCACCAAACCACACAGCAATCAGCAACCTGAGGTAGGTCTCTTTACAGTACAAAAAACGTCTACACCAGTGTGAGACACTGATTAGCAAGAGCTGCTGGGGGTGCAGACTTTGCAGAGGACACTGAAGTGAGGAAAAACAGACCCCACAGTCCTGAGCCCTGTTGCTGAACTCTGGAGCTGTGGGGTCAGGCAAATGAAAATGCCACCTACAACAGCAGCAGTGGACCCCGGGCTGGGAACCAACTGGCCAGCGAGCTCGGGAGCTCTGTGGTGGCCAGCCTTAGGAACCTGAAGCATGGAATACTGGGAGCAGACTGGATCTTGCTTAGAAACGACAGCAGAAGAAGGAAGGCAGAAAGAAGCTCTCCCCTCTGAGGAATGCTGGGGTTCTCATTCCTGAGAGGGAAAGGAGGTTGGGCTTTGCCCACTGCTCTAACAGAAACAGCAACTGACACCAAGACAGGAAAGCAGGAGCCCTGAGAATTCACGGTGCTCTGCAAGGCCTCCTGCAGCCCACTGTATTGGGTTCCCACTGGGGAGCCCAAGGAGCAGGCCATGGAGGGCCCACTGCTGCCGCGAGTCTCCCCCTGGGCTAGAGAGCCCAGCACCGTGAAACGACCAGCTAGAGAAGGAAACGCTGCCGTTCCTACAGCTAAGAGCAAAATGAGATCTGTAGTGCAGTCATCTGTACAAAAACAATAGAAATGAATGTGCACTGCAGTTAGCACAGTGCTCGCTTTAATAGAAAATAAACTGCTTACAATTTACTGTAAATATAGGCTATGTACAGAAGTATATATAGACATAGCTACACATATAAAGCTTCATTATAGGCCACTGATACATTTATAGTAATGGTTCCCTGAACCTCTTAAGAGTGCAATTAAGAACAAAAACTAAATTTCATTTAAGTGAATAGGGAATAAATACAATAATCAAAATATGACTTTCCTTAAAAGTGAAACACACAGCTAATCCTGAATGTCATGTGAGAGATAAAAGTGGGAAAGGCAAGGTTTCAGCAGGACAGGATGAGGGGCCCAGACCAGGAAGAGAATGGCAATGCTCTGAGGAAGAGACTTCGAGGATAAGAGGAGTCAGCCCTTGACGGCCACCTTGTTCTCTGCAGCAGCAAACATGGCATAGAATCTCGAACTGTCATTGGACAGAAGGACCGATGGGGTGTCAAACTCCACCACCTGCAAAGGAGGAGACATGTTAGGGTGTGACTGTGGCATGGTCTCAGGGACTCGGGAGCCACTGCTGGGCACCAGTGCCCTGGGGACAGAAGAGAGAACTGAACTGACCCACAGAATGCAGGGAGCAAGGCAAAGCTTGGAGAGAATGCATGTATGCTTCCTTCACAGATCTTCTAATTCTCCCATCTTTGGAATAAAGAAATCCATCAGTATGGTTCTATAATATAAAGTACAGAGTTTCCTACAGCTCAAAGTGAGGGCAGTCAGAAGAGGAAGAAATCAGGGTGCCTAATTGGCAGAGAGAAAAAGGAAGCAAGGGACCAACACGACAAGGTCCATTGCTATGCTGGGCTTTATGCACATGAATGCATGAGTCACCGGCAGAGCTGTCCCCCGTTATAGCAGCTGCAAGCCTATGTCTTTTCCTATATCCTTTGCCTAGATCAGTGGTTCTCAGCCTTCCTAATGCTGTGGCCATTTAATACAGTTCCTCATGTGGTAGTGACCCTAACCATAAAATTATTTCGTTGCTACTTCAAAACTGTAATTTTGCGGCTGTAATGAACTGAAATGTAGATATGTGGTATGCAGGATATCTGATATGTGACCCTCAAAGGAGTCACAACACACACGTGGAGAATTGCTGACCTAGAACAAAGGCATAATCAGAGAGATGTCAAGGGATCCCTCTCAGTGCTCCTAGCAAAAGGTAGCCTGTTAATAAGAGGAGCATAAGGAAAAACTGTCTAAAGACATGGTGCTGAGGTGTGATGGTGGGCGCCAGAGACGGTATCCTGTATCTGGAGAGGAAGGGCAAGCACTGATTGCTAGCAATTCAGAGCCTGGGCTGGCAGAGTTGCAGGCAGAACATGCGCTCACTGCCCTTGAGGCTGATGGACCTCCTTTCCAGGGCTTGTCTATGTCTAGGGCAACAGCACCTCACCTGTGGGAGTGTGTGCATATGATGTGAGAACTGCAGACTGTTACACGCTGGCCTCATGTCAGGGTGCTGCTGGGGTGACTGTGTTACAGGCCAGCCTCATGTCAGGGTGCTGCTGGGGTGACTGTGTTACAGGCCAGCCTCATGTCAGGGTGC
>CM052713.1:12929441-12941129 GCA_028551405.1 Uromys caudimaculatus
CATGTCAGGGTGCTGCTGGGGTGACTGTGTTACAAGCCGGCCTCATGTCAGGGTGCTGCTGGGGTGACTGTGTTACAAGCCGGTCTCATGTCAGGGTGCTGCTGGGGTGACTGTGTTACAGGCCAGCCTCATGTCAGGGTGCTGCTGGGGTGACTGTGTTACAGACTAGCCTCATGTCAGGGTGCTGCTGGGGTGACTGTGTTATAGGCTAGCCTCGTGTCAGGGTGCTGCTGGTCCTGGTAGCAATGTATGTGAATGACCTGTAATTTTAGTTTTGCCTTTATACTTGTATACTCTTAAAATTAGTAATTTGGCAGAAGTAAGAAGCTACATATGTTAATAACAATGGCTCACAGTACCTACTTTTTAATCATGCTAACAACAGCTCACAGTACCTTCTTTTGTTGACTATTTCTGCTGGGTGCTGTGCTTAGTGATCCACAGTGCACCACTCAGCTAGGGTTCAATCCTTAAGACTAAGAGGGACAAAGAATGCTGACTGCTTTCAAGCAAGGAGATCAAGGCTTAGGAACTTGATCTCCACACAGTCACAGGAAGTAGTTTTTTTTTAATTAAGAAGAAAGAAACAATGAAGGGAAGGGAAGAAGAGTTTCTTTTAAGTTTTTGAGACAGTCTCATATAGCCCAGGCCGACAATATGACTCCATGTGGAGCTGAACCTAAACTCCTGCCTCTAAAGCGCTGGGGTTACAGGTCGTGCTAGCATGCCCACTTTATGCAACAAACCAGCGGCTTGTGCGTGCTAGGTAGGCAAGCGCCCTACCAATTACCCTGCCTCCCTGGCCTAGAATTCCTCTTAAAGAACCTTCTCTCAAGGACCAGGCATGGTGCCATTCACCATAATCCCGGCACTCTTGAGGCAGAGGCAGGAGAATCTCTGTGAGTTTAAAACTAGCCTGGTCTACATGGTGTGTTCTAGGTCAACTAAGGCCACATAGTAAAATCCTACCTTTAAAAGAAAAACAAAAAACAAGCAGACAAACAGAAAGAATAACTCAGCTTCTCCTGGTCTGGATCTGAGTCTAAAAAACCATTCCCTGGGTTTTCTTGGTTCCCTCAAACTTTTAAAAAAGTTGTGTTCTGTATAATGTTTACATACACAGTAATAGCTCTGCATTACAAATGTATGACAGAATCTCAGTACTAAAATTATGCAAAGACAGTGTCCTGACTAGTTTTATGTCAACTTCACACAAGCTAAAGTCCTCTGAGAGGAGAGAACCTCAATCGAAAAAATGTCTCCATAAGATGGTCCTGAAGGCAAGCCTGTAAGACATTTTCTCAGTGCTTCTCTCAATATGTCCCACAAACCGAGGGACAGTGGCATCAGAGGGAGTTACTAGTCCTAGTTATGCGCCAACTCTTCTACTGTTCATGGCCCTGAGGGAGGTCAGAGTCTGAGCCTTGGACTCCTCACCTATAACACACAGGCAGGGAAGACTCTGCTCCTTCTCAGTTGTGAGGAATTCCTGAATACTGAAGCTGAGATACAGCTCATTGAACACGCCACAGACTAAACATTCGATAGAACCAGATACTATGGTGCCATTAGTATTATATTTTATAACATGTATATATAATAATATATGAAAATATTATTCTATAAGAAGCCAAGCTACCCACCACACATGGCTTACTTCACTCATAACTGTATTTAACTAGCTGTTATGCAAAGAGCTGTAATAGTGAGCGCTAATGGGGCCCTCAGGCTGAGTGAGACTGAGTCCCTTCCTTAGGGAGCTTACAGGGGCTCTCCAGGGAGGCAGGGTATCATACAGATGAAGTGAATGGTCTACAATGGATGGATGGATAAGGCCCCGGGGAGTTTTGTGGAAGCTGTGGCATTTAAGTCGTGTTCTTTATGGACAGGCAGTTTTAAGCTGGCCAATGGAATGGTCTATATAATGACAAGGTGAAAAAGCATGGAGCCTATCTATGGGCAATGGTGACAGAGTGATGCACAGAAGGTGAGTTAAGACCAGACCATGTCAAAGTATGGAGAACCCGGATGAGAAGTCTGGTACCACTCCATGGTGGCAGAAAGCAAACCCAGGGTGGCCGCTGCTTTGGCTTTGGGCCACTCGTGTGTGAGTAACTCACTGAAGTGCATGTGCTCTCCCACCCGTGTCACTGCTTATGTGCCACAGAAGAGTAAGAGCGTACCTGGGGCGCAGGGACCTGTCTGATCAACACAGACCAGAACTAAGTTGCTATGGGTGCTTGGTGAATGCCCAGGAACATGAAGATGACAGGCAGCCCCTCCCCAGCCTCTTTTCTTCCCACACAAAGCCCCATGCCAAGCACGAGCTCCTGAGGAACTTAATACCTGTCCCTGGGCCAGCACCATGATCCTATTGGAGCCCAGAACTGTATGCAGGCGATGGGCAATGGTCAGCATGGTGCAGTCTGCAAACGCTTCCCGGATGGTCTCTTGGATCAGTAAGTCTGTCTCTGTGTCCATAGCCGCTGTAGCTTCATCTAAAATCAGAATCTGCCGGGGGCAGAGGACAGACAGATCCAATTACTTCCCCAAGCATTCTTGTCCACCTCAGTTTACTAAGAAGCATTTCATATTTAAATCCTGTACTATGTACTATTTCTTCTTAGTAAGTTCACACATAGATGTGAAAATGCCCTTTGCTTAGAATTCATATAACCTATATAGCCATGATCTACTCAAACACGCCTACTTTCTCCATGACTTTCATGTGTAGATTAGCTTTTGTGGACTTCTCCTTTCCTGTTTGTACCATGAGGGGTGTATGAGGGTTCCATCTGATGATGTCTCCTGCAGTCTTTAATCTGCTGAGTCTGCAGTTGTATCCTTAGCCAGAAACAAAGTTGTCCTTGGGGGAAGTTAAGAAACAAAACAAAGCCCAGCCATGGTGGCTCACACCTTTAACCCCAGCACTTGGGAGGCAGAGACAGGCAGATTTCTGTGAGTTCCAGGACAGCCAGGGTTACACAGAGAAATTCTGTTTCTAAAACCCAAAAAACCCCAAACAAACAAACAAAAAAATAAAGGGGGCATGATGGGGGATGTGTTCAAAATATAATTTATACATATGCAAAAGCTGGAAGAAGAAAAAAGCTGAAGCAAAGATCCTCGGAACAGTATGCCAAGTGGTGTTAAGACTGACTGAGAGACTGCTGGTTAGAAAGTGTCCCAGCTCCAGCTCCTCACCACTGCCCACAGCACGTCACCCATGCAGCTCACCTTACAGTGACGCAGCAGGGCCCTTGCTATGCACAAAAGCTGCCGTTCCCCAACAGAGAAGTTGTCCCCGTTCTCCATTACTTCAGATTCAAGTTTCAGAGGTAGCTGGGCGATCTAGAAAGAGACCAGAGGTTAGAAGTGTAAGATCCAAACCAAACCTTTCAGAATCCACAAATCCATGGTAAAAAGAAATCATTCTAGCCAGGTGTAGGGAGGAGCTCACACAATAATCTAATACTTAGGAAGCTAAGGCAGGAATACTGGAGTTCAAGTCAGCATGGGCTATACAGTGAGACACTATCTTAACACACACACACACTCTCCTCCACCTCCCCCCCCACCCATGCACGAAAAGAAAGAAATTATTCTGAAACAGATGAAAAAGAATTACTCTGGCTCACCTGAAAGACCCACGTGGTCACACATGTATAAGGACCTATATTATCCAGGGCAGTTCATGTTTGCAATATGTAATTCTGTTAGTTTCCATCCCATGAAAATATCTCAGAAATGTAAGATCCTATTGGATAGTGGTCCTTCGGTTTGGTTTGGTGCTAAAAATATAGTTTTACAAGAGATGGAGGTTGTACTGGCTAGTTTTGTGTGTCAACTTGACACAAGCTGGAGTTATCCCAGAGAAAGGAGTCTCCCTTGAGGAAATGCCTCCATGAGATCCAGCTGTTAGGCATTTTCTCAATTAGTGATCAAGGGGGGAGGGCCCCTTGTGGGTGGTGGGCTGGTAGTCTTAGGTTCTATAAGAGAGCAAGCTAAGCAAGCCAGGGGAAGCAAGGCAGTAAGGAACATCCCTCCATGGCCTCTGCATCAGCTCCTGCTTCCTGACCTGCTTGAGTTCCAATCCTGACTTCCTTTGGTGATGAACAGCAATGTGGAAGTGTCAGCTGAATAAACCCTTTCCTCCCCAACTTACTTCTTGATCATGATGTTGTCTGACTAAGACAGGGTTCCACTCCCAAAATCCAAAGCCTGGCCCACACTGGCAATCTCTTCTTCATATGATGTTGAAGCTACTCTATGTAAGATGGAAGCAAGGCTCATCTAACTAACGGGACAGTGGATACTGCATTCAGGCTACAGTTCTACTCAAGACCAGCAGTGCCCATCCTTGCTGGGTTGCTCCATGACATCTGTGATCTATGGTACATTGCATGTTATAGAACCAGCAATAAATTGTAATTTTTTTGAGTATATAGAATTTATTAAGTTCTGACTAGCTATCATTAATATATACTCAGTCAGTGGAGAGTATGGGGCCAATATGGCCATGAGCAGTGTGGGAGGTAGAGCTGAGAGACCAACTCTAAATTTTTGTTTATTACATTTATTTGTGTGTATGTATGTATGCTTGTGTGCGTGTGTGTGTGTGTGTATGTACGTGTTACTATGTGTATATGTGTATGTATATGTGTGTGTGAGTGTGTGTATATATGTGTGTGTGAGATACTCTCAGTATGGCAGGGACAACTGTGGGAGTTGGTTCTCTCCTTTCTCCATGTGATCCTGGAACTTGAACTCAGATGGTTAGAGACTTGGTGGCATGCCCCTTTACCAGTGGAGCATATCACTGTATGAGACACTGACTTTGGGTCACATGATGTACTGGCTAGTTTTGTGTGTCAACTTGACACAAGCTGAAGTTATCACAGAGAAAGGAGTTTCAGTTGAGAAAATGCCTCCATGAGATCCAGCGGTAAGGCATTTTCTCACTTAGTGATGGGGGGGGGCTTGTGAGTGGTACCATCTGTGGGCTGGTAGTCTTGGGTTCAAGAAAGCAGGCTGAGCAAGCCAGGAGAAGCAAGCAAGCCAGTAAGTTACAACCCTCCATGGCCTCTGCATCAGCTCCCGCTTCCTGCCCTGCTTGAGTTCCAGTCCTGACTTCCTTTCGTGATGAACAGCAACGTGGAAATGTAAGCCGAATAAACTCTTTCCTCCCCAACTTGCATCTTGGTCATGTTTGTGCAGGAATAGAAACCCTGACTAAGACACATTGGTACCAGCATAGTGGGGTATTCCTGTGACAACCTGACCATGTTTTGGGGAAGACTGTGGAAGGACTTTGGAACTTTGAGTTAGAAGAGCCATTGGGATGTTAAGAGCTCTGGGGGTGTTCTGTAGGAGCTTAGAAAATAATGTTGAGAACAGTGCAGAAGATGGAGGCCTGGCTTGTGAAATTTCACAGAGAAAATTAAAGACTCTTATCAGGGCCATTGCTACTTTGATTTAAGATTCTGTGGTTTTGGTTAGCTGGGGCTGAAGGATCAGCTGTGAATTACAAGATACCAGAATTACTAAAGCAAAACCATTGTATTGCTGGGACTATTAATGCTGGTTAGCTGGAGCTAAGATATTAGCGGTGATTAAGAAGAAACCAGCATCACTGAGGTGAAATCTTCTGAGAAGTGTTTTCTGAGAGCACAGAGGTTGCGTTCCAGAGATAGCCAAGGTTGTACCTTGTGCTGTGGCTGGACTTGGTAATGTGTAAGAGTCATCTAGGTGGTATTGGTTTTGAAGGCATGAAGGAGTCATGAAGAGCAGCTGCGGCCTGGGCACTGTGAGAGGCCGCAGAAGGCCACTGGTGAAGGTGCAGCCTCAGTTGCAACTGACAGCCCAGGACTTAAGGGATCATGCAAAGGATGTGAGGCTTGGCACCATGGTAAAGCCTAGTTGCAGCAGAAGACAGCAGTGTTTTGGAGATACCAGTACCATGAGATGACCACCAAGAACAGCAGCAGCAGTGGAGTACAGGCATCTGGGGCCTAGAAGACAAGGTGTGTGCTACAAAGGGCAGAGCTGGAGAAGTGACTCGAGCCCTTGGAGGAATCCAGAAGATCATGAGTGGATTCCATACACTGTACAGTTGGAGTTTGATTTTGCTTTTGATTGTGACTGTGACCTGATATTTTTCCCTCTTGAAGAAAGAAGGTATTTTAGTGGAGCCCACAGTTAAAAGATTTTGAATTTTTAAAAGACTTTGAATTTTAAGAGATTGGATGTTTAAAAGGGACTGAAATGTTAATATGTGAGAATTTTCAAAGACTGTGGGACTTTTAAAGTTATTTAGATCTTGGGGATGAATAAGAAAGTAAGGGTTGAGGCTTAATGGTGATGTGTTTGTGTGTCAAGTTGACAAATTGACAAGGGGTCAATTGTACTGGCTAGTTTCATGTCAACTTGACACAAGCTGGAGTTATCACAGACAAAGGAGCTTCAATTGAGAAAATACCTCCATGAGATCCAGCAGTAAGGCATTTTCTCAATTAGTGATCAAGGGGGTAGGGCCCCTTATGGGTGGTGCCATCCCTGGGCTGTAGTCTTGGGTTCTATAAGAAAGCAAGCTGAACAAGCCAGGGGAAGCAAGCCAGTAAGGAACATCCCTCCATGGCCTCTGCATCAGCTCCTGCTTCCTGACCTGTTTGAGTTCCAGTCCTGACTTCCTGTGGTGATGAACAGCAATTGGAAGTGTAAGCTTAATAAACCCTTTCCTCCCCAACTTGCTTCTTGATCATGATGTTTGTGCAGGAATAGAAACCCTGACTAAGACACATGTGAAATGCCTGTGAACTCCTGCTTAGAAGTATTCTTCCAGACATCCTGGAGGGGTAGGGAAGGATGGTTGCTAGTGAGAGAGAGAGCCAGAACAGAATGCAGCACACCCATATTGCCTTGTGATGCCAGCACGGCCCTCCCTCAGTTCTACTTACACATTCCTTCATGTGCGTTCTCTCTAAAGCATCCCAGATCTGGTCTTCTGTGTACTGCTTGAAAGGGTCCAGGTTTGATCTAGGGAGTAGTATAATAGAAACTGCTCAGAGGCCAGTGTTTAGCAAACCACATTTTTTTTGAGAGAGGGTTTCTTTATGTATTCCTCCTGTCGTGGAACCCACTCTGCTGGCCTGACCAGGCTGGCCTCAAACTCAGAGACCTGCCTGCCTCTGCCTCCCAAGTGCTATGATTAAAGGTGTGTGCTGGGATTAAAGGTGTGCAACATCGCCACCTGGCAACAAAGTACACTTAAATGGCTGTGGTTAAACAGCACAGACAGAAAACTGGACATCAACTCTGAAAGTCACAGGTCCCCCATGACATCACAGGACAACACCTGAGATTAGGGCTCCCTGCTTTATAAAACATAAAGTTTATTATTTTTATTACTCAACATAAGTTAGCTATATTTATAAATACAGATATGAAAACACAAAAGAAACACCAGTGTATCTTAATCACCTCTGACACCTGGAAACACGATTTCCTTCAGATATATCCCTCTTTATGTACAAACATAGAAAACGCCTTCTTTTTTCCTTGTTATCAGAGAATTTCATGTAAGTATTTTGATCATGTTCATGCTGTTTACTCTGACTCCTCACAGATCCAAGCCCCTTCACAACCCAGCCAACTATGTACTTAAAAGAAAAACCACCAAGTACAATTTGTGTTGCCCATATTCTCTTGGATGTATAGCTTCCACTGGAGAATGGTCTCCCAGCAGTCCCCACCTCCCCTCTCCACACTGGAACTTTGTCTGGCTTGAGCTTGCCCAGGTCTTGTGTATGCTGTTTCAACTGCTGTCGATTCCTATGTGTATCTACCCAGCTATTCCCAGGAAACATTGTTTCCTGTAGTCATTCTGTGGCTCCTACAGTCATTCTTCCCCTTCTGAGCCTTGGGGAAGAGGAGCAGTGATAGAGATGTTTCCCATTTAGGGCTGAGCACTCTATAGTCTTGTATTCTCTGCAATTTGACCATTTGTGAGTCTCTGCCTTAATCACCACCTTCTCTGATGAGGGATGAGAGATGGATGGATGTCCAGGCCTAATGATGAGTCATTAGAAGTCCCTTTAATATTACGTCCATTTAGGAGAGAGATAGCAGTAGATGCTCCTCTTGGACCTCTGCCGTGTCTAGCCACAGGTTCTTGGAACCAATAAAGATGCCATGTGTAGGTTTCAATCTGTGGAGCAGCCCTTCAACAATCAGAAACTGGCTGGTTAGGGTCACTCCTGCACCTTGGGCATGTCTTACCAGACAAGTCATTGTTGTAGTTCACAGGGTTCACATATGGGTAAGCCTTTGCTTCTCCAGTAACATGTTCTGTGACTCCAGTGTGTGGTGTCCTCAGCAATAGTGTCATACAGTCAACTTCTGAAGGGTAATCAAGAACATTGGCAAAAGTCTGTAATGCTTCTTTTGGGGGGGGGGGGGTAAGGGGCCTCACTAGTCAACATCTCCAAAAGACATACTCCGTTCCTGGCATGGGCTTTTTATTTGTTAACCTCTGGTGTCCAGTGGGGGCATTTGCCCTGTTACAGGGTAATCCCATGTAGACATTTTGTATATGCATATGTACGTATTTTAGGAAGGTTCTACAGGTGGCTTCGTAGTTTTTAACTGGTGGTCACCTCCTTCCTCAGGTACCCTTCCCTGTTTCATGATGCCCCTGTAACTCACTACACTGCTGCACTTCATCTCCTCTCCCCTGAAACACGCCCAGTCTCCTGATCTCTGTGGCTATTTCTAATGGAACACTCATATCTGGAGACTCAAATGAGAAAACACCTAGGACATCTGCCTTCCTAAGTCTAGATTACTTCACCCAGAATGACTCATTTCAACT
Source organism: Uromys caudimaculatus (assembly GCA_028551405.1). Lineage (NCBI taxonomy): Eukaryota > Metazoa > Chordata > Mammalia > Rodentia > Muridae > Uromys > Uromys caudimaculatus. The sequence goes on from CM052713.1 coordinate 12,938,311, forward strand.
CTACCCATTTACCTATAAAATTTCATATAAAATCTTTTTAAAAGTTATTTTATTTGATGGGTGTATTGTTGCATGTTTGTGCACTGTGTACATGCTGGTGCCCATGAAGGCCAGAAGAGGGCACTGAATCCCCTGGAGTTACACACAGTTATATGCCACCATGTGGGTGCTTGGAATCAGACCTGGGTCCTCTGGAAGAGCAGTCAGTATTCCTAACCACTGAGCTATCTCCTTCTAGCTCAGTTTCATTTTTTCTGAACAGCTGAATAATATTCTGTTGTGCAAATGTATCACATTCATTTATCATCTGATGGATATGTAGGCTGTTTTCTGTAGTGAATCAAGCATCAGTGAACACTGACGAGTAAGTTTCTCAACCGTTTCAACTTTGACTTTTGAGAATTGTTTAGTTCGCTTTGTTTTGAGACAGGCTTGGAACCCAGAGATCCACCTGCCTCTGCCTCTCAAGAACTGGGATTAAAGGTGTGCACCATCATGACCAGCTTCATGTCCCATTTTTTAAAATGAGTTGTTTGTTTTCTTAGTGTTGGGTTTGGGGTTTTGTTTTGTTTTAGTTCTTTGTATATTCTAGAAATCTATTCAATATAATACGTGAAGTCCTAGCGAGAGCAATAAGACAACTGGAGGAGACCAAGGGGACACAGAAGGAAGAAGTCAAAGTATCTCTATTGGCAGGGACATGATTTTACACATAAATAACCTAAACTTTCACCAGTAAGTTTCTATAGCTGATAAACACTTTCAGCAAAGTAGCAGAATACAAAATTAACACATAAAATCAGTACTCTCATATATACAAATGAGAAAGAAATCAGAGAAACATCATCTTCCCAATAGCCTCAAAATATGTGTTTGTGCCTGTGCATGTATGCGTATGTTGTGTGTTTAAAATAACTCTAACCATGTAAGTGAAAGACTTGTAATAAAAACTATAAGATACTGAAGAAAGAAACTGAGGGGATAGCAGATGTAACAATCTCCCATGCTCATGGTTCAATAGGATTAACATAGTAAAAATGGCCATCCTACCAAAAGCAATCTACAGATTCAATGCAATCTCCATCAAAATTCTATCACAATTCTTCTCAGAAACTGAAAAAACAATTTTCACCTTCATATGGAAACACAAATTCCCCAGGATGGCTAAAAACAATTCTGAATAATAAAGGAACCTCTGTAGGTATCACTATCCTCAATGTCAAGCTGTACTATAGAGCTATATAGTAATGAAGACAGCATGGTATTGGCATTAAAACAGATATGATGATAAATGAAATCTAACTGGACCCAGACATAAGTCCACATACATGTGAACACCTGTTTTTTTGACAAAGAAGCCAAAAATACATAGTGGAGAAAATACAGCATCTTTAATAGATGGTGCTGATCAAACTGGATGGCTCCATATAGAAGAATGCAAATAGCTCCACATTATCATCCTATACAAAATTCAGCTCTATAGTGGGTCAAGGACTTCAACATAAGACCAGATACTGCAACTCTAATAGAAGGATATCCTGGGTAGTTTTATGTTATCTCCGCACAAGCTAGAGTATCAGAGAAGGGAGAACCTAACTGAGAAAATGCCTCCATATGACTGGGCCGTAGGCAAGCTTGTAGGGCATTGTCTTTTTCTTTTTCCTTTTTTCTTTTCTTTTATTTTTATACTTTACTTACATTTCAAATGTTTTCCCCTTTCCAGGTCTCCCCTTTGGAAACCCCCTATCCTATCACACCTCCCCTGCCTCTGTGAGGGTGCTCCTCCACCCACCCACCCACACCTGTCTTCCCTCCCTGGCATTCCCCTATACTGGGGCATCTAACACTCACAGACCCAAGGGCCTCTCCTCCCCCTGATGGCCAACAAGGCCTTCCTCTGCCACATATGTGGTCCGAACCATGGGTCCCTCCGTGTGGTGGGTGGTCCAGCCTCCAGGAGCGGGGGGGGGGGGGTCAGGCCAGTTGACACTGTTGCTCTCTCCCCATGGGGCTGCAAACTCCCTCAGCTCCTTCAGTGTAGGGCATTTTCTTAATTAGTGATTGATGTGGGAGGGCACAGCCCATTGAGGATGGAGTCATCTTTGGGCTGGTGGTTCTGACTAGTATCAGAAAGTAGGCTGAGCAAGCCATGTGGATCAAAACAGTAAGCAGCATTTCCTCCATGAAAAAGCATTTGACAAAATTCAACATCCCTTCATGATAAAAGTCTTGGAAAGATCAGGAATTCAAGGCCCATATCTAAACATAGTAAAAGCAATATACAGAAAACCAGTAGCCAACATCAAACTAAATGGAGAGAAACTCGAAGCAATACCACTAAAATCAGGGACTAGACAAGGCTGCCCACTCTCTCCCTATCCAATATAGTAATTGAAGTTCTAGCTAGAGCAATTAGAGCACCAAAAGGATGTCAAAGGGATACAAATTGGAAAGAAAGAAATCAAAATATCACTCTTTGCAGATGATATGATCATATACTTAAGTGACCCAAAAAATTCCACCAGAGAACTGCTACAGCTGATAAACAACTTCAGCAAAGTGGCCGGATATAAAATTAACTCAAACAAATCAGTAGCCTTCCTATACTTGAAGGATAAACAGGCTGAGAAAGAAATTAGGGAAATGACACCCTTCACAATTGTCACACACAATATAAAGTATCTTGGTGTGACTCTAACCAAACAAGTGAAAGATCTGTATGACAAGAACTTCAAGTCTCTGAAGAAAGAAATCGAAGAAGACCCCAGAAGGTGGAAAGATCTCCCATGCTCATGGATTGGTAGGATTAATATAGTAAA
>CM052713.1:12941629-12976012 GCA_028551405.1 Uromys caudimaculatus
ATAGCAGCCATATTTATAATAGCCAGAAGCTGGAAACAACCCAGATGTCCCTCATCAGAGGAATGGATACAGAAAATGTGGTACATTTACACAATGGAGTACTACTCAGCTATTAAAAACAATGACTTCATGAAATTTGCAGGCAAATGGATGGAACTTGAAAATATCATCCTGAGCGAGGTAACTCAGTCACAAAAGATCAAACATGGTATGTACTCACTGATAAATGGATATTAGCCCAAAAGTTCGGAATACCCAAGTTTCACTTTACAGTAACCGCTGGACTGAGAGTGAGGTCCCAGATGGAGGAGTTGGAGAAGGGACTGAAGGAGCTGAGGGAGTTTGTAGCCCCATGGAGGGAGCAACAGTGTCAACTGGCCTGACCCCCCCGGTGCTCCCAGAGACTGGACCACCAACCAAAGAATACACATGGAGGGTCCCATGGTTCGGACCACGTATGTGGCAGAGCAGGGCCTTGTTGGCCATCGGGGAGAAGAGGCCCTTGGGCCTGAGGGTGTTAGAGGCCCCAATATAGGAGAATGCCAAGGTGGGAAAACGGGAGTAATACCCTCATAGAGGCAGGGGGAGGGGGCAGGGAATAGGGGGTTTCCAAAGTGGAGACTTGGAAAGGGGGAAACATTTGAAATGTAAATAAAGTATCAAAAAATAAAAATTTTTAAAAAATGACATTCAAATAAAAAAAAAAAGAAATGTTCAACATCTTTAATCATCAGGGAAATGCAAATCACAACTACTTTGAGATTTCATCTTGCATTACTCGGAATGGCCAAGACCAATAAAACAAATGACAATTCAAGCCAGCAAGGATGTGAAGAAAGGGGAACACTCATCCATTGCTGGTGCGAGTGTACATTTATACAACCACTATAGAAATCACTGTAGCAATTCTCAGGAAGCTGGGAATAGATTTACCTCAAGATCTAGCTATACGGTTGGGCATACACCAAAAGGACTCTACATTCTGCTATAAAGATACTTTCTCATCCATGTTCATTGTTGCTCTAGTCATAATAGCCAGTAATTGAAACAGCCTAGATGTCCATCAACAGATGAATGGATCACGAAAATGTGGCAATGTACACAATGGAATAATAGTCAGCTGTTTGAAAAATGAAGCTATGAAATTTGCTGGCTGGTAAATCCATAGAACTAAAAAAAAAAGAAAGAAAGAAAAATTCATCCTGAGGTAACCCAACCCCGAAAAGACAAATATACTATATATTCTCTTATAAGTGGATGATAGCTATTAAACCTTAATAGGAATACTACTATCTGTAGAAACACAGAGAGTAAGGGATGAACAGGTAGGGATGGCTCTCTGAAGGAAGATAAATAGAATAGTTAGAAAGCATGGAGACTGGAACCTAAGGATTAAATGAAGATGAGGAGGCAAGAATGCAGTAAGGGAAGGAACACGGGGATGGGCGACTGACACTACGGGCCATTTGAGGGCTCCTATAGAAACACTATAGTAGAAGTGTCAAATTATATACATATATGAAAAAATCAAAAGGAGACAACAAATAATGCAGGAGATAAAGCCCCAATTAGACATTTCTTGTCACCAATGCCAGGAATGGGTTACATCTTTGGTCAAAGGACCACCATGGAAATCCCCAAATAACTATTGCCAAGGCTATCAGCTGTCTCCACAAACTGATGAGTCCCTATTGTTAAAGACAGCACTCATATATCTCAATGGCATGGAGAAGCTGAGCGGTAAATCCAACTATAAATCCTTTGATGTACAATGATCTACAGTGGTGACCTGTCTGCATGATATGCAGGTGCATTAGTGGCACAATATGTGTACATAACCAACCACTATCAGACTGGATTTAAGGCCTGTTCCATGAGCTAGGCCCCATGCTTGACACTGCTCAGGTGGACAAGAACTTAAGACTAGAAAGACCATGGACCTAAGAAGAATCCAAATATTTATTGTTCTGCTAGAAGCACATTGGAATAAAATGACTCCCAAGGACATTCTGCTATACCCTTGGATCAGTGACTCACTCAGTCACCATCAGATAAGCTTCTTCCTGAAGTAGATGGGAACTAATACAGAGACCCACAACTGGACAATGTGCAGAGAGTGAGAGACTTGGTAACACTCAGCCCTAAATCTGATGTCTACATCCAATCCCTTCCTTCAAGGTACAGTGAGTTATACAGAGGAGGAGGCAGGAAGATACGACAGGACTGATGTACCTATGAACTCATAGAGACCGTGGCAGCACGCATGGAGCCTAGAAAGGTTCAAGCCAGACAAGGTCCTAGTGCTGAGACGGGGGACTAGACCTAAGCTCCCATTCCCAGCCAAGAAGCTATCTCCAACTGACAACTGCTCACAAAGGAAAAATTGTTTCCTCGAGGGAGTCTATTTGGCTTTACAAACCACACTTAAAGGCAGGCCCCATGCCCGGCAGTAGATGACCAACACAAAATGAATGCAAAAGTATTTTTAAAGACATTTTTTGTCTCATATTGCTTTGTTTGCAAGTTTTGTTTGTTTTTTATTTTATGGGTCTTTTGTCTCTATGTTATGGTTTCCAATTATGTGTTTTTATGAGCTTTGTACACACATTTGTGTATTGTGTCTGTCTGTATGTGTATATTTTTTTCTTCTTTATTAATTTGTTTTGTTTTATTCTTGTCTTTATATTTGCTCATTTGAGAGAGAGAGAGAAAGAAAGAGGGGGAGATGTGAAGTTGGAAGGTTAAGGAGGTGGGAGGATCTGAAAGGGAGGGAGGGGAACCCATGATCAGAATATATTGCATAAAAAAAAACTTTATTTCTTGAAAAACAAATCACAGAACTCACACTCAGCAACTATTCCAAATGATGCAGTCTGATTTCCCAGAGAAGCCTCTTCACCTGCTGCAGGGCACCAGGAACAGTAGACACCAGAGTCATAACCATTCCCTATTCCAGCATTCTCAGAAGAATCTCACCGTGATGTATGCATAAACGGTAAGGACTCTTGGACTCTTGAGACTCTTGTTCCACTCCGACCTCCCTAAGACCAACACCTCTCAGTCCTCTCTCAGGCCAGCGGTATCTTCTTTAAGAGATATATCAATTTTGCCTGCCATTCCATTGGCACTGACGTTATGATCAAACCTCTTTCCTGTGGGAGAGAAGTCACCTCTGGACTCCCAAAACATATTGTCTATTCTGAACTAGGCTTAGGGCCAGCTTTCTGGTATAAAGGAAGGACGCTTTAGCTGAGCACCTGCTGAATCTTTGGGGAAATTCTCTTCAAGGGACATCTACAAAGACCAGTAGGTGGCAGCTGGGTTAAGCACTTGTGCTGTCTCTATGGTTATGGGCAGAAGCCTCAAAACTTAACTCCAAATAAAATGCTTAGTCCTGAAAAAGACCTAAACTCCCACAGGTGGCAGCGAAGTGAGCCGAAGTTAATTATCTTTGTGTCACTTATATGAACTTGTTGCCTAAGTACCCAAGGACATTGGTGAAGTATAATCAAGAGCCCCAGCACATGACATCACCAGGAGGAGAAAAGGCTGAAGGAAGGACTGCAGCAGTGTTTACGATGTGGACACGGGTGAGAGTTCAGTTTATTTACTGCCATATACTAAGTATCTGTATGCCTACAGAGTCTGTTTAATCTCTCACACCTTCAGTATGAAGTGAGACCTGTAGGAAGTGACTAGGATTTTTTCTAGGTATGAGGCCTGGAAGCACTCAATCCCAGCACTCAAGAGGAAGAGGTAGGCATATCTCTGAGTTTGAGGTTAGCTTGGTTTACATCAGCAGTTCCAAGTCAGCCAAGACTACAAAGTAAGATGCTGTCTTTTAAAAAAGATAAGACAAAGAAAGAAATAAAAGAAAAAAAAAAGATTAGGTCATAAGGATGGGGCCTTCATGATAGGATTAGTGTCCTTTTAAGAGGAAGAGACACAGAAATTCATCCCACTGCTGTCCTGCATGAACTCATTAAGTCCGTGGGGAACATGACAAGACATGGAAGATGGCCCTGATTACACACCAACCTTGGGCTTCTCACATGCATGAACTGTGAGAAAGTTCTCTTACTCAAGCTTTCCAGGATGTGGTATTCTATTATAGCTGCCTGATCAGACGGAGAGGTAGCTGCAAAGCCTACCTTGAATGAATGAGTTCAAACGCTATTCTGAAGAACAAGACACCCAGCTCTAACTGCTAAGAACTGGGCTGGAAAGGTGGCTCAGTGGTTAAGTTACTGACTGCTCCTCCAGAGGTCCTGAGTTCAATTCCCAGCAACCACATGGATCCGATGCCCTCTTCTGGTGTGTCTGAAGACAGCTACAGTGTATTTATACATAAAATAAATAAATAAATCTTTTTAAAAAAAAAAAAGAAACTGCTAAAAATTAAACAGGAAAATCAACATTACATTTGGATGGTTGTAAAATAAGAAGAACGATCTACTTCTTGTATATAGTTTTTATTTCCAAAGAAAGGCAACTTGACTGGAAATGGACAGAAATCATGGAAACCTATGTTTTAGGTGGCAATTTAAGGACAAAGAGAGAAAAGATGACTTTCGTCCTAATTACTATTCAACATGCAAAAAGAGGAACTTTATATTAGATATATTAAAATATATATAATATATTATTATATTTAAATTTCAGAAAAAAACATAATTTGAGACTAAATATCAAAAATGGAAAAACCTGAAATATATCAAACTATATGCTTGCCAAAGGTAGAATCAGAAACAGCAGCAGTGCTTGCTGTAGAGTGGCAGCCTTGCAGAATCCTGTTTGAAGTACAAGATAGGCACTGGCTTATTCACTTGGACTGCATAGTGCCCACTGCCATGCATGACTGCAGACTGACCTGGGCAAACAGCTGAAACAGCAGGCCACTGCCTGGCACAGCCATATCCACCAGAAATGGCCAAGCCATGAAGCCGGCACAGCTGGGACAGTTCCAGCAGCACTGAGCCCAATGCTGCCATTGCTGTCATTCTGTCTCTCACTTTGGGGTTTTGGTCTCTGCATGTTGCATTCATGGAGACTTTCTGTGTTATGATTCATTTTATGTCTTTTCCCAAGAAAGTTATGTCTGAATCTTTTTAGCAAAGTCCTAAATTTAACATTGTCTGGCCACTATTAGGAAGTCTTCTTATGCTCTGAAGATTGTTAAGCGCAGATAAGCACATAGCTAGAAATTCTTCTTGGGGCATCTGCCCCCAAGCAAATTCAAGTAGTAAAATTGGTGCAGGATAAACAGAGACAACTGACAAACCTCAGCTGGTCAGGAGAACAGGTTAGATTCAAGGCCTCCTTCTACAATATGCTTAGAGCACTCTGAAAATAGAGTTTAAAGATACAGGATCACACGGGGTGTAGCCCTGGAGGACTAGAACTCAGTAAGTAAGATGGATTGACTAAATAACTCCCCTCCTTTACGTGCAGACGGTGACACAATACAGTAAAGGAGTCGGTGTCAGTGTTCGGTATTCATAAAGACAGTTCAGACATTTCCTGTTTGTCTGCGGTGCTTTCAAACTGCAAACACAGCCAGCCTAAAAGCAGGCTGTCATACAAGAAATGTGCTTGCTTTGGAGGAGACAAAGATTCTTAGAGTCTTTAAATTGGAGTTAGAGGGCTGAGAATAAAAATAAAATCTGTCCTATTTGTACTTTCTAACTGTGACTGACCTTGTAACCCTAGACATATAATAAAAAAAATTAAACCCATAATCTGTACCTCCTGGATAATCATTAGTCTGTCTTTGTTCTGTAACATCTGTATAAAGAAGCAATCTGATTGCTGGCCAGTCAGAGCTGCAAGATTCCCCTGACCACCTTCCCTGACTCCCTCCTCCCTCCCCTCACCAATTCCTTATCTCCTCTGTGGGCCAAAGGCTGGAGAAGGCTCCTGGCCCTGCCCTTAGCAAGCTGACCACAAAACCTTTTATCTGTTAGCTGTATGCCTCTGAAAACCAAAAGGCCCCAGGTTAACTGCCATGCATGCTGCTGCTTGCTAGGCTGCTGGCCCCACCTTGAGAGTAGAAAGCATAAAGTGAGGATGCAAACTGGACTCAGGACCAAAGCCTCTCTCCCACTTTCAGTGATGTCACAGTGCTTATTCTAGAGATTCCCAAAACAGCTTCAGTTCCCCAGCACCAGATAAAAGGGGAGAGGGGATTGGAGCTAGTAGGAGGGTGGACAACTGTGTGACAGTGGGAGCAATAGGGGAAGGTACCACGGTGACTCCCAGCCCGCAGAGCAGAGGTGGCAGAACAAAGTGCACAGGGGTGGTGGTAGCAGCCACCATTTTTGCTCCTACCATAGGCCAGGTTTGGAATTTACAGTATGCTTAGGAATTTATTCAATCTACATTACAACAGCACTTAAAAGTATCCCCATTTTAAGGGTGAGAAAACAGGCTAAAGATTGGTACCCTGTTATGGGTCATGGGACAGAAATCTGAGCCAAAAATCTCTCTGATCTTTGGACCCTGTGGCAGAGCCCTGCTGAGACAGTTGGTTAATTAAGCAGCACATATAGCAGAAGCCACCTCATCACTGCAAGAGGAATCACAGACTTGTGGGAAACACAGGACCCAAGGCCATTGGATTTCGCCCCATGTGGTGGCTCAGCCATCATCCAGTCCTAGCCAGGCTCTCACCTGACAGTGCCACTGAATAGCACTGGCTCCTGAGGAATGATGGCCAGTTTGCTTCGGAGGTCGGCCAGGCCGATGTCACTGATTCTTACTCCATCAATCTTGATGCAGCCTCCAGATAACTCCACCAGACGGAAGAGGGCCATCCCTAGAGAGGACTTCCCTGGGGAGTAAAAAGAGGCAGAAGAGTGGTAGCTCTGTGAGGAACTTCTGGGAAGATAAAACTGGCTTATTGTAGCCGGGCAGTGGTGGCGTACGCCTTTAATCCCAGCACTCGGGAGGCAGAGGCAGGCGAATTTCTGAGTTTGAGGTCAGCCTGGTCTACAGAGTGAGTTCCAGGACAGCCAGGGCTACACAGAGAAACCCTGTCTCAAAAAACCAAAAAAAAAAAAAAAAAAGAAACTGGCTTATTGTGATGGCTAATGTCAACGTGAATACGTGTGAATCAACTATAACCTAAGCAGTTAAGCACCTAGGTGAGGGGTTTTCTGGATTGGATCCTTTGAGGTGCAAAGAGCCACCTAAATCTGGGCCATACCTTTTGGTGGCAGCCCACAAAAAAGGACATGGAAGAAGGAAGCTTTTGGGTTTTGCCTGTTTGTCTTCCCTCTCCATGGCCAGTTTATCTATCCTGCTATTAAGATCTTCCTTTCCTGTATTAGAACTTAATTCCTAGGGAATTCCAGGTAGACTGGCGGCCATTTGAGACATACAGCATTGTGGACTGAACAACTAGCAGATTCTTGGCCTTTCTGTCATTTCAGCCATTGATGGGTTATCTAGACCACGGCCATGCCACTCTTAATAAATTCCATGCGCACAGATATCCATTCTATCACCGCTGTCCCATTAGAGAACCCTGACTCGCACAAACCTGGTACCAGGAATGGTTCTAGAGAAATAGAATTATAAGGATAAAAATTTTAAAGTATCTGCTGGAAGAGGCTTTACAATCTGCCAATACTTTGTTACTGAAGGCTCTCCTAGAGGCATGCAGCATGTGAGAAATCCATGGTGTGAACTATTTAAATAACCTGTTGAGTTTGTGCCACCTCCACCTCTCCACTCTATTCCCAGATGTCCTATAGTCTGTATCTTCCCTGACCACCTCAGCCATGTCTTTTCTGTAACCCAGCAGATCTAGCCTGGGTACAACAACTAGGGCAGTAGCCTAGTCTGGGGTAGGGATCCTCCTTAACTGTCTCCAAACCACAGGACTCTCCCACATAACATTCAACCTCTCTGCACAGACCTATCCACCCCACACTCCTGGCTGGGAACAGGAAGCACAACCTTTGTACCAGGCCAGTCTCCTCTGCCCACCCTATTTCACCCCATCCAAGCAATTTCCAACCTCTAGACTGAACCCACCCCAATATCTTCTCTTCTCCTTGACCCGGTCCATCTGTAACAAACTCAGAACAAAATAACAAAGAAAGTCTACATGGCCAGATCTCATCCCATGAATACCAACAACAGGAACAATCAAGTCACTATCTTCTCCACAAAACCTACCAGTCCTGTAGCAATGCTTGCCAATGAGAATTACCCAGATGAACTGCAGGATACAGAACTTAAAAGAGCAATCAGAAACCCCATCAACACATGAAATCAAGGAGAACAAATGCCCAAGTGAGGCCAGAAAAAACACAGACAGAAGGCTGATGGAGCTGATCCAGAACTTGAGACCGAAATTCAATCTGGAGATAGAAGTGGTGAAGAGGACTCAGGCTGAAATGAAGATGGAACTGAAAAACCCCAAGCCCAAGTAGAAAATGCAAAAGAAAGCCTTACAAGTTGAATAAGTCAGACAGAAGACACAGAATCAGTTCTCAAAGATAAAACTGCATGTAGATCAAATGGAGAAACAAAATCCATCTATCTGCAACCTACAAGAAAGACAACTTAGCTTTAAACATCACTGCCTCAGAGTAAAAGGATGACAGAAGAACTGCAGGCAAACAGGACCAGGGAGCAAAAGGCATTGTGATATTAAATCTGACAAAATAGACTTCAAACTAAAACTAATCAGAAGTGGGGAAAAAAGGACCCTTCAACCTAATCAAGGGAACAGTTAATCAAAATGACATCATATCCTAAACATGCACACCAAACACCAGGACACCTTATTTAAAAAAAAAAAAAAAATCTACTACTGGAGCTAAAGACACAGATAAACATTAATCCATTAATAGTAGGTGATTTCAGTACTTAAAAAGAAGAAGTTATAGAAAAAATAAACTTCCTGAAATTAAATGAAAATTAAAATACAACACAGCAAAACCTCTGGGACACACTAAATAGTCCTACAAGGGAAATTTTTACTTCAAAATGCCTACATTTAAAAAATTAGGAAGTATACAAATGGCTTAATGATGCAACTTAAAAAGTTAGAAAACCAAGAACAAACCAAACCGAAATCTAGCTACCTCGCTGGCATAACACACTTCACGGATGAATACCATCATCACGTGGCTCTTAGGTCCTAGATCTGGCTCCTTGGATCAGCCTTCCTCTGAGGCACTAACTGTTGTCCCTTCTACACTGACCGTTCTGTCAACCACAAAGCAGTTAAGAATAGTCTCAGCCTGCAAACCCTTAACAGCAGTCTGGGTGACTTCTGAAGGGGACTGATGGACCATCTAACTCATCCCTTTTCTTGTTTCTCTGGACATTTTTCTGGGACTGTGATGGCTAATCTTGGTTGTCAAATTGATTAAATCCGCAAAGTGGAGGGCTCACCTATGAGGGATTTTTGCTTAATTTAAAGTAGACAGGTCCACTTCTAATCCAAATCTTTGACATAGGAACCACAAGATCTTTAATCCAGATCTTGAGGTGGGAAAACACATCTTCAAAGCAGATCTAATCTAGGCCATTCCTTGGCTGGAAGCCTATATAGTATACAGCATATAAGGGTATGGAAGAGGAAGTGCTCTCTTCTGCCTGCCTGCCATCGCCCTGTTAGCAAGTCCATTCCCTCACTAGCATTAGAGCCTACTTCTTCAGGATTCCAGCATACACTGGAGACCAGCAGAGACATCCAGCCTCATGGACGGAACTACTACTGCATTTTGGACTTTCTGTTCACAGCTAACCCTTCTTGGATTAGCTGGACTGAAGCTTGCAAGTCATTCTAATAAATCTCCTTTCTATACAGACTATATTACGAATTCATTCTTTAAGTTCTGATACTCTAGAGACCTGACTAGTTCAGGTTCTCAGAACTAAAACTGCTGGGGTAAAGGGCTCCTTTGTTATCAATTAACCTTCTGTCTCATTAGCTCTTTAAAAAAAAACTTAGAGAAATTTCAGATCCACTTAACATCCTTCAGGATCAACTTGATTCTTTGGCTGCTGTGGTATGCCAAGAGTAAAGAGAACTAGATTTGAAAACTGCTCAGGATGGGATTCGTGCCCTCATCCAGAAGCAGTGATGCTTCACAGAACATTTTACCCTGTCTTTTAAACTTTTTAGTGAAGCTCCTCTTGGATGAAATGACTGTCATGAGTTCACATTAGGACAGTGGCTACCCTGGCTAGGTCCCCACAGGGTACACTAAGCTCCTCTTGGATGAAATGACTGTCATTATGAGCTCACATTAGGACAGTGGCTACCCTGGCTAGTGTACCCACAGGGTACACTAAGCTCCTCTTGGATGAAATGACTGTCATTATGAGCTCACATTAGGACAGTGGCTACCCTGGCTAGGTCCCCACAGGGTACACTAAGTTCTGGTCTTATCTTACTCTATTAGTCCTTTGTCTCATAGACTGTTTTCGAACGTTTCTCCAGGAAGGCATGAGGACAACCACATAATCCACCACAGCCAACAAGTTGAAACTCTCCTCCTGCTACATGAAGTCAACACAATCTCCTCCAAACCCCATATCCTGAAGACAGACCCCAAAACCCAGTTTTGTCCCTGCCCAGCCGTAAACAGCCAAATGAACATAGTATTCCTTTCTTTTGATGCCCTATAGACCTGGCTAATAACCCAGAAACCCCAGAGCAGAGATAACATCTACAGGCAGTCAGAGTACAGGAAGTTTCCAGTGAGCAGACCAAACACCCCCATTGGTATTTAAACCACTGAGAAGGCTCGGAAACAAAAATGCAGATGGTATCTTCCACCCACAAATTCCCCTTTACTGACTAGGGAACACCAAGTCCTCTGCCTCTACACATACGATCTCTACTCCTGCCAAGAGGCAAGAGACCAGGGCCCTTCACTGTTCTGACCAAATGACAAAATGCTTCTGTCAAGGTCAGTCTCTCTCTTTTATTTCCAGGTCTCCTCAGTCAATCCCAGTCTAACCACCTGTACATCTGAAGGCCGTCATCATTTCCCTTTCCTTATGGCAGACCTTAGGGTTGGAATGGGTCTATTGAACTGGATAAATTAAGTTCCATGGGCTTAATTGAGCCCCTGACTGTCAGAGACACAATGAGTGTAGTTATCATAAGAGCCAGCATTAGCAAAGTCATGTCCACAATGGCCTGACCTGTGGGCAGGACAGGCAAAGTGATTTTTATGATGGCTTGAGTCATAGGGACCTTTGGTACTAGCTAATCAATCATGGTCTTTCTAAGTATGATATAGGTAAGAAGCCTGATGCATTTTGCTTTGGTCTATATAAGCAGAAAATTTGTTAAAACGAATGGAAGAAAGACTACACTGAATCATAGCAATTAGGAATCATGGCCTGTGAACCCATATCTAGATTTGAGCCACTTTGCAGACACAAAACCCCTTAAATGAGAGATGGACAGGTCCCCTGAGGAAAGATCTTGAGGTTGACTCTTACCTTTCCCCTATCCTTCCCCAGAAGAACCTATGCATTTTACAAGGATAACTGCACACTGTGGGAAAATAAACTATCATTTTTGGGAGGTCTGTTGGATCCTGATTCAAACTGGTGTCTGGAAGACACAAAGAGACATTTTGTCCCTCTAGTTAAGGTAGGAGTATACAGCGGTGTGCTGGCTGGTTTTGTATGTCAACTTGACACAAAGAGGAGTTATCACATAAAGAAGCCTCCCTTGAGGACACACCTCCATGAAATCCAGCTGTAAGGCATTTTCTCAATTAGTGATCAAGGGTGGGAGGGCCCATTGTGGGTGGTGCCATCCCTAGACTTGTAGTCCTGGGTTCTAAAAGAAAGCAAGTTGAGCAAGCCAGGGGAAGCAAGCCAGTAAGTAGCATTCCTCCATGGCTTCTGCATCAGCTCCTGCCTCCAAGTTCCTACCCTGTGTGAGTTCCTGTCCTGACTTCTTTTGCTGTGATGAACAGCAATGTGAAAGTGTAAGCTGAATAAACCCTTTCCTCCCCAACTTGCTCCTTGGTCATGATGTTTTGTGCAGGAATAGAAACCCTAAGACAGGCAGAGAAGTGATTAGCAGAATTTTGGCTCAAGACTGACTTGTAATAGTAGGTCCAGCGAGTCCATAAATGTATCTTGTAGTTATTTCCCAGTCTCAAAAGTCTAATTGAAATAAATATAGAAGTTGGCAGAAGCCCCACATCAGTTCCGTGGCCTGTAAATTGAGGACTATTATGCTTAGATAGGCCAAATGGAAGCCATTGCAGTTACCTTTACTAGGGAAAATAGTATGCCAATATTCACTTGCTGGAAGAATGAGAACAAAGAGTTTGAAAGATCCAGCGGTGGTAGCCAAAACATATCTCCCTCTAGTGCTCCAATCCAGCCTATGCAGAGGACAGACAGATCCCAGAGGATGGACACTGATGATTTTAATCAAGCAGTAATCCCAACTGCAGATGCAGTCAGATGCTGTGTCCTAACCTGACTAAACTAATATCTTCTGCTACATAGTATGCAACTACTGATCTAGCAAATGCCCTTTTCTCTGTACCTGTCTATAAGGACTACCAGAAGCAATTTGGTTTTAGTTGGCAAAGCCAACAATATACCTTCACAGTTTTACCTTAAGGATATATTAACTCTCCAGCCCAGTTTCATAACTTAGTTTGAAGGGATATTGATTATCTGTCTCTTCTACAAATATCACATTGGTCCACTAGACTGATGACATTCTGCTGATTGTACTGTAAGACCTGACCCGTAAGACCTGACCCCCTTATGAGGAAAGTTAGACCCCTAGCACACTTGGAGCCAGAAACAGAAATAGGCCTGAAATTGCCTGCTTGATCAAACCCCACCCAAGGACATTCTTTCTCCTAAGAAACAGGTGAGCTTGGCCTGGCCCCAGGGCCAGAGGCACAATGTTTCAGGAACTAGAAATGTTTGTGCAACTGACTCATGACTAACTTAGAACATTCTGTACTTCCCCATAACGCAAATTCCTTCCGTTCCCCACCCCTTTGTGGTTTTTTCCTTTAAATACCCCTGACTTCAGCTGCTCGGAGTCGGACTCCTCTGCTCCTGCGTGGGTTATGAGCACGACCCCAGTGCACTGGCCCCCAATAAACCTCATGTGATTGCAGTAAGGACGGTCTTTCGTGAGTTCTTGGGGGGTCGCGCCATCCCGAGACTTGGGTCTCCTCAGCTTGGAGGTCTTTCAGTACCAAGTGAGCAGGAGGGAGCAAACACCTTGGATTTGTTGGCAGCACATATGTGCATCAGAGGATAGGAAATAAATACAACAAAAACAGAAGGACCTTCGACCCCAGGGAAACCTGTAGGAGTCAGGTGGTGTAGGCCTGCAGAGATAGCCTTTCCAGATGAAGGATGCGTTGTTGCCCCTGTACCTCTTGCCAGCAAGAAAGGACGATCCTTAGGCGTGTGGTGTTCTGAATGAGAATGCCCCCATCCCAGGGTCACATGTTTGAATACTTGGTCCCCAGTCAGTGGAAATATCTGGGAAGAATTAGAAGGTGTGGGTTTGTTGGAGGTGGTATGTCACTGGAGGCAGGCTTTGGGATTTCAAAAGCCACATTCCTGGTTAGCGCTCTCTGTCTTGTGTTTGTGGATCAGGACATAGAGTTCTCAGCTACTGCTCTACCATCATACCTGCCCACCTGGGCCGTGCTCCTGCCATGATGGTCGTGGACTCTGAAACTGTAAGCCCCAGGAAACTGTTTCCTCTATACGCTGCCTTGGTTATGGTGCCTCTTCACAACAACAGAAAAGCAACTAGGACAGTAGGCCTATTTGGATTCTGGAGACAGCACATTCCTCACTCGGGTGTGTTACTCAGGTCTATATACCAAGTGACTCAGGAAGCTGATAGCTGAGTGGGGGCTGGAACAGAAGAAGGCTCTTCAACAGGTCCAGGCTGCCGTGCAGGCTGCTCCACCACTGGGACCATATGATCCAGCAGACTTGATAGTTCTTGAGATGTCAATGGCAGACAGAGATGCTCTGCCCTTGTAGGTGAATCACAAAGGAGCCCCTTGGTATTTTAGAGCAAGGCTCTACCATCATATATAGACAATTGTTCTCTCTTTGAAACAGTGCTTGGCCTGCTATGGGGCCTTAGTAGAAAATAAACTGTCAGGAACCATTTAAGATAGACTAAAGCTGACATGTAGCCTTCCTGAGAGGTGGCCCAATGTTTTTGCACGGTCTGTGATGGGTGAGCTCAATGGCAAGGTCTCAAAGAGATTCATCTCAAGACTGCTTCTTGCAGCTGATATGCCTTTCCTGTCATTATTAAATTAATCTAATAATCCCTGGGCATTAGCCCATCCTATTGATCAGATTTTCTGTAGATCAACATAAAGATGAACTTTCATGAATTAATGCTGTTTAGATGAATTAATGACTCTTTAGAATTCCTGATTTGGTTAAAATAATTTTAGGAAGAAAGTTTTGAGAGATGGCCTTAGTTGCTTGCTAGAAAGATGTAATAAAGTTAAAATCAAGAATAGAATGTGCCCACTCCTCATAATAGTAAGTATAGGCTGCATAATAAGAAATACAATGAGCTTTCATAATTACACTAAAAAGAGAAATAGACTGGGGACAAATTTGTGTTCAAGGAAAAACATTTAGGCCCAAGGATAAAGCTACAGGTGTGCACTATGATAAGTCAAGGCCATGTAAAAACTGTCGCTTTGAACTTATAACAAGCATATAGAGTGAAACGCTGCTTTGAACTTAATATCGGCATCCTCTGTAACTCCCTCTTTACGTAACACTTTATCTCTGAGATAATTTTCTTTTCCTTTTTCTTTTTGGTTTTTCAAGACAGGGTTTCTCTGTATAGCCCTGCCTGTCCTGGAACTCACTCTGTAGACCAGACTGGCCTCGAACTCAGAAATCTGCCTGCCTCTGCCTCCCAAGTGCTGGGATTAAAGGCGTGTGCCACCACTGCCCGGCTACAAAATGCATTCTTTAAAAGGACTTTCAAGACCTAAGAATTAAAAGCATGAAAAATCAGATCTGGGATGGGAAGTGATCCTCTGTAACTCCCTCTTTACGTAACACTTTATCTCTGAGGTAATTTTCTAAAGAATTTTTTGTCTAAGAAGGTGTAAAATGGTCAGAGAAAAGAAAGTTTTTGATTGGATGGTTTGGCTTTGGGGGGCTCTGTCCCATCCATCCATCTATCCATCCATCTATCCATCCATCCATCCATCCAAATGTATATGTCTGTTTGTCTTCACATACCTGTGTAGGTATATGTGTGTGTATGTAAGCATGCATGAATACCTGTGGAGTTGATTGAGACAGAGAGTCAGGCCCGGCCAGAGTATGAGAGTATGAATGTATATGTGTCTGTGCATATTTGCCTGTATAAAGCATCTTAATTATTTTCCTTTCCTTCCTCTCTGGTTCACAAAGAATTAACCAGGCTAGCCAGAGAGGCTTCTGGCTTCCCGGATGGACAGGGAAGGGAGCAATAGCAATAAATTTTTTACTTAATTCCCCACTCTGCAACAAGTGTTCATTGCCCAAGCCAGTGGTTTTTAACCACAGAATAAGCAAGAAATTTTTTAGGATGTTTTATAAACAATCAGCTTTAGCATACAGCATAGACGGAGTTTAAAGGCTAGAGGTTATCAGTCTTTTGTCTACGTCCAACTCTGTGTCCCACTTCAGCCCATTCCAGGCCGGGCAGGCTCCTAGCAATGAACATTTGACAATGGGCCACCGCATTACCATTCAACTGAGCTGTCAATCATGAGCCAGGTATTATCTGACCCAATAAGCTATGAAGTAGGACGTGCACAACAGCAATCTATTACCAAATGCAAGTGGGATTGGACCTAAGCAGGTCACCTTTATTCCCAGAACTTGAGAAGCAGAGGCAAGTAGATATCTGGGAGTTTGAGGCCATCCTGGTCTATAAACCAAGTTCCAGGAAGTCCAGGGCTGTTACACAGGGACACCCAGTCTCAAAAGGAGTTGCTCAAAAGCCTATGGATTCTACTCCCATTTCCGTACCTGCTGCTCTCAGGTAAGCACCTATAGCCTCATGAGGTGTGCCCCATGATTGACTGACTAAGACAGGACTAGGGCCTGGTTTACTGATAGTTCTGTACATCATACAAGAATTACCAGAAGTGATCAGTCACAGCATTAAAGACACTTTCTAGGACAATGCTGAAAGACACTATGGTGGTTTTAATGAGACTGGCCCCTCAGCTCTCGCTCCAGCTTCATGTCTGCCTGCTTCCCACCATGTTCCCTGCCATGATGATCATGTACTAACCCTCCGAAACTAGAAGCAAACCCCCAGTTAAGTGCTTTCTTTTGTAAGTTGCTTTGGTCATGCATCTTATCACAGTATTAGAACAGTTACTAAGATAGACACCAGTGAAGGGAAATTTTTACAGAACTTTGTTAGCACACATGGTCATGGATTTTACTTAGAAGGAGAAATGGAGGGAGTGTGGTTATTTACTGATTCATAGGCTGCATCGAATAGACTGGCTGAGTGATGGGGACCTGGAAAGAGCATGACTGGATAATTTGATGAGAAAGATAGCTGGGGATCTCTCCAAATGGGCAAAGGATCTGAAGATACTTATGTCCCATGTAGATGCTCATCAAAAGGTGACTTCAGCAGAGGAGGAGCTCAATAATCAAGCAGGTGGGATGACCCACTCTGTAGACAGTCACTCTCTCTCTTTGGCCATCCTTGTCTTTTTCCAATGAGCCCATGGATAAAGCGGCCATGGTGGCAGAGATGGAGGTTATGCATGGGCTGGACAACATGGACTTCCACTCACTAAGGCTGACATGGCTGCAGCTGTTGCTGAGTGACAGATTGGCCAGCAACCAAGACCAACACTGAGCCACTGACATGACACCATTCCCTAGGGGATTAATGAGTCAGTCACTTAGTGTCAAGTTGACCACCTGACTACACTGGACCAGTTTCTTCTGGAAAGGGCAATGATCTGGTCTTACTGAAACAGATACTATTTCTGCTCATTGATTTTCTTTCCCTGTACATAACGCTTTGCCAAAACCATCATCCATGGACTGCAGACTGCCTTATCCACTGGTAGAGTATTTCACATGGCATTGCTTCTGACCCAGGAACTCACTTTACAACCAGAGAAGTGTGATAGTGGGCCCTTGATTATGAAATCCACCTTTCCATGTTCCCTGCCATTAATAAGCAGTTGGCTTGAAAGAACAATAGATGGCCTTTTTAAAAAATAATAATTTTATGTATTTTATGTTTATGAATGTTTTATCAGCATGTATATGTATGTGTGCCATGTCAGAAAAAGGCACCAGATCCCCTGGAACTGGAATTATAGACAGTTGTGAGCTGTGGGTAATGAGAATTGAACCCTGGTCTTCTGAAAATGCAACTAGCATTCTAGACCTGGGAATGGCCTTTTGTAGATACAGTGTCATCAGGTGGCAGTTGCCTGGAAGAGAGGGGACAGGGTTCTCCAGAAGGCGATATATGCTTTGATTCAGTCTCTCTCTCTCTCTCTCTCTCTCTCTCTCTCTCTCTCTCACACACACACACACACACACACACACACATACACACACACACACACACACACACACACACAGAGTTTAGTTTTGTTTTGTTTTCCCAAAGCCAGGTTTCACAGGTCCAGGATTCAGGGGGTAGGAAAGGGACTTTCAACTCATTAACACCCTAGTGACCCACTAGGAAAATATTCAATTCCTGTTCCCAAAATCCTAAGTTCTGCTAGCCTAGAATTTTTGGCTTTAGATGGGAGAGTGTTCCTAAAGATACAGCAAACATTCTACTAACCTGGGAGCTTGGACGTTCCCCTGGCCACTGTGGGTAACTGTGTTAAGGAGGGGTGACTGACCCGGACTACTGAGGGATATTCAATTATTCTCCACAACAGAGGGAAGGACAATTATGTCTGGAGTGCAGGAGATCCTTTGGGGTGTCTCTTGGTGTTACCATGTCCTGATTAAAGTCAATGGAAAACTATAACCCAATCTAAGTAGGATAACAAAGGGTTCAGACTCTTCAGAGCGAAGGTATACATCACTCATCCACTAAAAGAACCAATACCTGGCAAGGTACTGTCTGGGGGGGGAATACAGAATGGTTAGTAGAGAAAGGTAGTCATAAATATCAGCTAAGGACATGTGACCAGATGCTAAAACCAAGACTTTACCTGACATGAGTGTTTCTAATCTATTTTGTTAAAACTGTTTGTGTATACATATACATAAAGCAGATCTTTGTGTTTTCTTTACATATAATGTAACATACATAGACTGAGATAATATTAGTGGCTATTGTTATATTTAAGTTAAAAGACACTGAAAGATGAAGCCACCTATTCTAAAGTCTATAACTAGTTTACAGTTGTATGTGGGATAGCTAAGTTATGCAGTATTATGATATGGTGATTGTTCTCTTTAGAAATGAAATGACATAAGGAGATGTGACAGTCTCGAGTGGACCAGGTGACCTATGACGACTAATCTTGGTTAACTTGGCAATATCTGGAATCAGCTAACAACGCAGCAGCTAGGCGCGCCTGTGGGGGATTTTGTTTACCTGTGGTACTATGTTCTGGGTGCTAGGCGCGCCTGTGGGGGATTTTGCTTACCTGTGGTACTATGTTCTGGGTGCTAGGCGCGCCTGTGGGGGATTTTGCTTACCTGTGGTACTATGTTCTGGGTGCTAGGCGCACCTGTGGGGGATTTTGCTTACCTGTGGTACTATGTTCTGGGTGCTAGGCGCGCCTGTGGGGGATTTTGCTTACCTGTGGTACTATGTTCTAGGTGCGTTCTTCTCCTGTACTTTGCCACATACTCCAAGTATTCTGTTCTGAGACTGACTTGAGAGCAAGTCACACTGAAAGCACGGCCTGTCCTAAGAGCAAGGCTAAAGGCAGGCTCAGAACGCTGGTTCCAGAGCGACCTGAGACAATAGTGACTTGTGTATCGGGACTTTGGTTTGTAAAGATGAAAGTGATCTTTGACAATCTGCCATGTGCTGACCAAAGATTAAATCTGGATCACTTCCAACATTTCTTCAGAGAGCAGAGCAGTCCTTACCTGACCCTGTTCGGCCCACAATCCCTATCTTTTCCTTGGGCTTGATGGTGAAGGACACTTTCTTAAGGACCAGAGGGAGATTTTCCCGGTATCTCATTTCTGCATTCTCAAAGGTTACTTCTCCCTCCTGGGGCCAGTCATGGGGAGGAGCCTTGTTCTTGATTCTGGCAGGTGCTTCCAAAGAGAGAGTCTGAGGAGAGAGTGAGCGAGTGCTTCAGATTCTTGTGGTATAGCAGAGCTTATCAGAGAGGGCGAGCAAGGCAGGCAAGGCAGTTGCCACCATTGACCTTTGCTATAAAAGAATATTTTGGCAGTAAATGTTCACACCCCACCAACTCAGACTGAGACACAGCACAGGGCTACTACAGCGGTCTGCAAGCGCCTGCGTGCGCAGCTGCCATGGCCTGAGGGCAGAGCGTGGGAGGGACACGAGGCCTTCTCATTCCTCAGCAGGTTCCACTGGAAGTCTCTGAAAGTATCCCCCTAGAAACAGAACTACACCACTGGCCTGAATTACATTTACTGAACATCTAAATATGTTGGCCAATCCAAGAACTACAGACTGCAATTCCAGCTTTGCCACCCATGGTACTGTGACCCACACATGCCACCCACAGCACTGTAGCCTACACATGCTACCCATGACAGTGCGCCTCTCTGCTCTTTAGTTCCTCGTTTTCAAACTGAGCAGAACTCATCTGGCCCTGGGAACACATGCCTACATTAAAAGGCTGTTAGACCTTCCTGTGTGATTGTGTCATAGCAGACATCCCTCAGTGTTTTTTGTTTGTTTGTTTGTTTGTTTGTTTGTTTTTTCAAGACAGGGTTTCTCTGTGTAGCTCTGGCTGTCCTCGAACTCACTCTGTAGACCAGGCTGGCCTCGAACTCAGAAATCCGCCTGTCTCTGCCTCCCAAGTGCTGGGATTAAAGGCATGCGCCACCACTGCCCGGCTATCCCTCAGTGTTTTAAAACCTCTCTGGCAAGTAGTCGTTAATGTCATACCATTAAGGTGAAGAGCACAAATTAGTAAGGGAGTGTGTGTGTGTGTGTGTGTGTGTGTGTGTGTGTGTGTGTGTGTGTGTTTGTGTGTGTGTGTGTGTGTTTTCTGAGTGCGTCAAGCTTGAACTACTGTGCTGGCACAGGAATCTGGGCTGCAGGCTGGCATCAGGAAAGCAATCTTCAAAAGAATCCCAGTTTGAGGAGCATCCACTGTTCTTCCACTGTCTGTTACCCTGCTCTTCCAGCAAAGGACTCACCAAGAGCAGTATTTACTCAATGCTACACCATACACATGCTCACCACAGGCCACAACACTGCCAAGTAGCACCGGCTAAACATGCAGAATAGCTGTTATCCAGTACATCGAATAGCCACCTGAACTTTTTATGAGAGAAGTAATTTGTTAAGTTTAAGAGATATCTGATAAAAACAGGTGGTGGTGGTGCACACCTTTAGTCCCAGCACTCTGGAGGCAGAGGCAGGCAGATCTCTGCGTTCGAGGACAGCCTAGACTACAGAATGAGTTACAGAGTTTTAGGACAGCCAGGGCTACACAAAAAATCCTCATCTCAAAAAACAGAAAAAAAGAAAAGATATCTGATAGGGGCCGGCAAGGTGGGCTTAGCAGGTAAAGGTACTTGCTGCCAAGCTGGGCAATCTGAATTGGATCCCTGGAGCCCATAGATCAGAAAGAGGAGACCAACTCCCACAGATTATCCCTCTGACTTCTAAATGTGTAGTGTGGCATGTGTACCACACACACATAAACAAACACTAACTAACTAATTAACTAACCAAAAAAAGAAATAAGGAAAGAAAGAAAATGTATATTTTCAAAAATCTTCTAAGTAAGCCTATAAAGCTCACACTTGGGAGGCTAAGGCAGGAGGATCATGACTTTGAGGCTAGCCTGAGCTATACAGAAAGACCCTGTATCAAAAACAATAAACAGCCAGGGCTACACAGAGAAACCCTGTCTCGGAAAAAAAAAAAAAAAGAAGAACAATAAATCAATAATATCTTCTGATAATCAACAATGTTCATTTTCAAATTAGTGCATAGAGTTCCCAAGGAGACGAGTTCTTCACAGCCGCCTGACCGTCAGGTTTTGAGAATGTGAGGTACTTCCTCACTGTGAGTAGTGGTGTAAATGCAGCCCTGAAAGTCTGGCCACTAGCCCTGCAGCGCTTCTTTCTACACAGAATTGCTTGCAGAGTTCTAGGGAGGACATGAACAAGACAAACCTCAAGGCAAAACTGAGAGGCTGCTGGGGAGGGCTGGGAAGAACCAACACTCTCAGGAACAACCAAGCCTATTTGTTTCTGTGGATAATATAGATTAGAATTAACCACGCAGCTCTTAAAGGCACACTACTGAGCCTGGATCCTGTCTCAGAGCACATCGGTCGACTGGGATGAGACCCACACTAATCGGTTGGTCTTGTGCTCTGTGTATTCACATGCAAAGTTCTGTGCCCCAAGATCTAATTACAGTCTAGACATGGGCATTGTAATGACTATTTGAAGAAGCTCCTGTTCAGTGCGGTATAAAGAACACTCCCCAATTATCCCTGATTGGTTAATAAAAGGCTGAATAGTCAATAACTGAGCAGAGGAGATAGAAAGGCTGGACTTCTGATCCCAGCCAGGGTCCCAGGAGAAGAGATAGAAAGAGGCATGTGACCAGGCAGGTGGAGAAAGAATGTCCCCACAAGGTCGGGCATGAGGAGGAGTCAACCAGGGAATCCGCCATGAAAACACAGGCGGAGCAGAGCAAGGCAGGCAACTCCAACTGCACGTAACTCAGGCATGTGGCTGGGAACATCTGGATAGCACAGAGGGTTAGGAAATCGGCTCGGTGATTGTGCTTAAAGCCTGTTGAATAAACTTAACAGTCTCAGTCTCAGTTATTTGGGAGCTCTCTGGGTTAGGAAAAACTGCCACCTTTAAATTTCACCCTATACTCATCTCCACCAAAGGTTCAACAAGGGATCCTGGTGGCCATCCTTGGTCAGAGACAACTAGTCCAGACTAAAAATTAAAATAATATATTTTATTTTATTCTTTAATTTACTTCAGAGCCCCCTGAGCTGAAATTGACCAGAATGCCCACTCCCTGAGGATACAGCTACAAAATATTTCCTTCCAAACCTAAGGCCTGGAGAACAGTGTAGAAGTGGGGGCAGAAAGACTGTAGGAGCCAGAGGACCAGAAACTTTGCTGTGAGACTGTGTCTCCTAGTAGTATCAGACACTACACCCATAAGGTCTCACCAATATGGCTCCCCAAACATGAGCTCAACGAGGATGACACCAGTGCTCAGGCCAAACTCCACAGGAAAAGCTCAGGAAGCCTCAACCGTACACAAAGGACTACAAGCAACTGATAAAGCTGGGAGTGGGGGAAGGGCCCCCCTAGGGAAGAGCACGCCAGCCATAGTCTTCCAGGGCTGCCAACCAGTCAGCCCTGAAAACATGCATACAAGTAACACTGTGTGAACTCAACGAGACCAGATTCCCTGAGAGACCCCTGAACTGGAGACTACCTCCTCCTCCTCCCCAACCGCACAGCTACATGTGTAACTCAAAGTTATATTTGGGAATATATATGCATAACATATAATATATATCATATATATATTATATTGTATGCATGCAATTACGATTGAAGAAAAAGGGGACCATGAACTTGAGAGAGAGTGGGGAGGAGCATATAGGGAGTAGGGGGTGGAGGGAGGAAAGGGAAGGCAGAAATATTGTAATTAAAACACAATCTCAAAAATAAATTTAAAAATTAAGTATAGAAAATGATGTATGGTTTTAATCAGTATAAGGAAAATGTTACATTAGTTTAACTGAAAGACAAGATTCCTGAATGTGTGTGTCACTGTTAACTCTAGAAAGCAGCCAGTGAACATGAGTTCTCACACAGAATTTACCAGTGTGTTCAGGAACGCTGATGGTACCCCCTTTTCTATCCTATGCACACTGCTGAGCCTGCTGAGCCTCACAAGGGGGATGAGACAGGGAGAGAAAGCGAGGCTCGTCACCCACGTTCAAGACAGAAAGAACAAAAGAATTCCAAAAGGAGCCAGAAAGGCCTGCAATGTCCTGACCTTTATGTAGTGGTTGATCCTCTCCACTGAAGTGAACCGTGCTTCTGTCTCTGATGCCAGTCTAACGGTAAACTGGAACAGTCCTGTTAACTGAAAACGAGACACAAAAGCCGAGAGAACCTGTATCAGTACAGGGCAGGCAGTCAGAGGGAGCTTGCTAAACCAGCAAGGGCGCAGCACAGAACCAATCAGTGCTCACACATGCAGCAGAATGCTCCCAGGCCGCGCGGTGTTCCTGCACTTAACACACACAGCACTGAGACACACAGGTGCACCGTGTCCTTGGGACCCTCTATTTTGTTTCCAATAACGCATGTCTGAAGTTGTGTAACTTTTGAACCACCCACCTACTTTACCTCAGCCGTTACTTGCAGCCAGAACAAATGGAGAGTCCAACCTGTAAGGAAGTACTGAAAACACTTCCAGGGAAGTGCCATAAGAAACAACACAGCCCTATGCACCTCAGACTGTTGTGTGACACACCGGCAGCTAGTAGGTCTAGACAGTAGCCTGGGCACTCTCAAAGACACAGCTCTTTGGGGTTCATTTGCCTTATTTTTATCTTTGCAATACATTTTTTTAAAAAAAAGCCAAAATCAACAACAGCACAGTAGTGTAATAAACTCCTGGGAACCAGAACTGTCCCTTCATACATAATCCAGTCATAGTCAATACTGCGTCGTGGACACCTCACCACTCCTGACTGTCCCACTCCATTCTGTGGAAGCAGAGCCCCAGCACTCACCCTACCATGATAGCGTTAGGTGTTTCGGCCCACGTCTCTCTAAACATAATGACTCAAAATACAACGCCAATAACGCTTTTAAAATCTGACAGAAATTACTCGTGTGGACTGATGTCAAACGTCCTTAAATAGGCAGTGG
The DNA here is from genome assembly GCA_028551405.1 of Uromys caudimaculatus. Classification (NCBI taxonomy): domain Eukaryota; kingdom Metazoa; phylum Chordata; class Mammalia; order Rodentia; family Muridae; genus Uromys; species Uromys caudimaculatus. The sequence continues at coordinate 12,965,744 of CM052713.1, forward strand.
TCAAATCCCCAGGCTCGTTTTGAGCTATTTGAGGATCTTAATCATCCCTAGGGATGAGAAGGCTTATGCTTATTTATCACATTGGGAAAAACAGAATTCTAAACAGAAGTACATGTAAGCAGCAAGGGGGGATGGTACAATACTCAGGAAAGTAGAAAGCTAGCAGAGATGAGATGGTGGTAAACACACCTGTAATTACAAAGTCACTATCCTTATAAAGATAACGTGTATTTCTTTTCTTTCTTTTTTTGAGACGGTCCTACTTGGCTGTCCTGGGACTTGCTATGTTCACAAGGCTGGTCTCAAATCATAGAGCTCCCATTGTCTCTGCCTCCCAACTACTGGTGGTATTGCAGGCATAAATTTCTGTGCTAGGCAAGGTGGCATACAACTTTAATCCCAACACTCAGAAGGCTGAGGCAGGCAGATTTCTGAGTTTAAGGCTAGCCTGGTCTACATAGTGAGTTCCAGGAGAGTCAATGCTAGAAAGTGAGACCCTGTCTTAAAACAGACAAGCACATGTATTTAATACACACAGCAGATTATTTTAATTCTAGGTTCTGCTCCCCAACTCTTTCCTCGTCAAACGCCCACAACCCAGACACTGACCTGCACAGCGTAAGAGATGGCGAGGCCCGCATAGGCCGGGGGGATCTGTCCGTGCAGGAGGACGATCATCAGCCCAGTGGTGGTGATCAGGGCAATGCTGATGAGGTCCAGCCGCACTGCCAGCCACCTCATCGCACAAGTGAACAAGAAAAAAGGAGCTTGGTTGTCATCCAGAAGCTCCTGATACCTGTGAGAAAGAGGGAATGGCAAGAGGGCTGACCACACAACCCCACTCACGGGCTGACGTCAAACTTCAAGTGGACCGCAGGGTTCAGAGCAAATACTTTCAGGTCTTCAACCACAAGAAAGACCTGGAAGCTTCAGAAACATAAGCCGCACATAGGAGGACACACAGGGCGTTCGAATGTTAGTTACCCTCTGCAAAACACTAAAACCTACACTAGAGACGTTAGGGAGGGTAAGGTGTGCTGGTGCACACCTTTTATCTTGGCATTTAGGAAGCAGAGGCAGGTGGGTCTCTGTGAGTCTGAGGCCAGCCTGGACTAATTAGGGAGTTTCAGACCAGCCAGGGCTACATAGTGAAACCATGTCTCTCTTTTTTTCCCCCCAGATACGGTTTCTCTGTGTAGCCTTGGCTGTTGTTGAACTTGATCTGTGAACCAGGCTGGCCTCAAATTCACAAAGATCCTTCTGCCTCTGCCTCCCAAGCACTGGGATTAAACATGTGCACTGAGACCATGTCTTTTAAAAACGCAAAAAGCCTAGGGGCTGGAGAGAGAGCTCAGAGTGCTGTCCTTGCAGAGGGCTGGAGAGAGAGCTCAGAGTGCTGCCCTTGCAGAGGGCTGGAGAGAGAGCTCAGAGTGCTGCCCTTGCAGAGGAACTGCACACACACAGCTCACAACCACACGGAGCTCTAAACAGTTGCTGAGGACTTACTGCCCTCTCCTGGCCTCCCAGGGCCCCTGCACGCACGTAAGGTACATACATTCATTACATTTATTACACATACACAGAGAGAGAGGGGGAGAGAGAGAGAGAGAGAGAGAGAGAGAGAGAGAGAGAGAGAGAGAGAGAGAGAGAGGGAGGGAGAGATATGATGGGCAAGGGGGCCAGATCCAGAGGCCTGTGCTGGACTCTAGAAAGACGTTAGAGGTCAGGGGTCATTTCCTCAAAGCAAGAGGGTTCAAAGGCAAGCAGCAGAGGCAGCCGAAGGCCTGGAAAAAGAAACTCTCAGAGCGACCACAGGATCACTACTCCACGTGTGGCCACACTATTGCAAAGGGAAACTGCTTCCCTAGGCCGCAGGGGCAAGAAGCAGAAGTGGGCTGAAGCCCAGAAGGAGGGTACATGGCACCACCATCACAAGGAAGCTTGAGACCAGGGGCAAGCAGAGCACTGTACAGGAAGTCTTGCTGGCACATGAGTTTTACTTAAAATAAAAAAAATTTAAAAAATAAATCAGGGCTGGAGAGATGGCTCAGCGGTTAAGAGCACTGACTGTTCTTCCAAAGGTGCTGAGTTCAATTCCCAGCAACCATATGGAGGCTCACAACCGTCTGTAATGGGATCTGATGCCCTCTTCTGGTGTGTCTGAAGACAGCTATAGTGTACTCATATACATAAAATAAATAAATAAATCTAAAAAATATTTTAAAATAAAAAGAAATTTTAAAAAATCATTCTTCCTCCTCACAGTAAAATATAAAATCTTCGGAAAATACAGTAAAAAAAGAAGATGCTTAATTTCAGACATTAACGCTGTACCACTCCTCCTCATGAAAACACATAGAGATAATCATCTTAAGTTGAACGGCTTTTCTGAATCATCTAATTCTTCCTAACCTCTTTTCTCCACTTTTTCATGTAAAAATGACTTAATTTTTACTTTAACAGGCAATACACACCTGAGAGAGAAAGAGAGAGAATTTAAGGAGGTTTTTTCAGGTGTCTGTGTGCAGAGTGGCACGTGTACACGGCTGTGCTTGTGAAGGCTCAAGGAACCTTCCTGGATCATTCTTCCACCTTAGTTACTGAGGCAAGGTCTCCCAACCAAGCCTCGAGCTGACCCGCATGGCCAGTCTAACCTTACCAGCTCACTCCGGGGATCCTCTGTCTTAGCCTTTTAAGGCTGAAATTACAGGTAAGCTACCATGCCACGCCCATCTGGCAGTCACGTGAGTTCTAGGGACCCCAGTCCTCATGCTTGTATAGCGAGTGCTATACACACTACACAGCCCTTGAAGTTTTAAAAAGTTCACTACAAAAAGTCAGTCTTTCAAAATGTAGAGCAGAGACTGAAGGAAAGGCCATCCAGAGACTGTGCCACCTGGGGATCCACCCCATATATAGTCACCAAACCCCAACACTATTGTAGATGCCAAGAAGTGCTTGCTGACAGGAGCCTGATAGAGCTGTCTCCTGAGAGGCTCTTCCAGAGCCTGACAAATACAGTGGCAATGCTCGCAGCCAACCATTGGTCTGAGCACAGGGTCCCCAATGGAGGAGTTAAAGAAAGGACTGACGGAGCTGAAGGGGTATGCAACCCCATAGAAAGAACAACAATATCAACCAACCAGATGCCCCAGAGCTCCCAGGGACTAAGCCACCAACCAAGGAGTACACATGGCTCCAGCTGCATATGTAGCAGAGGATGGCCTTGTCAGGCATCAATGGGAGGAGAGGTCCTTGGTGCTATGAAGGCTCGATAGATGCCCCAGTGTAGGGGAATCGAGGGCAGGGAGGCGGGAGTGGGTCAGTGGGTAGGGGAACACCCTCATAGAAGCAGGGGGAGGGGGAAATGGATAGGGGGTTTCTGGGAGGGGGGGAACCAGGAAAGGCGATAACATTTGAAATGTAAATAAAGAAAATATCCAATTAAAAAAAAAAAAGTCAGTCTTTTTCTTACCAATTTCTGGGTACCCAGTTCCTCTTTCCATAGACAACTACAATTTTTTACAAATCCTGTCAGAGATATCTAAACATACACATACACATTCTCAAAGCGAGCATGTCATAAATTCATGTTTGTCTCCTGGTCTGTTTCTGTCTTCTTATTTTCTCAGAAAAGGTCTTAGCAAGTGGCGGAGTTTTAATCAGAGACAGTTCCATTGCATCAATAATACTTTTGGGAATGAGCTTTCTGATCTGAAGCTCTGGCTGTGAATGGCCCCTTAAGGTAATTCCAGTTCCCTCAGAAACCTTTGGCCCCCAGCAACACTGACCTGTGTAGAAACGCCTGCCGCTTGTTGTAGGCATGGATGGTGGCAAGGCCCTGAATGCTGGACGTGATGTGGGAGAGGAAAGGAGACTGCGTGATATTGTCCAAGCGCTTCAGCTCACGGATCAGGACCCTGGGCGAGAATGGGTTGTGTGTTACAGCAGGAAACTCGCAGCCGTGGCCTGGTCTCCCCGCACACCTGCTCACCTGGAGACGATGTGTAGGAGGGAGAAGAGGATGAGGAGAGGCCCCACCGCCACAAGGAACCATGGGAAGACTCCTGCGATCATCCCAACACAGAAGAACACCAGGATCACATTCTGGATAAACATCTCAGCCTGGAATGGCAGGCGCACGTCCACTGCAGAGACCACAAGAGAACAAGTTTCAGACTCTTGGAACCCACAAACAAGAAAAATGGAGCTGAATAGGTGGGTTTTTTTGAAAGCTTTATGAAATTTCTGAGGTCTGAGATATTAACCTTAACATTTTATCAAGGAAGAATGGATCCAGTTATTGTCACTTTCCTGGGAGTGGTCTTCCTCCTCCACCCTCTCCTTCTGGGTCAGTTTCTCCTACTCCTCCTAAACAGTCCCCCTACAAAGCATTTTACGTGCACATGAAGCCCGCAGGGAAACCACTCGGAAGGGAAGACAAAGGTCATCTATGTTCTTACCGACACAAGAACCTGTGTAATCATCAAAGACCAAGACCGTTCAGAGCTTTCAACAGCAGCACCTCTGTGTGGCTACTTTCCCTCCACCCCTGTCTCTAGGCGGAGGTATCTTCATGAAAACCACAGCTATGTCACAAGCACTGCTATTTTTCTTTCCTTTTTGCAATAGGGTCTTAGTGTAAAGCTCAAGATTGCCTCAAACTCACAATCCTTCTGCCTCAGACTCCAGTGCAAGGACTGAACCAACAGGTCTAGCTCTGTCTTTCTGCGTGTGTGTGTGTGTGTGTGTGTGTGTGTGTGTGTGTGTGTGTGTGTGTGCACGCACGCGCGCACGCGTGCATGCATCTGTAGGTACATGCACGTGCATGTGTGTGCTGTGTCTGGGCGTGCAGGTATGCATGTTTGAGTGTGTATGTGTCTGTCTCTGTATGTGCATGCATATACATGTGTATGCGCATGTATGTGTATGTATGTCTGAGTATGCATGTGTCTGTGCAAATGTGCACAGTGTGCCTGCACGTGTGCATTAAGTTGAAACATGTTATACACCAGTTATAGTACTGAGCCTGCTCTTGGTTCCTTTTACCTCCACATAGCCTTCTACTGGCCTACTGACCCCTGAAACAAGTTCCTCCTATGAGGTTGACCACTGTGCAATAGATAGAAAAAAACTAACTTTGAGGTGAAAAGATCTGAGCCCAATTCCCAACCTGATCACCCAACAGCTGTATGATCTTGGGCAAACTACTTAACCTTTCTGGATATAACCTTCTTGTGTACTAGACGGGTGAAACAATAGATGCCTCACAGAGCTGTGGTGTGAATTAGGACAGGTACATAAAACACCCAGTGTTGTTCATTGCAGGGTGCAATACTAGATTCTGGATGATGGATACCTATGAGCTCTGGTGCTGGAACAGATGGTGCTGCATACAGAAAGCCCATCAGAAGCTGCAGGTGTGTTCTGGACTGCACACATCCCTTCCAAAGTTCCTCTGCTAGCTCAACTCTCTGTCCTTGTGTTCAAGTTAGACAGACAGAAGGAGAACTCAGGCAAAATACTGCTGATTTGGTTTGATATACACTGTAACGATTAGTACTGGCCCCCAAGGTCTGGTTGTTCCCAGAAATGAGAGAATCGCACATACAATGTGACCTTGCTCCTTGATTTAAAACTATTGGTTAAATAAAGATGCTGACAGCCAACAGTTGAACAGAAGAAACATAATCCAGGTTTGGGGTTCCTGGGCTTGGGTCAGATGACACTGTGAGGAGAGAGAGGAAGGTGGAAAGAGAAGATGCCATGGGGTAAGAATATTAAAATCATGGCCATGAGAGCAGCCTATTGGAGTTAAGAGCAGCCCAGATGGAACATAGTAAATAATAACTCGGGTTATCAATATGAAAGATTCTTATAGCATAGAGAGTAGATGTCTGCCCAGCTTTAGTGCTGATAAAGGCTTAAATAAAATAAAGCTGTGTGTCTTTTATCTGGGAACTGAATGATCAAAGGCAGGGTAGAAGCCTCTGATTGAGATTAAACATAACGACACTGATGCAAATGCCAGACTCTGTTCTCAGTCTTAGGAGAGACAAAGCTGCATATTCTCTTCTTATTGGGGGAGGTAGGGGGCAGAGTGGAGGAGTTCGGGGAGTTGGCACCCAGGAAGCTAGAGGCAGTGAGCACTAGTTGTACTCCAGAGTGTAAGAAAAGACCAGTGAGAAATACCTTCATCCATGTCTTTGGAAAACCTGTTGAGAATCCTTCCTGTTGGGGTAGTATCGAAAAACTTCATGGGGCTCCTAAGGATCCTTCGGAACAGCTCATCATGGAGCCGGGAGGAGGCTCTCAGTGTGCCCTTGGGGAACAGAGACAGAATGATCAGGCCCAGAGGCCTGGGACTCAAGGAAGGCCCCCTTCCTACTCCTGTAGGTGACCACTGCGCAGACATCCATCCCCAATGCTGGGGAGGTACAAGTGGTCAGAAGTCATAGTGACTAACAGGGTACACGTTATTTCAGGGGGCCCACCCTACTGCATGAATATGCTACCCAAGCCTCTCATGTGACCTGGGGAGGGGGGTTACACCACAGCCCACCCACTGTGGTACCTTGACAAAGACAACTCCTCGAATGGCTTTCAAGATCAGCATAACTGCCATGGAGAGGGCGTAGATGCTGGCGTAGTAGTGCATGAAAGGATTGTCCTTCATGCTGTCACTCAGGGAGCTTCTGTTCCCTTGAGACACCGTGCTGTTCTGTTTGGATGTAAGGTACCATGGAGTAAGACTCCTGAGACAGCTAGGTCACTTCCAGCTCAAGGAGAGAGCCGCAGGGAATGACCTGGGACCTAGTCATGGCAAATGCAAAGCAGTCTTGCTACAGACTTCTTTTTTTTAGTGGGGGATCACAAAGAGCTGGCAACTGGCCTACTTACTGACTAGCTCTATAGCCCCTGGGTTGGCCAGGGACTTTTTCTGTTCTCTGAGACTATATTACACCTGCGTTCCCCAATCTGAAAACATCTCTGTCCACTGCTTTCTCTCCTTAAATTATCTTCTAACTGATACACAGAACAAAGTTACGCATATTACTGGGCTATCCCATGATGTTTCTAAGGCTTCTTTTCAGTGAAAACTACAGGGGCTTCCCTAAGACCAGTCAGGGACTAGGGAGGCAAGGCCACGCTGTCAGACACATAACTCTCAGCAGTGAGTAATCTCACCCCGCTTCCTTGCTTGATCCAGTAGCTTAGCCACCAGGTGCTGAAGGCAGTGCTGCCCACATTCATCATGAAGAGGACCATGATGACCAGGAAAGCCAAGGGGCCCCCTGCAGCTTGGATGTAGACCCAGTAGACTGACCAGGGCACAGAACCTTGCCCTTTCTCCTCCACCTGCACAAGCTGCCCTGGGAAAGAGGAAAAGACACATGACCTTAGAAGGGAATTGTATACCATAAAACTTTGTGGGAAGCTGTGGATGTGATGGAGGTACTACACTCTGCCCAAAGACCCATTTATCACTGAGTGCAGTCACAGAAACCACAGAAGCAGGAAGACATACGTAAGCTAAGTAGCTAAGCTACAGCCAAATAGTGAGGAACTGGGTAAGTTACAGCCAGCTACACGGTTCCCTGCTCTGAACTTCTGCACACTGTTGGCACACGTTTCAGAACCTGGGTCTGGACCTGTCCAGCTGGTGAATCTGTTTTCCCCAAATGAACTCTATTGCTTTCACCTGTCTAGGGGATGTTCCCTTTACTAGGGCTGCTTCCCTCACGCTAGGCACACATAGGCAGCCGAATAACAGAACCTTCAGCTGCAAAGGACACTACATTAGAATTGCCTCTTCCCCATCAAAAACGCTTGGTCACTGAACATTTTTTCAGCACCATCTACATGATGAGGCCGCACAGGGACCTCACTGAGGACAGTGTCACGGTCTGCAGGACAGGTCAGAGAAACACAGGAACATTACTAAATGCAACAGTAAAGTCTGTTTCATTCACCTTCAGTCTGAAGGTACAAACAGTAGGGTCACCTTCCTGAACCTTCATATGATAGCTAACAAGATGTTTTACGTTTCAATCTCTATGCTTATGAAATCTATAAAACAAAATTACCTCTTGTTAAGTTTTCAAACCCAGGAAAAGTGGCTGAGGTGCCTATTTAACAAATCAAAGCAGACCTGGCTTCCAGGTTCTCCCTGCGTCCCTCAGTCCCATCTGTTACAGGGACAGCATGCCCAAGAGCTAGGTGGCCCTTTCCCCAGAGGCTCTCCCCTGTCTGATCCAGACATCTGCTGACCCACCCCTTCTGCAGCTTTGGCCTCTAGGCTGTTCCTGGCTCCCCTCTCTCCCCTCTCTCTGTCCCTCCCCCTCTCCCCACTCTGTTCAGTCATGAGCACTTTGAGCTCTCCCAGATGTGTCAGCCTATGGCCAGGACTCCTTTTTACCTACAGTAAACTTGCTCCTGCAGCACAGCCAGGAGCAGCCATGTCCTTTCCTTGCCCTTTCTTTTTATCTTTCATCTCTAACCTAAAAGTTAGAGGGCAAGTGGCTTCCTGGACTGCTAAGAGCCATTCTTATCTTTTTAACAAAATTGTTGTTATGCACAATGTTAACCCCGGCTTCTGCAAAAATATGTGCTTATACTTAAACAGAACATAACCTTTCACTTGCAGGTATGCCCGGACATAAATGGAATGTAACTTTCTTTGCCTTTATGACCCCCAATTTCTTTTTTTTTTTAATTATTTATTTCTTTTTTATGTATATGAGCATACTGTAGCTGTCTTCAGACACACCAGAAGAGGGCATCAGATCCCATTACAGATGGCTGTGAGCCTCCACGTGGTTGCTGGGAACTGAACTCAGAACTTCTGGAAGAGCAGTCAGTGCTCTTAACCACTGAGCCATCTCTCCTACCCTCTGATTTCTTGTGACTTGATGCTGCTCCCTGGGAATCCCAAGTGCTGGATGCTATAGCCCCAGCAGGCTAGTATCGAAATAAAAACCCTCTTTGTTAAAATTATTCTTGGTCAGACTGGTGAATTTCTGAACAACCCCAGACCCATATATAACTAACATTAGTCACAAGCCTCCCTCACAAGGCAGGCGGTTCCCACCGGGAGGGTGGTTATACACACAAGTAGGGCTGTAACCTGGAACAGAAGTGACCATCTTGTAAAAAAAAAACCGGCACTTCCCTCAGAACCAGGCTCAGGAGGGGCAAGAAGCATTCTGACTAGAATTGCTTATTGTGCATGCCATGTACCTCAGGTCTTCCTCCACTTAATCCTAAAGCTCATGTCAGGGCCCTACAAGTGAACTTGGGGTCGCTATACCCCGTTATCTGTACCCCTTCCCAAGGCAGCCACATTGGATAAATGCCCTCTCTTGGTTTTCATCATTTCTTGGTAAACTCAGGACTGGTGGCTGAACCATTTATTGGTGCTACCAGAACCCACACTTTTATCCTAGAAATTCCAGCTATAAGGTAAGGAGGTGACTCAGCAAAGCAACCATTAAACAAACTGCATTTTCTTCTGATTTCAAAGGCAATGTATGCTTCAAATTCACAGTCATGAAAATGCCTACATCACTGCGAACAGCTTCTCAGACTCTCCAGATCTGCTAAGAAGTCCAAGCAAGAAAACTGCCACCTTTAACTTCTGTAGAGCTCTCTGCAAACATTGCCAGGACCAGGCAATGGGCCTACTGGTCTAGCACAGACTCCGAAAACAAAGCACTGAACTGTAATAAACGTAGTAAAAAAAATGCCTTTTAGACGTGTAAAAATAGCTTCAGACACGTTAAAAGTCCCTACTACATCAAAGGCTGCATTTGATAACCAGAATTCAATGACATTACTCACTCAAGATAACAAGATACAGTCCTAGAACCCCATGATGCCCAATGCACAGCATATAAACAGAAACCAAGAACAAGATGTGTTCTGCACATCTGAAGAAATTCCACCATGATCTGCCCTGTGGCTGAGGAGACTCCCCTAGGATCCTGACCCTCAATTCACAGACTTCTGCTAGAGACTGGACCTGTCCTTCCGCTAAGACACAAACTTCTTGCTCGGGACACCAATTCAAGTACAGAGATGAACAGAAGGAAGGAAGGAAGGAAGGAAGGAAGGAAGGAAGGAAGGAAGGAAGGAAGGAAGGAAGGAAGGAAGGAAGGAAGGAAGGAAGGAAGGAAGGAAGGAAGGAAGAAGGGTGGGAGGGAGGGAGGGAGGGCAGGCGGCAGGCTTACTCAGGGTGATTCAGCTGTAATTACCCATAAGTGACTCCAC
>CM052713.1:12976112-13032182 GCA_028551405.1 Uromys caudimaculatus
ATAAGTGACTCCACTCCTTGCTGGAAGAAAAGGCAAAGGATCAAAGGTCATCTAACTTCCCTTGTTTGAGCACACCCAAGGTCCCTCACCTAAACTGCCTTGGAACTTTGTTACTGTGGAAGTGTAACACTCTGGCAGGAAGTGTTGTCATCTCCGTGTGGCATTACTCCAGATAAATGACAAACCTCTCAGGAATGTCCTTACCTTCCTCTGACTTCACCGTCTTCTCCTTCTTCACTGACCCTGGTTTAGGGCCCTTGTCCTGTGATTTTTGTGAACCACTAGCTTCCTTTTTTGAATTAATCTAATAACATAAGAAAAAATTCCAGTCATAAAATGTTCATTCAGATGAATGTCTCCAGGACCCAAACTAGAGAACCATTCACTGAGTGATAATGTAAATGACACAACCAAGTTCTTATTTATTTCTGATACCAAGTGTCCGTGTCGGGCCCACACGGACCCTGGTCTATCTCAGCCTCCTAAGTGGTGGGATCACAGGCTAGATGCTGTGCCCACACCTGCTTTCTTAAGACAGCTTCCTACAATAATCTACACTGATTTTCTGTACTAACAATCTCTTAAGTTTCTGGCGATCCACAATCTACATTCCTATCCTGCTAGTCCACTAACATCTGTTCTCCACTAAGCCGGTCAGGACCTAACCTCCCAAAACAAAGAGTTTATTACACTATCCTCTAATTTGTCCCAGTGATAAAGTTGCATTGGCGCCACACCCATTCCTGCATCTCTGACCTGCCACATTCTCCCTCAATTCAGAGCCGCCACCATTTCCCTCTGCGACCGCAGAACCCCAAACTTGCAGGCTCTCTGAGCTCTGGCCCTCATCTTGGGCTGTCAGGTCCTTTTGCATTTCTGGGCTTCCCACAGCTCCACTCTGCAGCCACGAGACTTCACATCATTCCTTAGCCACAGTCCAACCTCCCACTGCTGTGCCCGCGTCCCCCACGCCCCCATCTTAGTCACCACTGTCCCTACTCGGATGTGCTCAAATGCTACATTTCTTTGTAAGGCGATCTACCCATGCCTCTGCAATAAAGCCCGCGTGTGCCCTCAGTACCCTTTGAGCATACAGCAGTATCTGATTAGTTACCTGTAAGAGCAGGAAAGCGCTGGTCTGCTCTATATCACCTAACACCCTTCAAAGACAAAGGTGAGCTCTCACTGAGGGGCCTCTTCAGTGCCTGCTGCCAGGACTACCCAGAGCAAGGCCCAGGGTCATCAGTGAGCATTCATCAAACCGAATCTGTGGCCAAATGAACAAAAAGCCTCCACAAAACTATTAAACGCTCTCTTTGCCAAGGTCCTGCTACGCTGTTAGCAGCTTTCCTCCTTATAGGTTGCTGAATTCGATCTTACATGATATAGCGTACACCCAGCAGGCTTACCAACTAGATTTCCTAAACACACAGTGAAAATTTAAAAGTATGAAATCGATATACAGCTGAACCTGGGACAGAAGATAAGGCTCTAAAAATATTTTCTACAGTACATGAGTAAATGCACTGTCTAAAATGTCATTAGCATCTGTGGGCCACTTACTGGGATAAGCATATTACACATTACTAAACACAACCTGTAAGCAACCACTAAGATGTGTGTGTCAGGGTGCTATGGTGCAATGTGGAGGTCAGAGGACAACTCTGTGGAGTCTGGGAACTGAACTCAGGTGGCCAGGCTTGCAAAACCAGTGCCATTATGCACTGAACCATCCTGCTGGCCCCGTAAGTGACATTCAGAAAGCATTCTCTGCAGCTAAACAGTCCAGCTGTTCAGTAGCTATGTTTCGCTCCGTACACAATTCGGTATCTTAGCTTCTCTCTCTCTGATTTTCTCCTCCAAGTTTACAAAGGCAAGGCAACAATCTGAAGAGTGCAAAGCTTCCCAGAAGTCATAGCAGACTGTAAAACTTAACTCTGTATCCCAGTGTCTCGTGGGATGTCATTGGTGATCCCAGCAAGGAGGGAAGTCTAACAAAATGCCTAACAAGCCAGTTATGCAACAGTTAGCTGCACTGCGTGGGAAACTGTAAACGTGAACCCCTGAGGTAACACAGGAGAGGAGGTGAGGGGTAACATCCTGCATCAACCTCAAAATGACCTGGCAAGCAACAAGGAAGCTCAACCCCCAGCCTACACCACTCTCGGGACGCTAGGAGAGAGAGACGTTGCCAGGAAGGAAGCAGGGTCTCTGGGAGTACTCCATGCTGGATTCTGTCTAGCTTGGAGCCTGTGTGACAGCCCTGAAAGCTGGCACCTCTGGGTGCTGCACAGGAGGTGGATACAAACACAAAGAGCTGGAGAATCAGACTTTCCTCAGCAAGTTGCTTAGCTCACCAGAGCCCATTTTCTCCTCTCTAGGAGTGGGAAAGAATCGTATTTGGCCGTATAACTCTAATAAAATGTCTAATGAGATGGTATCTAAAGTATTTAACCCAGTAACCTAAGTGCCAAATCAGGATGCGAGATACCATGGATTATTTCCAAATACACACAGTATTTAACTCCCTTCCCTGACACCTTGTTCACTTGTATGTCCAAAGAGAGCCTCACACTGCTTTAGTTGGTTTAAGGAGCAAACCTCTCCAGTCCTCACTGGCTCCTCATCCTGCTCTCCCACAGAAGAAGGAGCAGGTGAACACAGCACAGAAGTGTGGTCATGGGAACCACAGGCAAACAAAGTTAAACTGGGCTCTTCTGATTTCCGTGTCATCATGTCTGCCTGTGTAGAAATGAGATGCACAAACCCGGTAACCTTACCTCAACCGGGGGTGTCTCTCCCAGCAACAGGTTATTAAAAATCGTAGCGTAATCCCCATTCAAGTTCATCAGCTCCTCGTGGGTGCCTCTCTCTGTGATACAGCCTTCTTTCATGAAGATCACCTCATCACAATCAACTAGGTACTGGGGACAATGGTGAGGAAACGCAGAATTGCTGATATTCATGCAAATACATTCAAACATCCCATCCTAACTCAACCACAAATGGTTTGGCTGCCCATTTGGTAACATGAGGATATTTTAAGTTGACAAAATAGGATAGCACTGGGGTATAGTGGACCAAGACCTGAATGCACACAGCAGACCACCTCCCACCAAACAACGAATCAACAGTCTACAGTCTCAGGACTGAGAGCCTTTCCTTAGTTTACTGTGCCTATGATACGGGTCAGACAGTATTTTTATTTATTTATTTTTGTTTCTATGAATGCAAGCTTTATTTTTCATGTACTGTCTATAGACATCAAACCCAACAGTCCCTAGCCCCAAGAAAGAAGCTGAAGAAACATTAACAAAAAGAGCCTATGCCAGGGAGTCAGAAATCCTGTGACATGCCATCTCTGCTTTGGTACCCAGAAGAGAGTGTGACTCTTCAAGGCTTCCAAAACTTCTGGGAGTCCAGGGTCATTTTGAGAGGACTCCTTGGGGTTCTGCCTGGTGGTCCCTCTTGATGTACAGTGACGACAGCACATTTTCCAATTCTTGTGGGCCTTAGTCAACTGCTTGAGCTTCATCTCACACCTTTTCCTGAAGAACCAAATCCTGATGTCTCCTGTCAGTTTGAGTGAGTCAGCCAAGGCCTCCAGAGTCTCCTCCGTAGGGCAGCGGTCTTTCTCCAAGTGCTTTTTGAGCTCCTGGAACTACTCATAGGGGAACTCAGAGTATTCATCTCCTCTGAGTTGTCTTCATCTCAGTTACTTCCATCATGGCTGCGGCTCACTTGAGTTCCATTCTTCAGTTTTCCAGATAGTATTCCTCATGTCTTCTGATGTTGAGGTTTGGTCTTTTGTTACCTATTGTAATGCTAAGTGAGGGCCCCCAAGACCTGGTTGCCCCAGAGATAAGAGAGTCTACACAGAGACTTTGCCCCCAAGTTATTTCTGATTGGTGAATAAAGATGCTGACAGCCAATAGCTGAGCAAATGAGACACAGGTGGGGTTTAGGGTTGCCGGCTTGAGGGTGGGGGAGAACAACAGGAGGAAGAGAAGAAGATAGAGGAGGAGAGAGAAGCTGCCATGGGGTAAGTGAGTCATGAAAATGCCACCCTGAGGGTGGGCCATTTGGAGATAAGAGCAGCCCAGGTGAAACAGTAAGTAATAACTCAGGGTTATCACTAGGGATTAGATTCTAGTGGCATAGAGGGTGTATCTGCCCAGCTCTTGTGCTGATTAAGGCTTATTGTAAATATAAGGGTTGAGTGTGTCTTTTATCCAGGAACTAAATGGTCAAAGGCAGGGTAGAACCCCCAGGTCAGGATTAGATAATCTCTACCACATTGTGTGGAGCTACACAAGATTCCCATTACATTTTAAATCCTGGCTGAGTGTGGTAGCACAGGCCTTTGATCCCACACTCAGGAGGAAGAGGTGGGTGAGCCAGCCTAGTCTACAAAGCAAGAGCCACAGTCAGCGAGTGTCTCAAATAAATTAACTAATTCAAATCCTTTCACTGTGTGCAGAAGTATATAGAACTTACAAAAAGAAAAAAAAAAAAAAAAAACCCAGAAACTGGGCCTCCAAACTTAGGCTGACAGCTCAGACAGTGATAATCTCAAACGGATTTCTAAAATATCTGCCTATCAATCATGTGATGGGGAGAAAGTACAAACTGTGCTTGTTCTCACCTACAGATGCCACCTCGGTGCTTTCTACCACTAACTCACTTCAAACTCTCCTTCTACCTGCTCTTCTCAGCCCTTTCCTTGTAGATCTGCTGCAGACCCAGTGTGTTCCGAGGACCCCTGATTCAGAGGCCACCTGAAGGACTGCTACATTGGCTATTTGCTGAGGGAATGAAAACAGTTAACTCTAGGAGCCTCTAGCCCAAGCCCACCTCCCCAATCCCATGTGCACAGCCTAGGAGAGAATGTGCCATACCTGTAACTGGTGTGTGACAAACAGAACCGTCTTAGACTTGAGGCGCTTCCGGATAGCACTGTTGAAGATATGGTTGCCCACATGGGCATCTAAGGCACTGAGGGGGTCATCCAGGATATAGATGCTTCTATCACTGTACAAGGCTCGAGCAAGGCTGATTCTCTGGCGCTGTCCACCACTCAGGTTGGCTCCTCGCTCACCAATCTAGGAACCCAAAAGGAAAGCCTCTATCTTAAATCCAGAATAGTGCTTAACAGGCACCCCGGTCATCTTTCCTCTCCCTTTCCAAAGCCTACACAAACTGCCAGTATGAAACTTCTAGGGGCTGAGGGAGTCCCCCTACAGCTATCCAAATGCCAATCAGACATCATGTGGCTTGACACTGCCCAGGTCACCCTCGTCTATACAAAGAATGCCCCAAAACAAAAAGCACTCTTGACTAAAACTCTTTAAGAACCCTGAAAGAATCTAAACACTGACAACCAACCACAGGTACCCTGAGGTGTAAAACAACATGTAAATTATGAACCCGCATGGCAGGCATCATGCTTTTTCTACATGGTGCCTGCATGATCTCTTCTGGGACACTCCTCCACCCTCTGCTAACTCTACCCACAAAAGAGGGCCCTTCCTATTCTGTGCCAGTTTATCTGGGTCTCTTATTCCCTTAACTAAAAGCTTCTTAATGCATACAAACTACTGTCCTACCCTTTTATAGTCCAAATACTGGGCAACTGCGGAACGTGTCACTCACATACACACCTGACAAATACTGGGCAACTGCGGAACGTGTCACTCACATACACACCTGACAAATGCCACTGTCTGAACAAATGAATCATTCAATCGTCAAATGCTACCTGGTTTTCTGCTGCTTTTTAAAGTGTTATCTTTAGAATAAAAACAAACAAAACAAAAAAACAAAAAATGCTATTGATCAGAGGTTCTCAAATTGGGCATGTATCAGAATCACCTGCAGAGGTTATTATAACAGAGTGCTCAGGGGTATATCTCCTAACAGTGCATGTCTAACAAGTTTCTAAGAAATACTGATGCCACTGATCTGGAGACCAAGAGTTGAGAACATAGGAGCTAAATAAACCATTACCAAATCTGATTTGAGGGTTCAACTGAAGTCAGCTAAACAAAAGTGCCAGACCAGAGACCACAGGACAGAAACATCACCAAGAAAGCACACAGCAGGTCCTGAGACAGTGCTCCAGAGACTACTCAGGACAGAGGAGAAGAGAGAGTATCCTAAGGCTTGTTCTATCTAGTGGAAGGCAGTGGAGCCTGGGAAAGAAGCTCAACATGTACTTGTTTGACTTGCAGTTTAAAAATATCTATGCAATTCTTTCTACCACCCCCATCTCTGGGGGTGGGGGTCTCACAATATAGCCTTGAAACCTGATATGTAGACCAGGATGCTTCTGCCTGCCTCTGCTTCCCAAGTTCTGAGATTAAAGGCATGCACCACTATGCTCTGCTAAAAAGAATATTTAAGCGTAGCAAAAACAAAACAAAACTAATCCAAATGGGATTCCAAATATGTTTAAGATTTGCATGACGTATGAACTACATTAGTATTTAGGTATATAAATACCTAAAAACAAACAGGGCTGATGTCCTTGCACTGATCAACAAATGTTTTACTATTATAATGGCTCAGTGAAAACAGAGCTGCCTGTGTGGTTCTGTCCGAGGAAAGGATTCTGCCAAGTCCTGGCAAAGCCCTCCAAAGCCTTCCCTGATAACTGCTAGAGTGGCCTGTCAAAGGCAGAAGCCTTGTACCTCAGTCAGGTCGCTGTTGGGGAGAATGGCCAAGTCAGGCCGCAGGCAACAGCTGTTCAGCACTGAGTTGTATCTGAAGGACACAAAGGCACAGAAAATTAGGCACTTGGTTACAAAAAAAAACAAGCTTACTGATGGGCTGCCTTCTCTCTCACACAGCCAAAGGAAAGATGGCAGAAACCAAACATATCTTACCTCTCTTCATCAAATTCCTTCCCAAAGAGAATGTTGTCTCTCAGAGTGGCATTGAGAATCCAGGCCTGTTGGGCCACATAAGCAAAGGTCCCACTGACGGCAATGCTGCCCTCCAAAAGCGTCATCTAGGGAGACAGACATCATCCAGTGGTGTAAATCAAACATCACCCTAACCAACACACAGCGCCCACACTGTCAATGGAGACTAATGGGTCTAAAGCTTTGGCCGCTTCTAGGACTTTTTTTTTTTTTTTTTTTGGTACTTAACTCCAGATCACACATTTGTTCTAAAGACAGCTACAGCAACAAAGAACATCAATGTTATACTTACTCATTGACTGCAATACACCCTGTCCTCAGCAACTCAGCTATTTCATACTCTCTAACTGTAAATTAATGTCACTATAAAAGCATAAAAAAATGACTGATCTTGGCTATCAACTTGACTATGTATCTGGAATAACTAAAACCCAAGCACCTGAGCACATCTGTTAGGGATTTTCTTATCAGATCATTTGCTATGGAAGGACCCACCCCAAAGTGGGCCGCACTCTGGTGGCCGCCCGCGTGCAAGGAATGTCAAAAGCTTGGACATCTCGCCCGCTTGCCCTGGCGGCTGTCCTGTTGCTGAGGCTTTCTTTCAGTGATTAGAAGAATCTATTTCTCTAGAGCTCTAAAACAGACAGAAAAGGAGCTGGGACATTCAACCCCTGGACTGAATGACTACCAGGTTCATGGCCTTTCTGTTGGGGGAACAATCTAGTGAGATCACACAGAGTAAAGGTTCTCTAGTAAACCCTGTGAGTGTGTGCGTGTGTAAACATGCTACTGGCACACATACCTGATAAATGTCACTATGTGAGCAAATAAAAACATCAATAGCCAAATGATACCTGGTTTCCTATTGTATATATACTTAGTTATTCTATCAGTTATTTGTCTAGGGAACCGGAACTAAAACAGATTGTGGTACCAGGAATGGTTCTAAAGAAACAGACTTTATAAGGGTGCATTTTTAAGGACCTGGAGTAGGTTTTCCAGTTTGCCAACATCAATAGCTACTGAAGCCTCTCCAAGAAGCATAGAAAGAAAGCACTAAAGATCTATGGTGTGAGCTCTTAGAAGAATTTACCAAGATAGATACATTTGATTATCCTGATTCACTTATTGTGAGGAGCAAGGAATTCAGTGACTCGATATATAAAACTTTTGATAATTTGTGGAAAGATGAGGAAAATAATGGTGCTGGTTGGTTGCTTCTAGCATATCTGAGTAAACTGACAAAAAAAAAGAAAATAATGAGGTCAGTGAAAAAATGAACCAAGTTGTAGCATCTTGGGATACAGGGCAAAGAAAAAGAATGAATTCGTGAAACAGTGGACCAGCTGGAGATCAAATGAACAGTCCAAAGCAGCAGTTTTCAGCCTGTGAGTCGGGACCCCATTGGAGGCTGAGTATCAGATATGCATATCAGATATTTACATTACAATTCTCAACAGTAGCAAAACTGCAGTTATGAAGTAGCAACAAAACAATCTTACAGTTGAGGACCAGCACATGAGGAACTGTATTATGGGGTCACCGCATTAGGACGGTTGAGAAGCACTGGCCTAAAGGTCTCTAAGTACGCCCCAGAAGGAGAATCTGTTGCTGAATTGTAACAAAACTCCAAGCCTCAGTCTTGGAGGCTATCCATGATTAAAGGTGAGGAGTAGGAGCCTGTATTTTGGATGGAGGTGTGTGGAGGGACCCTACTGAGGCTGAGGATTTTGAACCCTCAGATTCTGAAGGATTTGTCTCACCTGATACAGTCTCCTCAGCCTTAGCAAAGGATGTCTCTCCCATCTCTACCACCAGCAACAGTGCCCTTTCACTTCTGCCTGAGGGAATTAATCCTACACTGTCTATAGAATGCCCAGTGACATTCCCTGAAGAAGATGCCAGGGGGGTGTAGAGGAGAGAGAAAGTGTAGTCCAGGAGGAGGCGCCCTACACTACTAAAGAGCTTAATGAATTAACAAATTCATTCAAGCAGAAGTCTGGGACATATGTCTGGAAATAGATTTTTTAAGGAATGGGATAATGGTGAAAAGAACATAATACTGGATCAGGTTGAGTTTTTCAATGTGGACTGACTGACCAAAATTCTAGGTTTAATACGGAAGTTTTAAAAGGGTGCCATGTTAGGGCCTAAGTAGCTACTGCCTTTCAGACATCACTGTAGCCATTCTATTTCATGCCTGTAGCCAGCCATCTTACATTGTTACAGAGGACCTTTCTCATGCCACGTTAACCATTAACCGCATAACCTATTAAGTCTCTGCTTTGGTGTTCTTGGGAATTCCCCAGATCCTCACCTTCCTTTAGAGCTAGTCACAATAAAGGTTACTTAGAACCGCTTTGTAGACCTAGCTACAGTAAGCTTGGACCCGAACCAACTTTTGCAACCATCCAGCAGCACTTCCAGCATCTGTGTACAACTTCTTATGGTTGTGGGTTTTACTTTTATAACTTGTCCCTGGGAAACAGTCAGGGTTGCAGTCTCAGCCCCAAGTCTGACCTATGTCCTTGATCGATCAGTGTGAGGGGGGTATCAATAAACTACCCCTATTTGACTGAGATCGGTGTCTGGGTGGTCTGTGGAGTGATTCCTGGGCTCAAACAGCAAATTCCTTCAATTGGTAAGATGAATGATTTGTAATAAGATGGCCTGCTGAAGATACTTACACCCAACCATTGGACTGAAGTCAGGGACCCCTAAAGAGGAAAGAGGGGAAGAATTGAAGGAGCTGAAGGGGAGGGTGACCCCATAGGAAGACCAGCAGTCTCAACCAACCTGGACCCCTGGGAGCTCCCAGAGACTGAGCCACCAACCAGGCAGCATACAGGAGCTGGTCTGAGGCCCCTGGCACATGTACAGCAGAGGACTGCCTGGTCTGGACTCAGTGGGAGAAGATGTGTCTAATCCTTGAGAGACTTGAGGCCCCAGGGAAGGGGGAGGGGGAGGGGGAGTATCCTCTCTGAGTGGAGGGGGAGGGGAATGGGATGAGAAACTGTGGGAGGGGGAACTGGGAGGGGTCAATGGATGGAATGTAAATAAATAAAATAATTAATTAAAAAAGAAAAAGAAATAGATGG
The DNA here is from genome assembly GCA_028551405.1 of Uromys caudimaculatus. Classification (NCBI taxonomy): domain Eukaryota; kingdom Metazoa; phylum Chordata; class Mammalia; order Rodentia; family Muridae; genus Uromys; species Uromys caudimaculatus. Next base: position 12,986,134 of record CM052713.1, read on the forward strand.
CCTGCTGAAGAACAACTAGACTTGCCTGATATCCCTTCACTTAGTGCTGATAAGGGGATATGAAGGTTCGGGAAACTGCCACACCAGACTGGATAGTCTGTGTAAAACCTAATCCCCCCACACCCTTCACTAAGGCTGTAAGATGCAAAATATTAAGGGAGGTATTAGGTCCAAAGTGTCCTCCAAATGGCAGTGCTGGTGACAGTGTCCAAAACAGGATTTTGGCCAGGTAAAAGGATTATTGTTGGATAAACAGAGCAACTTCTCTTAAACTCTGAGGAAACTTCCTTAATCTGTCCTCAAAGGTCAATACCTCAGGGAAGGGCATCTGGTTACCAGTCAGGTCATTCTGAACAGCCTACATCAGCTCAAAGTCTCCCACCCTGCTGACTGTCATATAAAATATGCTTTTCTGACAGTTTTGCTCTTCTACCCTCTCCTCCTCACCCAAGACAGCCCTGGCAGTTTGATCCCCCCAAAGCCTTTCTTTCTACCCATGGAGGCACCCACTTCAGTGGGTTCTCTGCACCCCTGCTTGGGGGTAGGGAGGCACATGCACATTTGAAGAGCTTTGTCAACACTGTTTTCTTTGTGGCAGACTGGAGATGCTGCAGTTCAATCGGATGGGCTTACGGGGCCACGAGTAACAGGGGCCACCTGGCAACCCAGACTCAGCAGAGGGAAAATGATGTGTATCACAGCCTGTCCTGTGACGGACAGCACAGGGAAGGGGACTTTTACGGCAGGATGACTCACGGGGACCTTAAGTTACCATGTTTCCATGAAAATATAGAAAATTGTTGGGGTAAGCGTTTTGTACGCTGTGTGAAGTTGTCTTTGTATTATTCCGCTGTTGACTGCTGTACCAGCAGAGAGCTGAGGGCTGGCCAGACACTGACATTGTTATTCTGATGGCTCATCACCTGCCTCAGTATTTTATAAACACAAAACTACCTCACGGATGACTAGCTTAATAAAGAGCTAACAGCCACAATGGCCAATAGCTAGGCAGGAAAGGGAAGGCGGGACTTCCAAGCTGAGAGAGGGTCTCTGGGAAAAGCAGCAGAGGCAGGAAGGATTCGCCAGTGAGACACAGAGGCGGTTTGACTTACCAGGACTGAGAGAGGTAAAGAACTAACCACATGGGCAGTGAGCTAGGATAGTAAGATTAAGTTAGAGGAGCTAGCAGGGAAGTAGACTAAGCTAAGGCCTAGGCAATAATAAAATCTAATGAGTCTCTGTGTCATTATTTATACTGCTGATGGGCCCAGAAAGTCCCACTATAAATAATAAGTCTATGTTTTTGTTTCATCTGTATAAGCAGGAAAATTCTCAAACAAATAAAACCTACATTGGATGGCAGAATAGGAAATCTGAGTCCATGAACTCATTTCTAGACTTGAGCCAGTTAGCAGACCAGAACCCTGGGGATGACGAACAGCCAAGTCCCCTTGGAGAAGGACCTGGGTAAAATATCTAAAAGTTTCACTGTTAGCCTTTTTCCCACCCTTCCTCAGAATATCTTATGGCCTTTTATAAAGCAAACTGTACACAGGGGGGAAGGAAACAATAAGACTTTTACAGGTATACTTGATACCTGTTCTGACTGACACTGATTCTGAAAGACCACAAGAAGCACTGTGGCCAACCAGTCAAAGTGGGGCTTTGGAGGTCAGGGACTGATGGAGTCACAGTAGGACTTGTGGGTCCCCAAACTCATCCTGTAGTTATGCCTCAGTCCTAGAATGTATAATTGGGATAGATACAATTAAAAGCTGGCAGAATCTCCACATTTTTCCATGACCCGTGGAGTGAGAGCTATTTTGGTTGGAAAGGCCAAATGGACCCTGTTGAAGTCATCTTTGCCAGGGATAATAGTGAACTAAAACCCATACTGTATCTCTGAAGAAATGAGAGAAATAAGATCTGCAAGATCGCGAATGATGCAGGTTCCCACTTCTCCTCTTAACATTCTGATCTGTCCTATGCAGAAGACAGCGAGATCATGGAGAATGACTCCTGACTTACCGAAAAGTTAATCAAGTAGTGACTCTGCTGCTGCTGTACCAGATGTGTCTTTACTTGATCAGACTAACACATCTCCCGCTACTTGGTATGTAACTACTGACCTAGCAAATGCCCTTTTCTCTGTACCTGTCCATAAGGACTACCAGAAGCAATCTGCTTTTAGTTGGCAAAGCTAACAATATACCTTCACAGTTTTACCTTAAGGATATATTAACTCTCCAGCCCAGTTTCATAACTTAGTTTGAAGGGATATTGATTATCTGTCTCTTCTACAAATATCACATTGGTCCACTAGACTGATGACATTCTGCTGATTGTACCAAGTGAGCAGGAGGGAGCAAACACCTTGGATTTGTTGGTAGCACATATGTGCATCGGAGGATAGGAAATAAATACAACAAAAACAGAAGGACCTTCGACCCCAGGGAAACCTGTAGGAGTCAGGTGGTGTAGGCCTGCAGAGATAGCCTTTCCCAGATGAAGGATGCGTTGTTGCCCCTGCCCTTCCTGCCAGCAAGAAAGGACGATCCTTAGTCGTGTGGTGTTCTGAATGAGAGTGCCCCCATCCCAGGGTCACATGTTTGAATACTTGGTCCCCAGTCAGTGGAAATATCTGGGAAGAATTAGAAGGTGTGGGTTTGTTGGAGGTGGTATGTCACTGGAGGCAGGCTTTGGGATTTCAAACGCCACATTCCTGGTTAGCGCTCTCTGTCTTGTGTTTGTGAATCAGGACATAGAGCTCTCAGCTACTGCTCTACCACCATACCTGCCCACCTGGGCCGTGCTCCTGCCATGATGGTCGTGGACTCTGAAACTATAAGCCCCAGGAATCTGTTTCCTCTATACGCTGCCTTGGTCATGGTGCCTCTTCACAACAACAGAACAGTAACTTAGACAGAAGTTGGTAGGTACTAGGGTACTGCTGTGGTAGGCCTAGGCATGCTGCTTAAGAAATATGGTGGATTTGGCTTAGAAAAGCAGTTGAATGTTGTAAGCAGGGCTTAATGGGCCACGTGAACTTGGAAGACAGTGGTGCTGAGAGCAATGTAGACTATGGATGCCCAGCTCAAACGGTTGCAGTTAGGGGACTATTAGAGACCATTCCTGTGATATTTTGGCAAAGAAAGTGGCTGGATTTGTTTTGTTTTGTTGTTTTTTGCCATTGTTGTAAAAATCTGCCAGAGGATAATAGAAGAATTTTGACCTAACATCACTGGCAGAAGAAACTTCCAGACAGCTTAGTACTGACCATGTCACGTGGTTATTAGTGACCACTTATGCAGAATTACAGTGAAAAAAGAAGAGCAAGCAGGGTAGAGAAAAATACAAAATGTACAGAGGGCAGAAGAGGCGCACCAGGAATGTAACGCTGGAGCCAAGTTCTGTGCTAAAGGAAAAGCCTGGTGCTCAGTGGGAGAAAGGGAATGGTGACCTCAGAGCAAGACCCACCCAGCAATCCTGTAATTTATACAAAGGAAAGATGAAGCAGCAAAAGAAACCCTCAAAGATGGAAAGCTTATGTAAATGTAATTCACGGAGGGGCCAGATACCATTGCAAACAAGAAAAGACCTTGGCAGGTTCTGGATTTAGAGTCAAGGAAGATACAGCTATAAAGAGGTCCTGCAGTCTTCCCTGGTTAAGGAAGTCCACTGAAGTCAGAGAAGTCTCCGCATGGAGGCTCAGAGGGGCCATTGTGTAAGCTGTGGAGGTGAACCACGAATTTCTGTTTGAGACCCAAAGATGGTTAAGATGCCAGCACCATGGAGTATCTGCCAAGGAGAGCTGCCAGCAGGTATAGAAACAGTCCAGGAGAGAGAAGTGTTTTGTAGGTAGCAAAGCTGAAAGGGAAGAGTCGTCTAATAAATGCTTTAATATCAGACAGCGTATGGGATAGTTTTATGTCAACTTGATATAAGATAAAGTCACCTGAGGGCTGGAGAGATGGCTCAGCGGTTAAGAACACTGACTGTTCTTCCAGAGTCCTGAGTTCAATTCCCAGCAACCACATGGTGGCTCACAACCATCTGTAACGGGATCTGATGCCCTCTTCTAGTTGTCTGAAGACAGCTACAGTGTATACTCACATAAATAAAATAAATAAATCTTTTTAAAAAAAAAAAAAAGATAAAGTCATCTGAGAGGAGGGAACCTTAGAACCTTAACACTGGGCTGCAGGTGAGCCTGTTGGGCATTTTCTAAATTACTAGTTGATGGGGGAGGTCCCAGCCCACTGTGGGTGGTATCATGTGGGCTGGTTGTCCTGGGTTTTATAAGAAAGCCAACTGAGCAAGCCATGGGAAGCCAGCCAGTCAGCAGCACCCCTCTATGGCCTCTGCATCAGCTCCTGCTCCAGGGTGTTGCTCTGCTTGAATTCCTCTCTTGACTTCCTTTAATGATGAACAGTGCTATGGACGTATAAGCTGAATAAACCCTTTCTTCCCCAAGTTTCCTTAGTCATGGTGTTTCATCACAGCAACAGAAACCCTAAGATAAAACAGACTTGTGGTATTTGGCATTTGCCCTGGTTTTCAGGATTAGTTTGGTCCAATATTTCCTCACTATGACCCCCTTCCTCATTTTTGGAATGGTAATATATATTCTGTGCCATTTTATGTTACAGGTATGTGGTCTACTTTTTTATTTTAATTTTATATGGGATTACAGTTAAGAGATTGCTTTGAGTCTCGGAAGAGACTTTAGACTTTTATGCATTCTTGAGACTATGAAAGGTTATGTGTACTTTTGATGTTGGACTAAATGCATTTTGTATGGTGATATGGTTACTAGTTTATGGAGGCCAACAGTGGAATGTGGTGGTTTGAATGAGAATGGCTCCCATAGGCTCTTAGGTTTGAATGCTTGGTCCTTAGTTGGTAGAACTACTTGGGAAGGATTACAATGTGTGGCCTTCTTGGAGGAGGTGTTTTATTTTATAAGAGTTGTTATCTGGATCATGGTAACTAAGACACTATGAATGAACAGCATGGGCATCCACTCACCAAGGCTGACCTGCCTACAGCTGTAGGTAAGCAGCAGATTTTCCAGCAACACTGAGCACCCCCAATATGGCACCATTCTCTGGGGTGACCAGCCAGTCACCTGGAAGTAGGTTAACTACACTGGACCTCTTCCTGTGAGGAAAGGGTAACGTTTTGTCATTACCAGAACAGAAACTTATTCTGGTTACAGATTTGCCTTTCCTGCCCATAATGCTCTGCTGAAACCACTACCCATGGATAACACAAATGCCTACCCATAATGCTCTGCTGAAACCACTACCCATGGATAGCACAAATGCCTACCCATCATCACGGTATTCCACACAGCGGTGCTCTGACCAAGGAACTCACTTCACAGCCAGAAAAGTGGAACAGTGAGCACAGGTTTATGGAATCCACTGGTTTACCATGTTCCCCATCATCCTGAAGCATCTGGCCTGACAGAAGAATGGAATGGCCTTTTGAACATACAGTACCAATTAGGCTGCAATAGGCTAGGGACCTGGGTCAGTGTGCTCTAGAAGTAGGCATATGCTTTAAGTCAGCCTCTAAGACATAGCATGGTTTTCTAACAGGCGGGAGTCACAGGACCAGGAATTAAGGGGCTGAAAAGGGAACAGTTCTACTTATTATCATCCCTAGTGGCCTATTAGGTAAATTTCCAATTCTGTTTCCAGGCCACAACAAACATTCCACTGAACCGGAAGTTCAGACTTCTTCCAGGCCACTGAGGGCTTCTGATGCTCTCAAGCCAACAGGCTAGGAAAGAAATATCAGTGTTAAGAGGGGTGATTGATCCAGATCACCAAGAGGAAATTGGATTGCTTCTCCACAACTGATGTAAGAAAGAGTATCTGAAGTGCAGGAGATCTTTTAGGACATCTCTTGTTACCATGTCCTATGTTTAAAATCAATAGAAAACTACAACCCAATCCAGGCAGAATAAGAAAGATCCCAGACCCTTTAGGAAGGGAGGTATAGGTCACTCCTCCAGGAAAAGAGCCAAAACCTACTGAGATGCTTGCTGAGGTTGAAGGAAATACAGAGTGGGTAGTATAGGAAAGTAGTTAAAATACCAGTTACGTCAGTGGCTCTCAACCATCCTGAGGCCGCAGCCCTTTAGTCAAGGTCCTCGCGTTGTGGTGACCCCCAACCATAAATTATTTTCTTTGCTACTTCGTAACTGTAATTTTGCTAATGTTATGAATCATAATGTAAATATCTGATATGCAGGATAGTCTTAGGTGATCCCTAGGAAAGGGTTGATTACTTCCAAAATCATGTGATCAGTTGCTAAAGCTTAGACCGTAATTGACATGAGTGTTTCTATTCTGTTTTGTTAAGAATGCATTTGTGCATGTATACATCTACATTAAATGATATTTGAGTTCTTTATTGCTTCATCATGTAACGTAATATTGAGTTAGTCAACAGTTACCACACTTGTTGTGAGACAGCAAAAGACCAAGATTCCTCAAAGATATCACCACCTACTATAAAATATGTAGTTTGAGGTTGTACATGGGATAGTTGCATCATGTTATGCAAAATTATGACCTAGTTACTGTTTTTCTGTGGAAAGTAAGCATAACACAAGATGTAAGTATGTGTCAAGTTGACAAGAGGTGAGCTTGCTATGGGTGATCTTGGTTATCAGCTTGACTACATCTGGAATCAACTAAAACCCAAGCAGCTGGCACACTTGTTGGGGATTTTCTTGACTGAATCATTTGAGGTGGAAAGACTTACTCTGAACCTAGATCATTGGAGGGCTGGAGACCCACCCTACATCTGGATCATGGGAGGGCTGGAGACCCACCCTACATCTGGATCACTGGAGGGCTGGAGACCCACCCTACATCTGGATCACTGGAGGGCTGGAGACCCACCCAGATCTGGTCACACTTTCTGGTGGTAGCCCATGTAAAAGGACATGGAACGAGGAAACTCTTACTTTTACCATGCTTGCCCTCACTTTTGTTGGCAAGTTAATTTATCCTCCTGCTGAAGCATTATTCTGCTGGTATGAGAACCTGCTTCGGAATTCCAATGTAGACTGGGGATCACTGAGACATCCAGCCTGGTGGGCTGAATAACTGCTGGATTCCTGATACTTCTATTAGGAGACAGCCATTACTGAGCTAGCCAAAAGGAACACAGTCTGTAAGTCATTCTAATAAATCCATATATATTATCATGTAACATAAACATATGTGTACATATATTTATATATATATATGTTTGTTATATAATACATATATTATGAATGAATATATGTATATTCATTCTAGCTCTTCTGTTCCTCTAGAGAACCCTGACTAACAATATAACAAGCAAGAAGGCCTCTTTTCAAAGCTCCCTGGGGAGGGTGCCATAAAAATTTGTAGCCAGAACTTGCCTCAAGGTGAGGATGGCCAACTTATCTATAGGATCCATCCAGGATACTGACTAAATCAGCTGCTTCTGTGAAGTGAGGACCAGACAGGAAATAGAATTTCAGGTTAGATATCAACTGATGTAAACAACATCCCAATAATGACCACAGGGCCTCCTTCCGACACAAAGAGCTGCATGATGAGCCTTGGCTTTGATGTGTTTCCCTTTCCTTCTTCCCTTTTTTTTTTTTTAAAGATTTATCTATTTTATGTATGTAGGTGGGCACACTGTAGCTGTCTTCAGGCACACCAGAAGAGGGCATCGTATCCCATTACAGATGGTTGTGAGCCACCATGTGGTTGTTGGGAACTGAACTCAGGACCTCTGGAAGAGTAGTCAGTGTTCTTAATTGCTGAGCCATCTCTCCAGCCCAAAAGCTTTTTTTTGTTTGTTTTCCTTTTTTTGAAATCATTTATTTATTTATGTGCCTTGGTGGTTTTGCCTAAATGTATGTCTGTGAGAGTGTCAGATCTTGGAGTTACAGATAGTTGTGAGCTGGCATGTGGGTGCTGGGAATTGAACATGGGTCCCCTGAAAGAGCAGTCATGTGGTTAACTGTTAAGCCGTTTCTCCAGCCCCCTGATGTGCTTTCTATCGCAGCTTGATACCAACTGATGCACCAACTGTATCATGGCTCTTTTTGATACCAACAGCAGACATCTGTTTGAGTTAAGGGAGCAAAGTTTCATTAGTGAGTGCATGGGATGCTTGACAAATAAGCTTGTCCTTATGAACACCATCACACACAGTGTGTGTTTACAGGTAGATGTCGGAGCCAAACATGAAATCACCCGCTCTTCTGTGAAGCTTAGTCAGTTAAAGTGCAAAGTTAAGAAAGGACAGGGCTCTAAACAGTTAGTTCTCAATAAAAGATAAAAATGGCTAAGAAAAAAAAAAAAGAAAGAAAGGACAGGGCGTCTGTGGTCTCTCGTCCCAGGAATTGAAAGTATGTCTGGTATTTCCCAGAAGCCAGTTATGATAGTGGGTTGGCCTTGGGCCATGTGTAACCTTCCCGCCCACCTGTCTTTTTAAGCTGCTGTCCTGAAATAAACTTTGAGAGCTTGATCAGATTACACGACTTACTCTCCTTCATGTCTCTTGTCCCCCATTCTTTTGCCCCCTCCCCAGGTTCCCACTGAACCCCCGAAGGCCGGGGCAGGTATATTTTCCTACAAACTGGCAATCAGTCTGCTGTGCACACCAGAAATCTACCTTCTTGGCTGCTCACAGCAATGCTGTCAGTTAAGAGTTAAACTCTTAAGGATAGGGCCGAGGAACTGACCTGCACTATCAGCCTCCCTGTCAGATGGGCTTCCAGGATTTGACCCACTAAAACCAAAACCCACTTGGTTTAAGCTTAGCCACAGCCCAGTCAGCCCCCGGAAAAGCAGCACTTTGCAAATGTTCAGAAGCACTCTGAAAAATAACCTTCATACTCCCAAGGGCCCCAGCTTCATCACTGGTCCTCAGATCTGGCTGATTATGAGAATCCACCTGTCAGGCTTATGCTGTTTACAAAGACCCATAGCTGGGCCCAAGGACCAGAGCATACAGTAACGCAGAACACGGTCCCATGTCTAGGAGGACCACAACCACAACGATGGCTAGTACCAAACAAGACAAGGAAACTGTCGCCAAAACACAGGTCCTACTGTCCTCAACAGGGCGGCATTCAGAAGATGCGCTTGGCAGGAAGTGGTAGCAAGCGCATGCCCAGCTTCATCTGCATCTAAGTCAAGCTGTTTGAAATCTTGTTTAAAGGTATGTGGCGGGTACCTGTTCTTTCCTGATTACTGGGTTCTACACACTCAAGGAATCTATGCTCACCCTTCCCCTCACCCACAGTGCTACATTTTTCTCTTGCTGCCTCATGATGTACTTGTGTATCTAGATCACTGAGCCTCTTCTGAACACAAACTCCCTGAAGTCTCAGAGTTTAAGCTGAGGATCAAGTGAGACTGCACTTCAGAATCTGCAGTGTTGGGTGTCTGGTCATCTCTCTCATCTCTGCTACTTCCTTTCCTGCCACACCCTCAGCATCCAGTAACTACTTCCTGAACGAGAAAAGGTGCAGGGAACAAATGGTGCCAGTCACCAGGCACTCACTTCACCCTTCCAGACAGGAGGCTGTTAAAGGTGGAGAAATGACAAAGTACAGCATAGACCACAGTCCCTTTGTTTCCACCTCTGTTGGACAGTAAAACCATGCCAGGAAGTTTGGTCAGGTAGAGCAGGTTGAGACCCGGAGACTCAGAGGGCACACACCTGAGGCTTACGTGACTCCCAGCTCCCTGCCAGACTCCTGGCTTGGAACACGTGCCACGCTTCTCACACGAAAGAAATGTGTCCTACAGTCAAGTAGGCCCAGAACAGAGTTCTCCATGCTAATGAGGTACCTAGGCCTGGAGGGCTTAGCCGGTCAGCTTCCCTTCCCACACACTCCTCCCTGCAAAAGGTAATTAATCTCAGGGCTACCCTGAGAAGTGGGTGTGCTTTATGCATCCATTTTCCACCATGATCAACCAATAAACTGTTTAGAACCACGGACTGTCTCTTTCATCAAGATCTGCTGTGGGGAGCCATGGAGAAGGCATTTGACTACAGAGCCACAGCTTAATTCTGTAGAAGGCTTCTGCTCTCCTAGCCACAACCGATATCAAGCCTGCTTCTGCCAAGCTAAGGACAGTCACTGCTGGGACAAGCCGGAGCTCCCCTTTCCCCAATCCCCAGCTAGATGGTGTCCCCACTCCGTCCCCACTCCATCCTCAACTCTTCCCTGACTCCCAGCGGTACCTGGATGTCCGAGAGTCTGAGAACCCCACAGTCCCAGTCTTGTCGCAGGCCTGGGACCCCTGAACCAGCTTTGGCTCTCCCACATCTAAGACTGTGCACCCCTGCAGCAATGTCTTGGAGCTTCTTTACAGCCCAGCACCGGCTGACTGTGCTGTTCCCGTGCAGGGCAGATGGCGACCAACACACCTCTACTGACTCTTCAGCAACTGAGCATGTTGTTCCTAAAATGTTTGCTAAGTCAAGCCCGAGAGAGAACCAGAAAATACCAAGGACATAACAAACATCTTACCTGGCCTAAAATGGCTGAAATGAGGGAGGTTTTTCCACTTCCCACACTGCCGCAGATTCCAACCAGTTTGCCCTGGACAAAGCACACAGAGAGAGGAAGGACATCAAGACACTATGAGCCACTCATCTTAAGAACCTGCTATTGGTGCATCAATACAGGGACACAGAGGCCCTCTGGAAAGACTGTCACACACATGGTACACCACAATCGCTTTTAGGAAGTCTTAGCCTCTTACCAACTCTGCAAGTAATATAAGATTTTATTTTTTTAATTTTTTTTTTGCAAGACAGAACCCTTTAATACTTTATTGTAATTTTTATTTGTTTTATTTTAGTAAGAACTATATGTAGTATTATATCTGTTAAAATATAATTTTATTTATTGTTTTATTTATTATTTTGTTTGCTTGGTTTTTCAAGACAGGGTTTCTCTGTGTAGCCTAGGCTGTCCTGGAACTCACTGTGTAGACCAGGCTGGCCTTGAACCACTTGCCTAATATATATATGGGTGTTTTGCCTTCACGTATGCCTACATACCACTTGTGTGCCTGGTTCCTGCAGAGGCCAGGAGAGAGTGTCAGAACCCCTGGAACTGGAGCTAGCTGTGAGCTACCTGTGGGTGCTATGCTTTGAATCCAGGTCCTCTAGAAGAACAGCCAATGCTATTAACCACTGAGCCACTGCTGTAGCCAACCACTGACTTTAAGGAGAGCCACTTGTTTGGCAGTCCCATGTGATGGTAATCAAGTCCCCAAGAGAAGGAGGGAGGCAAGGGCAGTGGTGCAGAAGGATCCCAGACTGCAGGCAGGCAGACGAAACAGTTTCAGCTCTACCACATCTGCTAATCATGTGCCCTGGGATTCCAAACCAACCTGTCTGTTCCCCTCACTGTGCTCTGAGCTCGGGAGGAAGGGTGAGTTCCTCACTGAATCAAGTATCACATTACCAAATGGAAGAGTAAATTTCAATTGAGTCTGAGAAGCCATTATCTAAAGGAGCTGACTAGTGATACGGTGGGATGGCCTCGGTAATCAGTAATAGTCATCAAGGAAGCTTGCTGCTAAGAGTGAAATAAAAACCAACAATGGCCTGGGAGTGATAAACTACACTGAGAGTTTCAGGTGACTGCCAAGGACTGCTCTGCTTATGGCTGCTAAGAGCAGGAAGCTCTCTGCCATCTCCTTAGTCCACTGCGGGTCTGCCCAGGCGCCCCCAGTCAGTGGCCGAGGGCTCTACAGATGAGCATTTCTCACCAGCTCTGGCTCCATCACTCTCCATCTTTCTCCTGCGCTGGAGCAGGAGGAGCGGTCCCTTAGTCCTCACTCTTCTGAGCCAAGCAGGTCATTATGTATTCACAGGCACTTCTAAGAATCCTCCACCATCCTTTTCCCTCAAGGGGTGAAGTCAGAGTCCCGGGAGGCTCCAGCTCACTGCTCTGCATCCTCATGGCTTACCGTCACCTCCCACACTCGCCCTGCTCCAGTGACCAGCACACTTCAGAGAGCCTCTGCTCTCTGCTTCTGCTCTTTAGCCATGACCCTCTCCCTAGACAGTCTCATGACGCACTCTCTCAGACCTCCACTCAAATTCCCCCTTTTCTCCTCTCCTCTCTCACTGGCACTGCTGTTTATCTGCCATGCCCACTCCCACCACCTTTTTAGTTAGGATGTCACCATGTATCCAGGCTGGCTGGATCTACCTCAGCATGACCCAAACCAAGACTATGGACATGTACTATGAAGCCTGACTAAAACATCCTTCGACTGGGGTCTTTTCTTAGAAACGTGTTTAGGATGCAGGCACGACAGCCCCTGCCCCCACTCTGCTACCATCCTTTGCATCCTTATCACAGCCTGATACAATACGTTGCACTTGCTTGTTCTTTGTGTCTGCCCACTAGGGATGTAAACTCCAGAAAGGGGTTTTGACTGTGCAGGTTCTGCTGCCGTGTTTGTTCTCAATCCTTCAGTAGGACTTGGTGTAAAGCTGGCACTTTTTAAAAATGGCTACTGAATGAATGTGTGGATGTCCGGTGGGGCCCCCAGATAATATGGTCCTCTGAGCATGAGGCTACTTCCCAATCATAGTTTGAATCTTAAATCTTCAACCTGAAATCTGTGTTCTAAGCGACTCTCTGAGAGTCCACGTTTATACTAGCTGAGCTATGATATTATATACCCAAATCACCCTTCACTCTTTTTTTTTTTTTTTTTTTTTGGTTTTTCCAGACAGGGTTTCTCTGTGACGCCCTGGCTGTCCTGGAACTCACTCTGTAGACCAGGCTGGCCTCGAACTCAGAAATCCACCTGCCTCTGCCTCCCAAGTGCTGGGATTAAAGGCGTGCGCCACCACTGCCCGGTTCCCTCACTCTTATTTTTTAAAATTATTGCAATATAGTTGTTAAGAGCAACCCTAAGGAGGTTGGAGAGATGGCTTAGTGGCTTAAGAGCACTTGCTGCTTTTTCAAAGGACCCCACATCAGGCAGCTCACAACCACTAGTAACTCCAGCTCCAGAGAACCTGACACTGTCTTCTGCCCTCCACTGGCTCCTGCACTCATGTGCACACACCTACAGATATGTAAAATAATTTTTAAAAAGGAGAAAAGGCAGCACTGAGAATACCTTTCCTGTGCCAAATTCTCTGTGATGCACAATGTGGTGTTAACAAGGACCCGAACAGCTACAGCCGTAACTGCCATCACAGCCGGAAGCCAACACAGAGCAGGATCTTGGAAGGCCCGGCGAGTGTATCACCTCCTTATTAGTAAAGCAAGGGCCTCGTGATTTATCAGTCCTGTTGCTCACTTTGGAACCAGAGCCCAATCTGCCCTTGATTCAAAACTGCTCACAGCCAGAATACTCTGCTTAAAGGGCGGGAAGTGGGGGGCAACACAGGAGTCAGTGCTAAAGCGGGCAGCCAGACACAGGTAGGCAGCTCACCTCTTCAATTTCTAAGTCAATGTTGTACAGTGTCCTCTGCAGGCGCAGGCTCCCTGTGTGGATCTGTTTGCCTTCTTCTTCTTCCGGACTAGGCCGCTCGTCGCTGTCCAGAAGGAGGTGTCCTTTCTGCTCTGCCAGCACCGCCTGGTGCTCGGTGCGTTCCAGCTGCCTCGACTTCTCTTTCTTGCCCCTGGTAGCCCTCTTGTCTTTTTTCATTTTGGGGGTCAGCTTGGGCGAGTTCTGTATACTGGAGTGGGAGAAGTCCCATGCCAAGGTGGCATTTCTCATCTCTATCTTGATGTGAGGACTGGCCGGTTTGTTCTTTATCATGTGAACCTCTTCCATTAGAAACAAACTCTGATAGGAGTTGTGAGAGAGGTGCAAAGATGAGACACTGGATCAAGACCAGGGAGACAAGCTTATGGCGTACACTCACGTAGCAAAACACATCAGGCTATACAGTGGAAGGAAGCTGAAGAGCAAAAGGTAGCTCATTAGTGTAGCCTCACCTCAGGACTGACAAGGGGTCTCAGGGCCTCGCCCACTGACCCAACCCTCTATGCTAGGTTACACACTAGGGTACCCTGCTTTTCCTGCCAGTCTACTGTGGACAAAGGGTCATTTAATAACCGATAGGGATATGGTGCCCCACGCACAGTCATTTGTAGGTTCCAGAGTAACAGTTAGAAAATCCAAGAGGGATACTGACCCTTTACACAGACATCACCATGCCAGGGACCTTCCAGACCACTTCTGCAGAGCCTGCATACTGTCCTCACCCATGGCCTGGCACCTCTTGAGAGACTGAGACTGGAACCAGCTTAACTGCTGGGTTTGAAAAACATCTGAGCTAAGGGCCTGTGTGGACAAGAGGTACCGCCCCAAGAATCCGCTCCATGGGAGGAGAATTAGTCTTCTCTCCACTCATTTCCAGAGTCCTACTGAGTTGTTTCAAAGGGCAGGAAAATGTAATATCCAATGGGGAAGAGTCTCCAAAATTAGATCTAAAATTCTGATTTTCTAGTTATATTTGAACCCCTCTTAAGCCAGGAAATCTTTACAGAGCACTGTTGTGGGGAGATTTTAAGAATGCTTTTTAAAAAATAATTTAAAACATTAGAAAATCTTTAGAGAAAAGATGGCTTGCAGGATGAAGATTCTGCTCAATTACTAAATACCCCAACTGGCTTAAAGTTCCCAAGTACTATTGAATGGACTATATAATTTCTCCCTTTCTTCTGGATCCCAGCGTCTGCTTTTAAGAAGAATTAAGAAAGGGTCTTACTGAACTGAACAAGGACAGCAACAGACATGCTAACATGGATCAGGGTGGGGGAGCCCACAAGGCCTCAACCCTACAGGCAACTAAGGAATGCTAAGAGCAAGAGAAACAGTCTTCGCCAGGGAAGAGCCCTCCCCCTCCAGTGGTTATCTAATATCAAATGATCAGCTCTGAAAACATACATGTAACATAGTACAGACGGAGCAGGTTGTATTTATGTATTTAGGAACATATATATATGCATACACATACATACAGATATACATATATGTATAGAACAATTGGTGAGAAAAAGAGGCTGTAAGTTTGAAAGAGGGCAAGGGAGGGTATGTGTGAGGGTTTAGAGAAAGGGAACAGATGGGGGAATTATGTAATTATAATCTCAAAAATAAAAGGAAAACTAAAATAAATAAATCCTAAAAGATAAAAGGAAAGGAGCTCATGTAGCTCTGGGCACCCAAGAACGACCATGAGCCCAGCCCTCCTGTCGCCACCTTCAAGAGCTAGGATCACAGTCGCTATTCCTGTAACCCCCATGTGTCCTAAATCTTAGGGGAACTCCTGTCTCTGAGCAGCTGTGGGATTCGTATATTCAGAGCCTTCCGAGAGACTGGGCTGGACTACCATCAACTGTCCTGATCCCCTTCATGGAGCAAACCCACGTGTGGATAGAATGCCCACCTGTTAAAAGGACGGAGACTGCTCAAGCCCCTATAAACTATTCAGAGGAATAGTCCTATTGGAGAACACAGCCTCCCTGCTCTCCCTTCCTGCTTCCCACAGCCCTGACACTTGGAGACAGACGAGGGTCTCAGACACCTGAATTCGGACCAACCAAGCTGTGTACCTAGCAGGACAGCGGTGTCTCAGAAGCACAGGACGCACACAGCTCACCCTCCACTAGGATGGTACCCACCAACAGTGCTTCCTAGCCCTACGGCGAGGGGTACCAGTGACCTCAACACCAAGGAGGCCAAGGCAGGAGAGCTGTGTGTTAGCAGCCAGTCTGTCTCAAAAACAACACCCATAACAAACCAAAGAGGAAAAACAGCTCGCCTTCACTCATTAGAAGGAGTACTCAGAGCTGCCAGATATAACACAGCACACTGTTACACTAGGGTTCCAATCAAAAAAAATTTTTTAAAAATCATTTCTAGTATAAATATGCCTATGCTATCAGCTAACACTGTACTCACTTAAAAGGAGACAATTCAAATACAAGGAGGTCACAAAACTACTTTTTCTCCCTTAGTTCTTTATCTAAAACTCAACAAAATCCATCCACTACCAAGGATACAGAAACAAACAGAGAGCGCTTTGGTCAGAACTTTCACTTTCTTCCATGACAGTACTGTGGCTCCAGAGACAAAGCTCTGACTGTCATTACATCAGTCTTTTGTGATCCCAGCTCTGGTCCTCTGAGCAGCCAGGAGGAGGAGGAGGAATGCAAGGGAAAGGGGGACATTCTGAAGGAATAGTTCTCTTGGCCCAATGCAAGTCACCCGATTAACTGTAAAAGGAGACAGCTGAGATAATCCCAGCAAACTACTCTCTCCTGTACAGGGCAGCCCGCTGTGGTTCCCGGGCCTCTAAGGCCGTCGTCCTTCCAGGCCTCGGGCTTCAAGTCCTCACGCCACCAAAACTGTTCCCGAGTTCACCTCACTGGCCAGTGAAGACCATCAGGAGTGAGGTCTTAGCGATGAGTTCCAGCCCGCAGTGAGTGTTAACCACTTCAAACAAGTATCTACTTCCCTCCACCCCCCGCATCACTCCCTCTTGTGTCGAATGGTTGTGTTATTCTGAAGGTACAAAGAACACAACAGGTCTGATCAACTAACCACGCAAGGAAAGGGGCTGATACTTACTTAACTGCACTTCTCAACATGATCTAGTTCTAGGACTATTTCCATGTCACTGCATTCCCTGCCTCATGTGGCAATCACTGGGTAGGAAAAAGAAATATCAAAAGGACTCAGCATAGCAACTAATCAAAGGGGCAGCAGGCATGAGAGGGGGTGGGGGGACCCGGCAGACACCAGGCTGTGCTGGTCTACCTTAAGCCATTTAAGAGCTCAGTAAAAGACAATACATCTCCATGCTGGGCCTGGCAGAAGTGCTCACTATGGAAAGGAAGCACAACCCAGAACCAAACAGGAGAAATAAAAATGCACATTAATTTTAAAAGACATTACTCTCATCCCTTAACTCAGTTGTCTCTACCATCTCCTAAAGGCAAGCCAAAGTCAAGTGCAGCTGACCTATGTGGACTCTCGGAATACAGGCAGCAAGCAAGCTGTACCAAGGTCAGCTCCTGATACAGAGCCGGGCAAGCAACCACTTACCTTAAATCTGTCAACAGCAACTGATGCTTCAGAGAGGGACTTCACTGAGAATGGTGTTACTTTTAAAGCAAAAGTCATGGAATTGAAGACAGTCACCACTGTGAAGGCCTTAAAATACAAAAAAGAGGTGAGAGCAATCCTCGAGAGATCACAGTAGACAAGGCGGCCCCACTCCTCTGGGGGGGGAGGGGGAGGGAGGGCTGTAACTCTCAAACGTTAGTGCAAGCAGCCACACTAAAGTAATTTGTCTTGTGTGCCGGTACATTCATGTGTGACACGGTGCATGTGTGGAGGTCTGAGAACAACAAAGGAGCTGGCTCTCTCCTTCCGCATGTGTGTTCCACTGACTGGACTCAGGTCACTAGGCTTGGTGGCAAGTGCGTATGTCCACTTCGTCAGTCTCAATCACATAGTTTAAAGTTTCATTTTTAAATTATGAGAGAGAGAGAGAGAGAGAGAGAGAGAGAGAGAGAGAGAGAGAGAGAGAGAGAGAATGTGCACATGAATGTGGTAGCCTCAGAACTGGAGTACCGATGGTTGCAAGCAGCCCACTGTGGGTGCTGGAAACTGAACTATAATCCTCTACAAGAGCAATATATACTCTTAACCTCTGGGCCATTTCTCTAGCCCACATTTTTATATAAAGGTAGGGCTTTTATTTTGTTTTGAATGAGACTTTCACCTAAAATTCCTAATAAACATGAAACTCAGGCTCATCTACCCAAACCCAGGCTGACAGAAACAAGCCACATTATTCCTGTGTTAGGGAAAGTGCCGCATCTTCCACTTCTCAACCTAGTGATATGAACTATGAATTAAGGAAATAGCTAAGTCTCGGTAGCAGTCCCAAATGAAGCAACAAGAGGATCGCACAAGCTCTGCATAGAACGCTTCTAACCGTTTGGTCCTCACCTGGGCAGCTGTCAGATCGAAGCCCAGGATCATGTGAACAGAGAACGTCACCACACTGGCGATCACGACGACAATAGGGGCCACTCCAACAGTGATGCTCTGAAAGTACCCTGCTTTCTCCAAAATCCGACGCTCCTGCTCTCGAATTCCTATTAAAAGAGCAACCCGTGCTGAAAGCACAGTCTGGGGTACTGTTACTCCACCACCAAACAAGGGTCAGGTAGCAGCTACAAATGCATCTGTTGTTTAAGACAAGCTCTTACTATGTAGCCTAGGCTTATCCTGAAACATAGATTTTCCCTCTTCAGCCTCCCAAGTGCCAAAATGCCATGATACAGACAGGTTTTTAAATGACCCTTTAGTACCAATGATGAAAGAGAAATCCGTTTAATGGACTGTGGACTCTGTTTTTGTCAGTTCTGTGGGTTGAACCTAGGGCCTCACATGTGCTAGGTAAGCACTGCACAGTCCCACCTGGGACTATCAGTTCCATCATTACAGCTGAGGTGTGAATGGACCGAGTCACAAGAAGAAATCTGAAAGGAAGCACTCGGGTCCCCCTGCCCTCTAGCCTGTACAGGTCTACAGATTTTCAACTAAAAGAACACTTTACTTGCGTCTACACCTGGCAGCGTTCTTTGCGTCCCTGGCTAGTGCTTACTATTTACTCTGGGAATGCTCAACCACCTTATAAGATGTAGAGTCCAGATAAGCTCCTAAAGGTTTAATCAGAGAAAACAAACCAGCTGCCTTGATAGTAACAAAATATTTTTTATTCTATTTAACATTTTATTGGCGTTTACAACATTTATAGTCAATTACTATGTCATTAAGTCCATTAACAGCCCATATATACTTTTTACTGAAATTAAGGTTAGACATATTATTTTTTTAGTTTCTCCTTCTTAAATGCCACTGCTTTTAAGGCCCAGCCTTCCTGTTCCTGTTCAGAAGTGTTTAAATGCCAGTGTCACGTTAGTCACCCTGACAGGCTTGTGCTGCAAGTGTACTTGACATGCTTATGCCTGCGCCAGCACTGAGAACACCGTAATGAAATCAAGCATTTTAAAAGACAACAAAAGGAGCCCTAGCAAGTAATAGAGGTAGGTGCTGAGTCCAGGCATCCTGAAGCCCAGTTCGTCCCTCGGGGTCACACACCTACCTCTGGCACCTACACACCCACAGAACACAAGGGCTCTTGGCAATCATCTGAGAGTGCCTTCTGCAATAGCTTCTTAGCCAGGCCAAAAACCATGTTCTGATTAAGAGGAAGATTTACATATATTATGATAGCTAGATTTGTCCATACTATTCTAGCTAGTGATGTCACCTGGGGCAAAATCAGTTTCCCAGGTTCAAATCCCCGAAATCTCTTTTAAACATAAAAGATTCTATATGAAGATATTAGACATCAGAAGTCTAGTTTCTAACGTGCTTAGGAAACAAATCACATGAAAGAACATATCCAAAGAATCCAAAATCCCTCTACCACATACACAAGGGAAATCTTTAAACTCACTTTGAACACACTGAGAAAACGCTTTGACCCAGGCATACATTTTAATAAATTTAATGTAGGTGAGAATTTCATTCATCTTCTGGACACGTTCATCTGTGGCAGCTACACACTTTCTCCTGAAATATGCAGTTAGCCGTGACACAAACATCTGGAAGAAAAAGCAGCACCCTATTAGACTGAAGCGTCTCCGGATCTGCCTCCAACAGTCTCAGACAAACGGTCAGAACCCTGTTCCTGGGACAAACCTGATTTTACATGGTTACGCTGTTGTTTAACTAAAGGGACCTTTAAAGTTAGAAAAGATTTCATTCTCATCTCCTTGTCGGGTGATGAAGGCAATTACCGGTCAGATCTCACAGACACTGGCGCCCCCATAGTAGAATCAACTTAGTCACGTCAGCACCAGTAGCTCCTGTGTTACTTGGGGTGGGTTCACCTAGAGCCTTTTCTGCTCCGCCCAGACTCATTCAGCCTTCACAGGGCTCCAGTCTTTCATGCAAGTGACTCCTTACTTCCTCCCAAGCCAAAATTCTGCCCAGGTGAACTGAGCACTATCTAGCATCAGACTTTTCCAACCACTTTCTCTGAGGAGACATCGATCCTCTTTCTGTAACCTAATACAAGTACTTTATCTATCCCATATGAAGAAGCTACCATGGTATAGCCAAGAGGCTCACTCACCATTGCTGGATAAAAGAGGATAAAAACAGCTGATCCCAGGAAGCCTGTTGGTCCTAGAATGATTACATTATAAATCATGCCCAAGATGGCAACGATGGGTCCTCCGGCCAGCAAGCTGCCCACAGCGGCCGCCTCAAACATCCTTTGCCCATCATTGGAGCAGATATTGATAAGCTGTAAGATACAACCAACAATGGGGAGCCTGTAGGACACAGGTCACTGTACTCAGGAGAAAGGTCAAGAACAGAGCAGGGCCCAAGGAAAAGAGGACCTCAGGCTGAGAGCTTGCTCTAGGTTGCTCTGGGTACAAAGCGCGGGCTCTGAACTCACCTCCCCCAGGGACTTTTCTTTAATGTTCTTTAACTTCAGGATCTTCTTGAATGCCATGGTCAGGATAGCTCCCCGCAACCGGACACCAGTTCGATAATTCAACGCCCAAGTCAGTGCAAGTGACCAGGAGCGTACAACTTCTGTCAGGAGGAGGCCTAATACTAATAGCAAGCTGTACTGCAGGTTAGACTCTGGTGCCTGGGTGTACTCCAAGAGATGCTTCACCACGAAGGCCTACAGGGAGAAACACACACCACAGTCAACATCGCCCACGGTAACCCCACACAATGCCACAGTGTTATGTTAGGTTAGAAAGAGCAGGCTGCTCCACAGTACAGTGATCGGTGTGTAAGCAAAGAGAAACTGTGTTGTTGGACCAAATATTACGGGCAACCTGCCCACGGGTGAAGGGCAGAGGGATCATTTGCTTTCCTCCTGAAGGGCGCCATCATGACCATTACTCTTTCTAATGTAACATAAACCTGTCCATGAGCTGCAGTTCATTCTAAACGCATGGTCATCCAAAGGTGTACAGTGACCTTAGTCAGTGACCTTATCTCCACACATGGCTATGTCTCTACATGAACCACGACCTTCCTCTGTACCCTTTCGCACGTGCTTATTTGATAAAAAGGAACAGTGTACCTACAGTTGAACGGAAGAGTGGGAAGTGCAAAACATCCCTGAAAACAAACACGGGCAGTTTAATAGGACAGAAGAGAGCAAACAATGCAAGCTATCAAACTCCAGAGACCCTCCCTCTGGCCCTCCCCACACCCACTCCCTCTCAAAAACAAAAACGTGTTACCTCAGGTAGCATTTGTCTAACACCACCTGCAGGGAGGGAAGACAGCCAGCCCCCAAGAACCACGAGTGTCACCTCCAGCTCTGAGGTCCTGCAACGCCAGAGCACACACTCACACAGGCACATTCAGCAACAGCAGTAAATACCAGGAAGTGGGAAGCAGTGTACTTTTATTGAAAATGAAATATATATTTATATATATATTTAAAGATACCATCTTCAAAGAGCATCTCACAAACACTGTACATTAGCAGGGGCATCAGGAACATTCAGTTGGAACATACAGAGTCATACAGGGATAGCCATCACACAGATGGGCTGGCCTCCCACTTGCAACTATACACAGTAGAGGAAATACATGGCAGAGCCATATCTGCTTCCACAGTCTGAAGTATAGTACATCAGGATGGCAGCTTTCACTGAGGTGGGAATCCAGAAGCTGCAATGAAGTAGATTCTCTAGCAATAAAGACCTTGCTGCTAAAGAAAGAAGATTAAGAAAAAAAAAAAAAAAAAAAAACTAAAAATTCCCCAAAGAGGTACCCTGCTTAAAACCGCAAGTACTGTTGGCATGCTAAGCTTCGAGGAAACCCTCTGCTCCCGACAGACTGCAGGGTTCTAGGCCTGCTGGGCAGGATGCTAGCATCCTTCGGAGTCTTTTCGAGTCCTGGTAGCTAAAATTGATGTTGGCAAAAATCAAATCAAACCATAACAAAAGAAAGCCAAACCAGTGCCCACCTTAAAGGAAAAAAAGAAATGAAACCCAAGCACCCATCTACCCTAGTTCCTACAGCAAGGAATCCTGTCTGCAGCTGTAAGATACTAAATGACATACAACAGAGGCGGATGTATCAGCCTACAGTGCCTAATGCTGAGTTCCGGAAGCCAGACTTCTGGAGTAATTAGTCTCTTTCAGTTTTTCTGCAAGTAACTTAATACCAAATTGTCTACTAGGTCCTAGGAGGTCCCCTAGGGTCATGTCAAGCCCTGGCAAATAACCTGATCAAATCAGGGATTTCAGATTCTGAGAACTACTGTAATCCACCTTCCTCTCCCACAGAATTTTTAGAGCCCACGTTTGGTCCTCACTGACTAGCAAGAAGATTGGCTTCTTTTCCAGTATGCGTCCAAACCGTGGAGCTGGGTCATGAGGCGAAAGCCTCTCCTCCTTGGTGACGCAACTCAGCAGGATGGCCTGTGGTGAAGCATTTCCCACACACTGCAGCAGTGTGGAGCAGTCTCCAAGGGAGGGCAGCAGGTGTTGTTTGGGCTGCTTGCTTCCTATACCTTAGGGTGCCCCTTTGGAGCACTGGATAGGCAATCAGCCCCTCCCAGAGAGAAGGGAAGGTGAAAGACATAGATGTGCTTACACTATGCAAAGCTTTGCAAGGGGAAAAGATAAAGAGGTAACAAATGTCCAACACCGAGATTTAAAAAGCAACGACATTTCAAATGAGCTTGTATGGAAGAAAGAAAAGCAGTTTTTCATGAAAAATCCAAACAAATTCAGTTGTTTTTTTTTAAAGTCATAAGTTTATCATTTATGTCTAAGCTAACTGGGAGGAAACTGGAGATTGTCAGCATAGCTGTCTTGCTGGGGAATTCCCAGTGAATAAACATTACCTTACCTGAGCTCTTGGCGAGAGATTCTGCCCAGCTTGACTCTCTCATTCTGACCGAAGAATACAGCCATCCTGAAAATTCTAAAGAACAGCTTCTGTCACTGGTCCCACTACAGAGATAGTCCCCCCAGGTCCAGATCCTGACAGCATGGAGCAAGCTGTGGCTGGAGAGAGGCTGGAGGGTGGGAACTTACCTCTCTCAAGGCTTCCCAATGCCCTTTCCCCACAAGGTCTGGAGCAGAGTTAGCACTCACTGAGAGATGGCACTGCAGAAGGCAGTCTTCTCCAGCAAGTCTAGGGTGGGTGCTAACTCTTCAGACACAAGTTCTAGGTCAGGCCTAGACTTCTAAAACTAACTTAGTCTAAGAAGGTTCCCAAAGCATCTCTATAAATGTAGTGATCTGGCTCTGCATTTTGAGTAAGGCCTGTACCCCTATAAATGCTGACCCTAAACTAGAACTTTCTTGGTCCTGAGGCACCCGACATAGAGCACTGGTTGCCAGACTACTGTGAGGCCAGCATCAACTGACCACGTTTTTAAAAACAATGCACATAAATACAACCTGACTGTGCTTCATTTGTTCTGTGTATGACTACCAAGGCTCAATGAGACCTAATGAGATGTCCCATGTATGGAGTCCACACTTTAGGGTAAGACTTTGGTAAGAACAGAACAAGTCAATCTGAAAATCATGCCCAATTTAGAAAATGTACAAAATCTAACATCAGATTTCCTCAGAAGGACTCACAGGTTTGCTCACTGCTAACATTAATTTCATTTCTTTTTTCAAAACCAGCCTGATTCTCCAATTTCCAGTCAAAAAAGAATTTATCGGGATTAGGGTTCCAAAAAAGACGTCTACATTGTTTACACTCGCACATCTGTTTCACAAAAAGAGACAACAGACAAGCCCACAGCTCTCTCTGGCCGGACTTTCTGGGATTCTTCCCAACACGCAGCAGAGGAAAATGTGACAAGCGTTCCTGTCATAGAAAGGCACCCAGCTCTCCATGGGCATCTAGAAGCATTCTCCGGAAGTTAGCATCCCAGTTGCTGCATCAGAATTGAAAGATTAAGAACTAACAGATGCTCAGAGGAATGACCTTCAAGACACCACAGTGAGCATGCATTTTGCAATTACTTTTTATGGAGTAAAAACTTTACCCCTGAAATCCAGGACTTTTTTTTTTTTTTTTTTTTTTAAGAAAAGGGAAAATAAAGAATTAAGAAAGCCCATTATGATATTATTGAGAAATTCTATACTATCCAGATGAAAGAACTGTGTGAAGAATCAGAGCGGCCACCAGCTCTGTAGTGATACAATGACAGAAGCTTTTCTTGGGGGATGCTGGCTTTATGGAACATGTGCCATTTTGGCTAACAACATTTCAGTTACATGGTCCCTTTTATTTAAAACTTATATAAAAGTGTTAGTTAGTCAATTAAGAAACCTAATATCAAAACTTTAAAGATCATACATTAAAAAGAAGAAAAACAAAATAAAAAACAAAAAACCTCCCAAGTGTAAATTAGTTTCACCTAGTCTCCATGCATCTTAGACACACACTTACCCACCATGCAATGGGAAGCGCACAGCCTAAACAGTACTACTGCTGCGATGCCTCCAGGCAAATATGTAGAGAATAAATTCAATCACAATCTCAAGTGTCAGGCAGCACAGAAATGCAAGAAAGGACCCCGAAACCTCCTGCCCAGAGCTCCCTTAGCTATACTGCATCCACACAGGCTCGGGAGAAGCCACAGCGGCCACCCCCAGTCTGCCACAGTTAACCCTATATATAAAACTTAAAACAGACTCTCAAAAATCCTGGTAAGTTCCCAGCGTCTTTAGGGATCATTTGTTATAGAGTCAGTAAACATAGCAACGATGCTTCCAGGCATCTGGTACGTCACCCACATAGGCTTGCTAGCCTATGCCACACAACGCTCAGTTTACTCACTCACAGCACTGCCAAGACATGGCTTCTGTCCTGAGACTGTTGCTTCATGGCAGCCCTTAATCAACAGGCAGGTACTGCGTGGAACCAGGTCCAGGTCAGATTCATGCAGCCCCAGAAACACAAGCCAGCAGTTTCTTCTTCCGAAGCTTTGTTCTTAACAGTCTAGCTGACAAGCCACCATTCACTCCCAAATCCACTAACCCTATTCAATAGCCCTAGAAGCATCTCTAAGGCAGTTAACTAGCTCAAAAAATAATCATTACCTCTGCAACAGAGACACAGGGTTAGAGCTGGCCATGGCCGGGCCTGGAGATGTTCAGAAAGGAGAGTCAGAACTTACTGGTCCACTGAAGCCAGCCAACTGCGTGATCATCAGGCACACGATGGACAGGATAAGCCTGGTGCGGCAAAAGATCCACACAACCTTTCGCAGGGAGGCTGCGTCTGGCCCAACTTCATTCAGCTCTTCTTGCCACAGTCTCTCTAGTCTTAACAAGGGCACATGTCCTATGTTACACATCTCCCCAGGGAAAGGACACACCCTAGCCCCCTTCCCGCCATCGAAGGCTCTGTTGTTGTATCCACAAATCCCTCCTTTAAAATTACAGCCTATATCTTGTACAGAAAAACTCCCTTCCTGGCCTATGTATATTTACTCCCAAAAGGGAGTGTTTGAAATACAAAGCAAAAGAAGAGCAGGGGCCTTTACTTCCACTCCTCAAAGGTCTCTCCCTGAATAAAGTTTGCAGATTAAAAACTTCCTTTTGTAACCAGTCAGTGGTGGTGTATGCCTTTAATCCCAGCACTTGGGAGGTAGAGGGAGGTGGATTTCTGAGTTCGAGACCAGCCTGGTCTACAGAGTGAGTTCCAGGACAGCCAGGGCTACACTGAGAAACCCTGTCTCGAAAAAACAAACAAACAAACAAACAAACAAACAAACAAAAACAACTTCCTTTTGCAAGGGCACCAACCCTTTCTGAAGGATCCTGTGATAAAATGCAAAGCTACAAACTAGACTTTAATCAGACAATGAGCTACCACCAAAAATGTACTCTGTCACAAGGCAGCAACAAAATCTCCCTGGAGGCTCAGAAAGTTCTAGAAGTGGGGCTGAGAGAGAGAGAGAAAGCCCTTGGTTAAAACACAGTGAGAGGGAAACAGAGATAAGGCAAAGGGAAAAGAGTCCACAGGTTGCCCACCTCAGCTGAGGGGCTTGGTGTGCATGGAGCTCTAGACTCCTCACTGCTGGCCACAGGTTACCCACCCTCAGCTGAGGAGCTTGGTGGGGATGGAGCTCGAGACTCATCACTGCTGGCCCACCCACTAGCTCAGGCCTAGCTTCCAGGATATAGAGTGGAGCAGAGACGCCTACCTTCTGCAGTTCACATCAGAAGACTCATACTTGGACAAAGGCCACACGTCCTCCATTAACAGCTCCCCCTTCTTGTGAACCACTTGGGCCAGAGGAGAGAGCCAGGAAAAGGTCATATAGGAGAAAAGTCCAGCATTGTCCACTGGGTGCTGGTGCCTAGGAGAGAAGAAATCCAACCATGAGGTATCAACACACACAGAGGCTGAGTGTAAGTGAACACCCTTGGTAAACAGTTCTTGACAAACGCTGGTCCCCCTCAGCTGTCCTCATGTTAGCCCAAGATTTCAAAACTGCTTTTAGTGCTTTGCAGATGAAACATTAGCCAACAAAGCCTTACTTGGTAGTGGTCCGGAAGGGTTTCAGGGCACTTAAACCATGGTGGTATTTTCCCTTAGAATGCTCCTCGTCCAGAATTTGGAGATGAGAATGCACAGAGATATCCAGGGAAAGACCCTCAACTCGGGCTGCTGTTTCTAGGGCATCTTGGCATTCCAACTGTGGTGGGGAGAACAGTTAAGGAAAATTAATATATACATAGAAGAGAGGCAAATCCAGCTGACTACATCTCAATTCACCAATAGCAAACCACTCCATCAGCATTGGAAACCCTAGGACGCAGGGTTAGACACTAAGTCTACAGGCTAAGAACCCATTAAAGACCATTCAACACACCCCCACACCAAGGTTTTTTTTTTTTTTTTTTGGTTTTTTCGAGACAGGGTTTCTCTGTGACGCCCTGGCTGTCCTGGAACTCACTCTGTAGACCAGGCTGGCCTGGAACTCAGAAATCCGCCTGCCTCTGCCTCCCAAGTGCTGGGATTAAAGGCATGTGCCACTACTGCCCGGCAGCACACCAAGTTTTTTTAGGTCTGTAGAACGGAGTAGAAAGTATAGTTCTCATATGTGCCCCGTGGCCTCCATCTCCTCCTTAAATGTGAGATCTCCCACTAGATGATACAAGTGTCATAGCAACAGGTCAGTGCTGACACTGTGAGTGAAATCCACATCGCACTAGGTTCATTCTTTGTGTCATACATTCAAAACGTATATTTTATAACTCAAATCTTTTATCATGGGCTAGGGATGTAGTCCAATGGTAGAGTGCTTCCCTAGAATACATGAGACCCTGGGTTTGATCCTCAGCATTAGAACAAGAGGGATGCTAGAGCACAAAAAGCCCTGAATAATTCCCGGTACCACACACAAAGATAAATGATTTTTTGGTGTTGTTTGTTTTGGGTTTTTTTGTTGTTGTTTTTGTTTTTGTTTTTTGTTTTTTTTGTTTTTTTTCGAGACAGGGTTTCTCTGTGTAGCCCTGGCTGTCCTGGAACTCACTCTGTAGACCAGGCTGGCCTCAAACTCAGAAATCCGCCTGCCTCTGCCTCCTGTGTGCTGGGATTAAA
Organism: Uromys caudimaculatus; assembly: GCA_028551405.1. Lineage (NCBI taxonomy): Eukaryota > Metazoa > Chordata > Mammalia > Rodentia > Muridae > Uromys > Uromys caudimaculatus. The sequence continues at coordinate 13,013,850 of CM052713.1, forward strand.
GGTGTGCACCACCACTGCCTGGCTAAGATAAATGATTTTTAAAAATCAAATCTTTGATCTTCTTTTTCCTGAGAGTCAATCCTTTCAACAATAACTGAAAATTGTAATGTTAGTTTTCTACTACAAGATTTCAAAGTCAGTCCCAACTACCCACGAGAGTCAAGGCTCCCTCTCCCTTGCCCACCCAATGAGCCCCAACATTCTCAGTCCTGGTGGTGGTTCTCTGTGGTTGTCAACCTCACTGTATTTGGAATCAACCCAAGCACCCAGGCAAGTCAGTCTTGATTGAATCATTTGAAATGGGAGACCCACCTTAAAGCCAGGTCATTTGAGGTAATAAGACCCACCCTAAATCGGGGCCACACTTTATGGTGGAAGCCCCCACAAAACCACACGAAAGAAGGAAGCTTTTGCTTTGTGCCTGCTTGCCCTCACTCTCATAGTAAGTTCATCATCCTGTTGCTGAGGCATCCCATCTCTGATATCAAAACATACTTTTTTTTTTTTTTTTGGTTTTTTCGAGACAGGGTTTCTCTGTGTAGCCCTGGCTGTCCTGGAACTCACTCTGTAGACCAGGCTGGTCCATCATGCTTCTTTTAATGAGTGTTTACAACATTTATATTTGCCCATTTTTATTTTAAAGCTGTTTTTTCTTGTATTTCGTGTGTGTGTGTGTGTGTGTGTGTGTGTGTGTGTGTATGCAGAACATACTTCTAACATAGACTGAAGATCAGCTAAGACGTCCAGCCTGGTGGACTGAACTCCTGCATTCTTGGCCTTTCCACTGACAGATATTGTTGGACAGACACACACACACACACACACACACACACACACACACACACACACACGCATGTATGCTCACACACCCTATCAGTTCTGTTCCTTTATAGACACCTGACTGATACAGCCACGCATACCAACCCTACAGCTCTATGTGCTAGCTTACTATACTAACAAAAGCCTGCTTTATTCAAGGTGGGACTTATAGCAGGGAGGGTGGACCAAGAGGCTGGACACATCTGCTCTCATTTACTCCACTGGGCAGAGTTTATGCTTTCCTTGGTTTCCTTCAGTCCTTTCTCTCTCACACTGTCACAAGTATCTCCAGAAATCATGAGACGGTGACAAATAGCAGATCCCCAATCAAGACAAAGTGGTGCACAACTTGGCACACCATGCTCCTCACAAAAGGCTCTAGTTCTATGTGCCACATCTTTTCCAAAAAATACAGAGACTAACTCAAATATTAGAATGTTCATTGCATAGGAGTAAATTAGAAGCTTTGGCTAGTCAAATCTAATAGCTTTAATTCATAGACTATCTATCAGATAGCAAAACATCCAGCATCAGGAAATTATACAGTTCTGGGAAACACATTCACTTCCTGTCAATAGAAAGGTAGATTGGATTTCAAGAAAATAGCACAAAATGGCAAATGAGTCAAGAAGGTCTTCCATGAAGTCTTCATCAACAATTTAGTAGGTGGAGTCTAAAAATCAGGAAACAATGGAAAGAGGAGTGCTGGGCACAGGTGTGTGGTAAACAGTGCATACAACCACAGCAAAGGGAAAAGAAAAAACACAAACGGCTACCAGACCGAGAAAGGAGAAACACACCAGTCTGACTTGCACAGACACAGCTGAAGGAGACAAAGGACATTAGAATAGCACTTCACAGGCACACAGAGTGCTATCACATGGACTGTATTGTATGTTGCCATAGAGCAAACCTAAACATTACTAACGATGGACATCATACAGTGTGTGCAGTCCCATTGCAACTTGGAGTTCTGAACAAAGACTCCAAGAAAATCCCCACATGTTCAGAAGTTACACATTTCCAAATAATGAATTAAGACATTATCAAGTGGAAAACAGGAAACATTTTGCCATAAATGATAAGATCACATGAACCACTGCTAAAGCAGAGTTACGTCTGAAACTGTGACTGCTATAAAAAAGAACCCGTTGTAAGGCAGGGACTGATTTTCTGCAAAGAACCAAGAACAAATATTTTAGACTTTGTGGATCAAGAGACAAAAATCAAGGACATTCATGTAGGTATTTCTATTGTAAAAGAAAGCAAATTTCTAAAAATATTTACTAGCAAAATTCAGGTTGTGATAAGTTTTCTTTCCTTCTATTGTTTTCTTGAATTCTTTTTTTTTTCTTGCATTTTTTTTTTTTCTAAAATGGGGTCTTATGTATCCCGAGTTGGCCCTGAAACCTCTGTGTAGCTGAGAACAACTTGAATGTTTGACCCTCCTCTCTCCACCTCCCAAGTGCTGAGGTTACAAGAGTGCATCACTGTGCCTGGGTTATAAGGTGGTGTGGATTGACCCCAAAGTGCAGACACATACAGGCATGTACACACACAGGCTGGGTAGTATAATATCTCTAACCTTTACAGAATTATTCAAGCTATTCTATTTGTTGATGTTGTTGTTGTTGTTGTTTCTGAAACAATGTTTCTCTGTGTAGCCCTGGCTGTCCTGGAACTCATTCTGTAGACCAGGCTGGCCTTGAACTCACTAAGATCTGCCTGCCTCTGCCTCCCAAGTGCTGGGATTAAAAGTATGAACCACCACGGTCTGGCTTGGTACCACAATCGTTACAAATTCAAACATTCCAAAAGTTTAGTCTCTTTAAAATACCCAAAGTCTAAAATTGCAAAATTTCTCTAAAATATCCAAGGTCTCATAACTGTGAGCTCCTGTAAAATAAAAACAAGTGACATGCTTTTTAAGAGGGAAGAGCCCAGACACAGTCACAACCAGATCAGAGCAGATCCAAAGTCCACGGGGTAAGCTCAGTGCCCAACAGCAGTATAAGCTCAGCATCAGACGTCTGGAACTCATGATCCTCTGGGCTCCAAAGGGCTTGCCACAGCCCACTGTGTTCACCTAACAGGTTTGGGCAGGCTCCACTCCACAGCTGCTGCTGTTCCTGAGGGTCATCCCATGGTACTAGCATCTCCAAAATGCTAGTCTCATGACGTAACTGGGCTCACCTTCACCAACTGGCTCTCTGGGCTGTCTTCTGGGACTCTGACTCTGCCACATGATACCAAGCCTCAATCTCTCTCCATTACCCTTTCAACACTGGACCTTGGACTCAACCAAGGCTACACTTTTACCAATTGCTTCTCCCAAACTCTCTTCGGGGCCACAAAGTGCCAAACATTGGCTATCTCTATGACCCCTTCATGCCTTCAAAACTAGTACCACCCGAGTGACATATTACCAAGTTCAGCTTCCAGCCTAAGATGCAGAGTTGGGCCTTCTGAACCACAGCTTCTGTGTGCTGACCTTGAGGGAACACAAATTTTTACCTCCGTGATACTGGCTCTTCTTAATTACCACTAATTTCTCAGAACAAATGGTCTCAGCAAAGCAGAACTTTCATTTTAATGGTTCTGGTCTCGTTAATCACAGCAGATTCTTTAGCCCCAGCTGACCAGAACCACACACTCTTAAGACTCAAAAGTATGCTATGGCTTCAACAGAGAATTTGAATCTCTCTAAGGCTCCACAAGGCAGGCCTCCATCCTCTGCACTGTCTCAACATTATCTTCCAAGCTCCCAGAGAACAACCATGGAGCTCTGGGCACTCAATGGCTTTCCCAAACCAAAGTTCTTCTATATCCTCCCCAAAACAATATGTTCAGTGTGTAACAGTAACACCCAATTTCTGGCACCACTTTCTGTCTTAGTTAGTGTTTCTATGCTGTGATAGAACACTGACCAAAAGAAGGTTGAGAAGAAATGGGTTTATTTCAGCTTACAACTTATCTTAGTTACTGTTCTATTGCTGAGAAGAGACATCATGGCCAAGGCAACTTATAAAAAAGCATTTAATTGGGAGTTTGCTTAGCGTTCCAGAGTGTGAATCCACAAGCATCATAGCAGGAAGACATGGTGCTGAGGAATAATTGAGAGCTCACATCCTGATCCACAGATAGGAAGCAGAGACAGGGTGTGAAGCTCAGCCTGGTACGGTCTTTTGAAACCTCAAAGCCCACTCCTAGTTAGGGCACCTTTGTTAGGATTACTGTTGTTGAGAAGACACATCATTACCATGGCTACTCTTATAAAGGAAGACATTTTAACCGGGACTGGCTTACTGTTTTACATGTTTAGCCCGTTATTGTCAGGGCAAGAACCATGGCAGCCTGCAGGCTGACAGAAAGAGCTTGAGGGTCTACACCCCAGGCTGCAGGCAGCAGGAAGAGACCCCCTCCGCCCGGCTTGAGCTTCTGAAACCTCAAAGCTCACACACAGTAACACACTATCTCCAGCAACACCACACTTACTCCAACCAGGCCACAACACCCCATAATAATGCCACTCTCTATGAGCCTACGGGGACCGCTTTCATGCAAACCACCACACACCTCTTCTAATGAGACCATACTTTCTAATTCTTCTGAAAGACTCCACCAACCGGGAGCCAAACATTCAAATATATGAGCCTATGGGGCCATCCTTCAAACACCACAAAGCTGGTAGTCCATCATCCAAGGAAGTCAGTACAGGAACTAAGGCAGGAACCTGGAGGCAGGAGCTGGTGCAGAGGCCATGAAGGACTGCTACTTACTGGTTTGCTCTGTAATTTGAATTTGTAAGCTTGCTCATGACTTGCTTACAGCAACCAGGACCACCAGTCCAGACATACTGCCTACAGTGAACTGGGCCTTTCCACAGCCGCCATCAATCAGGAAAATGTCCCACAGGCTCACCCGTGTTCCAAGTGTTGAAGGGCATCTTCTCAGTTGAGCCTCCTTCCTCTAGCTTGTTGAAATAAAACTCGCAGCACAGTGTGCCATCCACTAATACACCTACATACGGCATTAGCACTAAGTAAAAACTAAAACCAATACATCTTTTACCTCAGTCTTGTAACAACAAGTTCCTGAGCACTTCTGATGTTTAAGATTGTTCTGGAGGATGGGAAGAGAACATGAGAATGCTGATATGGACAGCCCGTTCATTTCATTTTCTTCATCAAAATAAAAATAAAAATCACATCCTGGCCTTTTGGCTAAGATTAAATGTAAAATGCCTACTGACAGGTTTTTGGTTTGGGGGGGTTTTTTTTTTTTGGTTTTTTGTTTTTTTAAACCTATTACTAGAAAACCAAAGGACCCAACAATTTAATAAATAAATAAAAAAAACAACTGATGGCATGGGTTTGTTTCTTTGATCACATTTAATGATATGTTCCATATCTTCTGGTGTTATGTTATTTTCTATACAGGCAGATACCAAACCCAAAAGAACTTTGAGTGAGAGTTGGCAGGCAAGACCATTTGCTGAGGGTTGTCTAATGCCACAGCGGCATCAGCTACATGACAAGAAGGTTAGGGTTTGAGAACTCGGACTCCCTAATCTTGCCCTGACAAAGGCAAGCCATCATAAACCGACTTCTCTTGTGTAATAATAGTATGTAATATCCTATGTAATATCCTATGTAATATCCTATGTAATATCCTATGTAATATCCTATGTAATATCCTATGTAATATCCTATGTAATATCCTATGTAATATCCTATGTAATATCCTATGTAACAAGAAAACAGGGAGGCCTGTAGTTAAGGAATACAAAAGGTTTTTTTTATCTAAACATTAAAACTTGCTGCTGAGCCGAGCAGTGGTGATGCACGCCTTTAGTCCCAACACCTGGGAGGCAGAGGCAGGCGGATTTCTGAGTTCGAGGCCAGCCTGGTCTACAGAGTGAGTTCCAGGACAGCCAGGGCTACACAGAGAAACCCTGTCTCGAAAAACCAAAAAAAAAAAAAAAAAAAAAAAAAAAAAAAATTTGCTGCTGATGCTCCATGTCCCATACGCTTTCAGCTTCCAGAGAGTCAGCCCTGTTGTGTTGCTATGCACTGCCCATGTCACGGAAGGACAGTGTGATGCAAGGACACTCGGTCCTGCTGCACACGGGCTCCTTTCAGAGACAGACCTTGTCCTCGTCCAAGCACCAGATGCTTGGATTCTGGCAAGAGCTTTAGAATGCTAACATTAAAATAAAGAAGAAAGGGAAGAAGGAAGAAGGGAGGACGTGAGGGAAAAGGAGGGAAGGAAGGAGAGAGGGAGGGAAGGAAAGAGACAGACAAACAACAACAAAACACTCAGAGAAAAGGGTTTCTTTACTATAATAAAACCATTTTCTCTTATGGAACTTAAAGAATTCTTCTGTAACTGGAGGCCACAGGAACATGCAGAGATTTTGAACATGGATTTTAGAAGGCAGGTGTGGGCTGAATGCTGACCCTGCCACCAGCCTTTAGCCTGTTACTGGCCACACTGTGAGCTTCACACACGTTTACTTGTGTGTGAACCTATTATACCATGCTGAAAGCAATTAAAGTTATATAAGTGCTTAGCAAACATTAATACACAGGTTATCTTTCTCCTTCCTTAGGTTATCTGCCCCTCGGTCGCCCACTAAGATCCCTTGCTAAGATCTACACCACTGCATGTGTAACCCAGGGTCCTGCCAGTAAGAGTGCCTGGAGGGCATTTGCATACAGAATCTGGCACCTGCCACTGAAAAGTCGAAGGTTGCCACGCGGGCAGCACAGCCAAGCATCTAATGCTATCTGATAAATCGCTGAAGAGATTTTTACCTATTCTACTTGTTTTCAGAGTCTCTTAATATTTTGCTTATGATTAACAGTTGTGCTAGCTAGCTTTTATGTCAACTTGACACAGGATATAGTCATTCTAGCAAGGGAATGTCAATTGAGAAAATGCTTCCACCAGACTGTCCTGTGGGTAAACCTGTGGAACATTTTCTTGACTAATGAGGTATGTGGGTGGACTTAGCCCACAGCAGGAGGTGGCACCCCTGGGCTGGTCTAAGGAAGCAGGCTGAGCAAGCCAGAGGCCTCAGCATCGGTTCTGCTCTAAGTTCCTGCCTGAGTTCCTGCCCTGACTTCCTCAGATGATAAACTACAAGTGCTTCTCTCCTCTCCTCCCCAAGTTGACTCTGGTCATGGTAGGTTTTTTGTTTTGCTTTTGTTTGTTGTTTGTTTTGTTTTGTTTTGCTGTTGTTTTTGTTTTATCACAGCAATAGAAGCCCTAAGAAAATAGCATAATAAGCAATTATTTATTTTGCTCTTTCTTGATTATTTAGAATACACTCTATCAGTAGGACCACAAGACTAAAGAATGAAGACCCTAACAATCACACAGCTACTCAGCTTGCCACAGTTAACTTCATTACTAACTATTTAGAACAGGTACCTCTATTACTGCAGAAGAAGACTCTGTTAGCTGTAAAGTCTCTACAGTCTACGGTTGAATGGATTGAAATAGAAATGAACCAGGAGGAAAACTTTACTACATTGGAGCAATATGTGCTTATACATGAGAGCATAGACAACATAGCAGGGTAGTGCTGAGAATCGGTAAGTACTGCGGGGACAGTCAACACCCTGAATCTTCTGAGGATGCAGAAGAGGCCTAGGCTTCACACAGTACAGTAACAAGCCTAAAGGGTTACATTAAAATGATTAAGTAAATGGAAGAAAATTAAATAGCAGCTTACGCTGAATGGAAGATAGCTTCTGCTTACCCCCAAAAGTCAAAAACGCATCAAAGGTAAGATGAGTGGGTTTAGATATAAAAAGAAAAACTTACTAAATTAAAATTAGCACTAAAGGAGGGGAATAAAGTTAACTGGAGAAGTAGATAGCTAATATATTTATATTGATAAACTTTTTCTGAAAAAATATATTTTAATCTATTCATCGACTAGGTTCTTAATTAAGGGCCTACTATCTATAAATAGTATTCTAGGGGTAAGGATATAAGAAAGTAGAAGCAGGCACACTGTCACCATCGAGAAACATAAACTGAATTTCAAGATACAACTACCTACTTTAATAAAAACAGAGAGAAACCCAATAACAAGGGGGAGTTTAAACAGGAGCACTGTGAAAGTGCCTAACTGAGTCTCTGTCACTGGATGACATTCACAATTTCACTGTATAAGGGAACATTTCCAAAGACGGGGAAATCATTTAAACCCAACAGCTTCTAGAACTGGAACACAAGAATAATGGTTAAATTACAGCACACCGTCACCGCGGCTCAGTGCCGTCAGACACACACCCAACCTACCCCTGCTCATGTAACCGTCACCGCGGCTCAGTGCCGTCAGACACACACCCAACCTACCCCTGCTCATGCAATCCGTCACCGCAGCTCAGTGCCGTCAGACAGACACTCAACCTATCCCTGCTCATGCAATCTGAAATCCTCACCATCTTTAGAATAAAGTTAACATTTTAATATCTTTTACTTAACACATCATAAAAAGTATCGCCTTTTTAACATATAATCACTAAAACATTATCGGAATTTTCTTAATGAGGAATTGTTTTCTGTGGTAAAATTTAGTATTTTGTTCTCGGGGCAAGCTCAGTTTTCACTGGAAATGTTTTAAACGTTCAAGTGCCACACATGGCTCGTGGCTACTCTACTGGGCAATACAAACAGTCCTCAAGAGAGAGTGGTTTGGTTTGGTTTTTCCAGGGGCTATTTGGAGACATGTGTAGCTGTCACCAGTACAGAGTGCTTCTAGCTATTCTAGGCAGAGGCAGGGAAGCTGATGGACACTCTACACTGCATAGGACCACCCCACAACAAAAACTCTTTATGCCACATGTCAGTAGCACTGAGGTAAGCACAGACTGCTAAACAGCTAAGGCAGTACATAGTACACACTAATCTAAAGGAAGGGATTTTATGGGGCCATTTTTTTATGTTATAATGCTTTAAATCCTTTTCAGAAGTAATTTTTTAAATAGGGTCTCAAGTAGCCAAGGCTATAATATGTAGCCAGGTATGACCTTAAACTTCTGATCCTCCTGTGTCCACCTCCAGTGCTCAGATTACAGGCATGACCACCTTACTTGGCTTATGCAGTTCAAGAAAGGAAGGCAGGGCTTCCCACATACATAAGCAGTCTAGCAAATGAATACATCCTCAGCTCCCAGAAGTAGCTCTGTAAAGCGTTTCCTGAGACGAGACGAGGAATACAGAGGTGTCATAGGTTCTCAATGGCCAGATGCCCAACCACATGTACAGGGACTGCAGCAGTGACTTTTCCAAAGGAGACAGGGAGGTGGCAAGGACCCAACAAGAAGACGCTGCTATCAGTTGTGTCTGCTCTACAGCTATGTGACCTGCACATACTGAGCACCTTACTACTGAGGTGAGGAGGAGGAGGAGTGGATAGAGACACTGCAGAGCTAAAAGGAGACAAAAGCTAAAGTCCAGATTCCGCCAGAACACAGCTAGAGGTCAAAGAGCTCCACTCAAGTGCCTAGCTGGAAAGATGAAGAAACAGCCAACCTACAGCACATAGAGCTGCTGGCATACAGACCTCTCCCCTTTGTGGGTATTAACGCCATCTGACATCTGTCATAATTCATGCACCTACTGCACGCACAGCCGCTGCATGCCTGGGCTGCCGGTCTCATTCCAGACTGCCAATTTGCTGACAGCGCACAATGTGCTTTCCCTGCAATGACCAGGGCCCAGGAATCATTCCTCTTAGAGCAATCCAAAGCCTTCCTGACAAGCATGCCACCCTGGGAAAACGGACCCACGTCAGCTCACATTCCCACGCGCACCTGTTAGTACAAGTCATAAGTAAGGGCAAATACATAAAGCCAAAGGACACAATATGGTGTCAGCATGGTAAAATAGGTATTTTCTACAGGCTGTAATCTGGTATTACCTCACAATGAGGAAGAATTTAAGTTGTTGCATAAGTTTGATCTGAAGCAATTAATTCAAAGCTTGTATCACAATGGTGGGGGTCTGAGATTAAATTTATCAAGACCATGATTAAGTTTCAAATGCTTAAACTGAAAATGAATCACAGGATGAGGAAATACTTGGAGCTCAATGTTTAAAGCAGTGCTTCTCAGCCTTCCTAATGCTGCGACCCTTTAATACAGTTCCTCATGGTGTGGTGACCCTCAACAATAAAATTATTTTTGTTGCAACTTCATAACTGTAATTTTGCTATGTTATTTGTTACTGTAAATGTCTGATATGCAGGATCTGATATGCAATCCCTCTGAAGGGGTCATTTGACCCCCAAAGGGCTCATGACCCACAGGTTGAGAACCGCCTTTATTCCATGAGATCTGAGGGTTCCCAGTGTAACCACACCAGGACGCTTTAAAAATCCCACCAGTGACTTCACTGCACTGCAGAGACTTGTGTATCTAGAATAAGGCCCTATTACTTTTTAATACTCTGCATATGACTTTAATACACAGTCTAACTTGAAAACTACTGATTTAGATACTAAAACTTGTAAATGTTGGTCTTGATAAAAACTCCTTCAAGATTCTCAGTTTTGAGCTTTGGAAAACAAGAACACAAAAACAGAACTTCCTTCCTGCCAAAGGTCAGCCTGGTATCACTCCTCAGGACCCATCTATTTTATTTTTTGAGCTAGAGTTTCCACCGGGACCAGGCTATGACAATCAGCCCCAGGGATTCTCCCATTGGTCTCCCTTGCTGCTGCTGTACCTGTTTTTACACGGGTTCTGGGACTCATACTCAGGGCCTCACACCTGCAAATCAAGCACTTCAACGGAGCTGCCTCTCCAGGCTCTCTGCTTCATGGGCTTCTTAAAAGTCACATGACTTCAGCTTTTATAGGCAGTCAGAATGTGTACCTCTCAAAACCAAATATAAGTATTTCTATGACAGAGCATAGCACACAAATTCTTTTCGCAATGCTTGCTCCAGAAACAAAGACATCTTAAAGTTAGGTACCAATACTGTTGACTTTGGCTGGCTGTTCCATTGTCCTTCTGATGGTCTCACACACAACAGGCAGGTGAAATTAATGTTTCAGAAAAGCCAACAGCTCTGCTCTGAGTCACCTAACTCCAGAAATGCCACACTGAGTGGATCAGCCAATCACACCACTCTACTAGGATCTGCAGATAAATTCTGTGGAAGCACACCCTCAGGGAGGTGAGGCTTACCAGGACAGCCCGGCCTACACTTAGTTCATTGTGAAGGACACTCGTTCATAAATCGGTCTTGCTTCAGGCCTTCATGAACAGACTTTGTCAACTGTATTTTTCTATCATTTCTGCTAAGATCAAACTGATCTCTTTGAATGACGGATGCAGAAAATAATCTGCTTGTTGCCTGGAAGCATGTTTTAACTACACCGCCCAGGCTGGCCTTAAATTTGGGGTTATCCTTCTGCCTCAACCACCCTAGCACGAGGATTAGAGGTCCAAGCCCAGCCAGAAAGAGTCGAATAATGAAAGTATACATAACATCTAAATAGCTAACTCCATCTTTTAAAAGGCAAGGAAGGAAGAGTCAGACAAGTTTCATTCTAACTATCGGACTTCAGTGTACCAGAAGACCTCTTGACACTGTGTTTGAAACACAGAGTTCAGCCATAGCAAGGACTTGCACAGAGAATGTCTACCCTTAGCACTGCCCTTTTAATTTGTGATCAGCACAAGACATGAAGGACAGCAGGTGCAGGAGCTACCTACCACAGAGCTTTACTGAGAGTTTCCCTGGCCATTTGTCATCTCCAAATTACTTTAACAGAAACTGGTGCTTAAAACTACCTTAAAAACTGTAAGCTGTGCCTTAAAACTACCCTAAAAACTAAGCTGTGCCTATGCATGGCACACACACCCTTCATTCCCAGCACCCCAGAGGCAGAGGCAGAGACATCTGAGTTTGAGGCCATCCCGGTCTACACAGTACGTTCCAGGCCATCTAGGGCTACATAGTGAGACTCTTGTCACACACACAAAAAGAAAGTAACAAAAACTACAGCAAGGTCCTTCTAACTATTTTCCTTTCAGGTGGGAATCAGTGAGCTGTCGCTGTAGACACAAGCAGCTCTCACCAGCAACAGCGCTGCGGCCATCTCTCCTGGGGCTGCGGCCAGCACTGAGACTGGTATCTGACTTGAGGCCAGCTACCAAGTCATACCACCAAGCCTAAGAAACTCCAGGGTCTCACAGAGCTGACAGAAGCTTACATGGCGGAAAAGGACTGGGGGCGGGGCTCTTCCGCTCCAGAAGATGCCCTGCGTTACTGCAGAGACACTTAGGCAGAGAGATGAGATACCAGTGGCTGTCCCGCCCTCCTTCCTAAACCAGGCTGACTCACTGGCACTGTTCTCCACTCTGAGAACATAAGCGCTGAAACCAAATCACATGTCCTTCAGCTGCAAAAGCTTTCAGGGTCAAAGTCTCTAAAAATATAATGTCATACAAAGTATTCCATGGAAACTATTGTAGAGGTGATTTATTTTTCTGATATAATCAACTGTACTTCACACATTTCTACAATAGGCTCCTATTCCTTTCCTAATAATGTCTTAGAATAATTTCTGTAAGAGATTAGATTTACATCCTTAATCCCTAAAATACAACTCAAACTCACCAAGATATCTTGACCACCTAATTATAAAAACTATAACCAGTGCTGAGAGTCTAAGAGACACATGAAGGTCCCTGGATTTTCAGAATGCTGATTCCATTACTTTCCTAGATGCAGAATATTCTAACTTGAAGGAAAATTCCACCAATGAGAAAAAATAATGCAATCCTAATGGCACATGAACTCTAGCTGACTTCTGGTTATTTTCCATCCTTCCTTTGTCCTCATTTCAACAAGCTCGTGAAAAACAAGTCATCCCGAACTTTAGCCTGAATCACCCAGAGCGACCACACAAGTAAAGTTTCACAAAGCACCTGACAGCTTTATCTCACGGAGGTCAAACACACAAACGACTCCAGGACCTAGGTGTGGCTACTATACCTTCAACCTCCATGGTCGCTCCTTTCTCCAAATGCTATTTCTCTGTTCTCCGGCTCAATGTTACCTTTTCCTAATGTCTTCCCTGAGAGAAGGACTTTTTCCTTGTTAACTTCCAACTGTATATGTATCTGAGTTAAAATTCTATAGGAAGGCAAGCTCGGCATTAATTCAACTGTATCTGCACCAGATAGGTGCTGTGCAGCACCCTACACGCATGCTAACGAGTGCTTACACGCTTGCAGTCTTAGGCACAAGATGTCCACGTCTTTGGCTGTGCAGACGTGCTGTTCCTTTCTAATGAGCAGCAGGGACAGAGCTCCTGCAGGAGCCCTCGCTCTCTGAGGACTGAAATCGCACTCCTTATCCAATCAGCTGTTCGGGGATTTTGTTTGCTTGTTTTGTTTTGTTTCTTTTTAAAATATATTCTCTTCCTTAAAAACTGAAATAAGTGGCCGGGCAGTGGTGGCGCACACCTTTAATCCCAGCACCTGGGAGGCAGAGGCAGAGGCAGTGGATTTCTGAGTTCGAGGCCAGCCTGGTCTACAGAATGAGTTCCAGGACAGTCAGGGCTACACAGAGAAACCCTGTCTCAAAAAAAACCAAAAAAAAAAAAAAACTGACATGAATATCATTTCCAGCCTGAAAACTTCTAGAATCATTCTAATTCCTCGGCAATCAACCGTACACCATCAACAGGCTTGCAATGAGTGTATCTGAGAAATCACAGTTTTGACAGGAAGTATTGAAGATTTCAGAAAGTATGTGTATTTCTCAAAATACTGAATAGCTATACATTCATTATAATTTATGTATAAAAATAAGTTGAATAAACTTATGATTTTTATTGCTTAGGTCAAGGCTAAGAAGAACTTTTTTTCTTTTTTCTTTTTTTTTTTTTTTTTTTTTTTTTTTTTTTGGTTTTGCATGACAGGGTTTCTCTGTGTAGCTCTGGCTGTCCTGGAACTCACTCTGTAGACCAGGCTGGCCTTGAACTCAGAAATCCACCTGCCTCTGCCTCCCAAGTGCTGGGATTAAAGGCGTGCACCACCACTGCCCAGCTAAGAAGAACTTTTTAAAAATAAGTATTTCTTAAATATTTTAAGCCAAAAATGTAAGAAAAACAAGAAAAGAGCAAACATAACACCACGGAAAACAAGAAAGAATTCCCAAAATGTATCAGACTTACTACCAACCTTCTTGTTAATGGTGACTTAGTAAAGATGGCTTCCTTTGCAGTTCCTCTCTGTCTACAGGGGAAAAGCCTGGCAGAGCTATTGCACACCCAAGTCAATAACTTCAACAAAGTGAACAGGACTCAATGTTAGCATCATGGGTGCCAATGTTTCCTGTAAAAATCACTCATTCTTCACACCTTATGTTAGCCAAGGGGAGCAGAAGTAATCAAAATCATCCACTCTTTCTTCTAGATTTCCTGTTTCTTCAATTTTAAATTCTAGCCAATCTCAGACATCTCATCAGCTTCCAGAGATACTCCCAATCTCCTCCTATATCTCCTTCCTCACCTATGTTTGAAAGCAGACCTCAGATTCGCCCACGGGGTCTGTATAGCAGCCACCTGATGCTCCTTGTATTTATTCCCTGGCTCTCCTCTGTCTATGGTTTTTCTCCATTATTTCAAGACAAATCCAAGATAAATATATATGTGTGTGTGTGTGTGTGTGTGTGTGTGTGTGTGTGTGTGTGTGTGTACACACATATATATAATTTGTGTATATGTAAATATATGTATATATACATACATATTTCTTTAATCTCTTCTCAGCTGGCCATGGTGATACACACCTGCATCCAGGAGGCAGCAGGCAGTGAGTTCAAGTCCAGTCTGCTCTACAAAGTGAGTTCCAGGACAGCCAGAGCTACATAGAGATTCTGTCTCAAAAAAAAAAAAAATCCCTTCTCAGCTGGGTGTGTTGGTCACATGCCTGAAATCCTAGCATTAAGGATGTCGTACCAGGAGGTCAAGACCTGAGGGCTATACAGGGAGTTCAAGGCTGGCCTTAGCTTCATGAGAACCTCTTACAAAAACGAAAAAGGAAAACAAAAGTTAATTCCATTATTTAGGAGGCTACATACGGCAGGAGGATCAGAAGCTGGATGTCAGTCAAGACTACAGAATACTTCCCTCCTACATGGGCAGGTAAAATAGCAAGGTCTGACAGCATAAGCCAGATCCCTGGGTACAGTTCAAGGTCTGCCTGGACTACAGAGCAAGTTCTAGGCCAAAGAAATAGCTCATTGATAGAGTGCTTGCCTAGCATGCAAACAACCCAAGGATCATTCCTCAACACTAGGGGCAAAACAAAATGAAATTTTAAAATCTCCTTTTTATTTCAACACCAGTAGCCATTAGGGAAATGCAAATGAAAACCACAAAGAGGTTTCAGACTGCCTAAAATAAAAATGATAGCCGGGCAGTGGTGGTGCACACCTTTAGTCCCAGCACTTGGGAGGCAGAGGCAGGTGGATTTCTGAGTTCAAGGCCAGCCTGGTCTACAGAGTGAGTTCCAGGACAGCCGGTGCCACACAGAGAAACCCTGTCTCGAAAAATTTTAAAAAAAATAAAATAAAAAGGAAAATGATAACCGCCCCAGTATGGGCAAGGACAGGAAAAAAACAAATGACTGTTTGAAGGGGTATAGAACAATACAGCCGCTTTGGGAAAGAACCTGTATGTGCAGGTGAACTCACCTATGCTTGGGGGTGAAGGTAGAGATCAACTCTGGGTACCGTCCTCTATTCTTTCTACTTTATTTATTCATTTACTTACATGTGATTCCAGAAAATAGCACCCAAAGTTTCCTTACGCGCTTTTTTTAGGCTCCCCCGGTATTAATGTCTTGCATAACTATAGCATAACATCGCAAGAAGATCCTGTCTCCTCAACCCACACTCCTGAACTTTTAATCAAATCAGTGTCCATCAATCCTGCAGTGATTTTCATTATTATCTTTTATAAGCACATAAATTTAGTTATCTCAAGTTACTAATTTTTAAATCTCAGTAATTTCCAAAAGTTTCCTAATATCACTCCCCCCCCAAAAAATGACTTCTTAGTGTGGCACAAAGACACTTCCCTAACACGCCCTCTTTACACATTCCACAACTAATCTTAGATTAGACAACTAATCTAAGAGCAATTATTTACTGAGCACTGACCATGCCAGGCACCACTCTTAGTATCTTATATCTCACTTTGCCCTGTGAACACTGTGGAGTCTCTGCCATGTGAGCACTGTGGAGTCTCTGCCATGTGAGCATTAGTCATGTCTTTGCCCTGTGAACACTGTGGAGTCTCTGCCATGTGAGCACTGTGGAGTCTCTGCCATGTGAGCACTGTGGAGTCTCTGCCGTGTGAACACTTGAGACTATGGCCTTTGGAGCTGACAGGTGTACATAAGGCACAATGACACACGCAGCTAATTCAGGTCCAACATGCCATCCTCATTCTATACCTCTAGGTCTTTACCTCTGTTACCTAAGAAAATTCCCCATCACTCTTCAAAGCCCTGCTCCAAGGTACCCTCAAAAGCTTTCCAGTTTTAACTACCAGACAATATCCTGACAAGTACTAGACACACATTCAAGAAATGTTTGGTTAACACAAGATCTAGGTAGTAAGGACACAAAGTTACAAAACTGGTACCAAGAAGCACTGGTCACTGAAAAATGAGGCATTCTCTAATTCTACTACAGTGAGAACAAAGATGCCCGTGTACAAAAATAAATAAATAAATAAAAAACACTGACTGACTAGTAAGCAATGGCTTTCATCCACCCAAGACCAAAGTCATGTCAGGCTGAGACACCAATGTCAGCTCCAAAGGCCATAGTCTCAAGTGTTCACACAGCAGAGACTCCACAGTGCTCACATGGCAGAGACTCCACAGTGTTCACAGGGCAAAGACATGACTAGTGTTCACAGGGCAAAGGTGACAGGTGCTCACATGGCAAAGACTCCACAAGAACTCACATGGCAAAGACGTGACTAGTGTTCACATGCCAAAGACTCCACACGTACACACATGGCAAAGGCATGACAAGTGTTCACATGGCAAAGAGGAGACAATTGCTCACACAGCAAACACTCAACAAGTGTTCACACTGTATAAACCTGAAACTTCCTAATCCTAGATGCCTTCCTGGTTTCTGGTTTCTTTTGCAATTCCAGAAAAGATATAATGCTTTTTCTTAAACCAGAAAAAAAACACATCCACTAACTTAAAAATTAAAATGTACCTTAGTATTCCTAGTGGAGGAAATTTAGATTATTACCAAAAATGCTTTACATTCATAAATTCACATGCAAAGCTTACTGATTATCCTACAGCTATCTAGAAGAATTATTCCAACCACCCTCTGAAGTCTGAGTACGTCTCTGGAAATGGTTCCTTTTCGTGTTTTGGTTTGTTGACAGGGTATCCTAGCTAGCTTTGTGTCAACTTGACACAAGCTAAGGGAGCCTCTACTGTGAAAATGCCACTCTAAGATTAGGCTGCCAGCAAGGCTGTGGGGTATTTTCTTAATTAGGGTGAGTGGTGCCATCCCTGGCCTGGTGGTCCTGGGTTCTATAAGAAAGCAGACGAAGCAAGCCCTGTGAAGCAAGCCAGTGAGCAGCACCCCTCCATGGCCTTTGCATCAGCTCCTGCCTCCAGGTTCTTGCCCTGTTTGAGGTCCTGTCTTGACTTCCTTTGGTGAATGACATGGAAGTGTAAGCCAAATAAACCCTATCCTCCCCACCTTGCTTTGCTCATGGTGCTTCTTCTCAGCAACAGTGACCCAATTAAGACACAGGGTCTCTCCGTGTAGCCCTGGCTACCCTGGAACTTGCTATGTAGAGCAGGCTGGCCACATATATAAGATCCTCCTGCTTCTGCCTCTGAGTGCAGGTGTTCAAGGAGTACAGGGTCATACCTGGCCAAATAATTCCTATTTTCAGCAAAGAAAACAAAGACCGGAGAGAAAACAAAAGCAAAAAGAAAAAACATTTGAAGAATATGAAAGAAGCCGGATGGTCCATATTGTAACTGTCCTCTGGCTCTCTCCCCTCCCTCAACCCCACCCCAACCTACCTGTCTTTTTTTTTTTTTTTTTTTTTTTCCAGTAATGGGTTTTGAACCCAGCCAGGGCTTTATATATGCCAGGCAAGAGCTCTACCATTTAGCTACATCCCCATTCGTCTTTTTAATCAAGGTATTTTCAGCAGGTAAGAAAATAGAAAAAGCCAAGAAAAGAAAGAAGAAAAAGAGAGAAGCCAGGCAGATAGATGTTCTACATAAAGAGTTCCAAGCTAGCTGGGCTAAATAGTGTGGCCCTGTCTCCCTCCCCCCCCTCTCTCCCTCCCTCCCTCTCTCTCTCTCTCTCTCCTTCCTTCTCTCTCTCTCCCTCCCTCTCTCTCTCCTTCCTTCTCTCTCTCCCTCCCTCCCTCCCTCTCTCTCTCTCTCCTTCCTTCTCTCTCTCTCTCTCTCTCTC
>CM052713.1:13032282-13042644 GCA_028551405.1 Uromys caudimaculatus
CCAATAAAGAAAAATAAAATGGTAAAATCTGTATCATATGAAAAAAAGGAGATATGGTGTAGGAGGTCTGGGGAGAGAATCGCTCACCGATCTTGTTGTCCTGAACCTGGGATCTTCACGGTCTCTCTGTTGCCCCGGTACACTGCTTCTGTCCCTGACACTTCTGTACCCAGGGCTGGGGATGATGTACTCTTTTCCCATGTCAATATCCTTCATCTTCACCACACGGAGGACCAGGGCTCAGACTCCTCCTGTCACTTCAGAATTTCTGAAATTAAAGATTTACAAAAACAGACACTTCCTAATCATGCTTAAAGTATATGACAAAGTGCTTTAAAACAGGAAGGAATAAAAGTATTGACACCTCTTTACCAATACAGCTATAAAATTATTTTAAATACCACTTCATTTTTTTTAAAAAAAAAAACAAGAAAAAGGTTCTAGCATCAAGAAAAATTACCAAGCCAGACATAGTGGTGTGCAATGTTAATCCCAGCACTCAGGAGGCAGAGACAAGTAGATCTCTGAGTTCAAGTCTACCCAGCTAGTTCCAGGACAGCAAGGGCTACACAGAGAAACCTTGTCTCAAAAAAAAAAAAAAAAAAAAAAAAAAGAAAAGAAAAGAAAAGAAAAGAAAAGAAAAGAAAAGAAAAGAAGATCTATGTTCTACCTTTTTAAGCATCACCTGGTCTATTCCTAAAACTCTGCTCTGTGTTTCTATACCACTGCCTGCCTGGCTAATTCCAGTCAACATTCTGTATCAACTCTGGTCACTTAAAAAAAAAAAGTTTGTAACCGGGCAGTGGTGGCGCACGCCTTTAATCCCAGCACTTGGGAGGCAGAGGCAGGCGGAAATCTGAGTTCAAGGCCAGCCTGGTCTATAGAGTGAGTTCCAGGACAGCCAGGGCTACACAGAGAAACCTTCTCGAAAGAAAAAAAAAAGAGAGAGAGAGAGTGTGCATTTGTTTTATTTACTCTGTGTGTGAGTGTGTGTGTAAGAGACAGACAGACAGACACAAAGATCAAAGACAACAATGTGCACTGAGATCAAAGGGCAACCTGCAAGTCAGTTCTCTCTTTCTACCATCCAGGTTCTGAGGATGGAACTCCAGTCCTCAGCTTGGCAGCAGGACACTTTTTTAAAACTAAACACATACTTGCCCCTCAGGAAGGTTCCCCCATGGTCAGCAGCTCAGATTCCTGAACACCAGATATGAAAACACCACAGATATCTGATGTATGGCCATGCTCCACTGTACCCTAAGTCCGGCCATGATGACGACTATTAAGGACTGTGTCTCTTGCAGCACAAAATTTTGACAACTGCAATGCATTTGTTGTTTTTGACAGAGGATCTCAAGTAGCCCAGGCTGGCCTCCTACTCTTGGTCTTGGAAGGAGGACCTTGTACTTCTTATCCTCTGACTCTACATCACAAAGGCTGGGATTTCGAAATTGCTCTACTGTGTCTGGCTTATCTGACGCTAGGGATCAAACTCAAGACTTTGCACATTTCAGGCAAGCACTCTGCCAGCAGAGGTACATCCCAAGCCCCGAATATTCATTTTTAAATCATTAGGAGAAAAAATACTTATTAATCCTTGAAGTAAAAAAAAAATTTAAAGCCCCTTAAATCTCCAATGAAGGCCGGACATTTTGTTTATCAGAATTCTGGTTCAAGCACCTGAAGTTGATACAGATAAGTTGTTTATTAAAAAAGAGCACCTACACTTGGGAGGCAGAGACAGGCGGATTTCTGAGTTCGAGGCCAGCCTGGTCTACAGAGTGAGTTCCAGGACAGCCAGGGCTACACAGAGAAACCCTGTCTCGAAAAAACCAAAAAAAAAAAAAAAAAAGAGCACCTAGCCCAAAATGACTGTGTATACTATAAACAAAACCAGCTTACTAAGCAAAAACAGTGCTCTTGTCTTGGAGGCCTTACGAAAGCTAAGCTATAAACAGATCTGGCATCTGCCATTGTCATCTGGAAGAGGAAGATTACTGATACTTTAAAAATAGGCAAGAGGGGGTTGGGGGAGCTTAAAAGAGAGGAGCCCAAGGGAACTCATTCGCAATACCAAGCACTTCTAGAAGAACAGGGAAAGTTTATGAGGCGTGTTTTCTCAATTGTGTGCTTCATATATCATGAAGTAGAACCTGTAGCATGTATACACACAGACTGCGGTAGCATAGACCCTGTGTTGACAGAAACAACTGTTTTCCGAATGGTGAGATAAGATAGGACTTCAGTGGCCTGTTCAGACTCCCTCCCCTATCCTTTTAGACAAAGCTAGTATCTATAGGAAGGGTACAGGGAACCGCTGTGCCCTGTGATCTTCAACACTGCCATAGCTTTAACTCTCAAAAAAAAAAAAAAGAGGCAAACACCTGAGAAGTCATAAAGTTACTGTTTCGTCACACTGAGCACAAGGAGGACACCATCTTCTGTGTGTCTGGGATGTGACAAGCACAACACACAGGAGCCGGTGGAGTAGTGATAGGCAGTCACAAACATGAACATGAAGCAATCAACCAGGCCCTCTCCAGCCAGACGAGCAATTAGTACTTCCCTATTTTCTGGACTTTTCCCTTGCAGTTAATGTAAAGTCTTATTTAAAAACTAAGGATAACCGGGCGGTGGTGGCGCACGCCTTTAATCCCAGCACTCGGGAGGCAGAGGCAGGCGGATTTCTGAGTTCGAGGCCAGCCTGGTCTACAGACTGAGTTCCAGGACAGCCAGGGCTACACAGAGAAACCCTGTCTCAGTGACAAAGCATGTAGGCCAGAGGTTCTTTTCAGTCCCCAGCCCTGCCAAATCCAAAGCTAAGGGTTCATGTATCAGAGAACTAAGAAAACCGACATGTTTTAAACTAAGCCAGAGTTGTAAAGGGAGAAAGAAGAATAAACAAAGTGGGGACTCTCACATTAGTACCCCGACTCAAAACTGACAGGATGGGGGGCCACCTGGTTTTGCTCAAAAATTCTCTTTCCAGTGATAAAAGGGTGGATGCTACGATTCTGCAGGGGGGAGGGGCACTGCGTAAGACTGGAGAACTGTTAACTAGCCAGGCTGGTGTTTCCAAGTTGTATTATCACAATATCTCCCAGGAGGTTTTAGGCGACTCAGGAAGCTCCTTCAGGCCCTGCAGCCACTGAACCAAGGAAGCTGAAGGTTGTCCACTTACCACGCCCCAGCACCCACCTGTGCCTCCAAGCGCCCTCACCTGTCACTTACTCCAGAGACCCCAGTAAAACCTAGCCATTTCTCCCTTCGGAACTGAAACTTCCCAGGTCATTCCTGGGCCCATCTGCATCGAGACTCCCACATCTGTACGAAAACACCAGATCCAGGTGTTATAAACACAAAGCCACTAGCTGCTCTGCTTGTCAGCACGGAAAAGGACATCAGTAACAGGAGATCTGGGCTCCCATCCCGGCTCTGCCTCGGCCTCGCTGTGCGTGCTGATGCCATGCCACGTACCTCCACATACCAGTAGCAAAAAAACGTAGATAATGACTTACGTATTAGGTGGCTGACAGTCGGCCTGCAGTCCCTGAGGTTGGGACTTCTCTTCTGGACAGCTCCGCCACCAGGCCCTAGGGCGTTCCCACGCCAGCCCGGGCCTTGCGAGCACAGGCTCCACGACCCACCAAGAGCGAACGCAGCTCCCCCTGGTGGCCGCATCGAGTGGAGCCGGCCGCGACCACCCATCAAACCTCCCCTCCTGCCTTCTAACATCTAGACCCCGGCACAGCCCGCGAGGTCGCCAACAAGCCGGGGACCGCGCGAGATCGGGGCGAGACAGGCCCCGTTTCTCCCGTCCGAGGCTTCCCACCGCCCACCACGCCTCGGAAAGCCCAAAGGAGTGAGCCCGTGACAGCCTCCGACACTGCATGGAAAAGACCAGAACCGTCACCTACCTGCACCCCAGCCTCCCCACACGGGAGCAAACAGCCCGGGCACGCTCGCAAACATTAGACCCGGAGCAAAACAAGCCTTTATAGCGGCATAGTCCCCCTCAACGCGCAAGCGCGATGCACAAAGCTTGCGCAAGACCGAAGGGAATCGTAGTCCCTCATCCGGCAGCCCCCGGCGCCGCAAACCGCAAAAGACTACGTTTCCCAGAAGCACCGCTGGTGCCCAGGATGGGGTGCAGGCTGCTCTTCGTACCCACGCGCATCCCGTGCTACCCCATCCTTCCCAGCTTCTGATACTCGGTCTGGAATCTTCTCTGTGGTCTTGAGTCATGGGGGCTGGGTAGCCGGGTCGGGGTGGCCGGTGGCGCGTATTTTCTGGTAGCCAAAGGTTCAAAGTCAGGAACTTCCAAATCTATGCGACGTTTCCACGTGCCAGAAAACATCGTGAAGGTCATCGTAGCCTGCTTCTGTCCAACCCCAACTCTTAGCTGTGGTGTCACTTAGCTGGTGCATGAGTCCTCCACGTTCTACATGAATAGTAACTTTGGATCTTTTACCCATCTATCCCAGCTGCTTGGCTTCTAAGTAGTGAAATGCCAGAATCGCAATTTCCAAAGTGACAAAGGATGTCAAAATGATACGCTAACTAATCAATCTATTTTTATAAATAAAAATGAAGCTCCCGCGGCATTGGTCATTTTATTTTTCTATTTTATCTATTTCAGTATCATAAGAACTACTCTACTGAGTACCTCCCTACCTTTAAAATACCCGGAGCTTGTTTATGGTTACCCATTTAAGACACCTAAAAAGAAAGCAAAATGAATTGTCCATTATACAACTACCTACTTAGCTACTGTGAACACTGATGTCATAAAGCTGGACGGATTGACAGAGTGTATACTTGACCCACAGAGGGAGTTATAGACCAGTTCTATAAATTAATAGCCTAGGAGCTGGGGAGATGGTTCAGTGGTTAAGAGTGCATATGTAGGGGCTGGAGAGATGACTCAGCGGTTAAGAGCACTGGCTGCTCTTCCAGAGGTCCTGAGTTCAAATCCCAGCAACCACATGGTGGTTCAAACCATCTGTAATGGGATCTGATGCTCTCTTCTGGTGTGTCTGAAGACAGCTACAGTGTACTCATATGCATAAAATAAAATCTTAAAAAAAAAAAAAGAAAGTGCATGCAGATCAAACACATGATGTGAGTTCAAATCCTCCACACCATGGAAAAAATACAGGTGTGTCTACTCTTTCACTGTAAGCCTGGGGCTGTGTGGAACAGAGACTGAAGGGAAAGATTGAACTTGCAGGCAGCCAGGCAAGCTACACACTCAGTGAGAGACTGCAATTTAAGACAATAAGACAGTAAAACAGGATGCCCAAAGCTGTCTTTTTTTTTTTTTTTTTTTCCCTCTTTGGTTTTTTGAGACAGGGTTTCTCTGTGTAGCCCTGGCTGTCCTGGAACTCACTCTGTAGACCAGGCTGGCCTCGAACTCAGAAATTCACCTGCCTCTGCCTCCTGAGTGCTGGGATTAAAGGCGTGCGCCACCACTGCCCCGGCCCTGTCTTCTGACTTCTGGGCACTCACACTTATACATACATATACCACACACATGCATCTACACATGTACACAAAAGATGGTGTAGAAAAAACATGGGATAGTAGCAAACTCCCATCTCTTAGGAGGTGCAGGCAGGAGAATTGTGAATTTGAGCCCACCTGGGCCACACAGAAAGTAAAAGGCCAGATGGAGAAGTGTAGAGCATACCTTTAATCTCAGCACTGGGAAGGCAGAGGGGCAAATGGATCTCTGTGAGTTTCAGGGTAGCCAGAGTTACATGGGAAGACACTGTCTGGAAAGGGGAGGGAGGTCTCTAGGAAATAGACTTCTGCATGATTGTAAAGTGTAACAAGACAGCAAGGAAATGAAGCAAGCAGATAATACTGGGACAATCGGTTATCCATATAGAAGAAAAGCTCTGCTCAATACCGGGTTCCAGGCAGATCAAACACCTACACGTGAAGAAAACTTTCAGACTTTTGGAGAAAACATGAAATAACTTTATGAATCTGAGACTAGGGGAGAACCTCTTAAAGTTGACAAAAGATGGAGCCGGGCATTGTGTATGGATACTAAGTATCCCCCAGAAGGCTCAGGAAGCTAAGCAGTGTTCATAGCTGGGCTTTCAGGAAGTTGGATCATGAAGACTCTGACTTAATGAATGGTTTAATATTGATGGATGCATGATTCCATGTCACTATTGGAAGCTAGTGAAGTGTTAGGACTTGGAGTCTTGTTAAAGAGAGTATACCTTTGAGAGATGTACGTTATCTCTGGCCTCTTCCTGTCTTGTGTGCTCCCTGCCGTGATGGTCAGCCTGTGCCAAGCCCACAATAACAAAACCAGTACATCCCTGATGAAAACCTGAGCCAAAATAAGTATTTTCTCCTTTAAGTTGATGTTTTCTCGGGTATTTGTCCCAATAACAAAAAGCTGATTATTTTTCACTGTTTTAAAATTAAGATATAGACTGTTGGGGTCCAGGAGTCGCCAGACAAGCCACACAAACACTGATCTCAGTCAGACAGGGATAGTTTATTGAGCATTTGCCCCAGGGATGATTGATCAGGGCCAGAGACCAGACTCAGGAGGTGACTGCAACCTCAAGCCAGGATCTACAGAGCTTTTAAGTCTGAAGTCCACAAACATCTGTGCCAAGTTATTCCACCCATCAGGACTTAGGGACCTGAGACTTCCTGAGGAACACTTATCCTGTTCCCATTGGTTGGGGCAGTCAGCTGTGGTGGAACAACTTGCATTGCCTACCAGTCGTGTCTTAGCTTGCCAACCAGGATATCAGTTATCCATGTGCATATCTCTTTCTGCCATGTAGGATGTCAAATCTCAGGGAGTTCTTAGGAACTTAAAACTATTCCACCCCTACTCAACATGGAAGTCCTTATTGGTGCAGATGTCTCTCTTATGTTGGGGTCCATCCTAGGAGAACCTTATAAAAGCAAAAACCACAAAAGCTCACACACAGGTGCGGGAAGTGCTGCCAGGCCGTTGGTTCAGGTTACAGTGGCTGACTAATACAAAGCAGTTCTAACTGACATTTACTGTGATTGGCTTCCAAGAGCATCAAAGCACAGAACATAACAAAATCTGCAATCAACTCAGGCATGAGAAAGCTTCCTTGTTACAGTAATAACAGCATAAAATGGCTGGACAAGCCCTTGTTACCCAGGCTTTAACATAAGCAAAATGTCATTCATTGAAAAGATAAGCCACAAAGTATAACTGATTTTTCCTTCTTTAGTTGAGGCAGAATCTCTGGGATCTCAGAAGCTGAATTTGCTATGTAGGCAAAGGTGACCAGCACCTCTGGTCCTCCTGTCTCTACCTCCCGAATGCTGGAATTATGGGTGATAAACAGTGCTGGTGACTGAGTCCAGCACAGTAGGCAAGCTCTCTGGCAACTGAATTACATCCCTGTAAGTGATGGGTTATTTGTTTGTTTGTTTGTTTGTTTGTATTTATTTATTCAGTTTTCATCCCCATCACTGCCTCCCTCCCAGTCACCCCCTCCCACAACCCTTCCCCATCCCTCCTCCCCTTCTCCTCTGAGCAGATGGGGGTCCCCTAGGGTGTCCCCCCACCCCGGCACATCAAGTCTCTAAAAGGATAGGCCCTTCCCCTCCCACTGAGGCCAGACAAGGCAGTCCAGCTAGAAGCGCATATCCCATGTACAGGCAACAGCTTTTGGGATAGCCCTGCTCCAGTTGTTCAGGACCCACATGAAGACCAAGCTGCACATCTGCTACATATGTGCAGGGAGACCTAGGTCCAGCCTGTGTATGTTCTTTGGTTGATGGTTCAGTCTCCGAGAGCCCAAGGGTCCGGGTTAGATGATTCTGATGGTCTTCCTGTGGAGTCCCTATCCCCTCAGGGGCTGCAGTCCTTCCTCCTATTCTTCCATGAGTCCCCAAGCTCCATCCACTGTTTGGCTGTGGGTGTCTGTATCTGTCTGAGTCAGTTGCTGGGTAGCGTCTCATAGGACTGCCATACTAGACTCCTGCCTACAAGCATAACAGAGTATCATTAATAATGTCAGAGATTGGTGCGTGTCCATGGAGTGGGTCTCAGGTTGGGCCGGTTATTGGTTGGCTGTTCCCTCAGTCTCTTCTCCATCCCCAATCCCTGATTTTCTTGTAGACAGGGTAATTTCTGGGTTGAAAGTTTTGTGGGGGGATTAGTGTCCCTATCACTCTGGAGTTTCTGCCTGGCCATAGGAGGCAGCCTCCCCAGGCTCCATATCCCCAACACTGTGTGTCACAGCTAGGGACAATCCCATTGATTCTTGAGTTCCTCCTCTATCCCAGGTCTCTGTCTCTTCCCAGAGATATCTGCCCTGTCAGTTACAGATATTCATGGATTCTCTTGGACATCTGGGCATCCTCCATGCCCCTCCCCACACCCAACACTGAACCTCCCACCCGGGTCTCTCCCTCCTTCTGTCTTTCACAACCATTCCATTTCCTGTTCCAAGGGAGGCTCAAGGATCCTTGCTTGTGCCCTCCTTTCTGGGGTCTATGGAGTGTGCCATGGGCATTCTGTATTTTATGGCTAATATCCACTTACAAGTAAATATATACCATGTATGTCTTTTGGGACTGGGTTGCCTAACTCAGGGTGATATTCTCAAGATCCATCCATTTGCCTACAAAACTCATAATGCCTTTGTTTTTCATAGCTGAATAGTATTCCATTGTGTATATATACCACATTTTCTTTATCTATTCTTCAGTTGAGGGATGTCTAGGTTGTTTCCAGTTTCTTTTTTTTTTGTTTGTTTGTTTTTTTGTTTTTGTTTTTTTGGTTTTTTGGTTTTTTGGTTTTTTTGTTTTTCGAGACAGGGTTTCTCTGTATAGTCCTGGCTGTCCTGGAACTCACTCTGTAGACCAGGCTGGCCTCGAACTCAGAAGTCTGCCTGCCTCTGCCCCCCAAGTGCTGGGATTAAAGGTGTGTGCCACCACTGCCCGGCTCCAGTTTCTGACTATTACAAATAAAGCTGCTATGAACATAGCTGAGCAAGTGTCTTTGTGGGATGGCATCTCTTGGGTATATGCCCAGGAGTGATATAGCTAGGTCTTAAGGTAGATCTATTCCCAGTTTTCTGAGAAACGGTCAAATTGATTTCCAAAGTGGGTGTACAAGTTTGCACTCCCACCAGCAATGGAGGAGTGTTCTCTGTGTTCCACATCCTCACCAGCATGTGCTATCACTTGAGGGTTTTTGTTTTGTTTTGTTTTGTTTGTTTTGTTTTATTTAGTATAAGGTGGAATCTTGGGGCTGTTTTGATTTGCATTTCCCTGATGACTAAGGACTTTGAACATTTCTCAAGTGCTTCCCGACCATTTGAGATTCCTCTGTTGAGAATTCTGTTTAGCTCTGTGCCCAATTTTTTTTTACCTGGGTTATTTGGGTTGTTTTTGTCTAACTTCTTGAGTTCTTTGTAAATTTTGGATATTAGCCCTCTCTTAGATGTAGTTGGTGAAGATTCTTTTCTAATCAGTAGATTGGTATTTTGTCTTATTGGCAGTGTCCTTGGCCTTATAGAAGCTTTGCAGTTTCATGATGCACCATTTATCAATTGATCGTAGAGCCTGAGCCATTGGAGTTCTGATCAGAAAATAGTCTCCTGTGCCAATGCATTCAAAGGTGTTTCCCTCTTTCTCTTCCATGAAATTTCATGTATCCAGTTTTATGCTGAGGTCCTTAATCCACGTAGACTGGTGTCTTTTGCAGTGTGATTTTTTTTTCTTTCAGTTTGTTTATATGGTGGATTACATTGATGGATTTTCATATATTGAACCATCCCTGCATCCCTGGAATGAAGCCAACTTGATCATGATGGATGATGTCTTTAATATGTTCCTGGATTCAGTTTGTAAGATTTAATTGAATATTTTTGCACTAATATTCATAAAAAATCCATCTGAAGTTCTCTTTCTTCAGTGAGTCTTTGTGTGGTTTAGGTATCAGAGTGACTGTGGCTTCATAGAATGAGTTTGACAGTGTTCCTTCTCGTTCTCTTTTTGTGGAATAGTTTAAGGAGTATTTGTAAGGAGCGGTTAGAACATTCGCCATCACTAGATGGCGCTGTCACTCTGAGGAAACTTGCGGATAGCGCGCGAAAACCCCGAAGCGCATTATGGATGTACATGGCTAATCACCGCCCACTCCCGGGGCGCGCCAACCAATGGGGGACACGCTGCCCCGGAGCTATATAACACCGCCATGTTGGGGCCCGCGCGGTTCTCCCGCTATCAACGGCAACAATAAAGCTGAACTGTAGACGGAGCCTACTGCGTGGCGTGTCTTCTTGCCGGCGAGAGGCGCGCGCGCGGGACAACTGGTGCCGAAAACCCGGGACG
>CM052713.1:13043144-13077514 GCA_028551405.1 Uromys caudimaculatus
TGGTTGGGAGACTTTCAATTACTGCTTCTATTTCACTAAGGATTATGAATCTGTTTAAATTGATGATTTTTGTCTTTATTTAACTTTGGTAGAATATATATATATGAAATTCATCCATTATCTAGTTTGGTGAAGTATAGATTTCAGAAGCAAGTTCTTATGATTCTCTGATTTTCCTCAGTGTCTGTTGTAATATCCTCCTTTTTAATCTCTAATTTTATAAATTTGGATATTCGCTCTGTGTCTTTTGTTAATTTGGCTAAGGGTTCATCAATCTTGTTTGTTTTTCTCAAAGAACCAACTCTTCATTCCATTTCTTTTTTTGTGCTGCTTTTTTGGATATCTATTTTATTGATTTCAGCCCCAAGTTTTTTTTTTTTTTTTTTTTTTAAAATTTTATTTATTTATTCATTTATTTATTATATGTAAGTACACTGTAGCTGTCTTCAGGCACCCCAGAAGAGGGCATCAGATCTCATTACGGATGGTTGTGAGCCACCATGTGGTTGCTGGGATTTGAACTCATGACCTTTGGAAGAGCAGTTGGAGCTCTTAACCGCTGAGCCATCTCTCCAGCCCCCAGCCCCAAGTTTTATTATTTCTTGTTAGATACCCTCTTCAGGTATTATTTTTTCTTGTTTTCTAGACCTTTCAGATGTGTCACTAAGTTATGAGATCTAATTTTTTGATGTAAACACTTAGTTCTATGAAGTTGGCTCTTAGAACTGCCTTCATTGTCCCATAGATTTCGAACACATATTTTCCATTTTCTTTCAAGTCTAAAATGTTTTAAAAATTTCCTTCTGGATTTCTGTCTTGATCTATTTTTCATTCAGTAGTGAGTTCTTTAGTTTTCATGAGTTGTATACTTTGTTTTTTTTTTTCTTCCGGTGTTGATATCTAGCTTTAATCCATGGTGATCAGCTAGGATGCAGGGTGCTGTTCCAATTTTCTTATATCTGCTGAGACTGCTTTGATTTCAAGTCTGTGGTCAGTTTTGGAGAAAGTTCCATGATCTGCTGAGAAGAAGATTCTTTTGTGGTTGGGTGAAATGTTTTGTAGATATTTGCCAGGTCCATTTGATTTATGATCTTGTTTAGCTCCAGCATTCCCTGTTTAGTTCTTGTCTGGGTGATCTGTTTATGTTGAGAGTGGAGTACTGAAGCCAGGCCAAGTGGCTCCCTGTTTCTTCCTGTTGTCTGTGAATTGAGATGTAGAACTCTCAGCCACCTCTCTAACACCATGTTTGCCTGCATACCACCATACTTCCTACCACGATGGTAATGGACTAAACCTCTGAAACTGTAAGCCAGTCTCAGTGAGATGTTTTCCTTTATTAAGAATTGCCATGGTCATGGTGTCTCTTCACAGCAATAGAAACCCTAAGACAAAAGTTGGTCCCAGGGACTGAAGTAATGCTATGATAGGCCTGACCATGCTTTTGCTTGGAAGAATGTGGACACTGGGACTTTGGATTATAAAAGTAGCTGAATAATTTAAGCAGAATTTAATTGGCCATAATAGTGGGAGCATGGAAGACAGTGGTGCTGAGGGTAATTTGAACTGTAGGAGCCTGGCTCAAGAGGTTTCAGAGGAGAGGAATTTTAGTATGTGGCCTAGAGACTGTTCTTGTGGTATTTTGACAAAGAATGTAACCACTTTCTAAGTATGCCCTTGTCAAAAAAAAAAAAAAAAAATCTGCCAGAAGCTAAATTGAAAAGTTTTGGATTAATGGTATTGGCAGAGGAAATTCCAGAATAGTATAGTATTGACTCTGTGGTGTGGTTATTAGTATTCACTCTTATGAAGATCTATAATGAAAAGGAGCAATCTGCTCAAGGAAAAATACAAAATGTAAAAGTGTAAAAGTATCTTTTATTTTTCTGATGTAATTTTCCTCTCAGAGGCTTACTGCTTCCATCTGCTGATAACCTAGGCCCCGTCCTGAAAGCTTCTAACCTCTATAAAATCAAATCTAGGCTTAGGATCTTTTCGGCCTTTGGAACTTGCTGCTGCATAAGCTCACCACTTCTTAGTTCTTTCTGATCGCTGGTTTTTGATTGAACTCAGCTGTTCTGGCTCAAACCCTCCTCCAAGCTGACTGATTTAATCTGGCTTCTTTCTTGGCCTCTGACTGAACTGTTTTGCTTGGCTTCACACTACTTTTGGCAATATATTCTTATCTTCTGGCTTCTTCTCATTCTCTGGCTCATTCTGTCTTCACCTGTGTTTAGCTGTTCTCTCTGCAACTGTTTCTGTACAACTGTCCTGATAAAACTGCCCCCTCTCTTCTTTTCTTTCTCAGCACTGCCTCTCTTAAGTAGCCTCTCTTTTCTCTCTGTTCTTGTAACTCTTTTTTTTTTTTTTTTTTTTTTTTTTTGGTTTTTCGAGACAGGGTTTCTCTGTGTAGCCCTGGCTGTCCTGGAACTCACTCTGTAGACCAGGCTGTCCTGGAACTCAGAAATCCGCCTGTCTCTGCCTCCCAAGTGCTGGGATTAAAGGCGTGTGCCACCACTGCCCGGCTTCTTTTCTCTCTGTTCTTATGAGAATTGGGCATAACCTATTCTGTCAAATATTTCTCTGATTCATCACTTTGCCACTTAATTTGACATCACTTTCAAACATGGGTGCTCCCTTTTGCAAACTAATTTTACCATCATTGTTTGGGATTAAAAGTCTATACTAAGGGCATGTCTGAATTCCAGCCACAGGCATTAAAAGTGTGTGCTAAGGCTGAGCCAAACCACAACAGAAACAGGTTTTTCCAGTAAGTCACACAATCTCAGGGTTCACAGTATGCTCAAATATCCTTCAACAAAGAGGCACTAGAAAGTAGAATGGAGCTAAATTCCATGTTCAAGGGGTAAGGAGATTAAAGAAAAGCCTGGTGTAAAACATGGAATAAAGGGAGTGGTGACTTCAGGGCAAGATACCATCCAGCTAAACTTCCAACTTGTACAAAAGAATTTTTAAAAAGCTTAGTGCAGATGTGGTGGTGTACACCTTTAATCCCAGCCCTCAGAGGGCAGAGTCTGGCAGATCTCTGAGTTCAAGGCCAGCCTGGTCTACAGATCCAGTTTTAGGACAGCCAACCTTAGGTAGTGTCTTAGTCAGGGTTTCTATTCCTGCACAAACATCATGACCAAGAAGCAAGTTGGGGAGGAAAGGGTTTATTGATCTTACACTCCATGCTACTGTTCATCATGAAAGGAAGTCAGGACTGGAACTCAAGCAGGTCAGGAAGCAGGAGCTGATGCAGAGGCCATGGAGGGATGCTGCTTACTGGCTTGCTTGCTTCTCCTGGCTTGCTCAGCCTGCTTTCTTATAGAGCCCAAGACTACCAGCCCACAGATGGTACCACCCACAAGGGGCCCTACCCCCTTGATCACTAATTGAGAAAATGCCTTACCGCTGGATCTCATGGAGGCATTTTCTCAACTGAAACTCCTTTCTCTGTGATAACTCCAGCTTGTGTCAAGTTGACACACAAAACTAGCCAGTACAGGTAGTGAAGGAAACCATCAAAACCAGAAAGCTGGTGAAGATGTAATTGAGCAAGGGAGCCATGTTCCAGCTCCAGCAAGCAGCAGAACTTGGAAGTTTCAGACACGTGGTTCTGGCTTTAGAGTCAAGGTTAGAAGAAAGGGTTATGGAACCTCTATAGGTGAGTAAGGAAAGCTGCTGAGGCCAGGCATGTGTCAGGGGTGTCTCTGCATGGAGACCCAGAGAGGTCATCGTGTGAAAACTGAAGGTGAGGCCTGGATTGCCTTGGCGATCCCAAGAGGTTAGAGATGCCAGAGTCATAGGAGAGCTGCTAACAGTGACACTAGTTCAAGAGAAGTCAGTGTGTTGCAGTCAGCAAAGCTGAAGGAGCTGGAGCTCTGAGGAGCGCTTTGACATCAGACACGGAGATGCAGAGTTTGGAGCTTGAGCTGAAGGAGCTGGAGCTCTGAGGAGTGCTTTGACATCAGACATGGAGATGCAGAGTTTGGAGCTTGAGCTGAAGGAGCTGGAGCTCTGAGGAGCGCTTTGACATCAGACATGGAGATGCAGAGTTTGGAGTTTGCCCTGCTGGTTTTTGGTACTGCTTTGGTCTAGTGTTTCCTTCCTAACCCTACTTTCCTCCCCCCTTAGATTGTGTCTATATACTGCGCCATTGTGTGTTCAAGGGATGTGATCTGCCTTTACATTTTGATTTTATGGGAGCTACAGTTAAGAGATTGTTGTGAGTCTTGGAACAGACTTTGGACCTTTAAACAACCTTGAGACTATTATAGACTATAGGGACTTTTTAAAGTTGGACAAATGGATTTTGCATTATGATACTGCTATAAGCCTTCGGGAGCCAGATATTGGAATGTGGTGGTTTGAATAAAAATGGTCCCATAGGGAGTTAAGAGGTGGGACCTTGTAGGAGTAAGTTTAGTTTTGTTGGAGGAAGTATGCCACTGGGAGTGGGCTTTGAAGTCTCAGAAGCTCAAGCCAGGCTCATTGTTTCTTCCTGCTACTTGCTGATGCAGATGCAGGATCTCAGCTCCTTCTCCAGCACTACAGCAATAGAAAGCATAATTTAGACATAGTCAATATGTGATTTTAGTTGAGGTGGTGTTTGTCTTATGAACTTGGGTGCTCTTGTGTCTGGAGCTCAAATGTTTAGAATTGCAATATTCTTGTTGTAGATTTTTCTTCTATGAATACTTAATGTCCTTCCCTATTTCTTCTGATTAGTTTTGGTTTGAAGCCTGTTTTGTCAGATAGTAAAATGGTTACACCCGCTTGCTTCTTATGTCCATTTACTTGGAATACCATTCTTATCTTTTTACCCGGAGGTTATTTCTATCCTTGATGGTTGGGTATGTTTCTTCAATTCAACAGATAGATAGATCCTGTTTTTGAGTCCAGTCTGTTAGTCTGTCTCTTTTTATTGGGTGATTGAGATCACTGATATTGAGAGTTATCAATGAGCAGTGTTTGTTAATTCCCATTATTATGGTGTGAACCTTCCCCCCCTTGATTTACTGACCGGGATTATTTATTACTTGTGTCTTCTTGGATGTGTTTAACTTCTTTGGACTGAAGTTTTCCTTCTAGTATCTTCTTGAGAAGTGGACTGGTAGATAGGTACTGTTTGTTAGCATTCTGTCTAAACTCCACCCCACAGTTACCTGGCAACAGCTAGGTATGCTCCGCCCCACAGTTGCCTAGCAACAGCCAGGTGGGCCTGGTCCACTATAAAAGGGGCTGCTTGCCCCTCCTCCCTCTCTTATCTCTTTCTCTTGCCTCTCTCTTGCAGCTCTTATCTTTTACTTCTCCCCATTCCCTTCCCCCCTCTCTCCACGTGGTCACGGCCGGCCTCCACCTCTCTACTTCTCTACTCTCTCCCTCTCTCTGCCTTTCTCTGTCTCTACTACCCTCTTAACTCACCTCCCCATGCCCTAAATAAACTCTATTCTTTACTATATCTTCACGTGTGTCTGGTCCCTCTGGGGGAAGGGATGTCTCGGCATGGGCCCGCTGAGGCACACCCTTCCCCCACACCTCCCTACCTCCCTATACCCATATAACAGATATATCTCTATACATATTTTTATAAACACATCACTGTTGGCTTACAGATGATTCCACTAGGCTCCTCCCAGGGACCTATCAATAGCTTACATCATCACCTGCTGCCATTACCTGTCACCACCAGGAGTGGCAAATAAAAGTACTGCTTGTTACCCTGGTTGGCTCTCTCTTTTTCTATTCCTTTGTTCCCATGTGTTTCCAACTGGTCTCTCTCCCCCTTCTCTGCCCTCATGGCTCTGATCCCATCTGTCTGCCCCTACCCCTTCTCCAGGTCCTCACTCTCCTCCTTTTCACAAAAGAACCCCCCTTATTACCAGATGTGTTGCATGGCATGATTTCCCAGGGAGCACCATGGCATGGGCCCTCCCCCTGCTGTATTATATTTCATAACAGAAACTGCTTAAATTTAGTTTATGGTGGAATGTTTTCTTTTGCTGTCTATTACACTTGAGCTTCTGAGACTTCAAAACCCATTCCCAGTTTTGCTGGATATAGTTTCTGGATTGGCATCTGTGGTCTTAGAGTTTGTAGTATATCTATGTTCAGGCCTTTCCTGCTTTTAGAGTTTCCTTTGAGGACTCAGGTATAATTCTGATAGGTCGGCCTTTATATGTTACTTGGTCTGTTTTCCTTGCAACTTTTAATATTTTTTCTTTGTTCTGTACATTTAGTGTTTTGATTATTATGTGGTGTTCTGTATGGTTCCTGAACCTTGATAGGTACTTTCTTCTTTAGATTGGTAAATTTTTCTTCTATGATTTTGTTAAAAATATTTTCTGTGCCTCTTAACTGTGTTTTTTCTGTTTCTTTTCCTATTATCAGTAGATTTGACCTTTTCATATTGTTCCAGACTTCATGGATGTTTTGTTTCTGAACTTTTATTTTATTTTTTAAGATTTAACATTTTCTTTGACTGAGATATCCCCTTTTTTCTACCTTGTGTTCAATGCCTGACATTCTTTTTTCTGTGAGCTTGATGAATCTGTTGTAGGGAGCTCATGATAGTGTTCTGTCCTTCCTAGTATGCTTTGTATGTTTTAGGTAGGTAAGGAGTTGGGCTGAGACTGGGGGAAAAGACTTGGGCAGCTTTGTGTTAAAATCCATAGCAAAATAAGCACAGGGAATCTGGGCAAGATTTTGGAAGACAGCAAATCCAGTGATTTATTTGTGAACAGTAAAGTTCCTTGTAGTTTTTGTAAGCCATTTCCCAAACATCATGTTATGAAGTTTGTTTAATACCCTCATTTATTATCTATCTCTTTCCAGAAATTTCTAAATAGATTTTATGCACAATAGAAGTTTTTATGCATAAGAGAAGACATGATAGCAGCTACTTTTCACTTTTCTCTTGTCAGTAATGTTACATGCTCCCAGTAGTTGGTGATGTCAGGCCACATTGATGCTATTAGTATGTGCCACTGTTGTACTTTATGCCATAAGTTAAGTGGGTAAGACAGGTCATTTTTCTATTAACTCACTTATACTTTCTAAAGTTCATGCAATTTAATTACTTTTTGCTTATAGAGAGGGAGAAGAGTTAGACCTGGAATGTGAAGGGGACTTTGTTCAGAGTGGAAGGTCACAATCATCTTAGAATGTGCTAAAGGGGCAGGAAGAAAGGACTCAGAGGCCGAAGGTAGGAAGCACAGTAGAGAGAGCTACAGTGGTTCTCAGCCTCTGGGTTGGGACCTCCCACAGAGGTCACGTATCGGGTATCCTGCATATCAGATATTCACATTACAATTCATAACAGTAGCAAAATTACAGTTATAAAGTAGGAATGATTATTTTATGGTTGGGGGGGGCTCACCACAACATGAGGAACTGTATTAAAGGGTCACAGCATTACAAAGTTGAGAACTATTGTTTTAGAAGTTAATAGATTTGAGAGAAATATAAATTTTGTCATTAACCAAAAGAATTAAATAACACAATTCTTGATCATCTTGGCAAGAAAAACATCTGAGACGATGAACTCGAGACTATTTGAAACACAGTAATAAATATGGTAGTGTTTATAATAACTTGAGTTTCAGGTTTATAGCGTTTGTGAGGGAGCAGGGTCTTTAGTTATTAGAAGGAAATAGCAGTACACACAGGTGGTCCATGGAGCAGGAGAAAATATGTCTGGCCATGAACCTCAGGAGAGATTAGGATCAAAACTATCTGAAGTGTTCTTTTAATTCACTAGCAAAAAGTCCTAAGTAATCCAATTTGCGAAACAAGTTACAAATGTGATATATAAATGATGAACAGGCATCTGAGAAATGCTTAGCCTCACTAATCATTAGGAAACACACAGGAAAGTCTAAGGATATCACCTTAGACACAGTTGGATGCTTATCATGAGAAGGAAAACCAGAAACCAAAGAAGGAAAGACAAGTGTTTGTGAAGATGTAAAGAACCTGAAGCACTCATTCATGGTCTATGGGGAAAACCTCAATGACTCAGGAAAACAGTACAGCAATTCTTCAAAAATTTAAAAATACAACTAGATGACTCAGCAGTTCCTCTTCTAGGCAGACTCCCCCCCCCACCCCCCACCCAAGGGAAGTCAAGAGTCTAGGAGATCCACACACTCATCACTGTATTAGTCCTGATAGCCTATGGGAACAAAATCATTGTCCATCAAAGACAGTGGATAAAGAAATGGCCATGTGCATACAACAGGCATTGCTAATCCTTTATAAAGGAAATCTTTGAAAATGTAGGATTCCCCCCACCCACTCCCACAGAGTTTCTAGATCAATGTTGTCATACCTATACTACTGTGGAGGATTCTGATCTGTCTGCCTCCTAAGCTCTGGGATTACAGGTGTGTATCACCAAGAACAGATTCTGTGATGCTTTGGATTGACTAGGCCCCAAGCAAGCTGATCTATATTACATTACTGGTCTGTGTTTTTGTTTTTGTTTTTGTTTTTGTTTTTGTTTGTTTTGTTTTGTTTGTAAGACAGGTCTCCAGCACTCAGGAGGCAGGAGGATCTCTGTGAGTTTGAGGCCAGTTTGGTCTACAGAGAGAGTTCCAGGACAGCCAGAGTTACATGGAGAAACCATGACCCTAACATACACACTCACCCACCCCCAAATAAAAACCAAAACCCCAAAACAAACAAACAAACAAAAAAAACCCCAAAGGAAACCAACACACACACACACACACACACACACACACACACACACACACACACACACACACGTCTCACTGTGTATTTCTGGCTGACATGATACTCAAATGTAGACTGGGCTAGGTCTCAAAGAGATCCTCTTCCTGCCTCTGTCTCCAAAGTGGGATTAAAGGCATGCACCACCTTGCTGGCATGGAAGGTCTTTTTGAGACAGTTGTCTGCTCCATTTTCTTCAAGCATGGACATTAAAAACCTCTTATTTTATCTCAGACTCCTTGTTTTGTGAAAATTTGTGGGTAGTAGAACCTTCAGGTCTGACAGTAGCTTTGGCAAGCAAGCCAGGAGTCAGAAACCAAGAACCTCAGGTGCCAATGAGTTTTCACTGGGGTAATCACAGCTTGCAGGGAGCTACCCTGGAGGCTTCCAAGTAGTTCAACACTCAAAGTCAGTGAGGGAAAACTGGAGAATGATGTGTGCAATGCTCTTATCCTGCAGCAAACAAGATCTGTAAATACATTTGTTATGCCAGAGTGATCTCTGCAGAGAGAAAGGCAAGAGAGTTGAGAAGCATGGCAGAGCTGGAAGGCCTCTCCAAGCTGGCCCTCCTCCTTGTCTCCCAAACAAAACTGCCCTGGAGAGAGCTGCAAAAAATGCAAGTAAAGTCTGCCAGACCTGCAGCAGTAGACCATGCCCAGATGCAGGAGTCAGAAAGAGAGCAACCAGGAAAGAACCTGCAACTTCTGCTCTCCTATATACCAAAACTCCAAGAACACCCAGGCAGCAGAAATCAGCCTACCAGAGCCTGTAAGACTCTGGGGAGCTTTAACTTACCGGAGACCTCCAAGTGAACACCATGAACTCAGGGATCAATGCAAAAAGCAAGAGGAATTTATTGTTCCAGCATGCTGGGATCACCCTGCACATCAAGGAGTGAGAGAACAACCATGTGCAGCCTGTTCAGAGAGCATTTATAGTTTTTAGAGCAGCAGCCATTAGGCACAATGTGATTGGCAGAACAGTGTGACTTTTAAACAGATTGGTCTTTAGGGAATGAGGTAGTAGGGACTTAATCAGCCCCTTCCCTTCCAGCCTACATGCTCTCTAACCTGTTTCTTTCAGGAGGAGAGGGGTACCTACGTGCTTGGGGCCCTAGTGGAATTTTCCAAAGTTCCTGAGCTGACTTCTTCAAGCTGAGGTAACTTGAGAACTGTGCTCTTCAGCTTAGTATAGTTCTGAGCAATTTATCACTTTTCTCTCTTATTTTCTATGACTTAATTTCTGCTCTGGCATGTATGTCTCATGATGGTTTTGCTCTTGTCGGTACATTGCTTGATTAGGTTTCAGTACTCTGTTTCTCCACATGGTTTATCAGAAAGCATTTTGTTTTAAATTGAAAATAGATTTTTTTCATACAATGTATTCTGAGTATGTTTTCCTCTCCCCAATTCCCCACCCACCCAATTCACACTCTTTCTTTCTATCTCTCATTAGAATACAAACATGCATCTTAAAAAAAAAAGATAAAATAAAAAACAAGCAAATGCTGTGTTTGGTTCCTCTTGAGGTATCATATGGGGAAGAGTGTCAGTGGGGATAAGGCTTGGTTTTATGAGATATTTAACGTTCCTGTATAAAATCTTTGCTTGTCTTTACTATAAATCACCATGTTACAGTTGCTGACCTGCCTGCCTGAGTTCTTCAGAGGTAAGAAACTGTTTAGCACCTCATCATAAAACAGTAGAGGATAAGTGAAAAGATTATTGCTGGTGCTCCTTTCTCGGATGAGTCAGCCAGAAACCTCTGTGGATAAACTGGTTAACTCTTTGTGCTGGCTCATTTTGTGTCAACTTGACACAAGCTGGAGTTATCACAGAGAAAGGAGCTTCAGTTGAGAAAATGCTTCCATGAGATCATTCTGTAAGACATTTTCTCAATTAGTGATCAAGGGGGGAGGGCCCCTTGTGGGTGGTACCATCTGTGGGCTGGAAGTCTTGGGCTCTATAAGAAAGCCAGCTGAGCAAGCCAGGAGAAACAAGCCAGTAAGAAACATCCCTCCATGGCCTCTATTTCAGCTCCTGCTTCCTGACCTGCTTGAGTTCTAGTCCTGACTTCTATTAGTGATGAACAGCAGTGTGGAAATGTAAGCTGAATAAACCCCCCCCCCCAACTTGCTTCTTGGTCATGATGTTTGTGCAGGAATAGAAACCCTGACTAAGACAAATTGGTACCAGCATAGTGGGGTATTCCTGTGACAATCTGACCATGTTTTGGGGAAGACTGTGAAAGGACTTTGGAACGTTGGGCTAGAAGATCCATTCCATGTTAAGAGCTCTGTGGGATGTTGTGTAGGAGCTTGGAAGATAATGTTGAGAACAGAGACCTGGCTTGTGAAATTTCAGAGGGAAGATTAAAGACTCTTTCCAGGGCCATTGGTCTTTTGATGGTGAAGATTCTGTGGTTTTGGTTAGCTGGGGCTGAAGAAATCAACAAGATGATTAACAAGATACCAGAACTACTAAAGAGAAAACTTTGCATTACTGGGACTATTGATGCTGATTAGCTGGAGTTGAGAAATTATGGGTGATTAAAAAGAGATCAGCATCACTGATGTGAAATCTTCTGGGAAGTATTTTCTGAGAGCACAGAGGCTGTGTTCCAGAGACAGACAGGGTTGTACCTTGTGCTGTGGCTGGACTCCATAATGTGTAAGAGTCACTCAGGTGGTACTGGTTTTGAAGGCACGAAGGGGTCATGAGCAGCTGAGGCTTGGCACTCAGAGGGTGTAGAAGGCCATTGGTGAAGGTGCAGCCTCAGTTGCAATTGATGGCCCAGGACTGAAGGGGTTATGCAAAGCTGTTGAAGCTTGATACCATGAAGAAAGCCTATGAGAGGCTATTGGTGAAGTCTCGTTACAGCGGAAGACAGCAGCGTTTTGAAGATGCCAGTACCATGAGATGACCACCGAGAACAGGAGCGGCAGTGGAATACAGGCATCTGGAGCTTAGAAGACAAGGTGTGTGCTACAAAGGGCAGAGCTGGAGAAGTGACCCAAGCCCTTGGAGGAGCCTAGAAGATCATGAGAGGATCCAGGCATTGGGTGGTTGGAGTTTGATTTTGCTTTTGATTGTGACTGTGCCCTGATATATTTTCCCTCTTGAAGTAAGAAGGTATTTTAGTGGAGCCCACAGTTAAGAGACTTGTAATTGTAAAAAGACTTTGAATTTTAAGAGATTGGATATTTTAAAGGGATTGAAATTTTAATAAGTAAGAATTTGTCAAGGCTGTGGGACTTATTTAGATCTTGGGGATGAATAAGAAAGTAAGGGTCAAGGCTTAATGGTGATGTGTTTGTGTGTAAAGTTAACAAGGGGTCAATTGTACTGGCTGGTTTTGTGTGTCAACTTGACACAAGCTGGAGTTATCACAGAGAAAGGAGCTTCAGTTAAGAAAATGCCTCCATGAGACTCAGGTATAAGGCATTTTCTCAATTAGTGATCAATGGGGGGAGGGCCCCTTGTGGGTGGTACCATCCCTGGGCTGGTAGTCTTGGGTTCTATAAGAGAGCAAGCTAAGCAAGCCAGGAGAAGCAAGCCAGTAAGAAACATCCCTCCATGGCCTCTGCATTAGCTCCTGTTTCCTGACCTGCTTGAGTTCCAGTCCTGACTTCCTTTGGTGGTGAACAGCAACGTGGAAGTGTAAGCTGAATAAACCCTTTCCTCCCCAACTTGCTTCTTGGTCATGATGTTTGTGCAGGAATAGAAACCCTGACTAAGACATCTTCTTAGACAAAAAGTTCTTTAGAGAATTACTTCAGAGGTAAAATGTTACATAGAACGGGAGTTACAGAAGAATGTTGATATTAAGTTCAAAGCAGTATTTCATTATTATATACTCATAAGTTCAAAGCAACAGTTTTTACATGGCCTTACCTTATCATAGTGCACACCTGTTACTTTATTCTTGGGCCAAAATGTTTTTTTCTTGAACACAAAATTGTCCCAAGTCTATTTCTCTTTTTAGTGTGATTTTGAAAGCTCATTGTATTTCTTATTATGCAGCCTTTACTTACTATTCTGAGGAACAGGCACATTCTATTCTTTTGAGACAGGGTTTCTCCGTGTAGCTCTGGCTATCCTGGAACTCACTCTGTAGACCAGGCTGGCCTCAAACTCAGAAATCCACCTGCCTCTGCTCCCAAGTGCTGGGATTAAACACATTCTATTCTTGATTCTAACTTTATTACATCTTTCTAGCAACTAAGGCCATTTCTCCAAACTTTCTTCCTAAAATTATTTGTGAATCAAATCCAGAATGCTATAGAACTATTATCTATTTGTCTTTGTATAGCATCACTACAAGATAGTATATCTTCATTGTTCTGTAGAAGTCTGCTCAAAAGGGTGGGCTAATACCTAGTGATAGTTATATATTTAATAATAATAGGAGAAGCATAGTAATAGCAGGAATCTTTCCTAAAATGATTTCTCTTGAGCCTTGTCTATTAGAGCAAACCCATCGTGGATTTTAATTCAAGGTAGACTCATCTCAGTAAGATCACCTGCTAATTATTAGCATCTCCTGTGATGGCTTCTGACAAACTAACCAACCAGAATAGGACAAACAAACAAACCAACAAACAAAAAAGAAACGGAAGAAAAAGAGCCAAAGAAAAAACACAAGAACACATTTAGACACAAAGACACACATGTTCACACTCACAGAACACCTATAAAATACAACACTGGAAACCATAATATATATGAAAAAGACACGTAAGGAGTGGGAGGAGCCCAGACAAAGCATTATGAGACCAGGAGCCTCCAAGAATACTATTGAGTTCATTTTATATTGGCCATCCGCTGCTGGTCATGGGGACTTTCCTTAAGTGTGGTTTGTGTACCTAATGAGACGCCATTAGAGAAAACTAATTTTTCTTTTGTGAGCAGTTATTAGTTGAAAATAGTTTCTGGGTTAGGGATGGGGGTTTGCGTTTACTTCTCTCAGCAATGAGGTCCCATCTGTGGTTGACCTGTGGGGCCCTGTGCCTACTACCACATTCCCTGTGAGTCAGAAGGTATCTTAAGTGTCTGTTCTGCCCCTTTTCATCTTCTCCTTATTTATCTCTTCCTTGTTCTCAAACTCTTACCCCCTCCTTGTTTTACTTAATTATAATATCCTATATCTTGAACAATCTCTAACATCTGTGGACCCTAACAGTATCCCAACTTCTCCTAGATACTTTAACCGCCTCAATCTTTTCTTTTAAAAGTCGATGAAGTACTTAATCCTTATTCTTATCCACTCTATTGCTCTCCCAATCCTAACCTCAGTCACTGAGGTCTGAGCACACTCCAACTTAAACAAAAATCCTTTGTTGCTTGTCCTCCAACGGTTATTGAAGCTAAAGTTACTAACGGGTATCATGCTTGAATGGAGGTAAACCTTAGAGAATAAAAGGGTTTACACCATGTAGCAGAATTTTCCCCCAATTATTTAAATATTAATACAACAAGAAGCCTGTGATTGGGCTTCTTGTGAGTGGAAAGGAAGGTGAGCAGAGATTTTTAGAGACAGGGAGGGAGGACAGAGAGAAGAAGGAAGGAAGATGGAGGAAGAAAAAGACATCCAGATTCCACATGACTTTAAATAGCCACAGGTAGCTATGAATATCTTATAAGGATGGATAATTACGGGATAATTTGTCTTATCTAGGTGGAAAGTTTATATCAATATCAATTAGCTTTGAGTTCATTTTATGAGGTGAGAATTTACTGATATAAATCTGACATATAAATTACAAGCCTCTAGAGTTTGACTTTACTGGGTTGTTGGGATTTGGGACTGCTGATCACAGGGGGTGGATGGCTGGGAATGTGAGCAGAATTCACTTCAAGAGAACCACGAGATGGGTGGTCACTGCATGGGCTAGCCATGGAGGCCGCGGGGTTGCTGGGGCCCTAGAGTAGCTGGTGATAGCATGGGATGGTGCCTTTTAAAACATTTCCCACAACAATACCAGGCACCCCATGCTTCTGGATTGAGGAACTATTTTTTTCTCTCTCTTTTTAAAATACTAAATACAGAGCTTAGACTTGGGGATTTCTATCTTTCCTTTCCTCTTGTCCTTTCCTTCTTAGGTAATGGGAATGGGGTTGAAAAGGAAAAGAGATAGAGTAATAGTATAAGAAATTAGAGGGGCTGGAGAGGTGGTTCAGCGGTTAAGAGTACTGACTGCTCTTCTAGAGGTTCTGAGTTCAATTCCCAGCAACCACATGGTGGCTCACAACCATCTGTAATGGGATCTGATGCTCTCTTCTGGTGTGTCTGAAGACAGCTATGGTGTACTCATACATAAAATAAATAAATAAATCTTTTTTTAAAAAGTAAGTTTGAAAATTATTTGTGTGTGTGTGTGTGTATGTTTGCATGTGGGTTCAGATACCCACAGAGGCCATAGATTTCAGATCCAGAGGAGCTGAAGTTAACAGGCAGTTGTGAATCACTCAAAATGGGTGCTGGGGATTGAACTCAAGTGACCTGGAAGAGCAAACTCTTAACTGCTGAGAGATATCTCCAGGGCCAAGAAGAACTATTTCTGAACTACACATTCAACTCTACCAC
This sequence comes from Uromys caudimaculatus, assembly GCA_028551405.1. Classification (NCBI taxonomy): domain Eukaryota; kingdom Metazoa; phylum Chordata; class Mammalia; order Rodentia; family Muridae; genus Uromys; species Uromys caudimaculatus. The sequence goes on from CM052713.1 coordinate 13,058,463, forward strand.
ATCCAGGTCTCATGTGAACGTTGAAAATACTTAAAATATAGTTGAAAAAAAATAAAGGAAAGAAATAATGCCAGAAGTGTAAATTCTAATTACTACAGTAACATAAGAAAAATGAAAAACCGAGACAACATAACTCCTCCAAAAGCTATTAAATCTATAGTGCAAAAGGAATTAATTACTTTTGCTAGCCCATATGAAAGACACACAATTCAGGTATTTAATTAGCTAGCTGTAAGCATAAATTGGACATGTTTTGGAGCTATTTTAACTTACATCCCAGCCGTACGTCCCTTGTTGTTTCTCTTGGCATGTGTTTATGGTCCATCTCCTCTGATGGTGGCCTCCTCTTCCTCCCTTCACCTCCTTTCTCCTTCTCCACTGGTTTCTCTTCAGACTCCTCACTTGATCCTCAAGTCCCACCCTTTCCTCCCCACTGCCCAGTCATAGGCTGTAGCCTTTTATTAACCAGTTAACTTAGGGAGCAAGGTTTATGACATCACCTGGTGTATGAGGACCTCCTCACTGGGGCAACCAGATCCCGGGGGCCGGTATTTAGCATCTGACACAGAGCAGCACCAGACCAACCTCCAGCATTGTAGTAATGGGCATATGGTGATTGTGAGATAGATGAAGTCCCGGACTTCAGGAAGCTCAAAAGAGCGATGATAAGTATGTTTAATAAGCCAAAGAAGAAAATAAGATAGAGAACAAGAATGGAAACAGCGGCATAAAATAAGGAAGGTTATGCAAGACATAAAAGAACACTAAACAAAAATGGAAATTGAAGAAAATAAATCTGAGATGTCAAAATGAAAAAGTTGAAAAGAAAGCTTTGCCGGGCAGTGGTGGCGCACACCTTTATTCCCAGCACTTGGGAGGCAGAGGCAGGTGGATTTCTGAGTTCGAAGCCAACCTGGTCTACAGAGTGAGTTCCAGGACAGCCAGGGCTACACAGAGAAACCCTGTCTTGAAAAACAAACAAAAAGCTTTGCAGAAAGGACTGGAATATCAAACAAGGATGGAGAGAAAAATAAGAATGTCCCTGCATTAATCAGGGTTCTCTAGAGGAATGGAATAGATTATATGTATATGTGTATATGTATATAATCTATCATTTCTATCTATATACAAATATAGGTGCATATATCTATATCTATCTACCTATCTACCTATCTAAATCTATATTTTTAATTTGAAGTAGCTTATAGGCTGTGGTCTGTCTCTTTCTACAATGGCTATCTCCCAACAGAGCGTCCAAGAATCTGGTAGTTGTTCAGTCCACGAGGCTGAATGTCTCAAGTTGATTTCTGTCTATGTTAGAATACTGAAGAAGAAGGAATGTATCGGCAGCAGCATAGATGAGTTTGTCATCACGAGTGAGGCCAAGCAGGCAAAAGCTTCATTCTTCCATGTCCTTTTATGTGGACTGCCACCTGAAGGTGTGACACAGACTTAGGGTGGGTCTTCTGAGCACAACTGATTCAGATTCAGCATGGGTCTTCCCACCCGACATAATCCAATTAGGAAATCCCCAAAGGTGTGCTGAGCTGTTTGGATCTAGTTGGTTCTGGATGTAGAAAAGTTAAGCAGGAATAGCCATCACGCCATCACAAGTACACTCCCTGCCAACAGGATGCGCAATCGCTACTTCTTATGTCATGCTTAATTTCCAAAGTCAAGTTCTCACCTCCACAGGCTCATACACAGGCAAGCGCACCCCCCCCCCCCAGCTTACTGAGTACACTGTAAGAGGACAGTAGACTAGGCAATGAGAGTATTGCCTAAAGTACAAGCGATTCTTACCTGCACCCCTCCCCTGAAAGATCACACCAGGAAAACCAGTCCTGTGAACTTATCAGACACACCAGACTGAGGAAAGAGAACAATACATATATACAACATGGAGTAACTTAGGACAGGGCACAACCTGCTCTCAATACACACCTTCTAGTGCTACCAGCATTTGCAAGTGTTGTGTAGTGACTAGAAAGAAATGTAAAAGGAGAGAGGTGGCACCTACATTCCTGGAAATATCACACATTCCCAGAGCACACACTAGGATTCAACCCCATTAAAGAGGTCAACTAACTAAAGATTGTTGGAAAATTCCACCGGGTCCCAGAACATGAAGACCCCTCCCCTCTCAGAAGGAAGAGGTTGGTAGAACACGTAGGCCAGAAGAGAGAGGCTGATTACATTCCTCAGAAAAAACGGCAGGGCGAACTGACTGTTGGCCACCTGCAGATGTGGGAAGCCCCTTGCCACCTCATTCCCTAAGGACCAATTAGTTTAAAAGTCACACTGTTCTGCCAATCACATTGTGCCTAGTGGCTGTTGCTCTATTCTACCCCTGAAAACTGTATAAAAACTGGCTGAATGGGTTGCCCGGGGTCACTCCCTCTCCTTTGGGTGCAGTACGACCCCACTGCGATGGAACAATAAATTCCTCTTGCTTTTGCACCAATCCCTGGCTCTGCATGGTTCACTCAGAGGGTTCCTGGTAGCTAAGGCTTGTTAGAGCCTTACACCATTAGCCTATTCCTCCCTCCTTTCTTTAACTGTATGCCTATAACCCAAAAGGGCTCATAGGTTGGTTTGCAAACTTATCCCCAATTTCTCCTACTGTTCCTCTTCTTTCCTTCCTTCCTTCCCTCCTCCCTTCCTTCTTTCCTTGGTTTTTTTTTGAGGCAATGTTTCACTATGAAGTTCTGGCTAGCCTTGAATTTTCTATATAGTTCAGGTGTTGAGACCAGGCTGTTCTCTGCTCTAAATTACTGATATAGTATAATTTGTTTTTCAGACTGCTTTGGCTTAAGAAACTCCATTCTACAAGTATATTTTGATTCTATTTTGAGGATATTACCATCTGGCCACCCCTACCCTATAGCACAGACAAATAAATTATTTATTCCCAGAAGTAGAAAGGATAGTATACTATAAATTTATTGGGGTTGATTGGGGGCTGTAAGGACACATGGCCATATTTAAAATCATGTCAGGAAAAACAAGATCTGAGAAATAACTGGACACATCAGACCAAGGGATATAACTCCCTACCTGAATCCTATAAAGGAGTAGATACCTAGTACCACAATGGCAATGGCCCCAAAACCTGTTATCAGAGCATCCAGTGTGTGCATCCAGAACCAACAGGCAGAGAACACTCTATTCTAGGAGGTTTCAGCTCAGGGTTCCTGCTGTTCACTCAGCCTTCTTGGATTGCCACCTGCATATCCTCTCATCTGCCTGCCTAGGCCTGCACCCACCCATATGCTGGTTCACTGGTCTGGACTGACCTGCTTTTGGTTCATCTCCAGGTTGCAGCCCTACTTTTTTTTTTTTTTTTAAAGATTTATTTATTTATGTATATGAGTACACTGTAGCTGTCTTCAGACACACCAGAAGAGGGCATCAGATCCCATTACAGATGGTTGTGAGCCATCATGTGGTTGCTGGGAATTGAACTCAGGACCTCTGGAAGAACAGCCAGTGCTCTTAGCTGCTGAGACATCTCTCTAGCCCTGCAGCTCTACTTTTGCCATGTAGTCTGACTGTGCACCTCCAGTTCAGTCAGATCTGTTACCAATACAGAGACTCTGTGTTTAATTTTAATTGGTCAATGTTAATGAGGTAAGCCAATGGGAGGTTTTGATTGCTGGACTTCAAAACCTGAAGAGTTGGACCTTGGTAGAGAGCCTCAGGAGGAGGAAGTGGCTAAATAAGGAATTGGACTTTGGTGGCTAGATCTAGGAACGGAATCTAATGGTTTTCAGCAAGGAGGAAGGAAGGGGGAAGACAAGGCCTGACCAAGCGTGTTTGCAGTGCTGGGGCCTGCTAGAGCCCTTCGCTTTGGTTTCTCAGGCTTCTTTGAAAGTGTTTTGACCAAGCCAGCTCAGTCAATCAAACAGTTCTCCAGGGAGGGAGTGAAGATTAAAAAGAAAAAAAGACAATTAGACAACACTGTAGCATGACCCAGCCAGTTCTGAGGCTGAGGCAGGTTTATTTTTTCCCAGTCTGCTTTTATATCATTTTAATTACATGCAAATAATAAGGTCAGTTCTAGGTTAAGGAACAAACAAGACAATAAACAAAGTGCTGTGATCCTCATTTCTAGGGCCTTATCAGGATGTGGAAGAAAAAAGAAACAAGGTGCTAAGTTTACCTTAAGCTTTGTATTAGCCCGAATGTAAATATTCTTATCTGAGCCTACTTCCTGTCCTAGCCCAAAGTCAGATTCTTGCCTGAGCTCATCTCCTTATCCTAGCCCAAAGTTTCTAGAAGTGACCCCAAAAGCTCTCCACAGTCTTCAATACTGTTATCTCTTTAATGTATGAGCCATATTGGTAGTCATTCTATCTGTCTGTCTGTCTGTTCATCCATACATCTGCCCATCCATTCGTCTGTCTGTCTAGCAATATATGATGTGCAATACGTGATCTGAGTCAATATTAATAATTAAGATTAGAATAAAAATCTGTGTTTGAGTTGGTTAGGGCTATCAAGGCGTGGAAATCACTTGTATATTGCTGCCCCTGAAATCACTGTATCTTGTGAATTTGTTCTTTAATAAATTCTGACAATGTGAAAAGACACAAACATATTTATCCATGTTTCTGACATAATATACTTATGGCCCTAGGCTGGGTTAAACCATAGCTTAAGCCCCACTTCTCTGCCTCCCCAGTATCGGGTTTTACAGGTGGGTATCAAGCCAGTTGTTTGTTTAATTAATTAATTTAATGCTGGCTGTCCTGGAACTCACTATGTAGACCATACTGCCTGAATTCACAGAGATTCACCTGCCTCTACCTCCCAAGTGCTCTAACTAAAGATGTGAGTCACTCCACCCAGCTGTTTGGTTTGTTTTTTTAAAGACAGAATCTCAGGGCTGGAGAGATGGCTCAATGGTTAAGAACATTGGCTGTTCCTCTAGAGGACATGGGTTCAATTTCCAGCACACACATAGCAGCTCACAACCGAATACAACTCAGTTACAGGGAATCCGACAACCCTCCCCCAGACATACATGCCTAAATAAATAATTAAAAATTTTGTGATATGGGCTAGCATTGAACTCACTATGAAGCCGAGGATGACCTTAAACTCCTGACCCTCTTGCCTATGCCAATGTACCAGGTGCTGGGATTAGAAGCATGATCCACCATTACTCCTGGATTCCCATTCTACTATTCTTGACCAAGAATAGAATCTGCTTCACTGTTTAACTGGTGCTCAGTCTAATACTGTTAGCAATCAGTCACTTTCACTGGCCTGTCCTCAGCGATCTAGTAACAGCTTGTCATCACCTGCCACTTCCAGGTGTGCCAGGTGTGCCAATGCCAGGTTCAGCACATAAAAGGCTCCAGTGACCTCCAGGTTTCTTTCTCCTCCTTTCTCTCTTCTCTGTCTGCCTGTCTATCTCCATCTCTTCCTCATATCCGCGCTCCAAGTCAGCCTTTCACTCTTCCTCCTAGCTCTTACCCTAGCAGTACACTTTGGCATGGCCCACCAAGCTTACCCACCTCAATGCTTTATCCTATCAAATACCACACTTCCAAGTGAGGATGATGGACCCAGTTTGGGAGCCAAAGCCAGGGACATCACTGTTCTTTCTGTGAGCTAGAAACTGCCGCTATAACAGATGCTGTCATTTACTTAGTTGCATATTGGAGCTCCCTCTGAGCCCATGTTGTGTGTACAGTCAATTTTCAACATGTTCTGGACATGCCTGGAGAACTGGGGGTGGGGAGAAACTACTTAATAAAATTCTGGGCTGGGCAGTGGTGGCGCACACCTTTAATCCCAGCACTTGGGAGGCAGAGGCAGGTGGATTTCTGAGTTTGAGGCCAGCCTGGTCTACAGAGTGAGTTCCAGGACAGCCAGGGCTACACAGAGAAACCCTGTCTTGAAAAACAAACAAACAAACAAACAAACAAACAAACAAAAAAACAAAAAAACAAAACAAAAAACAAAACAAAAAACAAAACAAAACGAAACAAATTTGGAGACTGAAGAGCCAAAGATAAAAATGGGGGCAGAGAAGAGAGTTAGTAGAGAATAATAATCCCAAAACAACCTAAGGGACAGAAATGTAGTTTGAAGACCTGGGGCTAAAGGGAAATGGGTGGTTTAGAATGCCGCAGGAATTTGTGACTAACACTCCAGTTCCTACAGACTGCTGAGCCCCAGCAGGACAGGTCCCAGTATGTCCTGTTGATGCAGCAACCAACCCTGCAGTGGTTTTGACTTGTTGATCTCTGGCAGCAAACATGGTGGATTCTGGCAACTTCACTACCTCTTGGGCATCTACAATGACCTGACAGGGCCAGAGAAGTTTGCAGAAGGGCAGTGGAGAGGAAAAATCAGGAAATACTGTTTAAGGAACAATTCTGAGTTCTCTTCAGGATATTATGTCCTGGTTTCTTGAGAACGTGCTTGGTGGGTCTAGCCCGGGGGGCACAGCTACCGGTATACCCTTGACCAGAAGACTGATTATCCTCTATTCGTAGAAGGTCATCCTCCCCTGTGCAGCTTCAGGAAGGGTGCACATGGAGCAGTGAGGGAGGAAAGGGACACCCGCCTAGCCAGCCAATCACTCAAATCAACCCTGCCGATCAATGGGGTGGCAGAATGACCTGGTTTCTTAAAGTAGCAGAAGCTGGGTGAAGTGATGGGCACCTTCAGCTGCTGCTAGTCCAGAGAGAGAGGTAGGAGGGTTATTTAAGACATAGTTTTGAGACCGGTAGAGACAACAAAACAGAAAATAGTAGGATAAACGAAAAGGAAAATAAACCATTGCTAAAAATACAAGATCATGTTTGAGATGCACATGAGTTTTGCTTTTGTAAATGTCAACAAACCAGTGACCAGTGGAGTCTTGGCTTGCCTAAAGCAGCTCATGGGAGAGATGGTCCAGTAGAAAAAGATTTTCAAAGTCATGAGGCCCGTGCCAGGAGGGGATTCCCCTTCCTAGGGAGCGCTCATGTTTCTCCCATGCCAAGCAGACGCCATCTCAAATGTTCTTTCTTCGGCTTCCTGCTCTTTTCTTAGCATGCGTATGAAGCATAGATCAACCAAACTGCAACCCAGACACTGTTAACAGTAGTATAGGACTATGCTAACACTGTAAGTGCTTAATGGTGGATGGGTCACATGCCAGACTGTGGCAGAAGGCACAAAGAGGCTTTGTTCTGGAATATTATTAATTTCTGAGTCTTAAATTAGGGAAGCTGGATTTTTGGACACTAATCTGTATCATAATTCTTTCTAATAGGCTTTGGTGTCTCCTCTTCCACCCCTCCCCTGCTTTCACAAATGCCTAATAAATTAGATAAAAAGGAAACTCTCAGGCCAAATTTTTTTTTTTTTCTTTTTGTGAGTGCAGTGAACTTTATTGATGATATTCAAGAGTGGGGAATCCTAAGGACCCTCCTTTTTCTGGGGTCCAGGATGGAAACTGAAGGAGATGCTTAGTGTTGGGAGCTGAGTTGGGACACGGTCTCCTCAGCAGCCGAGGGTCTCTGTTTTCTTCTGGTGTTCTAGAGGATGAGGCTGGTTATTGATGGGAACACTAGGCACTTCACCAGAGTTGAAGGCATCCATGGTGACTAGTTATCTAACGCAGCCAAATCTGCTCACTCCAACCTGTGCTGCAGGAGATGATAAAGCTGTCTCTGGAGTAGGAGAGAACAGAGACCCTCAAACTTTTTAACTGTGGGAAGATCTAGGATTTTGTGCAAAGGGGATTGCTGAGGTGAGTCCAGCAAGAAAGTATCCTGGAAACAGAATCCTGGGAGTCAAGGAGACAGGACTTCTGGGATAAGGCAAGAACGTACTCATAGAGGAGCCAACACCTTCCTTAGAGGTATAGGAACTATTTGATCTGAAACTGCACAGAAGGCCTGGATTTAAAATGTGATTGCTTGCCGGGTAGTGGTGGCGCACGCCTTTAATCCCAGCACTTGGGAGGCAGAGGCAGGTGGATTTCTGAGTTCGAGGCCAGTCTGGTCTACAGAGTGAGTTCCAGGGACAGGCAGGGCTACACAGAGAAACACTGTCTCAAAAAACAAAATGTGATTGCTTTCACGCCCACAAGGCTCATATTTGGATGGGCATGTGTGCTTAGGTGGTTTCTGCAAGCATGAGATTATCCTTAGGGGGTTCCCAAGATGCTCAAGAGGACAGTGGTGACAGAAGAGGCCACAAAGATCAGATATAGATGAAAGAGCAGGGTGTCTATCAAATAAGAGCAAAAGTCAAGATGGTACCAGACTAGACAGCCTCATGAAGCAACTGCATGTGTCTTTCACTGCCATCTTTCTACAGCCAGACCACAGGATCTGAGTCACCCAAGCTATGTCCAACTGAAGCATGTGCCTGCCATTTCTTCTTGAGCAGTTGCCCACTTCCTCAACTGCAGCTATTGTCCCAGTTTGCTCTCAGGTCCCAAGGAACCACATCCATTTCACCCTTTGTCTCTGCTTGCTTATCCTTTTAAGGTCTGATCTACAGGGACTTGTGATTTTGCAGGCAGACACTCAAGACACTGGGGAGGGAAAGTGGATAGTGACAGATGTTTTGTGTTTTTTGGAGATTCGAAATTGTTATGTACCTGTCTTATTCAGTGTTCTACTGCTGGGAACACCATGACCACGGCAACTCTTTTTTTTTTTTTTTCCGAGACAGGGTTTCTCTGTGTAGCCCTGGCTGTCCTGGAACTCACTCTGTAGACCAGGCTGGCCTCGAACTCAGAAATCCTCCTGCCTCTGCCTCCCAAGTGCTGGGATTAAAGGTGTGCGCCACCACTGCCCGGCTCCACGGCAACTCTTATACAGAAAAGCATTTAATTGGAGCTTGCTTACAGTTAAGAGGTTTAGTCCATTGTTGGAGTTTGGTTCTAATACTTTGTCTTAATTTGGCTCCCCAAATCACATGGGAATCTGCATGTCCAGACGCTGAGGGTCCCTGTCCCCAATTGGTTTTTTATTAATCAATAAAGAGCCAACAGTCAATAGCTGGAAAGGGTGAAAGAGGCAGGACTTTTGATTCCTGGGCAAGAAATACAGGGGAGAGGAAGAAGGAATTCCGCCATGAGAGGGGCATAGAACTGACCTTCATGCTGTGAAGGAAAGGAGGGTGAGATGGCTGAAATATAGGTACAAAGGGAAAGTGGCCTCATGGGAAGGCTGTCTAGAAGGAAGGAGGACAGCACAGATAAAATATAGATTTAGAAAGTGTTAACTCTGGAGCTGGAGAGATGGCTCAGTGGTTAAGAGCACTGACTGCTCTTCCAGAGGTCCTGAGTTCAATTCCCAGCCACCACATGGTGACTCACAACCATCTGTAATGGAATCTGATGCCTTCTTCTGGTGTATCTAAAGACAGTGTGCTCATATACATAAATAATTTTTTTTTTAAAAAAAGAAAGTGTTAACTCATGAATATCGGAGGGGAGTGTGTGCCAGCTGCAGGGTGGTTCAGGCCCAACCACTGAGCTAGTAAGGCATATAAAAATATTGCTGTATGCTTGTGCATGCTCATGTGTGTGTGTGTGTGTGTGTGTGTGTGTGTGTGTGTGTGTGTGTGTGTATGTGCGCACATGCGTATGTGTTTCATTCATGAATCCAGAGATCTTGGGTGGGTTCAGAGTGTCCATGACCCAGGAGCTCAGTGGAGATTAACAATTCACTGTTACAGTCCATTATCACGGTGGGAAGCATGGCAGCAGATGGGCAGACAAGGTGCTGGAGAAGTAGCTGAGAGTTCTACATTCAGATCAGCAGGCAGTGGGGGGGGGGAGGTACTTTGGTCTTTTGAAATCTCAAAGTTTACCACCAGTGATACTTCCTCCAACAAGGGCACACCTTCTAATAATGCCACGCCTCTGTGATTAAGCATTCAAATCTATGACTCTATAGGGGAGCACTTTTATTCAAACCACCACAGTATCTAAAATTTCTTTTTTTTAAAAAAATATCATTTTTACATCTTTATAAAAATAAACATAAAAATTCCAGCTCTTTAAGAGTTCCAGTAGTATTTAAGGAATGACAGGTTTTGGAGCTTCTGTTTTACCCTCTAGAGAAGTTTTATCCAATGGTTATTTATTGAGTGTCTTAGTTAGGGTTTTGTTGCGGGAAATATTAAAAAGAAGGAATATGGCACACGTTCCCGCACTATGCCCTGGTTCTCTCAGTCCTGGTGGGCTGGCCAGCCATGCACTGGTAGGGAATAGCCAACCTGTATTTATCTTGTGGAACTCTGAAGCTCCTCAATTTCTCCACCCAGCTCTCTAGGTTCCCACTGGCGGGTCACTACCACGACAGCCCCATGCTTCAATACCTCCATGGCCTCTGTAGTGCACATCAAGCAAACCCACACTTTGCCGCTGTACCTTTCTCTCTGGAACCCAGACGAGCTGCAGCGTGAAGGAAAACACAACACAAATTTAGCTCAGAAACAAAAGTAACTCAATCTCTGGGCACAACAACTAAAACCTAACCTTGTAGCCGGGCAGTGGTGGTGCACGTCTTTAATCCCAGCACTTGGGAGGCAGAGGCAGGCAGATTTCTGAGTTCGAGGCCAGCCTAGTCTACAGAGTGAGTTCCAGGACAGCCAGGGCTACACAGAGAAACCCTGTCTTGAAAAAAAACAAAAAACAAACAAAACCCCCCCAAAAAAACCCTAACCTTGTAAGTCTTATCAAAATCTGATTCCTCTCATGGATTCCTTGTGGATCCGCCATGATATCAGGAGACTCTAGTAGCTACATCTTACCTATCTGCTGTCCTGTTCCAAAAGGCACTTTCTCTTTCTCTCTCTGTCTCTCTTTCTCCTGCTTCCTTTCCTTTCTTCCTCTCCCTGACCTGGAAGTCCCTCCTACATGCCCAGTGATTGGCTCCTTTATTCATTAGGGGATTGGTTCACAAGAAGTCACAGATGTAACTCACTCCTTGTCTGAAGCCCCTCCCAGGAGGGCAGAATTAGCATCTGAATGCAAACAGCCCCAGGGCTATCCACAACAGGATTTTACTGTTGTGAACAGACACTATGACCAAGGCAAGTCTTATAAAGGACAACATTTAATTGGGGCTGGCTTACAGGTTCAGAGGTTCAGTCCAGTATCATCAAGGCTGGAACATGGCAGAATCCAGGCAGGCATGGTACAGGAGGAGCTGAGAATTCTACATCTTCATCTGAAGGTGGCTAGTGGAAGATTCACTTCTAGAAAGCTAGGGTGAGAGGTTTTGTTTTTTTTTTTTTTTTTTAAAGATTTATTTATTTAATGTATGTGAGTACACTGTTGCTCTCTTCGGCCCCGCTTGCTCCAGCCCAAAGATTTATTTTTTATTATTATATGTAAGTACACTGTAGCTTTTCTTCAGACATACCAGAAGAAAGCATCAGATCTCATTATGGATGGTTGTGAGCCACCATGTGGTTTCTGGGATTTGAACTCAGGACCTTCGGAAGAGCAGTCAGTGCTCTTAACCACTGAGTCATCTCTCCAGCCCTAGGGTGAGAGTCTTGAAGCCCACACCCACAGTGACACATCTACTCCAACAAGGCCACACCTCCTAAGAGTGCCACTCCCTGGGCCAAGTATATACAACCATCACACTGAGTACTAGGTACTACTGTTCTAGAACTGGATCCAACTTCTCCTGGAGCTTGCATCCAGCTTTGATTCTTCAGAGAAAATCATAAGCATGGCCTCTGAGTGCACGTAAGTGATTTGGTTCTTCTGGCTGGTGACCAGTCATGGTCATTACTGCCAGAGGAGTGCTGGAAACACTCACTCTCTCTTGTTCCAGTGAGCTTCTATGGTGCATTTGAGGGATCACAAAACATTTCCTTTATGCCTATGTTTTCTCCTTCCAAGGAGATCTCAACCACTCAGCCTTCCCGGGTGCTCCTGAGGGTTTGCTGCCTGCTTGGATGCCTCAGGACCAGTTTCTGGGTCCTTAACGGAGTCCACTCGCTGTTGCCAATGTGCTGACCTCTCACACAAAACTGTCTGCTGATTCTATTTGAAGGAGCATCCTGAATAGGTGCAAGGGCCAGGGAAGTGCACCTTTCCTACTCCTCAGAGGGAAATGACAAGATCTGCAGGTGGCAGATACCACCAGCATCAGCTTTCTATACTTGATGCAGCTTTGATGTCAGCCAGGAGACCTGTTCATCCTTTGTCAGATCTGGTCTTTCTTTGGCCATCCCAGCTTTGGTTTCTGTCTCTTTCACAGAATTCTCCCTTCTATTTTTCCACCTATCTCTGAAACATTGTAAGCTATCCAATATAAACTCTGTCTTTTAAAAACATTTTTATTGGATTTATTTCTTTACTATGGGTGTGGGTGTGTGTACACACCCAAGTGCTATAGTGCTCATGTAGAGAGAAGAGAGCAACCTCTACATGTCAGTTCTCTCCTTCCTTCCACCATGTAGGTCCTGGACATTAAACTCAAGTTGGTTTTCAGGCTTGGTAGTAAGTGATTTATCTTCTATCTATCTATCTATCTATCTATCTATCTATCTATCTATCTATCTATCTATCATCTATCTATCTTCCTTCTACCTACCTATAATTTTATTATTGTTGTTATTATTATTGTTGTTGTTATTTTGAGACAGGGTTTCTCTGTGTAACTTTGGTTGTCCTGAAACTCACTCTGTAGACCAGGCTGGCCCTGAACTCAGAAATCTGCCTCAGCCTCCCAAGTGCTGGGATTAATGGTATATATCACCATACCCATCTTTACCCTCTATATTAGTTAATTTTCTACTGCTGTGGCAAAACACTATGGCCAAGGAAATTTATAAAAACGTATTTGATTTGGGGTGTAAAGCTTTATAGGGTTAGAGTCCATGATGGCAACGCAAACGCAAGGCAGCAGGGACAGCTGAGAGCTCACATCTCATCAGCAAGCAGGAAGCAAAGATGGGCTTGGGAATGGTGGAAGTGTTTTGAAACCCAAAAGCCCACCCTTCGTGACACATGTCCCAAACAATTCCACCAACTGAGTATTCAAATGTGTGAGCCTGCGGGAACCACTGTCATGTATACCGCCACTTCCTCTAAGCCATCTCACACAGCCTCTAAACTCTGCTCTTTTCTAAACCGAATCTTAGACCCTAATGACCACATGGTGTTCTTCCTTACAGATGTGATTTCTTTCTTGATTCTTTCAGTCCTAATATAGGTTCTTGGATGTCACACTGATAGTGTCCTGTAGCCACATTCATCTGGGATCTACCTTATAAATGTGGCATGAGGGAAACATGGGGTTGGGTCTCCTTTTAACCTTTTCTGCAGTTTTATACCCCTCACTCCCAGGCCATCACTTTCTAGTCCCTTCTGGTGACATTATTGAAATGTCACTAACAAAGTCTTAGCTCCTCCCTTGGTGTTCTCAGTGGACCTTGAACTTGTGTTCTAGGTTTTATTTGGCTTACACTTCCAGGTCACAACACATCACTGGGAGACCTCAGAGTTGGAACCTGCAGGCAGGAATCTGAGAGGAGCACTGCCTGCTGGCCCTCTCACTAACTTCTTCATACAGCCCAGGACCACTCTCCCAGGGATGGTGCCACCCACATTGAGCTGGACTCTGCTGCATTAATCAATAATCAAGACAGTCCCTCTCAGACATGTCCAACAGGCCAACATGATAAAGACAATTACTCAGTTAAGACTTTTTCCCCCTAGGTGATTTTAGGCCAAGACAAGGTGACAGTTAGAGCTAACTGGGCCGCCTAGCTATATCAATTTAAGCATCAGTGTTCACGATTTGTTGATTTATGCCATATTTTCCTTGTTTCCAGCTTTTTAATCCTCAAAAGGTAGAATTATCAGAAAGTTTCTATTTCTTTGTTGGTCTTAATGTCTGAACTTGTCTAAGGGATATATTCTTGTTAGCTTTAGCTGTCAACAGCACAGACTAGAGTCATCTGAAAAAAGAAATACTTCAATTGAAGTATTACCTTGATCAGATTGACTTATGGGCATGTTTGTGGGAGGGTTGTTGATTTTTAATTGATGTAGGAGGGTCTAGCCCACTATTGGCAGTACCATCACTGGACAGTATAAGAAAGCTAGAGAAACATGAGCCTGCATGTAAACATATCTTTTATTTACCAGATATAGATGTCTTGGAGGCTTACTGCTGAATAACCTCACCCTTTCTAGCTCTTTCTGAACTATGGCTGAATGGTTCAACCTAGCTGTTTTGGCTCAAACTCCTCTCCAAACTGACAACTGATTCAATTTGGCTTCTTTCGACTTCTCACTGAATTGCTCTGCTTGGCTTCAGACTAACTCTGGCAATTTGTTCTAATCTTCTGGCTCCTTCTTATTCTTTAGCTTCAACTGCCTCTGTTGACCTGCACTTCATGAACTTCACAGACTGAACAGAACTCACAAATAAACTCAAAAGCCTTGCATGCACTGTACTGACTGAACTGACTATCTCTCCCTGAACTGGTCTTAAATAGCCTCTCTTTCCTGTGCTGTTCTTATATGAGTTGGGCTTATCCTATCTCCAACTCATTCTGTCAAATCTTTCTCTGAGTTATCACTTCGTTTGCCCCTCAATTAGCTATCACTTTCAAATATGGCTGCTTCCTTCTACAAACTAACTTACTTACCTTCATTATTAGGGATTAAAGATGTGTTCTGAGGGCATGGCTGTACCAGCCCGAGGGCTTAAAGGTGTGTGGTGTGTCTGCATTCCAGCTGATCAATCACACAGATCTAGAAGGTTGTTGGATATGATCCCTTGCCAAAGAAACCATGTTGCTGGATTAACATTCCTCTATAGCTGCAAATGAGCAACAAGCAGTTGCCTCCAAGGTTTCTGCTGTACATTCATGGCTGAGAGTAAGTTCCTTAGCTGAAGATAATGCTGCACGTAGTAGCAGATAGCCTTGCCTTCGGTTCCTGCCTCGACTTCCCTCAGGGATGGAGCATATGTCAGATAAACCTTTCCTCACCTGAGTGTCTTTTGTGCATGATGCTTATCATATCAATAGAAAGGCAACTAGAAAAGGGTACTTGGCTTAATCTAGTGTAATTGGAAGTTGGGGCCAGGTGGAAAAGGGGAGGCAACAGAAACAAGTGGGTGAATCCCCTCGCAATTAATCTATCATGGAATGATAGCTCATTCAGGGTCATTAGGTCCAAGAAGGCAGGTCTAAGGACAGATTCCCCAAACTCACACTCAAGAATATTCCATGAAGCCTTGACTTTTGGAATCACAAGCTTCTGAAAAACATAGGTAAGACAATCTAGAGAAGTTGGAAACAGCTGAAAACCTGGTTGGAAGGCTCATTGGGAAAGTTTCTTATGTAAAGTCTCAAAAGGAACAGGCTTTATTTACCCTCTCTGATGTCATGGCAATGTTCAGTTATGCCTCCTCACCCTGGAAAATGAAGCCCCAATGGAGAAAAAAAAAACCCTTGAAAAATAATTTTCCATTATAAAACTTGTTTTCCTAACCATTCTTAGTGTAGCGTTAAAAACACTCATCTTGTTGTCCACCACTACCACCACCCATTGCCAGAATGCTACAGACTGCCAAAGTGAAGCTCTAACTATTAAATAATAATTCTCGAGTCTTCCTCCTCCAGTCCCTAACAACTACCTTTCTATTTTTAATTCTGTGCTTTTGATTATTTTTAGGATCTCACGTGAATGGAATCATATACCTTCCATCTTCTGTGCTGGCTTATTTCAAGCAGTGCAATTTCCTAAAGGACGGTTCATGTTGGAACATGTATCACAAGTTACTTCCTTTTAAAGGCTAAATAATGTTTCATTGTGTGCATGTGCATGTGTATATACATACTATAATACCGCATGATACATACATATATATCAGAGAGGCAGACTCTGTAGACCAAGCAACACCCAAATTCAAGTTCTGGGATTACAGGGATTACTGGTATTCACCTCCAAGACTACTTGCTCTCATGTCTAGCTCTTGTGAATAGTTCTGCTATGAATATCAGTCTTCACCATCTCCCTCCCACTCTGCTTTTTGAGATAGGATCCCTGTGTAGTCTTGGCTGTCCTGGTATTTGCTATATAGACCAGGCTGACCTCGAACTCACAGAGACTGTCTTGCCTTTGCCTTCTGAGTACACTGCCGTTTCTAGCCTAAATTATTGATTTATTTTACGTGTAGGGTTGCTTTGGCTGTGTGTAGGTATGGACTGCTTGTTTGTCTGTGCACCACATGTGTTCAGGGTCAGAGGCCAGAAGAGGATGTCTGATCCCCTGAGACTGGAGTGACAGGTGATTGTTAGCCTCCGTGTGACTGCTGAGAATTGAACTCAGGTTCTCTGGGAGAATAGTCAGTGCTGTGAACCACTGAGCCATCACCCTATGCCCTCAGTTCAAGTTGCAGTATACAACTTGAAGTAAAATTACTGAGATATATGGCAATCTTATTTTTATTTCATTATTTTTTTTAAGACAGTATTTTGGAAGACCAGGCTGGCCTTGAATTTGCAGAAATCTTCTTGCTTCCATCTCTGGAGTGCTGGGATTACAGGTAGAAGCCACCACACCCAGCTTATTTTTGGCTTTCTGAAGAACTGCCAAATTGTTTTATACAGTATCTGCAGCCTTTACATTTCTTTCTTTTCTTTTCTTAACTTTTCTTTTTTTTCTTTTTTTCTTTTTTTTTTTCGAGACAGGGTTTCTCTGTATAGCCCTGGCTGTCCTGGAACTCACTCTGTAGACCAGGCTGGCCTCGAACTCAGAAATCTGCCTGTCTCTGCCTCCCAAGTGCTGGGATTAAAGGCATGTGCCACCACTGCCCAGCTAGCCTTTACATTTCTACCAACAGCACACAAGACTCCCAACTTCTCTGGGATTTTCTTTTCTCTGAAGCAGGGTCACATGGTCCATGTTGGTCTTCAGCACACAGTCTCCCTGCTTGGGCTGGGAGTTACAGGAGTGCACTGCCATAGCTGGCTTGTTTTTTTAAATAGCCAACCTGATGGGTTTGAAGTGAGTTCTCCTTGTGGTTTTGATCTCTCTTTCCTTACTGAGTAGTGTGCCTTACCATTGCAATCCTGGTTCAGGATTTACCACTTCCAGAGTGAGAGAGATGTTGGTTGTGAATGGGGTTGGTGTAGTTGCTACTTGTTTGGCATGGTGGTTCTGTCAAACACACCAGAATCCACTCTATGCTGGCCCCAGTTGGAAAACTAATGGTGAAAGCTGTACCTTTCCCAGTACAGAGCAGAGACCCCATAGAAGGGGTGCCTGGTCTGGGGCCTGGGTAGTGTTACTGCATACAGAGAGAGCCAGGGAGGGGGTGTAGTGGGAAAAGCACAGAATCTCCTCATTCCTGGGTTAAGGAGAGGGACGGGGGTGTGGGGGTCAGGAGCTCATCAGTGAAGATAGGAAGGGTGAAGGGGCAGGCTGAGGGTGAGCTGAGTTAGGGATTTGCCTTCAACTCTTAGTTTGTCCCAGGCCAAATTTCCCCAAACTTTTCCAGGTGTGTCTGCAAACTCAGCCCACCCGCCCTGCTCCAGCGTCCCATATTTTCAGTCTTACCACAAACCTCTCAACTGGAACCGAGTATCTTTGAACAATCTTGGTGATGTCAGTGACAAACTTTGCAACCAAATTATATGCCTTCTCTTCACAGTGTTAAGGTATAGGTAGTCACAAAGTATTGATAAGGGAAGTAATAGGATAGGGCTCTATGGGACCTTAGGAAAGTAATTCAACTTTTAAAATTTAATGTGTACTTGCTATATTCTCCACTCGGATGCCACTCTTTTCCCAAACTGGCGCATTCATAGGTAACTATGGGGTACTTGTTCTGGCAGAGTCTACTTTTGAGAAGCTTGTAGTATCCATCATTGGTTTTTCTATGATGTGAAAGAAAAATACTTTCTGGGTTTCCCCCTGGAAATATTCCTTCTTCTGTGGCAGGATACTCCACCTAACAGCTCCTCTCCCTTAGCATCTTGTGTGGTACATCTTGACAACACACAATGAAGAATTTCCTTTTTCTTTTTCCTTACCAATGGTTTATGCTCAGAAAAACAGTGTGGATTATAACAGGGAAAGAGGAAGTCAGAGAGTCAGGGAGAGAGAAGTAACTAAAGGAACCCTAAACAATTGTCAGGGTCCTAGGGAGAAGGCTGCCTTTCTTAGGGTTTCCATTGCTGTGAAGAGACCATGACTACTGCAACTCTTATAAAGGAAAACATGTAATTGGGGCTGGCTTACAGTTTCAGAGGTTTAGTCCATTATTATCATGGCAGGAAGCATGGGACTGAACAGGCTGATGTGGTGCTGGAGGAACTGAGAGTTGTACATCTTGATCTGCAAGCAGCAGGCGACTGTGTGCCACACTGGGCAGAGCTTGAGCAATGAGACCTCAAAGCCTGCCCCCACAGTGACATATTCCTACTCCAACAAGGCCACACTTCATAGTAGTACCACTCCCTATGGGCCAAGCATTCAAACACATGAGTCTAGGGGGGCCACAGCTATTCAAACCACCACAAGGGCAAAGCTATGTTGTTACAACTTTCCACTTTTACAACAGGTCATCCAGACAAAAACTAAACAGAGAAATAATGAATCTAAGAGACATTGTGAATCAAATGGACCTAACAGACATCTATAGAATATTTCACCCAAACACAAAATAATATACCTTTTTCTCAGCACCTTATGTATCCTTCTCCAAAATTGACCATAGTTGGTCATAAAACAAGCCTCAACAGATTAAAAAAAAAAAAGATTGAAATAATGCCTTGTATCTTATCAGACCACCATGGATTAAAGCTGGACTTCAACAACATCAGAAACAGTAGAAAGCCTACACACTCATAGAAACTAAACAACTCTCTACTCAATGATCTCTGGGTTAAGGAAGAAATAAAGAAATTAAAGACTTTCCTGAATTCAATGAAAATGAAGGCACATCATACCCAAATTTATGGGACATAATGAAAACATTGCAAAGGGGAAAGTTCATAGCACTAAGTGCTTCCATAAAGAAATTAGAAAGTTCTCATACAAGCAA
>CM052713.1:13078014-13094982 GCA_028551405.1 Uromys caudimaculatus
ATGAATGCAAATAGATCCATATGTATCACCCTGCTTAAAACTCAACCCCACATGGATCAAGGACCTCACCATAAGACCCAACACACTTTATCTGATAGATGAGAAAGTGGGGGATAGCCTGGAACACATTAGCACAGGAGAAGACTTTCTGAAGACTGATAGTGCAGACACTGAGACTAACAACTAATAAATAAACCAATTATACATTTGATAGCAGTATATCTAAAGTTTATAAATAACTGAAAAATAAAACAAGGAAAGAAACAAACACATCCAGACATCAAGAAAACAAATAACCCAGGAGAGTTCTCAAAAGATGAAATACAAATGGCTGAGAAACACTTAAAGAAATATCCAACATCCTCGGCCACCAGGGAAATCTAAATCAAAACTATCTTGAAAGTTCAACATACAGCAGCCAAATGGCGAAGATCAATAACACAAATGCTAGCTCATACTGGCAAGGATGTGGGGAAAGGAGAACCCTTAGGGGCGGGAGCACAAATGTGTACAGCCAGTGCGGAATCAGTATGGCACTCAGGAAGCTGAGACCACATCCACCTAACGATCCAAAGGGCTCTACATCCGATTCTAGAGACACTTGCTCAGCCGTGTTCATAAAAGTCAGACATTAGAAACAGCCTAGATGTCTGTCAGTGGATGAATAAATAATAAAATGTGGTACGTTTACAAAATAGTTATTCAGCTATTAAGAAAAATGAAATAACATTTGCAGACAAATAGGTAGAGCTAGAAAAAAAACTCTGTGATGCAAAAAGATAAATATGTATGTTTTCTCTTATGTGTGTATATTAGTTTGCAAATCTTTGATATGTGCGTTACAATTTAAATAACCACAGAGGTCAGGTGCCTAGTAAGGAACGAAGAGGAGGGAGGAGGATCTCCCAAGGAAAGGAAAACATGTTGTCATGGAGACACAAAGGGGAAACTAGAATAGGAAGAGATGATAAGCAGTGAATATGGAGGGGAACAGCCAACAGGAAAGGTTATAGCTTCCTAAAACATATTTGAAGGAATCTAAATGGAGTTGCCAAATAATACGACAGACAATGCCCTGACTAGACATCTTCTACTGCCAAGTAAAACGTCCAGTGCCAGGGATGAGTTACATCTTGTTGAGTTGCTACCCACGGGGCCTCATAGAAACCACCAAACATCACAGAGTTTTGCGGAGGCTATTGGTTACTCTCCACAGCCTGATGATGAGCCCTGTTACTCAAGATCCCACTTCAGTACCACTTACTTATGTCAGTGAACATGGACAAATCAAACTGGTATCTAACTAAAAGCTTTACCCCTCCCAGCGGGCACTGATGGTCCTAGAAGATACAATACATGCTACTGAAGGAGAAAGATAATCATTACTATCTCCCAGTCACAATCCCTGTGGCCTACAACAGTGATCTGCCTACAAGATATGCTGGTATAATGGCACAGATGTCATGGGAGTAACCAGCCACTTTCTGATTGGATTTAAGGCCCATCCCACGTGATAGAACCCATTCATGACACTGCTGAAACAGCCAAGAACATGAGACGATATAGGTCATGGGTTTATGGGAAAACCTAATGCTGTTATCTTTTCCTAACGATATACTGCTATACCCACAGATCAGTGTCTCACTCAGCCCTCAGCAGAGAACCTTCTTCTTGCAAAGGATGGGAACTATCACAGAAACCCACAAGTGGACAATGTTCAGAGAGTGAGAAACTTTGAGCACTCAGTCCTTGGTGGAATATCTTTATCAAACTCCTCCCCTCAAGTCTCAGGGCTCTATGTGGAAGAGGAGGTGGAAAGTGTTAGTATTCTGTCTAATTTTCTTTCTCCCAAATATACTTAATCTATTTCTCTACCTATAATAATGTGTTTCAACATCTTGTCAAGTTCAGGCGCTTACTACACCCAGGAGAGCTCTAGAAAAGCAACCTTCAGATGCTCCAATCTCCTGTCAGACACAGACGCTTCTACTGGACCTGCTCCTTCTGACCTACCCTCAGACAGCTCCACAGACCCTGGACAGCAAGGAAACAGCCAACTCTCCTACGACTGGACAAACATCCCCCACACCCATTCTTCTAGGTTCCCCAGAGACACATCGCCCCCAATGCCAGCATGAAGCAGTCAGATATTACGACGCCCCTATTCCTGCTTTGCCATTATCTCTTTCTAATTTTTCTTTTTTAATTAAACCAAAACGGGGGGGGGGGGGGATGTTGGCATTCTGTCTAAACTCCACCCCACAGTTGCCTGGCAACAGCCAGGTATGCTCCTCCCCAGAGTTGCCTGTCAACAGCCAGGTTGCTTAAAAGGGGCTGCTTGCCCCTCCCCTCTCTCTTATCTCTTGCCTCTCTCTTACATCTCTTATCTCTTACCTCTCCCCATTTCCTTCCCCCTCTCTCCACGTGGTCATGGCTGGTCTCTACTTCTCTACTCTTTCCTCCTCTCTCTGCCTTTCTCTGCCTCTACTACCCTCTTAGTTCCCTTCCCATGCCCTGAGTAAACTCTATTCTATACTATACCGAGGTGTGGCTGGTCCCTCAGGAGGAAGGGGTGCCTCAGCATGGACCCACTGAGGCACACCCTTCCCCCACACCTTCATAGGACACACATATATATATATCTTTATCATTTTTATAAACACAACAGAAAAACTGTAAGAGACAGAGGTGATGGATGACTCTAAGGATGGTGTGTCTTCCAGACACAACAGGAATGGTGCACATATGAACTCTCAGAGACTATGACGGCACACACAGCCCTACACAGGTTCAAGCCAGGTGGGGTCCCAGCACTGAGATAGGGAAGTGGATGTGAGCTCCCACCCCTAACCAAGAAAGCTATTTGGCAAAGGGAAAATCAGTTTTCTTCAATGGAATCTCACATTAACCACACCTCAGGCAGGGCCCCACATGTGTGACACAAAACAAATCCATTGGTATTTTGTGGACTTTTTGTCTCTTCTTTTTGTGTGTGTGAATTTTTGGGGGGGGGGGTTGTGTGTGTTTCTTATGTTTATTTTTATTTTGTTTATTTGACAGAAAGAAAGAACATAAAGTTGAGTGGGTAGAAAAGTAGGGAGAATCTGGTAGGAATTGGAGGAGAAAAAACATAATGAAAATATATTGTATAATTTTTCCAATTTAAAAATGAAATTGAAAAAAGAAAGGCAAAATGCACAGAAACGAAGAGGAGGAGTACAGAAGGACACAAGGTCTACAAGTTTACAGATAAGCACTAGAAAAACCAGAAGGTTTAAATACTTTTTCTTCTATGAAAGAAATTAACACACCTGTTTTCCATCCTGAAGGCGTAAATGAACCTGTTAATACCTGGTCACCTTTGCTATTCTCTGAAGAAGCCCTCTCAAATTCCCCAGGATCCGAGCATTGTTTCTCAGTCAATAGAACCCATCCTCATGAAAGAGGCCCCAAGTACTTTGCAAAAGAGTTGGCTATTATGTTCACTACAAACCCTACTTGCATGGGCCCAGACTCCTAAGCACTGTTTCTCAGTAAATAGAACCAAAAAAAAAGTTACAGGTGCTTTGCTAAAGAGGTTTTCTTTGTAAAAAGCCTGAAGCTTGGTTGTGATAATTGTCAGGAATAAACTTTTTCCAAAATTTTACTGTGTTTAATTATGTGAAAAATAAATCACATGTTATCAGACTCCCGAAGTTTTAGACCGGCACTGGCTGACTAGGTGGAGCGGAGCCAAGTTCATTCCTATCTCATGCCGGTCATTTCCTGGCTGACCATGATATAGGAATCTCCACAGAGAGGCAAGAATAAGGAATACTGAAGTATTCTGATTTAAGGTATCCAAAAAATGAAAATGTTTCATATTTCTTTCCTTCATCTGTGCTATTATTAGACTAAGATTTCAAAAGTTCAAAGTTTTGAGCATTTGATCAGTGGAATTCTGATTAGCAAATGGAGCATTGGCTGCTTACAATTCAGTCACAGTAGAGGTTTTTAATCCCATTTGGTTGTGTCCTAAAGGTCGACAGAAAAGTGTTTCTCACCATGCTAAAAAAATCTCTGTTCAGTCTGTGTATCTAGCCCTCTGGACTAAAAGAAAAAAACGTTCCATCCTTTAACTCAAAACTACAGCTTTTACTAGGTCTCAAAGACACGAGTCTATTCATGTTGTCTTATAGACACCTGTTAACTGCTTTTTCTAAAATATAAATTTCAATGCAATGATAAATCCTAATGTATATTCTCTGGTAACTAAACATCATATAAGCTTCAGGGAATCAGGAAATCATAAGATGTGGATCTACTTAACACAGACCAAATAGACTTCAGCTGGGTGTGCCTGCCAGAGGTTGAGAGCGGGATTTTCCCCTCAGTCTTGGGGTTCTCTTACCTTCCCCAATTACTAAGACCAATTTTAACTTCTGGTCCTAGTTTATATTTACCCAGCAGACTTTCACCTGGCTGACATCCAGGGACCACCTGAGGATGGCAAACTGCAGACTTCTGACTTATTGAAAGCTGATGATTAACCAGTCCAGTTGATAATGATGGTTCCCTGACTTTCAGCTGGATCACCTAACCAGATACTCCTAATAAATGTTCCATTGCCCAGCCTTTGACTACCATTTCAGCCTTCTTGGGCTCCCAAAAGAAAACATCCTAATCTCAGCATGAAGCAGTTATAGATAAAAAATATGGTGTCTATTGCCCCACTTTACAGGCTGAGATGCTAAGTCAAAAAGGCCCCTATTTCTGGCAATAACTCGTGATTCTTAGGTCCCAACTGATCACCTGGCTAATGATTCAGATCTTGGGGAAAAGAACTGATAAATCAATTATTTGGCTCAGTTACAAATAATAAGAGGAAAGAGTCAGCCAGATCCAGGCTGACTCCATGACAGGCTGCAAACTGACAGTTTTGGAGACTAGGTCTAAGTTTCTGTTTTCCAGAACTGGAAAAGTACAAAACAAGTCAATTCCAGAAAAATCCTGCACAAACATCATGACCAAGATATAAGTTGGGGAGGAAAGGGTTTATTGAGCTTACATTTCCAATTGCTGTTCATCACTAAAGGAAGTCAGGACTAGAACTCAAGCAGGTCAGGAAGCAGGAGCTGATGCAGAAGCCATGGAGGGATGCTGCTTACTGGCTTGCTTGCTTCCCCTGGCTTGCTCAGCTGGCTTTCTTATAGAGCCCAAGACTACCAGCCCACAGATGATACCATTCACAAGAGGCCCTCCCCCCTAGATCACTAGTTGAGAAAATGCCTTACCGCTGGATCTCATGGAGGCATTTTCTCAACTGAAACTCCTTTCTCTGTGATAACTCCAGCTTGTGTCAAGTTGACACACAAAACTAGTCAGTACACTTGGTTAGGGATTTACTGCTGTGAACTGACACCATGACCAAGGCAAGTCTTATAAGGACAACATTGAACCTGTAAGCCAGCCCCAATTAAGAGGTTCAGTCCATTATCATCAAGATGGAAACATGGCAGCCATCCAGGCAGGCATGGTGCAGAAGGGGCTGAGAATTCTACATCTTCATCTGAAGGTTGCTATTGGCTTCCAGGCAGCTAGGATGAGGGTCTTAAAGCCCACACTCACAGTGACAAACCAAGGATAGGAACCATGTCATTCCACACCTACCAAGGCCGGGCATTCTCTGTCTTGATCTTGTATCTATTCAATGACAGTCACAGATTATAAAAATGTCCACTGGTGACCTGGACCTGGTGGCACCAGGTCACAAACAGTGGAGGCAGTAGAATACAAAATTGAGAGCAAGATTGAGCTACATAGCAAGATTCCATCTCAATAACTAACTAATTATATATATATATATATATATATATATATATATATATATATGCATAAATAAATAAAAATACTCACATGCCTTCAAGTGTTACTAAAGCACAGAGAGCAAAGAATCTGATGTAAAAGGAACAGATACACAGCTTTCATGAAGGATTAACTGTTCCCTGAGAAACTGACTAACTCCATTTTGGGTTCAGGCTCCATCTTAGAGAACCTGACCTAAAGCTGAACTGGAGTTAACCAATAAGCTTGCAGCTAGCACTAGTTTCTAGGTCATTCCCTAACAACCACCAATCAGGAAGTGAGCAAAAGTTAAATGTATGGTTTGGCTCCCAGCACCAGCCAATCATTTTAAAGGGTAGCAAATTCCACAATAGCCCCCCAATCAGATGTGTGCCAAGCTAGGAACCCCTTGTTTGTTTGCTCGCCTCTATAAATGCTTGCTTGAAACTGGGCTCGGGGCTCCACCCTCCCATTCTACTGTATCAGAGATGGTGGTGTGGCCCAAGCTCCAGCTTGACTAAGATCCCGGTATGATTGCATCAGAATTGGCTCCTTGGTGGTCTTTTGGGGCTCAAGACTGCTTCCTGAATGGGCACAACAAATTTGCTAACCAACCTTTAGCATTGTGGAAGAGATGGGTATCTAAAGGATGGACCAGAGAAAGAGACCACAGAAAAATGGCGATAGGGCAAAGATCCTGTTCAAGCAATAACTAGAGGACATTTTTTTCATAGTCCTTTATGTTGGTTGCATATTCAACGCTATCACCTGGGTTTGGTTTCAGACCCCAGGACAAGGATTGAGATGCATATTTTACATACCAAAGCAGACTTGGCCTCCAGGTTCTCCCCCATGGCATGCCCTGCCCCCAACCCTGAACTTTCCAGTCCGGGGCCTAGACTGCCCTTCCCCCCAGAGGCTCTTCCATATATACCATATAATCCGGACATTTTTTTGTCTCTCCTCCTCCTCTTCCTCTTTCTCTTCCTCCTCCTCCTCTTCCTCTTCCTCCTCCTCCTCTTCTTCTTCTTCCTCCTCCTCCTCTTCCTCCTCCTTCTCTTCTTCCTCTTTCTCTTCTCCTTCTCTCTCTATGAAAGTTCTTTCTCTCTTTCTCTTCCACCTCCCCTCATCTCCCTCCTCGGGCCAATAAACCTGGCTTTCTTTACACATTTTAATCTGGCTTAAACTGGCTCATGTTACTGGTAGAGACATAACTTACCACTTTCCATAGCTTTTATTTGTTTATTTGTTTGTTTGTTTGTCTGTTGGGAGCCATTAGAGCACAAGCTTGGCTTCTGGCCTCACTCATTGTGTGAGAGCCTGACCTTTGCACCAAGCTAATGTTTGCACGATCTTGGGCATTCCGAGAATCATTAACCACAGGACGTTCAAGATCAGATCAACCACAATAGGTTCCATTAGCAGGTGTTCACCCATTGTACAAACCCGGTTATTGCTTTACCCCCTCCCCTACCCTCCTGACCCCATTTTTCTTCCTCTTTTTACTCTTTATAAGCAGCAACTTGCTAGGAATAAAACAGACCTTGACAAATCTCTGATTGGTCTCGCTCCTTTCTCTCACCCGTTTCTCTTACAGGTTAGGGTCCTCCTCGACCACCACAAATAACTAGGTCCTGCAGGTCGGGACATTTGTTTGTTTGTTTGTTTGTTTTTGTTTTTCAAGACAGGGTTTCTCTGTGTAGCCCTGGATGTCCTGGAACTCACTCTGCAGACCAGGCTGGCCTCGAACTCAGAAATCCCCCTGCCTCTGCCTCCCAAGTGCTGGGATTAAAGGCGTGCACCACCACTGCCCGGCTTTCCATAGCTTTTAAAAAGGAACACAGATCATCTATTCTATATATACCAAATCACTTTGGTTCAGGATGGGTTTTGTAGAAATTAGTTTTCCTGCAGGAAAGGAAGGCATGGGGGAGAGAGGAATTGTTGCCATTTCTTTTCCAGAAAACATTTGCCTCAAATCCTGTCCTTTCTACAATGACCCAGAGATTGTCAGTCTGCCAACTAAACTTCCAAGATACAAAGGCTCATGAGAAAGACAGTCCAGGATCTAGCTAGAACTGCCCAATAAGTTAGTAAATTCTAGTGACCGTGTAACAGTGTGCTAAATCTTTTAACACTAAAAGCCCTTGAATGGGATTTCTTTTCTGTTTGAGGGATTAAGTCTGAGACCTTGAGTGTAAGGAAGACCCCAGACTCTCAAGACAGTATGCAAAGACAAAGACGTTTATTCTGCAGAAACAACCAGCACTCGGGGGTCAACCATTTTTTGAAATATCAACCCAGACAAAGGCACAAAGGCCTTCTTTTTAGGGAACCAGGGAAGTGCTCTCTCTAGAAGGATTAGGTAATCTACAGTTTCACTGGTAGGTGCTAGAGGGTCACAGGTGGTCAGTGGTCTGCATTCCTGTTGTAAATGTTTAACCATAAGATGAGATAGGGCTGCCCGGCACAGATGGCCCATTCTGAGTTAAGCTATTTCCCCGTTTTGTAACTGTCCCCAGGCTGTTCTTTGGGAGGGGTTTTATGATCTTGTTCTGGATTTTATGGTCTGTCCCTGGAGCTGGTGCCTACGGCCTTTTTTCTAAATCAGGCCTGGTCCTTAGATGGAGATAAATGGGGTTTATGCTGTCCTTTCATGAGCATGTAAGGTAAGTACTCCAACACTGAGCTCTGGCTTCTTCAGCCCAGATAGGATCTGAGCTGTGATCTTCCTGTCTTTGCCTTCCAAGTATCTGAAATTATTTGCTTGCATTACAGGCTTGTTTAGGAATCTCTTTATCAGAATGTGGAGGTTTAGCTCCTGCCATCAGTTCTGGGAATGGATCCAGGGCAGATCCAACTCTCCCCTTTTCAATTTGTTTATAACTTTAAACTTGAACAGTTAGATGAGACTTAACTGTTTTTCAACCCAAATTTCTACACAAGGTGTGGCTCTTGCTGGGACAAAGAAGCCTTCTAGAAATGGAGGGCCACAAACCTCCTGGGGAAGCTTACAAAATAGAAATTGCAATCCCCCACTAGGCAGACCACCAGTGTAGTGCATTCTTGGTAGCCGTATTTAAGACCTGCCTGCAGTGTCATCTCTGTGACTTCCGTGGTGACAAATAAAAAGGGTAAGCTAGGCTAGGTCTCCAGGGACATAAATGGGGGTGTCTGGTCAGAAAGTAGAAAAGGCATGTGCTCAGTGTTCGGCACTTTTCTTGGTGCTGTCATTAAATACCTAACAAAAGTAACTTAAGAGGGGGGTTGTTCGCAGTGTGAGGGGCATCCCATCTTGGTGCGGAAGGCCTGGCAGCGGCAGCATGA
The DNA here is from genome assembly GCA_028551405.1 of Uromys caudimaculatus. NCBI lineage: Eukaryota > Metazoa > Chordata > Mammalia > Rodentia > Muridae > Uromys > Uromys caudimaculatus. The sequence continues at coordinate 13,087,165 of CM052713.1, forward strand.
GGCAGATCGGTAACTGCATCCAGAGGGAAACCTAAAAGCAACGGCTGCTGTGGCCCAGCGCCCTTTCTCCTTTTTATTCATTCTAGAACTTTAGCCAATGGAATCGAGGCAAAGGAAAAAAAAAAGACGGCCATTCACAGAGCCTTTACCCTGGAACCTGACTCACTTTCCTGTTGGCAGTCTGAGGCAGGAAACTCCGAGCACTGTGCAGGGACAACAGTGTGTCTTCCCACATCTGTGCTTATTTGGGCCAGAATAGTATGGATCCTTCCGTTGTAACACTTCTCTCAGATTTCTACAGTAATTATCCGCGCCTACCTAGGCTCAGGATACCTTGTGACCTAAAGTTTAGACACTTCTCTCTGGCCCATGAGTTTCTACAGCACAATAACCTTTCAATCCTGAGTAAAGTACATCCTCAGAGCAATGTAAAAAACTGAGGAAGGAGATTTAAAAATATTTTAATACATCCCTGAAGTTTTTATACAATGTATTTTATCATATTTATACCCTACAACTTTTCTTACATCCAACCTTGCCTTCCTACCTACCCAACTCTGTGCTCTTAGCTTTTTTAGTTCACGTTATGTTATTTGGTGTGGGACCAGCCCTAGAAAGTGGCCGACCTACCTGGAGTTACACCCTTAAAGAAAACGGATCCTCCCCAATCCAGCTGTTATCTAATGCCAATAACTCCTCGGTGGGGTTGGGACTTCAGGCCACTTCCAAGAGAAGATTCTTAACATTCTTTAGAGATAAAATTTGAAAGCTACCAAAATCATACTTAGGCTTCTTGTAAAATTACCAGAGTTGTGCCTCGGCAGTCAAAGACATATTGTTGTAGTAAATATTTAATCCCAAAGGGGGCTTCTACTCTACCTTTGATCACTCTGTTCCCAGATAAAAGACACAACAACCTTTATATTTATAAGAAGCCTTTAAAGCAATAAAGCTGAGCAGGTATCGACCCTCTAAGCTATTAGTATCTACTTCCCTATCAATATCCCCAGCTTATAACTAGCCATGTTCCATCTGGGCTGCTCTTAACTCCAATTGGCCAGCTCTCATGGCCATGTTTTCAGGGCATACCTACCCCATGGTGTCTTCTCGCTCCCCCTTCTCTCTTCTGCATCCAACCAATAGTTTTAAATTAAGAAGCAAGGTTGCATAGCATCACCACGTGTGAGGATTCTCTCATGCCTGAGGCAACCAGGGCCAGCCAGTAGTTAGCATTACAATACATAGCAACAGGCCAAGCCTCAACCTTAGAGGCTTTCAAACAAGACTTGAGTTCAAAGTGCTTCAGCTTAACTGTAACTCCAGATCCAGAGAATCTGGTGCCCTCGTCTGGCCTGCAGAGACACTATAGTTGTGTACTCAGGCAAAACATTACATACATAAAATAAATAAATCTTTCTTTAAAACACGTAAAAGTGGCTGGGCAGTGGTGGCGCACACCTTTAATCCCAGCACTTGGGAGTCAAAGGCAGGCGGATTTCTGAGTTCGCGAGGCCAGCCTGGTCTACAGAGTGAGTTCCAGGACAGCCAGGGCTACACAGAGAAACCCTGTCTCCAAAAACCAAAAACAAAACAAAACAAAACAAAAACAAAAACAAAAAAAAAAACCACATAAAAGTGATTTAGCTTTGTGAAACCTATGTCTATGCTTTTGAATGTCTTGTCTTGGCTGGGCACCTTGTTTTTTCTACTATTCATACTTAAATCTTTTTTTTTTTTTTGTTTTTGTTTTTGTTTTTGGTTTTGGTTTTGGTTTTTGGTTTTGGTTTTTGGTTTTTCGAGACAGGGTTTCTCTGTGTAGCCCTGGCTGTCCTGGAACTCACTCTGTAGACCAGGCTGGCCTCGAACTCAGAAATCCACCTGTCTCTGCCTCCCAAGTGCTGGGATTAAAGGCGTGCGCCACCACTGCCCAGCTCTATTCATACTTAAAACAAATGCTGTTAGTAAACTTTGACTCTGCTTTACACTGGCTCTGATGAAATTCTTTTCTGTAGAAAGACCCAAGAGCCTCTAAGGCTACTTCCAGTGACAACACATGCAATGCCTGCATTTTTGCCCTTCTGATAGCATAACACCACCTATATCTTGGGCTATTCTTCTTACCTAACCCAATCTAGAAACGCCACTATTGGTCAGTGTTCTGTTGCTGTGAAGAGACACCATAACCATAGCAACTCTTATCAAAGAAAGCACTTCATTTAATTAGGGCTTCCTTACAGTTTCAAAGGTTTAGTCCATTATCATCATGGTGCAGAACATAGTGGCATACAGGCAGGCATGGTGTTGGAAAAGTAGCTGAGAATTCTACATATGAATCCAAGGGCAGCAGGAGAAGAGAGAGTGACACTGGGCCTGGCTTGGGCTTGTGAAACCTCAGAGCCCACCCCCAGTGACACACTGTCTCCATCAAAGCCACACTACTCCAAAAAGGCCACACTGACTAATCCTTCTCTCTCTCTCTCTCTTTTTTTTTTTTTTGTTTTGTTTTGGTTTGGTTTGGTTTGGTTTTTGGTTTTTTGAGACAGGGTTTCTCTGTGTAGCCCTGGCTGTCCTGGAACTCACTCTGTAGACCAGGCTGGCCTCGAACTCAGAAATCCGCCTGCCTCTGCCTCCCAAGTGCTGGGATTAAAGGCGTGCGCCACCACTGCCCGGCTAATCCTTTTCAAGTGGTGCCCTTCTTCCAGGGAGGGACCTTCTCAAAGAGACATGGAGGCAGCGGTCGATGCAATTTGCAAGAGGTTTAGGTTTATTAAACCAGAGCTCTGGGGCCACCCTGTACCGTGAGGAAAGGCGACGCCGTGGGCTTTTACACAAGTATTTTTATACATTTTAGAGGGCAGATACAGGCATAGTAACCCAGCGCATTTTCGTTGGATAGCGCTCTTAACCTTTAAATTCATTGGTTCAGGCCTTTGAGAGGGTTATCCTGTTCTTGCAACTCCTTTGTGGTCTGGCACATTGAGGCCCAGCACAATTACCGGAAAGAAGGTTGGGCGCATTCCAGGAGGAGGGGTAGGACACTGGAGCTTGGGTCCCTCTATCTGATCTCTTTCTCAGTGATAACACTCTCTAATGATTAAGCATTTAAAAATATGAGCCTACAGGGGACATTCATCTTCAAATCATCAAAATCCCCACACCTAGGGGATTCTAGATTCTGTCAAATTGCTAATTGATGTTATTAGCAACCACAAATCCATTTCTTATCAACCAGACATCCAGACCACTTTTTAAGTCATAACCATCCAACCCTTGTCCTATGGCCATCTTGGTTTTGTTTTTTTTGTTGTTTTTTGGGGTTTTTTTGTTTGTTTGGTTTTTTTTGTTTTTTTTTTTCGAGACAGGGTTTCTCTGTATAGCCCTGGCTGTCCTGGAACTCACTCTGTAGACCAGGCTGGCCTCGCGAACTCAGAAATCCGCCTGCCTCTGCCTCCCGAGTGCTGGGATTAAAGGCGTGTACCACCACTGCCCGGCTATGGCCATCTTGTAATGAAAAATGCATTAAACCTAATTTTTAAAACCCCCATAGTCTTTAACTGTTTTAAAGTCAATGCAGAGATGCTTTTGTGGCTCAGAGAATCCTTTAACTTGGATACACTGTAGTATCATGACTTACAACACCTCTGTGTTAGTTCCTGGTTTTTAACACCCTAACAAACTTGGATACCTTGTACCATCATGAAACAAGTTACTACATCCAACACACAATGGTACAAAGGAAACATTCAAGTTCCAAAAGGGAAAAAAGATAAACACACACAAAAAAAGAGAGATTGGACCAAAGCAGGACTAAAAGCTAGTACAGAAGAACCAAAATCATGCAACTGTGTGTCACGCATCTGGGACTATGATAGCATCATCTGTACTTAAAGGACTTGGGTAGCCCCATTCCTCCAGCTCTGTCACCTCCCACACAAATCACATGGTCTGGCTCAATTCCGTGCCTGCAGATTTCCTCAGCGGATGTCACACACTTCAGGAATCCCCAACATCCTGGGCCTTCCACTGTGATTTAGGAGCCACCTTCTCAACTTTATATAATGGTCACTCATGGTCTTCTTGTGGAAAGACCATGCCACACCTTGCCTGGCCCTAGCCACTCTCTGGAAGCATGAAACAAAACTCCATGACACCTGTCCCAAAACCCTGGGTGGTTTGTTTGTTTGTGCTTGCAAAATCATACCACATGGATGATGGTTTCATATTCTTCTGACACCTGGGAATGGAGACTTCCCTCTTGGACCATGGTTGGAATAGCTTCTATATACTTAAATCTGCAAAAATCCGTTTCCTAGGCTGCTGTTTTCAAGCAGGAAATGTTTTCTGAGGTGTTCTGAGGTCAAACTCTCTCCTTTCAAATAAATTCGGATTTTCACAAATTGGAGTGTTGGATGGGTGGAGCCTTGTCTTAAAAGTACCTTGTCCTAGTGCAGACCCCAAGGTGTTGCTTTAGTAAGATTAATTATTTAACAATTATAGCTGCTTTTGCCAAGCATGGTGGTAAACACCTCTAATCCTAGCACTTGAGAGGCTGAGATGGGTGGAACTCTGTGAGTTTAAGGCTGGCCTTGTCTATATGACAAGCTCGAGGCTAGCCAAGGCTACATAGTAAGATCTTGTCTGAAAAACAAAACAAAAACAATTATAACTACTTTCTCAGAAGCTGCCTTCTCTACACATTAAATTTGCTCAAATTCTTTTCCTCACCAAACTGCAAAATTTTTTTGGTATGTTTATGCCCTCATTGTTGCTCTTTTCCACTGTAGACATATATAAAAACGGCTTGTATGAGTGAGAATGGCTCCCCATAGGCTTATGTATTTGAGGGACTGGAACTCTTTATTAGAGTTAGAAGGATTAAGAAATGTGGCCTTATTGTAGGGAAGTGTACTACTGGTGGTGGACTTGGAAGTTTCAAAAGCCCATGCCCTCTCTTTCTCTCTCTCTCTCTCTCTCTCTCTCTCTCTCTCTCTCTCTCTCTCTCTCTCTCTCTCTCTCAATCTGTCCTGGTGTGGGCTGGGATGTAGAGCTTTCAGCTACTTTTCCAGTATCATGTCTGCTTGTGTCCTGCCATGCTCTCCAGTGAAACAATTTCTTTCCTAAAAGCTGCCTTGGTCGTGGTGTCTCTGCAGCAATAGGACAGTAGCTAAGATAGAAACCCATGACCTTGCCACAGCCAGACTCTAGCCCAGTTCCCAGCACAGTCCTACTCTCTTCTGAAACCTCATGACCTCAGCCTTGTTGGCCGCCTTAGTTAGGATTTCTATTGTGAAGAGACACCATGGCCACAGAAACTCATATAAAGGAAAACATTTCATTGGGGCTGGCTTACAGTTTCAGAGGTTTAGTCCATGATCATCACGGTGGCATGCAGGCAGACATGGTGCTGGAGAAGAAACTGAGGGTTCTACATCCGGTCCTGAAGGTAGCAGGAAGGGAGAGAAACAATGGGCCTGGTTTGAGCATCTGAGATCTCAGAGCCCACCTTAGGGATACACCTTACCTCCTCTAACCAAACCACACCTACTCCTACAAGACCACACCTCCTAATATGGGCCTATGGGAGTCATTTTTATTCAAGTCACCACATTTTCATGTTTTCCTCAGCATTCTGGTCTTCTGAACTCCCACCAGAATGAGCCATTAACCTCCTCTGACAACGGCCCAGCTTTCACAGTCAAAGTTTCCTAAAGGCCCTAAAAGACATGAAGCTCAGAACAGGTAAACTAAATATATCATTGAGACCTGCAAAAAATTGAGCCAACCTTTTGCCATCCAAAGGACATGATGCATACCACATCGAGAAATTCAAAACCATCCTCTCCCCAAGTCCTTACAGGCTATACAGCAGAGGACTCTTCAGATGGTCTGAGGTGCTACATGCTTGCCTGTGTCTGAGCCTGCCCACAAGTTCCAGACTGGCAACCGTGTGTGGGTAAAAAGGATCCTGACCCAGAGGCTGGAGCTAACATGGAAAGGCCCATATCCTGTAGTCCTTACCTCACAGCAGTGAAGGTCGTCAAGGTAACCTATAGATCACCACACCCAGCTAAAGAAAGCTACAGAAGATAATGACAAATGCAGTCACCAGGTCCTCCAACCCCTAAAGATAAAACCAATATGGGCTCCATAATTATGGTGTCCTTTTTGTCTCCCCATGGGAAAGTCCCCAAACCCTCATAAGCCAGGATCTTGGGTATAGGAATTAAGAAATATTGGAACCTGCGAGCTCATAATCAATATATCCAACCCACCTTCCAGGTAGATTTCTGTAAAATATTGCATCCAGAGGCTACTGGGGGGGGGGGGGGGGGCTTAACTAGCTCCTGGTGAGGAGAATGCTCCTGGGGCTGTGAGTCCTCTAGTGGTCTACCTGTGACCATGAGCTCCCTAAGGTAGAAAGCCCTGAAACTTTCCCCAAGAATTCCTCTGGAAGCCTTAAAGATAAAAGTCCAGGAGGCAGCAGAAGCCAGCCCCTCTGTGTTCTGGATGCTAGAGTGTTAACTATTCCCAATGGGAAGCCTGGACCCCAGGCCCTATATTATGTTGTGATTAGAACCAATTAAACAAGAAACTCCTCTTCCAACCCTAACAGCTGTAAGCTGGACCCACCTAAGCTCACCCTGAGGGACCTCCAAGGGAAGAGCTTCCGTTTAGTGTCACCAAGAAACTCCCTAGGTGGTTCCCTTATGCAGATTCCTGTAGCCATACACAGCAGGTATTTCAGGAATGGAGGTCAAGTTATTTCCAGGCCCCAGAGATTACCTGGCTTGCTTTCACTACAATTTAACCAAGTATATTAGTTAGTGCTGGAAGCCAAACCCATGAAATTACCCGCTGTTCTGGGAAACCTAGTCAGTTAAAGTGCAAAGTTAAGAAAGGATGTGTGCGGTCTCGGGTTCCAGGGACTGAAAAAAAGGCTGGTATTTCCCGGAAGCCCGTTAGGATAGTGGGTTAGCCTTGGGCCATGTGTAACCGTCCTGCTTGCTTGCCTTTATAAGCTACTGTCCTGAAATAAAATTTGAGAGCTTGATCAGAATACACGACTTGCTCTCCCTCACGTCTCCTGTCCCCCATTCTTTCGCCCCCTCCCCAGGTTCCTGCTGAACCCCAGCAGGCCGGGGCAAGTTAGGGTTTCCATGGCTGTGAAGAAATACTATGACCAAAGCAACTCTCATGAAGAACAGCATTTAATTGGGTTACAGGTTCTGAGGTTCAGTCCATTATCGTCATGGCAGGAAGCATGGCACCCTCTAGGCAGGGACAGCACTGGGGGAGTTGAGAGTTTTATAACTTGTTCTGAAGGCAACCAGAAGAAGACTATCTTCCAGGCAGCTAGGAGGAGGGTCTCAAAGCCCACCCCTACAGTGACACACTTCCTCCAGCAAGGCCACACCTCCTAATAGTGCCATTCCCTGGGCCAAGCATATTCAAACCACCACACCAAGTGTGCATCTTCTGAACTGTTTGCACTGGAGGAGAACCCACTCCTTTGCATCCTCGTGCATGTTATCCCACAAGTGCTTGTCTATGATGGAGAAGAGGGCAGGGCCCATCAAATCTAGATTCTAGGCTTCCCTGTGCAGCAAGCCATTCCATTTTCACTCCCCTGCTGCAGGCATGAAGACTGTGCTGCAGTTGGACTTCAGCCCTAATCATGAGGGATAAAAACTTTAAGGAAATCAATGCTTAAAGCCATCTGGAAAATTCTGTTCACATCTGGAAACTTAGTTGAGCCGAGGTTGTTCTTCAGAACTGAAGAGGATTGGACCTCCTCTTTAGGAGACAAGAAGGCCTCTG
>CM052713.1:13095482-13141772 GCA_028551405.1 Uromys caudimaculatus
TCACTCCCCTGCTGCAGGCATGAAGACTGTGCTGCAGTTGGACTTCAGCCCTAATCATGAGGGATAAAAACTTTAAGGAAATCAATGCTTAAAGCCATCTGGAAAATTCTGTTCACATCTGGAAACTTAGTTGAGCCGAGGTTGTTCTTCAGAACTGAAGAGGATTGGACCTCCTCTTTAGGAGACAAGAAGGCCTCTGTATAACACTGGGAGAAACTCATTGCTTCTCTGTCAGTCAGTCAGGGATAATTAGAGAAGGTTTGGCCATGGTCATAAATAACGTTCAGGACAGAAAAAGGAGGTATCAAGAATCTAACAAGTGGTACCAATCTGTTCTCTTGGTCTCCCTGGATAACTATTCATGGCCATGACTGAACCATTAATCCTTTGGCTCTTAGCCCTCACTATAGGACCCTGCTTTGCTCAACTGCCCTGCCTAGCTGGCTATGTAAAACAGAGAATAGATTCTGTTAAACTACTACTGCTAAAGAGACAATATAACCCCCTGCCCCCAGATGATTTAACTCATAACCATAGAACTAGTGGAGAATGTAACAGCCCCCAGAACTTAGCACAACTGATGCCATGATGGGAGTACTACTCAGGTCTTAGAATCCAGCACATAGGCACACAGTTGACACCTGCCAAAATGAGAACAAAGACCTATCCCATCAGAGTCCATAGTTCTGGAAAGGTCCCTAATGTACTAAGCTTTTTTTTTTTTTTTTTTTTTTTTTTCTTTTTTTGCTTCTGTAGTCTTGCTTCTGGCTAACTGTTCTTGCTGACTGAGGTGTATCAATCATGGACATGGTTTCTGTACTTAAAAGCTCACCCTGAGAACAGTTAAGGACAGCACTTGGGTCCTGAACCCAATGTAGTAGCCCACTGGCTAATCACGACTTTTTTTTTTTTTAAGATTTATTTATTTATTATATGTAAGTACACTGTAGCTGTCTTCAGACACTTTTTTCTTTTTGCTCTGGCCCTGCTCGCTGTAGCTTTCTTCAGACACTCCAGAAGAGGGCATCGTATCCCATTACGGATGGTTGTGAGTCACCATGTTGCTGGGATTTGAACTCAGTCGGTGCTCTTAACTGCTGAGCCATCTCTCCAGCCCTAATCAAGACTTTCCATTGGCCTGAACCTGTGCCTAAATGGTCTTCTCTGGTGGATACCACACAACAGATTAAACAATGCACAGTAAGTCAGCTCAACACATAGCACCTCTTCTGGCTTCCCCTTTGACAATTGAACTGTGCCTTCACCTTCAGGTATGTGCTGTGCACAGGTGAGGGTGACACAGCTTTTGCTATTTAAGGTTCTGAAGAACGGTTAACAAGATGGCTCAGAGGACAAAGGCAACTACTGCCAAGCCTGATGACATAGGTTCAATCCCTGGTATCCACGTGATAGAAGAGAATCAATTCCTACAAGTTATACTCTGATCTCTGTATGCACCTCTGCCCTCCCCCATGTACACACAAAATAGATAGTTTTTTAAAATATAATTCTGAGGAAGATATGTAGATATCTCAAGGGTGTGGATATTGATAGGGAGGATTTCAGAACAGAGTTTGTCAACTCTGCCTATTACAGTCTTTCAAAAATACCAATAACTGCACACCTCCTCAGAGATTCCAATTGAATTGTTCTAACTGGCATTCAGGCATTGGTTTATTAGTTTTTCCTGATGCTGTGAATGGATAACAAGGTTAAGAAGCACTGTTTGGTGCTGCCACAGGTGGTGGTGGCAAGCACACCTTTAATCCCAATACTCAGGAAGCAGAAGCAGATGGATCTCTGTGAGTTCAAGGCCAGCCTGATCTACGTAGTGAGTTCTGAGACAGCCAGGGCTATGAAGAGAGGCCCTGTCTCCAAAAAAAGAAAAAGAAAAAAGAAAAAGGAAGTGCTGCTTGAAGTCATTGTCCTTTGCATCAAAGGAAGCCATCTGGCTCTGATCTGCTACACAACTATAATTTTCAACCCAAGTCTTTTGATGGTAAGTGCTAGCACATTGAAACAAGCAAGTTGTGTCATATGGCAGATACGGTGCAAATGCATCATAGCAGGAACACACATAATTATCAACGTGTTGAGTTGTTCAAGCTTCATTCCATTAAAGCAATATCCTACAACTGTAGGACTGAGTAGGAAAATAGAAGTGACGCCAAAAGTTCTTGATTTGCATTTGAGTCATATTTAATATTTCCATAATGACTTTGACGCACTCTCTTGTTTTCAACAACAAAAATCAATGTTACAGCCCACACATGTATATATATAGTCATGTTGCCTACTCCTGAGCAAAGCACATGCCTTGCTTCAAAGGCAGGAAGACAAAGCCGTGTTGAGGAAGTCCAGTAGCTAAGGCATCACATTTTGTGGACAGGAAGTTGGAGGACACTTTCAGTCTGATTTGACTCGTCCCTCCTACAGTGGGTAGCATGCAACTGGATGTGGGCAAGGACAAAATGTAGGGATCACAGACCTCTCTCAAAATAACAGACCCAAGGAGAGTGGAGCTTCTAAGAATCATTGTCACCCATGACAGCAACTTGAATGACCCAATCACGCACTATGTCACCCCAGTGCAACCTCCAATTCCAGATGATTTTTACTTTAGGCTCTTTAGGAAGTAAGCAGAAGTCCAAGAGGGTGAAACACCTTCTCACTCTCCGCTTACTAGACTGAGTCCGTACCCTGGGCTCCTCCATGCTCACTCTGGTTCACAATGGGGAGGCTCCCATGAGAACTGCTGCTTGGAATAGAGCAACCAACTATTCCATGACCCTAAGCACACTATTTGCTTCTAACATCCTACAGCTATACCGTTTGCACCTTGAAAGTAAACAGCTAAGTGGACATGTTGGAGGCACTAATGCAGAAGAGTACATTTAGTAAGGGTGGATTGGCGACAGAGACTCATCCCGCACACAGTCAATGACTAGGAGAATCTGACATCCCAATGAACACTGTAGCAATTTATTGCTGCATTCTCTGTTCTCTTTGCTGGTCTCCATCAGATGCAGGCCTGGCCTCTCTTTCATAGACCTCCTGGCACTGAGTGGCTTACTGGTGGCCACTGAATTCCTGTTTCTACCTCCCAGATGAATATGCCAACTGCGCCCCATTCAGCCTGTCTCTTCTAGGCAAGTAAGATTGTTCAGGGGGCAAACATACTTGCTGCCAAGCCTGACCACCTGAGACTGACCCCAGGAACCTGACAGTGGAAAGAGAGAACCCACTCCTGCAAGTTGTTCTCTGAACTACAAACATGTACACATGCACGCACACACACACACACACACACACACACACACACACACGCACACACACGCGCACACGCACATGCGCACACACACACGCACACACACACACGCACACACACGCGCGCACACACGCACACGCGCACACACGCACACGCACACGCACACGCGTGCGCACACACCTCCTACTAAAGCAATGTCGTCTTGTTCATGATAATGACTCAGTCCGTCAGTGACACCCCATCCCATCAGTATGGATGGCCACTCCTACTTTCTGGAGAAGCAAAGGTAGCAGAGGGGACAGGGAGACCACTTCCAGTGAAGAAGAGCTTCCGAGGAAACCCTGAACGTGGGAAAGAGTCTCAAGGAAAGTTTGGAGATGTGCGTGCCCTGCTTCATTCATTATTTGCTCTGTCCACGGGTGTCGCTTTGCCTTCTGTCTGTCTCTGATGATCCTCACCTACATGCTGCACCTGGCCACCGCCCAGCCCCAACCATGACTCAGTGACCTCACTCTTTCCTACTCACATACTGCCCCAGCCCAAGGAAACGCTGCCCCCTTGTGTCCTCCTATGGAAATACATGGCCCGGTCTTAACCCAACTCCCCTGCTGGGGGAGAGACGTCAAAACACTGCTGCTTCCCCATCCCTCCCCTGTCGCTGCCTCCTCCCCTCTGTTCTCCCTGGGTGACCTTCTTAACTCCTCTCAGATCTGAAGAAACCAGTAGAGTTGATGGAGCATGGGCCAGCCAGGTCCCAGAGAGGCAAAGCCACGTGAGTGCCCTGAGCCAGCATAAACCCAGAGGGAGTAGAGCTACAGGCCCAGCTGTAGCCCTTGGCGGAGCTGTGGGGTGCAGTTCTGCCACCTGATGGACACTCTGCTGTTCCTGGCTTCTTGTTCATCACCATCCTAATCCTCTGGAGCACCTACACAGAGTCTTTCTGCTCCTATAAATTCTACCCCATAGCTGTTGCCGGTCTCCACCAGGTCTTTGCCATTTCTGGAGCATTAATTGTCATATCCTCAAATATTATTAAATCTCTATGGCATTCTGTAAGTGTGTGTTGTAGTCATTTGATGTAATTGTTATCTCCGAGGCTTACTACCTCCGTCTGCTAACCTAGGCCTAGTCCTGGCAGTTTCTAGTCTCTATGCAATCTTATCTAGGCCTTTTGAAAATTACTGGAGCATGAGATCACCCTTTCTAGTTCTTTCTGATCTCTGGCTGGTTGGTTCAACTCAGCTGTTCTGGCTCAAACTCTTCTCCAAGCTGACTGATTCAGTCTGGCTTCTCTCCGTTTCTTACTGAATTGCTCTGCTTGGCCTCATACTAACTTGGGCAATATGTTCTTATCTTCTGGCTCCTTCTCATTCTCTGATTTGTTCTGTCTTCACCTGTGTCTAGCTTGTTCGATCTCTGCAATCTGCCTCTGTACAACTGTCCTGGTAAAACTGACTTTGCACATCCCACTCTCCCTCTCTCCGCTATCTCCCTCAAGTAGCTTCTGATGTGTTTATAAAAAGATAAAGAGAGGGGGGATATGTTCTATGGAGGTGTGGGGGAAGGGTGTGCCTCAGCAGGCCCATGCCAAGGCATCCCTTTCCCCTGAGGGACCAGACACACAACCGTATAGTATAGAATAGAGTTTACTCAGGGCATGGGGAGGGGAGTTAAGAGGGTAGTAGAGACAAAGGCAGAGAGAGAGAGAGAGAGAGAGAGAGAGAGAGAGAGAGAGAGAGAGAGAAGAGTAGAGAAATAGAGGCTGGCCATGAGCACGTGGAGAGAGAAAGGGGGGAAGGGAATGGGGAGAGAACAGGAGCAAGAGGGCAGGAGCAAGAAAGCAAGAGGAAAAGGAGGGGGCAAGCAGCCCTTTTATAGTGAGTCAGGCACACCTGGCTGTTGCCAGGTAACTGTGGGGCAGAGCTTAGACAAAATGCTAACAACTTCCCTTTCATATTTCTTCTCCTGAGAGTTGGGCACATCCTAATTTGTCAAATCTTTCTCTGATTTGTCACTTTGTCTGCCTAACCTACCACATGGTTCTTGGTCCTATTATGTCTTCTGCATAACAAGTTCTGGCTCTCTCTCTCTCTCTTTTAAGATTTATTTATTTTATTTATATGAATACATTGTTGCTATCTTCAGACACAGCAGAAGAGGGCATCGGATCCCATTATAGATGGTTGTGAGTCACCGTGTGGTTGCTGGAAATTGAACTCAGGACCTCTAGAAGAACAGCCAATAAATGCTCTTAACCTCTGAGCCATCTCTCCAGCCCCAAGCTCTGGCTCCTTAGTGCTAACTTGCTGTAATAAATCATTTTGCAAATATTTCTAGCTTTGTCATGCAGGGTAGAAACTTCATGCAGAACTAGTAGTCTTGAAGTGACACTGTGCATGCATTCTTACTTCTATGTAAAGCTGTGGGGTCTCTAAGGAGTGACATCATCTTAAGTCCAATGCTGTACCTGTTGTGCTGGGGTCTCTGTTCCCCAAGATTCTCAAAGGATGTGAGGTACAAAGGGTAGCTCACATTTCAGAGGATCCAAACATGATTATCCGTGGCCCAGGAACAATTCTGTTCCCCTCACCGTCTTCCACTGAGGTAACAATTTCAAAAGTAACAGAACAAAGAAAGACATGTATCAAAATACTTTTCAAATACATTGTTGTTTACATTGGCCAAGTGGGTTATAGCAAAGTAGGAAACGTCTGCTGTAGGCCTCAGATGTGGTCTGACAACATGCTTGACTTTTGGGGTCTGTGCACATGTTCCAAAGGACTTACCTGATAATCGCAAGATCAGGCATTATAAACCTAGCGTGACTGTGCACACCTTTGATCTTAGTACTTTTGACACAGAGGCAGGCAGGTCTCTGTTGAGCTTCAAGCCAGCCTGGTCTACATAGCAGATGCCAGGATAGCTGGGGCCGCATAAAGAGACCCTGAGTCAAAAAAGCAAAAATGAACAAAATCAAACAAACAAAAGCAACCTTTGTACAGCACAGGAAAAAAAGGGGGGGGGGGCAGTGGTGGTGGCACACGCCTTTATCCCAGCACTCAAGAGGCAGAAGCAGGCAAACCTCTGTAAATTCAAGGCCAGCCTGCTGTACAGAGTGAACTCCAGGATATCCAGCCAAGGCTACATAGAGAAACCCTGTTTTGAAAAATAAAACAAAAAAGAAAGAAAAGAAATACAGGAGGCAGGAAGAAATGCTTATTGGCTCAATTTGAGGGCACAATCTGTAAGGGTAAGAAGTCAGGGGTTTGAGGTAAGTGTCCCATTGAATCTGCAATCAGAAACACAGAGACCTGATGATACCCAGCTCATCTTTCCTTTCTTTCAGTCTAGGATGTCAGCCCATTCACATTAAAAGCGGGTCACCCATCTAAATTAGCATGCATTAGTCTCCTGTTGCTGTAATAACACCCTAATTAATGCAATTTAAGGAAGAAAGGGTTGGTTTTCCCTCACAGTCACAGAGCATAATCTGTGGCTGTGGAGAAGTCGTGGTGTGGCGCTAGAGCTTGAGGAAGAGGAACGTGACACTCAGCGCACTTTCTCCTTTTTTATCTGCTGAGACCCAGCCTGCTACCACCCACATTCAGGATACTGCTTCCCACCTCAGTGTAATCCAGAGGACCCCTCACAGGCATGCCCAGAAACCCATCTCCTAGGTGACTGCAGATCATCACACCACCCATTCAATGGTTATTTCTCTCTAATCTAAAAGAAAGAACTTCCTTTTCTTGTATTTTAAAACATTTTGTTCGTAGGCTGGAAAGATAGCCCAGTGGTTAAGAGCAGTTGCAGAGAACCTGAGTTCTTTTCCCAGCACCTATGAGGCTCAAGCCTCACTACCGCTGACTCCAATTCAGGGGATTGGACTCCCTCTTCTGACCTCCAAGAGTGAGAGCGAGAGCGAGAGCGAGAGCGAGAGCGAGAGCGAGAGCGAGAGCGAGAGAGAGAGAGAGAGAGAGAGAGACTCATACACACTGTACATATACAGACTCACACACATGTTTACCCACACACACATGTATTCACATGTGCATATCCACACAGACTCACACATGCAGCACAACATAAAAAATAAATCTTTTAAACATTTTTTGTTCATTGTTTTGCTTTTTGAGACAAATTATTTATATGATCTATGGTATACTTTAACTCTGAAGATTTATTGTTAATTTTTTTTCTTCTGAGACAGAGCCTCATGTATCCTGAGCTAGTTTTACAATGTATTTGAACATAACCTTGAACTTCTGATCTTCCTACCCCTACCTTGATTGTTAGGTTTAGAGGTGTGCACCATTTTGTACAATACCAGAGATGGAATCCACAGCATTGTGTGTGCTAGGTGAGCACCCTACCAAACTAACTCAACTTCAGCTTTATAAAATTGGAAGCCCCAATATTTAGTGCAAAAAGATCTACAATTGTTGCATCTTTTTGACACACTGTTCCCTTTATTACCGTGTAGTGGCTTTTTAAAAATCTCTTCTAATTTTAGTTTGAAAACTACTTTATCAGATATCAGAAGAGCCACACCATCTTATTTTCAGTTTCTGTTCACTTAATAGATTTTTTTTTCCCACCTTTTGACACTCTGTCTCTTTACCAGTAATGTTTCTTGGGGACAGGAGAAAGCTATCTATGTCTCTTTATTGGTGAATTGAGGCCATTCACATTTAAGGTTATTATTGAGAGGCTTACTAATTTTGCAGTGACAAAAAAAAAAAAAAGACAGAATTTATTGAACCTACAGTTTCAGAGGGCGAGTCCATGACCATCACCATGGTGGAGAGCAGGCACATATGGCACAGGAGCAGTAGCTGAAAGCTGACATCTTAATCCACAGGCATAAGGTGGAGAGAGCTAACTGGAAATTGAAGAGGAAACTTAAGGGCTCTTTGGAAAGTCGGTTGGATGGTGTTTTGCTGAAATGGACACAAATGAAAAACTAAGGCAGACTCATGAAGGGAGGTTTCACTGAAGCAGACACAGGAAAGATGTTCTGCTAAAGCAAACACGTAAAAGGACACGTGATAAAGGATTCTTGGTAACAATATGCATATACTGTTCTGCCTTTCATTTCGTAGCTGAGCTGTGTTTGTTGGGACTCTGCAGACTTAGGCTGATTGGATGCACATGCTGATTGACAAGACACGTGCTGAGGCAAAAACCCGTGCTGAGGCCAGGCATGTGGAGGACCCCTGCCTTTGGAGGGACAGAGACAGAGCTTGGCTTGCTGGTACAGCTAGCTGTGCAACGCTTGTGGATCTTGCATCTTCACTGATCTTTGCTGAGAAATGTCGGGAGCCAAACCTATGAGATGCCAAGAGCCAAACCCATGAAATTACCCGCTGTTCTGTGAAGCATAGTCAGTTAAGGTGTGAGGTTAGAAAGGACAGGGCATCTGCAGTCTTGGATCCCAGGAATTGAAAGAACGTCTGGTATTTCCTGAAAACCTGTTATGGTAGTGGGTTGGCCTTGGCCATGTGGAACCTTCCCGCCTGCCTGTCTTTTTAAGCTGCTGTCCTGAAATAAACCTCGAGAGCTTGATTAGAATATAGACTTGCTCTCCTTCTTCTCATCTCCCATGTTTTATTGGGTTTTTTTGGTTCGTTTTATTATTGTTTGTGCTTTGCTTTCTCGTCAGTATGAGGGATTTAATGGCTACTGTGTTAGAAACAATGGATTCCTCCCTTGTTCTTTCTTTAGCCATTCCTCTTATCAAATTTATGCTTTCCTGTGCTCTCTAATCTTTGAGACTGCCTTTCTCAGTCCTATGACTACAGTGCTCCTTTAAATATCTTCTATAAAGCTGGGTCAGTGGGCCTTAGTCTGTATTTGTCTTGAAATCCTTAATTCTCTGTATAATTTGAAAGGTAGCTTTGATATGCCACTCTTGGTTGGCATCTAGCTGCTGTGGGGGCTGGAAATAAATATAAATAAATAAATTCCATGATTTCTTGGCTTTGAGGCTCTGACAAAAGACCTTACTCTGATACTTCTGCTTTTTTAAGTGAATTGGCATCTTCTCTTACAACTTTAAGTATTGTTTCTTAACTTTGTGTTCTCAACTTCTTAAGTATGGTGTGTTGTGTTCTCTGGTCTTATCTGCTTGGGGTTCTAATGCCTCTTGTGTTTGAATGTCTATGTATTTCTCTACACTTGGGAACATTTCTGCTCTAGTTTCATGGAATAGGTTTTCTACACAATGGTGTTTACCTCAGCTCTTTCCTCCAACTCATGTAACTCTTTTCTCCAACCTATATAACTCTGACTGGCCTGGAACTCACTATGCAGACCAAGATGTAAATCATGTTTTCATGATTTATCTGTGTTTGGTTTTGCACCCTGGGGCAAAGGCCCGAGGTGAATATTTTACATATCCAGCAGGTCTGACCTGCGAAGAGTCAACTGTCCCGTCCTTGGGGAAGGGGGGCCTCCCAGGGGACTATCGACCAGGGTCTGAGGAGGGAACTGCCGAATAAAGGAAAGAAGACAGGAGACAAGAGATACCTTGGGAGCAAGACAGTTACCCTATCAAACTCCAAAGAACTTTATTTCTGAGTCCATATTTAAGCACTTTAAGGCGGGAAGTGACAGAGGTAGGGGGATTCCCAGGGTTGCTTTATCGCAGCCATATATCGCACACTGCTGTAAAGCAGGATAGCACGATATCACAAGATTTCTTTGAAGCTGCAGGCTACTTCAAACAGGATGTCTTAACACAGCAGGAAGCAGTGGGAGTGGAGAAGGAGCAAAGGAATGATTGCTGTGAAGCCCGGGACACTTAGGCCTATTAATCAAGCCAAGGTCTGTTGGTCTCTGCCACTGATCTCCAGGTTCTTCCAGCATCCCCCAGTCCCTACCTGGCATGCCCTTCTCCCAACCCTGAACTTTCCAGTGCAGGGCCTGGGCTGCCCTTCCTTCAGAAACTTTTTCCTATATAATTCAGACAATTTGGTCTCCCCTTCTCTCTTCTTCTTTTCTCTCTCTTCAAGTACACCCTTTCTCTCTTCTTCTTCTTCTTCTTCTTCTTCTTCTTCTTCTTCTTCTTCTTCTTCTTCTTCCCACCCATCCCCCATAGCACCTCCCCTGGCCTCAATCCTTGGGGCCAGTGAACTCACCCAAGAGCAGCTTCCCAATAAACCTGACTTTAATATAATCTAATCTGGCTTGAATTGGCTCATTTCACTGGCAGAGAAATAACCTATCAACTGTCCCATGGTGTCTTCTCCTCTCTCCACCTTCTCCAGCTTCCCCTTCATGGTCCTGCCTCAGACCCCAAGACCTGTACCAAAACTCTGCCTACCTCTCTTCTGCTCAGCTATAGGCTGTAGGCATCTTTATTCAACCAATAGTTTTAAAAGAAGGAGCAAGGTTACACAGCATCACTTGGTGTACATGAGGGTCTCCTCATCCCTGGGGGCAGCCAGACCTTGGGGGCCAGTATTCAGCATCACAGTACACAGCAACTGACCAAACCTCAACAACTTAGTTATTCATTTATTTATCTTTTGAATGAATGTGTGCAGCACTGAAGGTCAGAGGACAACTTGTAGGAGTCAGTTCTCTCCTTCCTCCATGTCAGTTCAGGGATTAATCTCAGGTTATTAGCTCTTGATGGCAAGAAAAACCCAGGGCTGGCAAGCTGAAAACCTCATTTGCTGCCTGCTGGAGGAAGGTGGGGGCGGTGAGGAGAAAAGCCATTAGAGCCTGCATGAAGGTCAGATCTACTGTGAACAGACAACCAAGGGGGTGTGAGGGAGGCTTCAGAGAGGGGAGGAGGAGGGAAGGAAGGAGGAGAAGGGGGCTGGAGAGATGGCTCAGAAGTTAAGAGCACTGACTGCTCTTCCAAAGGTCCTGAGTTCAAGCAGCAGCAGAAGCAGCAGCAGAAGCAGAAGCAGAAACAGAAGCCTTAGGTTTTGGCCAGTATCTGAAAAAGATAGAAAAATAAAAAGTACCTTTCTGAGTCCTAACTCAGACCCAATGAACTGCATGGCTGCTTGACTTGTAGGGACTGAATTGGAGCCAAGAATCAGGGGAAGAAAAAGCACAGTATCTCATCAAGGGGAAATTACTTTACCTATCTCTTTGGTGTGGCTTAAGGAGAGCCCAAATTTCCTAGGGGTGATTCGTTGGCCAGGTTATTGAACTGGAATGTTAGGTCTCCACCCAGGATAGAGATTCTGTCCTCTTGACCTAAAGGAGCTTCTATTTCTTAAACCTGAATTGCCAGTGTATCCTTACCATTACAGGCTGGTTCTGCCTTGGCTTTAGTGAGGACAGTCTAGGTTTTCTCCCTTTAGGTAACACACTTTCTTTCTGGCTATATTAAGGTTTTTTTCTTTTGTCATCGACATTTCCCAGTAAGCATCATTGTGTTGCTTTCCTGTGACCCACATATTGTGCAGGCATTGGGAAGGGCTGGCCATTTCTACTAATTATGTGTGTAGGAGGGAGTTCCCACACCAAATTACTGATGCCCAGTGGCCACCTGTATGGCAACCAAACACTCCAGTGTACCAGGGACTCAGGATTTCCTCAGTCCACGACTCAGGATGTTCAAAGATAAAACTGGGACAAGCAAGGGCTAGAAGGAGAAGGAGAAGGAGAAGGAGAAGGAGAAGGAGAAGGAGAAGGAGAAGGAGAAGGAGAAGGAGAAGGAGAAGGAGAAGGAGAAGGAGAAGGAGAAGGAGTAGAAGAAAAGACTTCGTTTGCCATAAAGTCTATGACATAGACTCTGTGAATTGATGAAGGCGCATTGCATCACACTGATCGCGAGAGGGCAGTGTTACCCAATTTCACAAGCCACTCAATTCCACATCCCCTTTCAGGCAGCCTATGTGCATCAGAAGTTCCCACAAGTGCACATTTTTCTTCTTCATGTAGAACGGTAGTGCAACCAAACAGTCCCTCAGAACGTACATTTATACATTATTTTATTTTGGTCGTGTTTGCCTACTTGTTTGATCAGTTGTTGTCACAAGGCCTTGCTACAGCTCTCTCTTGCGATCCTCTCTCTCTCTCTCTCTCTCTCTCTCTCTCTCTCTCTCTCTCTCTCTCTCTCTCGTTTTTCGAGACAGGGTTTCTCTGTATAGCCCTGGCTGTTCTGGAACTCACTCTCTAGACCAGGCTGGCCTCGAACTCAGAAATCCGCCTGCCTCTGCCTCCCAAGTGCTGGGATTAAAGGCGTGCACCACCACTGCCCGGCGATCCTCCTGTCTCAGTCGTTGTTGGAAGCATACGCCATTAGGTGACCTCTACTATATTGATTTAATTGAAAATTTTTACTAAGCTTTTCCTTCTCTGTACTAACGTTTTCAAAAGCAAATGTTGTCCTCATAGCACCGTCATTAACTGGGCGAAGAAAGAAATGGCAGGTTTCTGGGTTCCACAAGGAATCTAAAGAGTAGCGACACACTAGACACACAAACTAAACACAGTTCTCTCTGCGGGAGAACATCTGCGGGAGGTGGGTGGAAGCAACAGAGGGAGTTGCCGAAACCCGCGGGCTGTGGGATTTGCAGAGGTTCTGATGCTGAATGAGCACAGATTACTTACTGGAATTTTTGGTTTGACAGAATTACGCCCAGGCTGCGTGCCATTGGTTCCTCTGCCTTAAACTTGTTATAAACTGCGGCCACAGCTTCTTTTCCCAAAACCTGCTGCTCCGCTACAGTGTCGAGCCTGAAAAGCTTGCTACTACGCCCCAGTCCTACTCAGTTTACTGCTGCTCTTAGATCCAGCCTCATCTGTGGTAACGCTTGTGGAACTATGGAGTCAGATGAGCTCTAGCACCAGTTTCTCCACTCACTAGTTGGGCGTGCTCCCTTGGTCTGATTTAAGTGTTTAAGAAATGCCTGTTGCTTTAGGTCATCTTTCCAGCACGGGGGCAGGGAGGGAACACGACCCAGCCCATAATCGGTGCGTGCTCAGTAAAAATTTACCGCTTGCCTCCACGTACAGTATTTGTGAAGATCGTGGTTTACCTCCCAAAGACGCCAGATCCCCTTAGATTACTAGACTGCAAGTGGAGAGCTACATTTTCTTTTTAGATTTATGTGGATGAATGTTTTTGCCAGCTTGTATGTATTCCACAGGCATTCAGTGCCCAGTCGAAAGTGTGATGGACACCCTGGAACTGCAATTTTTGATAGTTGCTTGCCACCACGTGAGCGCTGGCCGCAGAACTTGGATCCTCTGCGAGAGCAGTAAGTGTTTTTAACCGATGAGCGATCTCTCCAGTCTTCTGGGCAGAGAAGCTTCAGGCTTCTGCTCGGCGATCACAAGCCTATTCAGCTCACTGCCATCTTAGCTACTCCAATCCAGCAGCACTCTCTGCCCGAGTTTGACAATGGTGGGATCTCACCCCTTCATAGCACGTGCACCAGCCAGTATTTCCAATTCGTACCCAACTAGTACGGTCAGCCACGCCCCGGCTCAGGCCTTGCACGGGGGTAGGTGGGGCCTGCTGGTATACACATGCGCACTCCTTCCCCTTTCTCTCCCTGTAATCACACCTTCGCGTTTTGACTGCGAGTCCTTTTTGTCCCCTACTGCGTGCCGTGTGGCTTCCCCGCGGACGTGCTGGCTGCGAAACAAAATGGCAGCCGCTGCGGCGGTGCCTAGCGCTGCGGTCGGCCGAGCGAACAAACGCGGCGGGGGCCCGGGCGGTGGTGGAACCCAAGGTACGGAGGAGGAGCCGCCGCCGCCCCTCCAAGCAGTTCTAGTGGCCGATAGCTTCAACCGCCGCTTCTTCCCCATCTCCAAGGACCAGCCTCGGGTGAGCACCCGGCACGCGAGCAGCCGGCGGGCCTGGAGGGTAGCGGGGCTGCAAGTTGCCACTGCAGCTGGTTAGTGAAGCGTGCTCTGGAAGTTACCCTAAAGTTGAGTGTTTCTGGTTGGGAGAAGATGGAGGGACTGACTGAAACCCCGATGGCTGTCCGACCAGATGAATAGCTAGCAAACGTGAATTCTCGGAGGGCAGTCTACCCAGCCTTGGGAAGGCTGGTGAGGGCTATGTTTGAAAGAAGTCTTCCTAAGGGCATGTAGTAGTGCAAGAGGAGCCTCCACTGCCTTTAACCTTGCAGGACATGGGCAATTTTAAAAATTGCTTCAGAAAAGGCAAAAGGAAAAAAGGCTAGATCGGCCTGGTGCGGGCTGTTTTCCTCGCATCTGCTGAAAGGGGAACCGAGTGCGTGGCCATCAGCCTCGGAATTACCTAGACATGGGAAATTGGAATTGGGCTTGCAGACTACTGGGTCACTCAGCAATCCATAGTTCACTCAAACAGGGATTTGCCTTTGACTTTAGAATTCTTAAGGCTAATGACTGTTCGTTTTTGACAAGTGTTTGAATGATTTCTGTGACTCTTAGTGGCAATAGAAGGAAATTCTATGAAGAAGACCTTAGTGCTTAGAGTTCTAGAGCTATGACTTAGGGCCAACATTTGTACTTAATGCCAGCACTGGTCTCCTATAACATATCTGTGTCTGATACCATGCCTACTAGGCTCAAATCCCAGTACCTTAGACTGAACCTTAGGCCTGTTTGCTTTCGAATAAAAGGATAAAGCAAACTATACTGTCTGTAAGCACTGATGAAAGAAACGTTGTTGCAGTGGGGTACCCAAAGTATAATCATGGCTTGAAGATCTCAGACTTTTTCATATCCTGCCCTATAGGTCCTCTTGCCCCTGGCCAATGTTGCACTAATTGATTATACTCTGGAATTCCTGACTGCCACGGGTGTACAGGAAACATTTGTCTTTTGCTGCTGGAAGGCTGCTCAGATCAAAGAACACTTACAGTAAGGCTCCAGAAATTTTCCTTTCCATGGTTTACCGTCTCTTTCCAGTTCTTCCAGAATGGATTTGACAAAGTAGAGACATGAAGAGGAAAAGATTGAATGTGTTCTGAGTTCATGTAAGGTTTAGTGTTTTCCTCACATGCCCCGAGGTAAGCTGCTGGAACTTTCTTTGCCTTGAGGTTCCAAGTCTTTCAAAGTTTGTTCCCACAAGTTTTGCTTTTTATCTGATGGCTCCAGAGTGTTTGTTATTGGATGGGCATGTTTATTTTTTAATCGAATTTCTAAATATTGTCTGTTCTGACCCCCAACCACAAGAACAAGCTCTTTCCCCTTGTCTTCCCCCTGCCCACCTTAGTTTCAAGCCCACAGTAAGTTCTTAAGAGATAATTTGGAAGGTTTACCTGAGAATCAACTGCTTATATATAAAAACTTAAATAAAGCCGGGCAGTGGTGGCGCACGCCTTTAATCCCAGCACTTGGGAGGCAGAGGCAGGCAGATTTCTGAGTTCGAGGCCAGCCTGGTCTAGAGAGTGAGTTCCAGGACAGCCAGGGCTACACAGAGAAACCCTGTCTAGAAAAACCAAAAAAAAAAAAAAAAAAAAAGGAAGGAAGGAAGCGTTAGTCTGGGAATTTATGAGTTTGGGAAATAAAAACTAATATACCCAACATGTTTTCCACGTTACAGTGTTTAAAGTTGATGTAGATTCAGAACAAGAAAGATGACATGAATGTGTTCCCAGAATACTTTCATACCCTAGATCTCATAAGATTTTGAATTCAAACTGACATTTGAAGACAGGAGTCAGGGTATAGAAAGGAAATGGCCATATTTCTCAAACACATAAAACTAATGACACTGGGTGCTGAAACCATTCATCATGGTTCATGCATCTCTTTGAAGCCGGGGACGATGCTGGCAGGAACCCAGAAAAGCCACAGAGGAATATAAACGCTGACGGAGGTTGGAGGTCAGGTCTATGATCGTCTGTTTAATTGACTGTTCCTCTCATCCCTGTCCTACAGGAAATCCAAGTGGTGCCATCCTACGTCCCTCAACGTTGTCCGAATAATTACATCAGAGCTCTACCGATCGCTAGGAGATGTCCTCCGTGACGTCGATGCCAAGGCCTTGGTGCGCTCTGACTTCCTCCTGATATATGGAGATGTCATCTCAAATATCAATATTTCCAGAGCCCTGGAGGAACACAGGTCAGGCTGGGGAAGACAGCAGGGACAAGACTTAGGGACCAGCAGAGTCCTAAGACTAACTCTGTCTCTTGTTCTTGCTAGGTTAAGAAGGAAGCTAGAAAAAAATGTGTCTGTGATGACAATGATCTTCAAAGAGTCATCGCCCAGCCACCCTACACGCTGCCATGAGGACAACGTCGTGGTAGCTGTGGACAGCACCACAAACAGGGTTCTGCACTTCCAGAAGACCCAAGGCCTCCGGCGGTTTTCATTTCCTTTGGTAATGGGTGTCTGGAGAATGCAGGGAGGAGAGGGAGGAGCTTCGAGAAGAGAGATGAGTTAAAGCCTTCGCAACTTCTCCCCTCAGAACCTGTTCCAGGGCAGTCAAGACGGAGTGGAGATTCGCTATGATTTGTTGGATTGTCACATCAGTATCTGCTCTCCTCAGGTGGGCTCTCCAGAACAGGGCTGCATAGCCAAAGAGTAGAACTCTCACGGGTCTGTTATCACTCCCTCTCAAAGCCAGGGTGTGCGTCTTTTCCCTCTTTTCCTTATTTGTTGTAAAGTAGAGAGGTACAGTTACCTCCTTCACAGTGTACTGGGAACCAAATCTAGGATTTTGTCCCACAGCCAATTATTATGGCTTTGATTGCTCTCTGGACTTTGTTTCTGGTAAAGTACTTAACTTTAGGGGCTGAAGAGATGGCTCAGTGGTTAAGATAAGAGTACTGACTGCTCTTCCAAAGGTCCTGAGTTCAATTCCCAGCAACCACATGGTGGCTCACAACCATCTGTAATGGGATCCAGTGCTCTCTTCTGGTGTGTCTGAAGACAGCTACAGTGTTATCATATAAATAAAATAAATCTTAAAAAAAAAAAAGTATTTTACCTTAGTGTGCTGTTTTTCCCACAGGTAGCTCAACTCTTCACAGATAATTTTGACTACCAAACTCGAGATGATTTTGTGCGAGGCCTGTTAGTGAATGAGGAGGTGAGAAAAGCTTCTAAATGAAGCTCTGGAAGAAAGGGTTTGTCTTACTCTGGTAACCTTTGGTTCCCTTTTGTGTTTCATTAAGCCTGAGAAAGCTGGGAGAAACGATCCATAAAGAAAGCTCTGGCCGTTTAACTGTGTCAGTGAGCGGCAGAGAGGCACTGAAAAGGCTTAGAAAGGTGTTATACTTGGGGATTGTCTTCCTGCCTTGCTTGATTGGGTAATCGCCCCTTCTCATTTAGATCCTAGGAAACCAGATTCACTTGCATGTGACAACTAGGGAATATGGTGCCCGGGTCTCCAACCTACACATGTACTCAGCTGTTTGTGCTGACATCATCCGCCGATGGGTCTACCCTCTCACTCCAGAAGTAAACTTCACTGATAGCACCACGCAGAGCTACACTCATTCCCGACACAACATCTACCGAGGGCCTGAAGTCAGCCTGGGCCATGGCAGCATCCTGGAGGAAAATGTGCTTCTGGGAGCTGGCACTGTCATTGGCAGCAACTGCTCCATCACCAACAGCGTCATTGGCCCTAACTGCCACATTGGTGAGCACCAGTGGGGAACCCAGCAGCAGTCCTATAGATATAGAGCTAGGGAGGATGCCGAGGGATAATCCTTATGAATAGGAAACTAGAGTGGCTATCGGAAGGAAGGAGCAGAGGGGTGGAGAGGTGGTTCAGCATGCAGTGCTCTTGCAGAGGACTCAGATTCTGTTCCCAGTATTCATGTGGTAGCTCACAACTCAAGTGTAGGAGGATCCAGTGACCTCTTCTGACCTCCTCGGGCACCAAACATGCATGATGTACATACATAATTCGGGCAAAACACTCACACATATAAAGTTAAATTGACTAAATCTTGGGGCAAGGGAGTAAGAGGAAAAAGGAGAGTTGTCGTGCTTGCTGGTGCACACGTTTCTGTTGTCTGTTTGGTTTTGAACAGCTGGCCTCGAACTCAAGGAGACCCAAGTGCTGGGATTAAAGGCATGTGCCACCACACCCAGTGTTGCCCACACTTACAGTCCCAACACTGAGAGATGGAAGATTACAAGTTTGAAACCATCCTGGAACTATACATCGGACTTTGTCTTAAACAAGAAAGGCAGAAGGGCAGGACAAAGGAAGTTAGTCGGCTACAGTTGTGTATAATCCCATCTACTCTAGGTGATAGATTGAGTCAGGGCTTTGTGGCCAGCTTGGTTTTTTTGAGACAGGGTTTCTCTAAATAGTCATGGCTATCCTGAAACTCTGTGGACCAGGCTGGCCTTGAACAAACAGATCCACCTGAGTGCTGGGATTAAAAGTGATCACCACCACAGCTGTGCTTACTGTGTGTATGACTCTTAAAATGAGTCTTCACATTCTAGACTGTCCTCTCTGTTCACATTGGGAGGCAAGTGGAGAGTTAGTGTGTACTAATGACCTCTGTTCAGTCATTACAGCTTACAGAAGGCTTTTGCATGTATTAGTTCTCTTGCCCCAGTAACGTCTAACGTAAGGCAGTGCTGGGACCTAGATGCTGGTTGTGGGCTCTCTGTGTCCTTTTTGTTTTTTAAATAATGTATTTATCATTGTTTTATGTACATTGGTGTTCTGCCTACATGTCTGTGGGGGAGTGTTGGATCCCCTGGAACTGAACTACATACAGACAGTTGTGAGCTGCCGTGTGGGTACTGGAAATTGGACTCTCGTCCTTTGGAAGGACAGCCAGTGCTTATCTGCTGAGCCATCTCTCCAGCTCTCTTCATGTTCTTTTTGCTGTCCCATAACCATGGTATTCCTCTTGACAACTCACTTTGGTTGAAGAATATGAGACTACTAATAGTAGTAGACCTTAAAAGGACAACAGTAGGATTCAGATTCTGTAATACACAGAGAGGTGGAGTCATTAGATTCTCCTTGCAGGCATGGACATGACTGTAATAAGGTTTATAGTTCATTTAGAGAAATCCTGAGGATTCTCAGATTAAACCATACTTATAGTGTAAAGTTATTTATTGTAAACTTAGTAGAGGGTGGTTAGTTTGCTCTTGGGGCTGACCTTGGAAGGGACTGGATGTTTGTTTCTAATGTTGGCAGGTAGAGTATCAGCTAGGTGGGAGCTGGGCTGGGGCTGGTGTCAGTCAGCCTTGTCCTCTGTGAAGGACTCTGTTTTGGATGTGGAGCCCTGAGTGACCAGAAGTCCTCCTCATTCTGAGCCAGGTGATAATGTGGTACTGGACCAGGCCTACCTGTGGCAGGGAGTTCGAGTGGCGGATGGAGCACAAATACACCAGTCTCTGCTCTGTGACAGAGCTGAGGTCAAGGAGCGAGTCAAACTGAAGCCACATTGTGTCCTCACTTCCCAGGTAAGGCTTGTCCAGACTCTCATAACCCCTGAATTGAATAGTGATTGTGCCAAGTCAAAAGGGACCATATCCCCCCATAAATAAATAAGCCTGCAGTGAGGGCCCAAGTTTCTTTGACCTTCTGCTTAGCCTAGTATAAAACCAGAACAAAACAAAAGTCGTCGTTCTGATTGTCAAGATACAGTTCTCAATGCACTATTTTTTTTTTTTTTAAGATTTATTTATTTATTATATGTAAGTACACTGTAGCTGTCTTCAGACACCCCAGCAGAGGGCATCAGATCTCATTATGGATGGTTGTGAGCCACCATGTGGTTGCTGGGATTTGAACTCAGGACCTTCGGAAGAGCAGTCAGTGCTCTTACCCGCTGAGCCATCTCTCCAGCCCCTCAATGCACTATTAAGTCTGTGCTACTTGATTCTTTTTTTTTCTCTAAGGTGGTAGTGGGCCCAGACATCACGCTGCCTGAGGGCTCGGTGATCTCTTTGCACCCTCCAGATGCAGAGGAAGATGAAGATGATGGCGAGTTTAGTGATGATTCTGGAGCTGACCAAGAAAAGGAGAAAGTGAAGCTGAAAGGTGTGAGGCTCCACAGGTGTGGGGCATCTGTGCATCTCTGCCCCCTAGAAAACATGTTTCCTTCAGAGAGACAGCTGCTGCTGTGGGGCCATCTCAAAGGGCAATGCCTTTTCCAGGTTACAATCCAGCAGAAGTTGGCCTTGAAGGCCGGGGATACCTCTGGAAAGCTGAGGATGTGAACGCCAAGGAAGATGAGGAGCTACGGCAGAGTCTCTGGGGTGAGCTAGACCTTACATCTACATGCCTTCTACTTACTCTGAATATTCTTAAGAACTTTAAATGCCTTGGAATCCAATTATTATTGGACCTCCAATTCATAGTGACAGGACACATATTACTAGCTGTCAGTATCTTTTTGTTAAAACTGTGTGTGTGTGTGTGTGTGTGTGTATTTTGTGTGTGTGTATGTATGTGTGTTTGTGTGTGTGTGTCTGTGTGTGTATGTGTGTGTGTGTGTCTGTGTGTGTGTCTGTGTATTCGGGAAGTAGAAATGAGAGGACAACTTGCTGGAGTTGGTGCTCCCCTTCCACCACGTGGGCCCCAAAGACTGGTAGCAAGTGCCTTTACATGCTGAGCTACCTCACTGATCCCCTCTAATCCTCCATTCCCCTTTTAAACCATGGACTCTCCTGTATCCTAGCCTAGCCTTGCACTTGCCTCGTAGCTGAGAGTGGCCTCAAGCTTCCTGAGCCCCTTGCATCCATTTCCTTGGTTGGGATAGGTGTACATAGTGCATAGCACACCTGATTTTGTGTGGTGGTGAAGATCAAAGCCAGGCCTTTGTACATGCCAGGCACACACTCTACCCACTGAGCCGGATCATTGGCTCCTCCTTTCTGTGTTCTTAGGACTCATGATCAATATGGAGGAGGAAAGTGAGACTGAAAGTGAGCGAAGTGTGGATCCCGAGGAACTGGACAGCCGTGCAGGCTCCCCTCAGCTGGATGACATCAGAGGTGTGAACAAAGTGGGGAGGTCTGTTCTCTGCTTGTATCAGCTAGCCACTGGCTCAGTTCCTCCCAGAAAGGCTTTGATGTAAAGTCAGAACTAGAGCCTTAGAGCAAAGCATCCCAGAAAACTGAGTTTGCTCTTTCCTCTCAGTTTTCCAGAATGAGGTCCTGGGAACGCTGCAGCGGGGCAGAGAGGAGAACATCTCCTGTGACAATCTAGTCCTGGAGATCAACTCTCTCAAGTAAGACCAACCCTTCCTGCTTTCTCCTGCTTGGTCCCCTGCACTGCTGCAGAAGCGTTTGGAGCAAGGAGAACATTCGCACCCAGCCTCAGCATAGATTTCCTCTCCTCCAGTGTGCTGTCACGGTCCTTCTAGACTTAGAGCAGTGGAGCCATGCTGTATCAGCTACTTCTGCTTCAGCAAAATGGCTGCAATCAGCACCTTAAGGAAGCAGTGGTTGATCTTGTCTCACAGTGTGAGGATACAGCTCGTGGTGGCAGGAGCTGGGTGCAGCTGGTCGCACGGCATCTGCAGTGAAGCAGTGGAAGTGAATACTGGTGCTCAGCTCCTCCTGTTTTTTTGTTTGGTTTGGTTTTTGTTTTCTTAGCCTGGGACCCTAGCCCAGAGAATAGTGACACCCACACCTAGGATGAGTCTTTCCACCTCAACCCAGTTTGGCAGCTTCACACGTGTGTCCAGAGATTTGTCTACTAGGGTGATTTTTAGGTTTTGTCAAATGAGCCATCAATATTAGCTATAATTCATACTCATCTCCCCACAGGTATGCCTACAACATTAGCCTAAAGGAAGTGATGCAGGTCCTGAGCCATGTGGTCCTGGAGTTCCCTCTGCAACAAGTAGATGGCCTGCTGGACCCGAACCGCTACTATGCCCTGCTGCTTCCTGTAAGCAAAGACTAAGGCTGGGTGCAAGGGACTGAGTGGAGACAGCTAAACATCTTTGTAGTGCTTGTCCTTTTTTAAAAGGAGATAGGAGTCGGAAGGCTTGCTCTTGGGTATGTGTTGCTGCTTCCGGGTCTTTTCTCCTTGTCTTTGAAAGGTGGTTGGTTTCTAGAGGAGCATTAGGTGGTCCAGAGTCCAGTAATATTTAATACTGAATGTTCTTTGAGACTCCAGAATTGAGAGCATTCGAGGCCCCCAAAAAGGACATTCAGACATAGTACTGGAGTCAGCTGTTGGGGCATATCTGTAGTCCAGCTCTTCCAGGAAGTTGAGGCAAAGGAGTTGCCAGGATGCCATAGCAAAATTCTCTCTCAAAGACCAAATAGTCTAAAACAACATGAGAATAGACCTGGTGTTACAGAGCCCACAGTGATTAGAACCCAGAGCAAGATTAACCTCTAGGTTGGGGATAGGAATTTTGAGGCAGTCAGCAGCATCTATCTGACCCCCTTTTCCCTTCCCTGAGAAATGTCATCTTTTCCCCAACCTCGTGTGAGAACAGTTCCCAGAAGATCCACCCTGCCTACGCCGCCCCCTCTTGTTCTTCTGTGTCGTCAGTATTGACTGTCTTTGTTACTCAGCTATGGGGCATGCTAAGGAGTATGATATATTTTCACCATCACCATCACCACCCCACTCCCCTTTTCCATAGCTGCTCAAAGCCTGGAGCCCTGTTCTTAGGAACTACATAAAGCGTGCAGCTGACCATTTGGAAGCATTGGCAGCCATTGAGGACTTCTTCTTGGAGCATGAAACTCTCGTTACCTCCATGGCCAAGGTGAATACCATCTCAAGCTTTATGTCCTGTGTTGGCCTTCAGTGACCCCATAGAGACAAGACGAAGTTACCTTGAGCCTAGCACAGGGTGTGTTCACTGCACCATCTGTCCCTGGGATTCGGCTTACTGCTGGAGTAATGCAGTGCAGACCAGGCTGATGCTGCTGAGGCAGCCCTAAGCAGACACAAGCAGGAGGTTCATGAGTCATGCACCCCACAAGTCTTTGTTTTGGGTGGACGGTGATGACATGATGGTATGGCTTTTGGTATATGTTTGGTTTTTTGTTTGTTTGTATGTTTTTTCCAAAACTGGCCTTAAACTTGTTAGGTAGTTCAGTTTGGATTCCTGAGCCTCCTGCCTCCACTTCCCAAGTGCTGGAATTACAAGCATGTACCACTATGCCCACTCTCTTGACTGTTTTGAAGAGGCTTCTTAATATGTGGTAGGAAGCTGAGAGCCTGGTAGAGATGCTAAGGTCTTCTCTTATATTATCTATTATACTGTTATATCCTTGCTAGCTAGAGGGATCCTGAGACTTCCCTTTGCTGACTCTCTGTAGGTCCTGATGGCTTTCTACCAGCTGGAGATCTTGGCTGAGGAAACAATCTTGAGCTGGTTTAGCCAAAGAGACAAAACTGACAAAGGCCAACAGTTACGTAAGAATCAACAGGTACGCGGCCCTCTGCTCCTTGGATCCCCCAGTCCACCACTCTAAACTCTAGGACTCTGCTAACAATGACAGTGGGAATGCATGTTTCTCCCCTAGCAGCTGTCCCCTCTGCTTCCTTGCAGCTGCAGAGGTTCATCCAGTGGCTGAAAGAGGCAGAAGAGGAGTCATCCGACGATGACTGATCCTGACTGCCGGATCCGTGTGTCTCATTGGCTGTCCTCCTAACAGAGAGGGCAGAACAAGAAAGCTAGCTACAGAAGCATGAGTGGCCACTACAGACTGAGAATTCACTGAATGGAAGTTGCAACTACAGTATTCTTCCTACCGCTGGCAACCATGTGCTTCTCATCCTGACTGAAGTTAGGATGAAGGAAGTTAGACTGAACTAGGGGAGTCTAGACAGACCCTGCTGCAGTTGGGGGTTGGCCAGAGGAAGCACTTTGTGTTCCAGCTTTCCCTCAGGGACAGTAAAGAGCACCTGTCCTCTCCGTTGTTTGCATTTGTTAATATTACAGAGAGGGGGGTACTGGGCTTCTCTAACTCCTCATGATGAGCCAAGTAAGAAAGTACATGCACTCACTTAGCTGCTTTTAGCCAACACCTGGAGGAGAGGGAGAAGGGCTGAGGTGACCACATGCTGGGCTGCATGCTACAAGCCTTCCTCAGTCTCTGGCCCAGCTGAATGAATGCGAGGGTTTCGGCAGGGGAGGGAGCGCAAGCCACCCTGTGCTGAGTCGGCCCGGGGCTGAGCCCACGAGAGACTGACTCGCCTGTGGAGTGCGGGAAGTTTCTGGCGGTTCTCGGGAGAGAGGATCTCTTCCCGGGCTGAAAGTGTTACAGCTCTTATGATAGAAGCTCTCAGACGCCGGAGTAGTTTTCACACCTTTATTCCTTCTGGCAGGGGGACGGACAGGGGAGAGAGAGTCCTACACAGATTGGGACGGTCTAATATACTGTTTGGGAGGGGTTGGGTTTGGCAACCAATACCTCCCATTGCTTTGGTCTGAGGATTTCGGGGTACCTCATTTGCTTGTGGGAGGACTCAGAGTTGCTTTCTGCGTGACAAATCTCACATGACAGGCCTCTCTCTATATAGGGGTTGTAAAGCTGTAGCTGTTTTTACAGGAGTCCTCCGGGAGCGTCAGCCAAAAACATAGTCCAGTCCCTCATGGATATTCCACTGGGTCTCCCAGTGTTTTCAGCCTGTGCTCAACGGGGTGTCAGATTGCCTGCCACAGACCACGGCCCCACAGCTACAAGGTGGTACTATGCTACCTAATTGATTTCATTCCCCTGGCTCAATGGGACATGAATGGCTGAGCTGCCTTCCCAAGCTCCATAGACTAGTCTGTGACCCTGCAGTGGTATGCCAGAGCCTATTTCTACAGCTTTTCCTGGTCTGAACATTCTTCTATTCAGGGGTGATGGTGCCAGGCATATTTGAAGACATCTGCTATTCCTCTTGCCTTTACAATTGACTCACTTCTGGTTCTGTCAGACACTGGGCCACATTCATCTTAAAAGATAAGGAAATCCACCCAGTGTGGTAGTACACACCTTTAATCTCTGTACCCTGGAGGCAGAAGTAGGCAGCTCTCTATGAATTCAAGGCCAGCCTGGTCAATAAGAGAGCTACAGAGAGAAACCCTCTGTGTGTGGGTGGGAGATAAAGGAGAGGTGGATAAAGAAATGTCCCCGAGATGTTCTGAATCTTGCAGGGTATAACTAAGAACTTTAACCTTATAGAACTCTGTGTTTCAATCCTGTGTCTTAGTGAAATGTGCCCTGACCCGGGAGCAAATGCCAGGAATGGACATGCTGATAACACAGAAGTCCCTGTGCAGTGTGCTCTCACCTTGGCTCCTAACCCTGTGAAGTACATTTTCTGATGAGATGCGCACAGTTCAGAGTCAGTCACAGAGGCAGAATTTGCTACTGACCTGACAACTAGAGTTTGTCACTGTGCTAGACAGCTCCCATAACTCAACTCTTTCTTTTTGTCAGGTCTTTGTTGCTCTCAGAGTGAGTGAGTTAGTAAGTTTCTCTATTGACACTTAAACTATAGTAAATGTCATGGTAGTAAAGGACACCACACACAAGGCATTGTAGACAAAATAAGTGTCTTTGTTTCAGTTGAGTGGAAAGGAATAAGCTTTAAAAAAGGGGGGGGATACTGAACTCAACTTGAGGTACTGGTGCATTTTTGAAAAGGAAAAACAAAATTCTTGGGACATACTAGTTAGCACTCAGAAAGCAGAAGTAAGAAGTTTAAGGGTTCCGGGTTCGCCTCAGCTATGGGAGACCTGACCAGACACAGGATCTAATACCTGAGAGCATACAGTGACGATTGCCTGTACCCATCGGGACATTTAAAAAGCCATGAGGCATCTTTGGTCCATTCCAGATAGTGACACAGATCAGAAATGACAGAACTTTAAGAAAGGACCCTTCTAGTAGTAACAGAGAAGGCTTCACTGAATTGTGAAGCTAAATTGGCTTAGAGAGGAAGGAAGGTTAAGAGAGCACATTAAAGTAGAGATGGCCAATTCTACATGGAACAGTGTGTGGGTCTGTAAGGAAAACTGGAGGGAAACGCCAATATTTTGAAAAATTAAAAATGGAATAGTAAGGGCTAGAGAGATGGCTCAGCAGTTAACAGCACTTGTTCTTACAGAGGACCTAGGTTCAATTCCCAGCACTCACTGAGCATAACTCCAGTTCCAGGAAGCACATGATACACAAACATATACATGTGAGCAAAACATTCATTACATGAAATCTAAAGGAAAAATAGAGTAGTAAAAGGTGACTTAGGTGATTCTTGTTGCTGGTATAGAGTGTTATTAGTAAGAAGTAAGCCAGTGTAAGGTGTAGGGTCTCAGAAGGTGAAGGACTGGAGATACAGAGAGAGATCCCACAGAAATCCACTTATGAACAAATTCCTGTATACACTTTTAACCACTGTCCTTGGCGAAGCCAGCCAGGTGATTAGCCGCTTCTCTGCAAGAAACAGGTAGTTGAGTCTTTGATTAATAGAAGGGGGGAAATCACCAAAGAGCATGTTCAAGAAGGTCATGAGAAACCAGGCATGGAGCATGTCTGTAATCCCAAGATCTGTGTATGATGTCTACTGATAAATGTCACCACAGTAACAAAGCACTTAAACTAAAGGCAGGAAGGTCAGCAGCTTACGGACATCCTCAGACATACAGCCAGTTTAAGGTCGGTCCAGGCTATGTGACATCTTGTCTCAGGAAAAGTCACAAGTTTCCAAACTGACAGAGCCTGTGGGTTCCTGGCATGATGAAAGTCCCAGGAGATTTCAACATGTCAAAGCCTCTGGAGTCATTCAGATATGTGAGGATGGGATATTAACTTGAACGTAAAGAATTAAGGAAAAGGCTTGTTTTGGAACACCACAGCCACACAGTTGCTTGACCTCCTAGTCCAACTCTAGGGGAAAAAAAAGATGGCCTTTGAATGTTGACATTTTCCCTTTTCTTGAGCCTCCCACAGGAAGACTGCCCATTTATCACCCTACAGTGAAACTTACTTATTAGTAACTCTTGTACATAAACTTCCAACCTGCATTTCAGTGCCTTAAATGCAGCAGAGGTAGAGATCAAACATTAGAAGGATCCTCCAAGATAAAAAGCCAAGAGCAAAGTACACAAAATCAAGGAATCTCTGGTAAAATAGGATACGATTATGCATAAGTAAGTAGCTAGATAGGTTTAATAATAGGCAATCTTGTAATCAGGTGAAATTAGTAGAGGCCAAAAGGATACAAAGTCAATCCAGAGGGTCTGACAAAATTGCAGAGAACAACAAGGAAAAAAAAAAAGACAAGATATTAGCCATTCAAGAAACTGTTCTATTTCTAGACAATAAGGACACCCCAACTGCCTGGAAAAGTGAATGAGAAAAGATTTTCACTAACCAAAACAGGTACATACTTCTAGTCTTAGTTTATCAGATGCCGAGACAGGAAGATGATTCAAGCCCAGTAATTAAAAAGACTGGGCAACGGCCCCAGGAATAAAAATAATGCCCCAAAAGGCTTTTAGATAGAAGAAAAAATTAAGCCAGGCCAACCATATAAGACCAACCACTTATTAACAGAACTAGAAAACAAATTGTTGCAAGATATTTTATCACACTAAACCTGAGATTTTAACCCTGAGATTGTGTTATTTTCTGGAAAAACTTGGTTTTAGTTGTGATGTGGTTCAGTCTTAGCACACACCTTTAATCAGGGAGCTTTCTGCTTCAATATTATAAGCAGGATTAAATAAAGTCAACCACAGGTAAAGAGGCAGAGAAAGCAACCAGTTGACAGGAACTGAACATGGGATTATTAAGGGAAAAAAAAAAAAAAAAACAGTAAAAAGGAGTCAGGAGGTGACAGACAAAGTAGAAGGGAGGAAGATTGAGTTTGAAGGTTTTTTGAGACATCTTGAGAGATTCATTCTGGGACATCATCTGAGGAGGAAGGTCAGCAGGTCAGTTTTCTCTGACTTTCTGAGCTAGCAGGCTTTCACCCCAGCATCTGACTCCCAAGTCTTCATTGGTGAAATTGAACAATTGAAATTTTGTTTAAAAAAACATTTGCCACTCCAATGTATGGCACAACCACATGGACAGAGAAATTATGCCAGCTACAAACAAACTGAGAAGCCATCAGATTTGATAAGACACCTGGGAAGCCCTCAAAGAACAAGTTAAGTAATAATAAGAGAAAAAAAGTCTGTCCCACTTTAAGGATGGGAAATAAAATAAAGGGCATAGGATCCTGTATAGTGCTACTTTACATGAAAATAGAAGCAGTAAACTGGGCAGTGGTGGCGCGCACCTTTAATCCCGGCGCTTGGAAGGCAGGGGCAGGTGGATTTCTGAGTTCGAGGCCAGCCTGGTCTACAGAGTGAGTTCCAGGACAGCCAGGGCTACACAGAGAAACCCTGTCTCGAAAAAACCAAAAAAAGAAAAAAGAAAATAGAAACAGTAAATGAAAGGATAAATTACTTAATTGAGATTGACATAATACCAATAGTAGTTAACTGTTAGTCTGGTAATTTATATTTTATCCTTAATAGCCATAGTAGTTATTTTGTGCCAAATATAAAAAGTGGTTTGATAATTGTACCAGATATGAAAAGTGGATTGATAAGATAAAGACTTACAGATGAAAATAAGAAAAATACTCAAAGATACAGACAAAGGAATTTAGCCAAGAACCTACCACACCACCTCAAGACAAAACTGAAGAGGGGTGACCCAAGGTTGTTAGAAAACCAACCTTAGTTTATCCAGTTACTCTACAAGAACTACCAACAGATGATAGTCTTCCCCCAAGGTTATGAAGAAGTTAAGTGGAATCCTATAAACTAATTAGATTTGAGGAGATTTAAGGAAGCAATTATTTCCAAATTCACCCTGTGTGAAGCAGATTAAATTCATGGACAACTCAGAACAGAATTATCCCCCAAGGCTAGAAAGATTTGGCAACAGCAATATTGGAAGCTGGTCCTCAGTTACAGTGGCAAACATGGTGGAAAGAGAAAGCCAGGGCCATAGAACAATGAAATCGGGGCTAGAGGCAGTGATATTTCCCAAGATGAGTTGCTAGGTGAAGGTCATTATGCTGTGCTACAAAGCCAGACTGGATGTGATGGTCACAACTTGGTGCTAATGTTTAGCAACTTTAAATGCTTGGGACAAGGTTGAAGAATCAGAAAAGAGGTCTAAGTCGTTTACTAAAATTATACAAGGCCCAAAAGAAGCCTTCTCTGATTTCTTGTAAAATTTGACTTAAGCTGTAAATAAAATAGTATCAGATTCAGAAGTCAGACAAATATTAATCAAGTCTTTGTTTTTTGAAAATGCTATTTCCAAATGCAAAGGGGGAATTAGGTCTTTAAAGGCAAGATAGCACCAATAGATGAGTAGATTACAAATACAGCTGATGTTGGATCTCACGTTTATGATGCTACTCTGTTAGGAGAAGTAATTTCTAAAAGTTTTAAGAAAAATCAAAATGCCAGATGTTTTAATTGTGGTAAGCAAGGTCATTTGAAAAGGGATTGTAGGCAAAGCATATCTAGAAACAATGTTTTTTTCAAGAGATAGTACAAAAAGAAGGCTCCAGCTTCTGAGTGTGCAAAAGATGTGGCAAAGGCTGGCATTAGAGTAATGAATGCAGATCAACAAGGGACAGGCAAGGTAATCCTTTGCTATTGGGAAATGCCCTGGGGTGGGGGGGTCCCATAGGCCCCAATATCAAATTTGATTGAGTCATTCCCTGTCAGATTTAATGCCTGTTGTTAAAAAGAGCACTGCTCGGGATGAAATCAAGGACAGAACAGCTTCAGTAGATAAAATAAGAAATTCAAGTTACCAGACCAGAAAACAAGTATTTTGCCAAACTGCTATAAATTATCAGAGACCAAAGCTAAAAGCACAAATAAATGGCATTGAAATTGAAGGTTTAGTTGACACAGGAACAGATGTAACAATAATTTCACCATAATCTTTGCATCTACATGAGCTAAGTATGAATACTTAGCTCTAAGTATTTATCACAGGTAAAACCAAGTGCAAGATGGGTTAAGAGTATAGGGCCAGGGGACAAATAGAAAAATTAAAGCCAGCCGGGCAGTGGTGGCGCACGCCTTTAATCCCAGCACTTGGGAGGCAGAGGCAGGTGGATTTCTGAGTTTCAGGCCAGCCTGGTCTACAGAGTGAGTTCCAGGACAGCCAGGGCTACACAGAGAAACCCTGTCTCGAAAAACCTAAAAAAGGGGAAAAAAAAGATTAACTGACAAACCTGTGTGGGTGGAACAATGGCCTTTGCCATCAGAAAAATTACAGACACTGAGACAGCTGACATGGGGGGAGGAAGTAGAGTACAAAGAATTCCCCAAGTCTGGTATACTTGTTCTTATTCTCTCCGAGGACACGTAAATAACAATATATTGGATAGGTAAAATATGAAATATTGGATAAGTAAGTGGCTTGAAAGGTTGTAATATAGGAAATCTTGTAATGAAGTGAAATTGTCAAAAATTGAAATTAATAGCAGCGAAAAGGATACAAAGAGTCAATCCAGAGGGAGTGACCATATTATTACAGATAGACAGGAAGTAGAAGGTGAGGAACATTCAGTTTGAAGGCTTGAGATTTTGCGAGAGAGGGGCATTACTTCTAGGATATCAGCTGAGGAGGAAGGTCAGCTGGGTGCTTTCTCTGCCTCTCTGAGCTAGCAGACTTTCACCTCAGTATCTGGCTCCCAAATCTTCGTTGGTAAAATTGAATGACTGAGATTTTGTTTAAAAAAACAAATATCTCCAAATTTCTGAAGGAAAATTATTTTCAACTCAATTGTATTTTTTCCAACTCTCTCTCTCTCTCTCTCTCTCTCTCTCTCTCTCTCTCTGTGTGTGTGTGTGTGTGTGTGTGTGTGTGTGTAGGTGCTGGGGAGTACACAAATGTTAGCAGGCCTGTGGAGGTCTTGCAGGAGGTCTCCTTCCACCATGTGGATCCTGGGGATTAAACTCAGACTGTCAGACCTGGCCTTACCCTGAGGCCATTGCACCAACCTCAACCTCAAGCATATTCTAGACATACAGTTCAAAGAATCTGGGCCTTAGTGGTATAAATCATGCCTACATCCACAAGACCCAATAAACAAACATTCCTTTCTTTCTAGGTGTGGTGGCACAAACCTGTGATCCTTGTCAGGACTTCCAGTTTTTTTTTTGTTTTTTTTTTGTTTTTTTTTTTTTTTTTAAGATTTATTTATTTATTTATTTTATGTGAGTACATTGCTGTCTTTAGACACTCCAGAAGGGGGCGTCAGATCCTATTACAGATGGTTGTGAGCCACCATGTGGTTGCTGGGATTTGAACTCAGGACCTCTGGAAGAACAGTCAGTGCTCTTAACCACTGAGCCATCTCTCCAGCCCCCAGGACTTCCAGTTTTAAGACCAGCCTGAGCTACATGCAATCTCAGCCACTGAGACCCTGTCTCAGAAAACCAAAACTAAAGTTACATTTTTGATTCTTGCTTTCAAAGAGAACTGTCAAAGGATGTAATGAGCCTTACTAAAATAGAAATAAAGTATCCAAGAAAACAGATCCAGCTTGGAGAAGTAAAAGGAATTCTGGGGACGCAGAGAAGTCCTAGATGACAGCTGGAGAGACAGAGGCAGCAAGCAGTGTTCACTGGAGCAAACAAAGGGAAAGCTCCAGGAACAAACAAAGCTGAATTACCTAATCGATTGAACTAGGTGGACAAACCGTGTCCTGAAGAACTACTGCATTGAATGCAAAGAATTATTGGTGGTTATGTTTTTTAAAAATAAAAACAACTAAACAAACCAAGGGAAGCAAAAAAAAAAAAAAAAATTGCAAAAGAAAAGTAATATACCAAGCTTAGCAGTATATATTGAGAGTTAAAATACTGTCAGAATTAAGTACTCTCTATTTAAAAAGCATGGTTTCAATATTTTAAGAAAATAAAAGTGGCCGGGCAGTGGTGTCGCACGCCTTTAATCCCAGCACTCGGGAGGCAGAGGCAGGCGGATTTCTGAGTTCGAGGCCAGCCTGGTCTACAGAGTGAGTTCCAGGACAGCCAGGGCTACACAGAGAAACCCTGTTTCAAAAAACCGAAAAAAAAAAAAAAAAGAAAGAAAGAAAAGAAAAGAAAAGAAAAGAAAAGAAAAGAAAAGAAAAGAAAAGAAAAGTGGAAAGTCAATAGGCAATGTCTAGAATGTGTAAATCAAGAAATAAGACAGGCATCACAGGCCTGTAACCCCAGTCACTCCAGGAGTGTACAGGCAGGAGAATAGAAAACTCAAGGTCATCCTAGACTCTTTTTTTTTTTTTAATACTAGGGCTGGAGAAACAGCTCAACAGTTAAGAGGGCTTGCTGCTTGCTGCTCTTACAGAGTTCAGTTTCCAGCATCTCAGCAGCTGGATCAGAGCTTCCTGTGACTCTAATTCCAAGGGACTGACACACTCTTCTGATCACCTCATATACCTATAATCTGTGCTGGTAAAAATAAACCTTGAAAAGTTTTAATGCATTCTAGTTATGCATAGACAGTACTTGGAGAAAAAGATTAAATGAAGGATATAAACTGAAAACATATAGCTGCTACTGATTGCCTTCTGCCTATAATCAAAAATTTGGTTATGATGTAATGAGAAAGAGTCTAGAGAGGTAGATGTCAGAGTATAAAGGGCACTGTGTATCATGTTGAGGGGATATGAAAAGCATATTGGATAAAGTCAAGGGGTTTCTGAGCAGAAGAGGTGACTGAAATGGGTCCTGAATTGCAGGCATGTAATCCCAGAACTCAGAAGCCTGAGGCAGGAGGATTGCCAGGAGTTTCAAAGCCACTCCTGAAGTACATTGTTACAGTCGAGATGCTGAACCAACTATACCTAGTGCCGACATCTACTGTCCCAATCAATAATGCATGCTTGCACCCTCCTTTTTTTTTCTTTTCAATACTTGGGGGTGTGGGTGGGGGGTGGGGGTTTCTCTGTTGTAGCCCTGGCTGTCTGGAACTTGCTCTATAGACTGGCTGGCCTCCAACTCAGAGATCTGCCTGCCTCTAGTGTTTGAACTAAAATCATGTTCCACCACTTGCACTCTTTCTTAACTTTTTCTTTCTTTTTCTTCTCTCTCTCTCTCTCTCTCTCTCTCTCTCTCTCTCTCTCTCTCTCTCTCTCTCTCTCTCTCTCTCTCTCTCTCTCTTTCTCTCAGAGAGGGGGTCCCTTCATACTACATGGTCCTGCTGTCCTGGAGCTCTCTGTGGGCCAGGCTGGCTTGAACTCACAGAGAGCCACCTGCCTGAGTGCTGGAATTAAAGGCAAGCGCCACCACACCCGCTCAATCCATTTCTCAAACTACTTGCTCATAGAGACGCTGAGATTACAGGGATAAAAACTTGAACTTGCTCAGCCTCAAGGAATTCAGTTTAGTATGGTCGGGTGACAGCAACTGTGCTGTCAGCAGAATCCAAAGATGGGAATCGAAGCCACCCCACCCCCCTCCAGGGATCCAGTTAGGTCTTCAAATCCATTCTCTTCCGCAGTAGGTGACACTTATCTTCCATCCCTCCCCTTCTGCCCCGGAGCCTGCACACCGTTTCCCGGGCCCACCGGGTTGAGACTTCCACGTCCAGCTGCCTGATCCCGGAGCACAAGGAACCGAGCGCCGCCCTGCGGGTGGGCGGGCAGTCGGCGGCAAGCAGCCAGCGCGGCTCGGCGGCGGGGCGGGGCCGCGCTGGGCTCGGCCCAAAGCTGGGAGGGCCGAGGCCACCGGAAGAGTCGCGGTCGCCAGCCGAGCGCCGGGAGAGGGGAGCGGAAGCGGCGGCGGGCGGCGCTGGGACCCGGGAGCGGCCGGAGAACAAGGGAGCTGGCGCCCCGGCCGGCGGCTGAGCGGGGCTGAGCAGCGGGCCGCGCCGAGCGCCGAGCACTGCCGGAGAGGCCCGGCCCCGCTGCCCAAGCAGGCCGCGCGCCGCGGGGCCGAGGCCGGAGCCATGGGCGAGACCAAGATCATCTACCACCTGGACGGCCAGGAGACGCCGTACCTGGTGAAACTGCCCCTGCCCGCCGAGCGCGTCACCTTGGCGGACTTTAAGGGCGTTCTGCAGCGGCCCAGCTATAAGTTCTTCTTCAAGTCTATGGACGACGATTTTGGGTGAGGATGGCCCCCGCCCCGCCTCCTGGGAGCCCGGGTCGCTCCGGGCTAGGGGCCAACGCGGCCAGTTCCGACTCCCCCCGCTGCACTGGTTCTAGCCTCGCTTCCAGCAAGGGAGCGACTCGGTGACTTGGGACCCACTTGACTTTGAGGGACTCCCAGTTACCTCCTGGAGGCCTTGACCCCCCCCCCCCCAAGTCCAGCGAGACGTCCCTCCCTAAGCAATCGGTTCCTACCATTCAAGCCCCCTCACCTCCTCATGGTCCAGTGGCCCCCAGAGACCTACATCCTTTCCACTCCAATCCAAAGTCAGAGTTCTCGGTCCTTCCAGGTGCCACCTTTTAAGCAAAGAGTTGGAGTATATTGACACCCGGCCTGCCTTCCCGGTCCTCTGAGCTCTGCAGCTCAGAGCCTTATTTGGAGTGTGCTGTATCTAGGGCTGTAGCTGGTGGGACTTTGAACTGGAGAAGGAGGAGTTGGGGGCTTTTCTACCAGGCTGGATGCCGGACCTGATGTTTGCCGAGCAGATTCCCCACTCCTCTGGGCTGTTGGGGTGTTGTCTGACCTGGAGGAGTTCTGGATAACCAGGTGCTGGGGCCTTTTCTTTCCTGATGGTGGTCCCAGGGGAGATGTTGCATAGGGCTTCAGAGTCTGGATGGGAAAGCCAAGAAGGGCCTATTGGTGTTCTCTTGTTTTCCCCTCCCTACCCAGCTGCAGGTCTTTTGATGGGCAGTTTGGAAGCTGGGACTGCCCCTTTAAGGGAGGTTGGAATGTTGGAGGCTGAGGGTTCTGTAGCAGCTGGCCTGGGGGGGGGGGGACACACACAGACACACACACATACACACACACACACACACACACCTCTCCAAGGGGCTGAGGCTTGCCTACATTAACTGGACGGTGGGCCTAGAGGCTATGGAGAACACACACACACACACACACACACACACACACACACACCCCACCCCTCTCGGCCCTACACACACACACACACACACACACACACACACACACACCACCACTCTCGGCCCTACACACACACACACACACACACACACACACCCCACCCCTCTCGGCCCTCCAGGGCCTGAAGGTCCTTCTGATGCACTTGCCTGAGGCCTGCACTGTGCTTGCAGCTGAGGCCCCAGAGCTGGGTGAGGGGAGATATTCTCCCCAGTGTACATTAGTCTGGCTTCTCTCCCAAGGCCTGCCGCCCTCCAAGCCCCAGGAGGCAAGCACCTTCTGTCTCCTGCCTGGTTTATTTGTCATTTTCAGCCCCAGAACTCAGCATTTGATGAGTTCTTAAAAGTGTGTGTGTGTGTCAGTTTTGGACAGTGGAGAATAGATCTGACTATTGCCCTGGGATGAGACTCTTGTGTGGTAATGATTGTCTGGCTTTAGTCTAGAATAGGCAAACCTGGCTGAAAAACCCTGAAAATGATCTATCTGGAAGAATTGAGGATAGGAGGTAGGTGTCTCAACCTGGCATGAGAGGAATAAGAATAGGCTCTTTCTTACTATCCGAAGGAACTGGGATAATATTTCAGGGTATGCTAGGCCAGATAGATGTCTTGAGGGATTAGAATAGTCTTGTATCTCCACCCCCACTTGCTTCTGCCTCCCAAGCAGACCACTGTGAGCTGCTTCCTGCTTTCCTGAAGTTGTCGTGGGAGCAGGCCTAACTACAATTATGAAAGGGCTCCCATTGCATCTGCTCACTGCTCGGCAATATTTTTCTTTAAATCAACTATTGAACTAAGCAACATTTATTATGTGCCACTTTAAGCCATTTTGTGTCTACCTGTGGTCCTTGAAGCACCCGTTGCAAAATACCCAGGGTTGAGAACAATGCTAAGAACGAAGTGGATGTGATTATTTGGCTTCCCCCCGTACTCCAAGAATACATGAGCAGACGGCCCAGCAAGGCTGTCCTTTCCAGAGTTACGATAGAGGAGGATCCTGTTGACAGCCTGGTTCATCTTTTATTGTACAA
The DNA here is from genome assembly GCA_028551405.1 of Uromys caudimaculatus. NCBI lineage: Eukaryota > Metazoa > Chordata > Mammalia > Rodentia > Muridae > Uromys > Uromys caudimaculatus. The sequence goes on from CM052713.1 coordinate 13,131,754, forward strand.
GCTCATATGTGGCACCGTCTGCCTGACAGTGACATACTTATTGTACCTCTTGCATCTTTGAGTCCTCATACCAGCCTGTGAAATAGGCACTAATATTCCCACTTTGAAAATTAGGGACTAGAATGAAAAAGGCAGGTTCAGACTGTGAGGCCTAAGGATTTCCCAACTCTCACCTGGTCTCCAAAAATATTTCTCATGTTCAGGGTAGACTTAGCTCTATTAAATTACTTGGGCGAATCAGGGAAACTGACTCTCAGTGCATAAAGGCCATTGCCACCAAGGCTGATGACCTGGGGTCTATCCTCAGGACCCATAGGGTTGAAGGGAAAAAAGCAACTTTGGAAAGTTGCCCTATGATCTCCATGCACATGGACACACACACACACACACACACACACACACACACACACACACACTAAAATGTAATCAGGTTGTTCGTTTGTTTTGTCTTGTTTTAAAGATAAGAGGACATATTTAATGTGAGAGTGTGGATCTTACTAAAAGTTGGAGAGTCAGTAACTAGTTTTTATTATATTCCTGGACCATACCAGTCATCAAAGAATCCCATTTACCAGGATGAGACAAAGGTTGGCTCAGTTAAATGATATCTAAGTGGTAGAATTGGGAGTTGAACCTGTGTTTACCTGACTCAGTCTGAGTGAAAAGGAGAGGACAGGTCTGGTGAGACTGCTATGGAGCCTGGATGGCCAGGCTCTATCTCGGAAGGTTACAGTCTGAGGTTCCCCCAAAGCTGCTGAAGACCAGCTGCTCATCGAGAGTCAGCAGAGGCTTGTAGAGCGTTGGTGACCCTCTAGAAAGAAAAGAACCCCTGTAGTATGGAGTAGGGGGGCCTGCTAAGGGAGATGGGGACACGTGGCAGCCCTTTCCCATCACAATGACCTGTATCAAAGCAGGACAGAGAGTTCTGTGTGTCACATGTACCCTCTTTTCTCTTGAGGCCAGGTTACCATGCAGAGCACCATACAGATTGGCTGGTAGGTCTGGGCTGTTTTCTTAGGGTCCTTGTGGCACTAGAAATGGTAAGGAGATGGAGCTGGGGGGGGGGGAGGATGGTAGGCTTGGCTTGCCAGCTTCTTTGTAAGTTAAAGATGTTCCCAGCACAAGGAGCCAAACCCTTCACCCCCTCTAAGGAGTGAGGGAAGGCCAAGCCTCACAGCTTCTTCCCTGCATTCTCAGCATGTGTCCCCCTAGCCTATGGCCACATTTGTCTGGCTCAGTGTTCCTGGGGTGAGTGACAGTGTAGCTTGCACAGTTTCCATTCCCATCTCTGGCCCCAAACCATAGTCTGGTATCTAACTTCTGGCCCCTCTCACATTCCCAAGGCCAGCCTGCATGTCATGACCACATTCGATGGTCCCTCATCCCCCACATGAATGCCCAACCCCAATCTCATCAAAGGGGGGAAATGTGACATGGAACAAAAGAGAATTGAAGTCAGAACAGCCTGGGGTTCAATTCCTGCTCTAGTGCCTCTTAGTATTATAACCATGATAAGTAACCAAATGTCGGTTTCTTTATTCATGAAATGAGAATTGTATTGTCTACCTATGAGGCTGGAGTAAAATTATTATTTTTCTTTTTTAAGCATAGTCTCTTCGTGTAGCCTTGGCTGTCCTGGAACTCTTTCTGTAGACCAGGCTGACTTTGAACTCAGAGATCAGTCTGCCTCGGCCTTCCAAGTGCTGAGATTAAAAGCATATGCCACCACTGTTTTTGTGGTTTGTGTGTGTGTGTGTGTGTGTGTGTTTAAATTACATGTTCTAACTGTAGGAATAGAAGATGTAATAGATAACAATTCAGAGACCCACAGGCTACGATTCAAACACTAGCTTGTGAGTGGTGAGTTTAGCTAGATCATTGAACCTCGGTTTAGTTTCCTGCCTTTCTTCCCCTACATGTTGGAAGTGCTTAGCATAATGCTAGACCCTTAGGTTCTTCCCTCTTGTGGGGGTGCGTGAGGGTTCTCATGTACCCCAGGCTAGCCTCAAGCTCACTCTGAAGCTAGGGATGACCTTACGCTGATCCTTTTGCCTCCTGCTCTGCACGGCTGCGATTACAGGTATATGGAACCGTGTCCAGCGTATGTAGTGTTGGGTCAAATGGTTCTGTGTGTGCTGGGCAAGCACTCTGCCATCTGAGCTGCAGTGCCAGCCTCTTTTCTTACTGTTTGTAACAGAATCACGTTATATAGCCCAGGCTCGCCTCATAATCCTCCTGCTTCAGCCTCCCAAGCGCTGCCTGGGATTACAAATATGTAGCATGTGGATACACTGAATGCCTTCTCTTTCCTAGTTCCTTTTGTTTTTCTTTTCTTTTTCTTTCTTTCTTTCTTTTTTTTTCCTGAGACAGGGTTTCTCTGTGTAACCCTGGTGTCCTGGAACTCACTCTGTAGACCAGGCTGGCCTCGAACACAGAAATCCGCCTGCCTCTGCCTCCTGAGTGCTGGGATTAAAGGTGTGCGCCACCGCTGCCCGGCTTCGTAGTTCCTTTAAACTCCTTCCCCTCAGCTCTCAGAACAGAATCAGTCTTCCTAGTAGAGAAAGAAGACTACTAAGAAAAGGTCAGAGGGAAAAGGGCAGTCTTGCTGGGAATAGGATAAGCACTCTGGAGGTTCTGAGGTGTGCTGTGTGACCATTATAATTTCCAGTCACCTGATGGCTGAGCCTGTGCTCCAGCAATGCAGTTGGCCTAGATACACGGCCCTGCCAGAGGGGTGGCCTAGAGCATAATGTATGTTTTCTACTTCTAGCTTCTCCCCACAGCTCCGGCCTCTTTGTCCTACTTCCTGGAGGTACTAAGGGGCTGTCCCTAGCCCCTCCTCACTGCTGAATAGTTCTGTGTGGATGGCTTATCTCACGTTTAGGGTCAAGGACAGCTCCAGTCATGGGGACCCTCCGTTTTCCTACATCAGAAAGTGCTCTCTGACATCCCCCTTTCCCTGCAGAGTGGTGAAGGAAGAGATCTCGGACGACAATGCCAAGCTACCTTGCTTCAATGGCCGGGTGGTGTCCTGGGTAAGAAGCCCTCAGCCTCCATCTGTATCCTGCTGTTGGCTAGAGGGAAGAGAGGCCTAGCTGGGATTGCAGCTGGTGATTTTACGCCTTCGAATCTGAATCTGCCTTTAGTTTTCTAATCCTTTCTTACCCTAGATTCTTCAGCCTTTAATGACACGTGAGGGAATAGTGGAGGGAGGGAGGAAAGGGACAAACGGATTCAAAGATGTCCTGTGTCCATGCAGACACCTGCTGCCATGTGGCATCCTCTGGCCTCTGCTCCAGCCCAGCTCTGCCTCAGTAACCCATGCCTGCCGGCCCCTCCTTACATCTGCTCGGCTGCCCTTGCATGGCCCTTTCTTCTCTGGGCCACTCTGTCCAGTCTTTCATGCCCTGCTGGAAGCAGCATCTTGCTTTCCCTTGGCACTGCTGCGACCACTCATTGTCTTTCTGGCAGCTGGTATCTGCTGAGGGCTCGCACCCAGAGCCAGCCCCTTTCTGTGCTGACAACCCGTCAGAGCTGCCACCTTCGATGGAACGCACAGGAGGCATTGGGGACTCTAGACCCCCCTCCTTCCAGTAAGTGTGACTTGAAGGTAGGAATGGCCCATGGGGAAGGGGCAGCTCCATTCAACCCCGGGCTGGGGAAGGGAGCCCCAGCCTTCTCTCTTCTCTACCAAGTCCTCTCTACTCTTTAGCCCTCATGCTAGTGGGGGTAGCCAGGAGAACCTGGACAATGACACAGAGACTGACTCCTTGGTGTCTGCCCAACGAGAGCGGCCCCGACGGAGGGATGGCCCTGAACACGGTGTGTATTCCCATTTCCAGCTCCTCTGACAGCTTCCATCTAGCTCCCCGCCTCTGCCCTACTTCCTGAGTTAGGGATATGCCTGAGCCCTGTTCAGCCCCTGGCTTGCCCGCCTCATATCCCTCGTTCCCTGCTTGGGGCCTTGTGTGGACCCAGCTGCCTATCTCCCTCGCAGCAGCCCGGCTCAATGGAACCACAAAGGGTGAGCGGCGACGGGAGCCAGGTGGTTATGACAGTTCATCTACCCTCATGAGCAGCGAGCTGGAGACTACCAGTTTCTTTGATTCAGATGAGGATGACTCCACCAGCAGGTGGGGCTTGACTTTCATAGGTACCAGGATGGGGGTTGTGGGGGAGTGACCCACGAGGAAGCCCGCACCCCGCTTATTCTTCACCTCTGGAGGATTGTGGTGGGACCAGGGCTCTACTGTGCCTCTTATGAGGCAAGGATGGGCCAGCCTGGTGGGGAATGACTTTGGGCCCCACAGGTTCAGCAGCTCCACAGAACAGAGCAGTGCCTCACGCCTAATGAGAAGACACAAGCGGCGGCGACGGAAGCAGAAGGTCTCCCGGATTGAGCGGGTATGGGCTCCTGAATGTTCAGGAGGGTGAGCAGCAGGTTAGACTGTGAGCCCTTCCTAGGCAGGACCACAGCTTGCTCTTCCTCAAGCCCTTCTGTTTGGTTCAGGGTTTGGAAGCCTAGTGGGTAGGGTGGTGTGCTGAGGAGGAACCAGGTGGGAGCACTCCTCCCCACCCCCACTCGACCCCCCTGCTGCTCACAGCCACTGTCTCTTCCAGTCCTCGTCCTTCAGCAGTATCACAGACTCCACTATGTCTCTCAATATCATCACAGTTACTCTCAACATGGGTGAGTCTGGTGAACACTTTAAAATGCCTAGGGGAAAGAATAAGGGGTTCTGGGAAATACGACATACGTTTTCTGGGGTTTGGAGTGGGCTCTCGGTGGTATAATACAAGGCTCTGGGTTCCATATGCAATACAGGAAGAAAAAGATATGTTCCCTATTCTGCAGTTGTGCTTCTGTAAATACTGACTGAGATATCACATAACCGTTTCAGTGTTTCAGTGTCAGAGCTGTAACAGGTAAACAGAGAGAACTGAGGGAGCAGAGCACCGCACCTGGGAGGCTTCCTGGGGGAGTGATTGCTGGGAACCCCTGCTCATCTTGTCATTACATACATCCATACTCTCTGACTTCTGACTCTTGAAAACACAGCTAGTGCCGGGTGAGGTGGCTCAGCAGCTGGGCCTGCCACTGAGGCCGATGCCTGGAGTTCAGCCCCTAGAACCTGCATGGTAAAAGGAGAATCTAACCCTTACAGGCTGCCGTCTGACACACCCACACACGCACACACACAGAGGCACGCACACACACACACACAACACACGCACAAAGGACACATAAGTGCCTTCCACAACAAAATAGATAAAAATGTAATAAAAAAAAAAAAAAAAGTAAAGCCGGGCAGTGGTGGCGCACACCTTTAATCCCAGCACTCGGGAGGCAGAGGCAGGTGGATTTCTGAGTTTGAGACCAGCCTGGTCTACAGAGTGAGTTCCAGGACAACCAGGGCTACAGGGAGAAACCCTGTCTTGAAAAACCAACCAACCAAACAAACAAAAATGTAAAGACAGCTAAATATAACTGAAAGAGCTATAACTTGGAACTTAAATCTGAGGTTACTGCCTGCTGCTTGCTTTCTTAGAAAGGTCACTTAGGTCTTGCCTGTCTGTAAAATGCGCTCAGAGTTGCTGCCTCATAACCAGTAGGAAATCGAACGTGTGTCTATGTGGACACTGAACAGTAATGCTTACATGCTTAGTGGCATCAGTTATTGCCCCTTTGTGCCCTCTACTAACAAGGGACTGGGAATTTGGTTAGGAACCCTGCCCTTCTCAAGATGTTAAATTATTCCCTGCAGAAAAGTATAACTTCTTGGGCATCTCCATTGTGGGCCAGAGCAATGAGCGAGGCGATGGGGGCATCTACATCGGCTCCATCATGAAGGGTGGGGCTGTGGCAGCCGATGGACGCATTGAGCCTGGAGATATGCTATTGCAGGTATCATCGGCTACCCTGGGTGGGAGGAGAGTGAGAAGTCCCTGCAATCTGGAGGAAAACCCTCAACCCCAGCTCCCCTGTCCATCTCCTGAGCACTCCCTGTTTTCTCACTCCTAGCCCTCTTTCTCAGGTAAATGAGATCAACTTCGAGAACATGAGTAACGACGACGCAGTCCGAGTACTTCGGGAGATTGTCCACAAGCCAGGGTATGAACGGAATGGGATTCTGGGGAAGATGGGCAGAGGCGTTGCTGGCAAGAGACTTGGTCTGGCCTCCATAAATCCTGCCTTTACTAGGACAACCTTGTTTTCAGGCCCATCACTCTGACTGTAGCCAAGTGCTGGGACCCAAGTCCTCGTGGCTGCTTTACATTACCCCGGAGTAAGTAGGCAAGGGTTTCATCCCTGCAGTTGGTGTTGGCTTATGTAAGCTGTACTCCTCCTCTCTTCTCCTTACATGTTCAGCACCCTAATAGGCAGGGCGGACAGCCTGTGACTCCTAATCCTCCCTGCAGGTGAGCCCATCCGTCCCATTGACCCTGCAGCCTGGGTCTCTCACACTGCAGCCATGACAGGCACCTTCCCCGCCTATGGCATGAGCCCCTCCTTAAGCACCATCACCTCTACCAGTTCCTCTATCACCAGCTCCATCCCCGATACAGAGCGTGAGTATTCAAGTCTGTCCCTTGGACCCAGCAGACAAGGCCAGGTGGGAGGATTGATGAGGACCCACTTGTGCATCAGGGAAGCCTTTGAGGGGGCTCTACTCATTCCAGGTACCTCACACCACAGCCCTTCCCCAGCGGGCACTCAGAGCCTCCCTGAACACTATTTGCTTCTTAACATAGTGAGTGCCCACAGAGACTCAGTTTCCTCTATACTATGGGGCTACTGGCATACGCTTCCCCAGGTTCCTGTGGGGTTTGATAGGTTCTTCTAACTAGAACATGGGTACTGTGTGACATTAAGGAAGCACTCAGTTTTACTGCCATAACATGTGCATGTGCTTAGGTACCTTCATGAAATCACTGAGTTATTCTCTCACACGTCCTTGTGAAGACACTAATCTAGTCACTTTTACAGGAGGGGAAGCTGTCCAAGGAGTTGACGTTGGGCTTGTCATTGATGAGTGGGAGAACTAGGATGCCACGCCTGTTTTCCCAACTCACTACTCTGCCCCTCCCCCCAGGCCTAGATGATTTCCACCTCTCCATCCACAGTGACATGGCCGCCATCGTAAAAGCCATGGCCTCCCCTGAGTCAGGGTTGGAGGTCCGAGACCGCATGTGGCTCAAGATTACCATTCCCAATGCTTTCATCGGTGAGAGAGCCTTTCTACAAGATGAAGGACAGGTTGTGTGTGGAGATGTGGAGCAGGGCAGGGTGGGGCCATGATCTCCCTGGGCTACTCCTTTGTGTTGTTAATCGCCCTGGCCTCATAAGCTTCTGTGAAGGCAGAGGAGCCCAAATCAACGGGCAGCCTTGTCCGCAGGCTCAGATGTGGTGGACTGGCTGTACCACAACGTGGAAGGCTTCACTGACCGACGAGAGGCCCGCAAGTATGCTAGCAACCTGCTGAAAGCTGGTTTTATCCGCCATACAGTCAACAAGATCACGTTCTCCGAGCAGTGCTACTACATCTTCGGTGACCTCTGTGGCAGTACGTGTCTTTCCACCACCTTTTCCCCCCATGCTGACCTAATACCCACTGTATGGCCAGCTTGACTTTGAACTTGCAGCAATCCTTCTGCCTCAGCCTCCTGAGTAATGGGATTGTAAGTGTATGCCTCCACCACACCCAGAATCCCCTTTCTTGACTCCTGGATGGGCATAAGGAGGTACTCTGTGCTAGGACCACTGAACTCCAGGGACCTACCTCCGAGCTCTGCTGGCATCTGCCCAAGGCCTACAGTACGGGCAGCCCAGTCGGGCCTCCTCATTGGTCTCCCATCTCCCTGTGGAGCCTGCCACTCTCTAAGAGCCTGTTCTGTGCTTGACATGGTGCCAGTGGTTTCTGAGGTGTCTTCCTACCATCCCACTCAGCCTTCACCTCTTAGTGGGGTTGGGGGTGGGTACTATTTGTGTTTTCAAATGAAGAAATAGACTTATTGGTGTAAAATAGTCTCTGCTAGGTCTCACAATTAGAAACAAAGGAGATAGGCTTTGGTTCCAGGTCTTCTGACTCTAGTTCCCACTGTTCTGACCTGCTCAAGGCACATGATGCTCTAAAAAGTCATAGTCTCAGCAAGACCAAACAGCACTTGGCCTAGTTCACAAACCAGCAGGCACTACCGGGTCAGCACGGGTAGGCCAGGGAGTCCTGATCTTTCCAAGAGCCCTGGGGGTAAACTGCCATGGCCATGGCGTGAAGCTGGAGAAACTGTCAGGGTCAGGTCGTAGAGGACTTTACAAGCTCTGCCCTGAGGAGTTTAGACGTCATCCTGAGAGTGCCAAGCCATCGAGCACAATCCCTATGGAGGTCCTTCCTTCTCTTTAGCCTACAGAGGACCTCACACAGCACTGCTCTTCATGCCAGCAGCTGAGTCCTAGCTCCAGCAGCCGCCTCTGTCCAAAAGAGCTTTACACCTGTAGTGCTGACTGACATCCAGAGCTAAATCAGAATGCTTCTAGAACTCGGTGGCTGTACTACAGAACACCATCTCTTGGTAGAGGTTGGGGTTCCTAGCCCTTGGCAGTTCTTACAGAGCTTGATAGGATTTTTAGACTCTGACAGTTCTGAGTTCAAATCTTACTCTACTGTTACTGTGATCACAGTAGGTGCTTTAGCTTTTAAGTCTAAGGTGGAAGTAAGATGGAACTCATCCCATAGAGATGTCTTAACTATAACATAATGTTTGAACACCCATTTAGAATAGTGTGTGACCCACAAGAAGTGCTCTATAAAAGTTGCCTACCTGCCAGGCAGTGGTGGCACACGCCTTTAATCCCAGCACTTGGGAGGCAGAGGCAGGTGGATTTCTGAGTTCGAAGACAGCCTGGTCTACAGAGTGAGTTCCAGGACAGCCAGGGCTACACAGAGAAACCCTGTCTTGAAAAACCAAAAAAAAAAAAAAAAAAAAAGTTGCCTACCATTCATATATTTAACTGATTATAAGATGCACTTTTTATTTTCACATTCCATCATCTGAAATTGGGTATATCTTCCATTAATAGTTTAGTAGACTCATAGAAATTGGTTATTATTGTCATTGTTAGCAGACATCAGCCCAGGGCCCCAGACTTCTTGGAACAGACAAAGCTTCCAAGACAGCTATGGCGGTTTTGCTCAAAAGATGTTTATTTCCTGGGCCCAACTGGGTCCTCCACCTAGGCCACCCAAGACTTGGTTCAGGGTATGCTGACAAAAAGCCTGTTCCTTCTTAGAGGTCACAGTCTGCATAGTGGCGAGTGTGGCAGGCTCATTGAGGAACTGTGCTTTCCCTGGAGTTTATTGTTGGTCCTCTGGACAGCACCCTACAGGCTAAAGACATCAACAGGTCTTTGAGTGTGAGCCAATACAGGCCACTGCTTTCCTTCATTGTCTGCATGCTGCCAAGTTAGAGGCTTGGCTGGCAGGCTCCATAAGCAGTTTCAGAGCCTCACACCCTGGCTTCTTCCTGAGATCTGGCTGGATCACCTTGGGCTTGCAGGAGGGTCTAATGGTGTAGATGGCCTCTACTGAGTAATTAGAGCTTTCTTAGAATTCAGGGGCATGTGAGCAGGTCTTGGGCGGCAATCAGTCCTAGTAGCCCATTTTACTCCCTTCATGGAAGTTCTGGCTCTTGAGAGGACTGCTTACCTTTTAGAAGTACACAATTTCAAGGATGGAAGAAAATCAAGAAATAGTGAATTAGTGCCAGTTCTGGTTGCAAGCAGGATCCATGGCACAGAGGAGGCGTTTGAGTTTCTATAAAGGAGGCCCTAAAAAACTATTGGATTCATTTAGGATTAGGCCTCCCTCGTTCTCTTTTAATTACCCCGCCCCTATTGCTGTGTAGTCTGAGTTGGCCGACCACCCAGACCACCCAATCCTGCTGGAATGATGGATGAACACTTGAACACATAGCCCATTCTGGACTTCCGCCTCCTTCCCCTCCCCCTCCTCTTCCCCCCC
>CM052713.1:13141872-13195145 GCA_028551405.1 Uromys caudimaculatus
TCAGACATCTGCCTGCCTCTGCCTCCTGAGTGTTGGGATTAAAAGCGTGAGCTATCACATTCTGAACTTTTATTTTTAAGATTTATTTAATTTTTGCATATGAGTCTTTTGCCTGCATGTACATCTGAGCACCACGTGCATACAGTGCCCAGAAAGGCCTCTGTATCCCTGGAACTGAAGTTCCAGATGGTTGTGAGCCACTTTATGTATGCTAGGAATCAAACCCAGATCTTCTGCAAAAGCAGCGGGTGCTTTGAATTGCTAGGCCACCTTTCCACCCTCGTTGTTGTTGTTGTTGTTGTTATTATTAGGAGGGGGGGGAGGGCGAACATTCGCCTGAGTTTTCCCAGGCATTCTCCCTCCTGATTACCTGAAAGGCAAGAGTGTCAGCATCTCAGCTTCTGCTCTGCCTACGGCTCAGGCTAACTGAGGCTGCTTATTTATCCTCTCTGGACTTTCGTTTCTTTGCCTAGAGAAATGGTTAGTCCCTCGTCCAGGGGTTGCATGTAGTGTGCTTAATGAGTCATGTACAATACCTGGAGGCTTCTAGTACTTCAGCCTTCCACATTCCCCACAGAGGTGAGGGGTGTAGGGGGTTGATTTTGTTTTATTTTTGCTTCATTTGGGAGTCTTTATTTTTCTTGTTTGTTTGTTTTTGGTTTCTTGTTTTTGTTTTTGTTTGGAGACTATGTGATAATGGAGCCTAGGCTGGCTTCAAACTTACCATGTAGTTTGGTTGACCTCGACCCCATATCTGGTTTCTTGCCTTCCCAGTACTTAGGGAGAAACTTTGAAGGTATTGGAAATTAGATGTGGGGATTGGCTATAGAGCTATTGAGAATGGCTAAAGAGATCTGCAGGCCTCCGGTTCTGGCCACAAACTTTTAACACTGTTGCCTGCAGTCCAACTTTGGCTGGAGACCTGATTGTAGGTGTGGAACCACGATAGACCAGTTTACCTGAGTCCTCTTCCCACAGACATGGCCAACCTATCGCTTCACGACCATGATGGCTCCAGTGGCGCCTCTGACCAGGACACACTGGCTCCTTTGCCACACCCAGGGGCTGCCCCTTGGCCCATGGCTTTCCCTTACCAGTACCCACCACCTCCGCATCCCTACAACCCACATCCAGGCTTCCCAGAACTGGGCTACAGCTACGGTGGGGGCAGTGCCAGCAGTCAGCACAGTGAAGGTAGGTCAGAGAGACGCAGCCCGAAGGATCGGCAGGGAGCCCAGGCCACCTCTGCACCTCCATCCTGGGTCTGTTTGTTCCCTTTAGGCAGTCGGAGCAGTGGCTCCAATCGAAGTGGCAGCGACCGGCGCAAGGAGAAGGACCCAAAAGCTGGGGACTCCAAATCAGGTGGTAGCGGCAGCGAGTCAGACCACACTACACGCAGCAGTCTGCGGGGGCCACGGGAGCGGGCACCAAGCGAGCGCTCAGGCCCAGCGGCCAGCGAGCACAGCCACCGCAGTCACCATTCGCTGACCAGCAGCCTGCGCAGCCACCACACGCACCCGAGCTATGGCCCACCCGGAGTACCCCCTCTGTATGGTCCCCCGATGCTGATGATGACCCCGCCGCCTGCAGCCATGGGGCCCCCAGGAGCCCCTCCAGGGCGTGACCTGGCCTCGGTGCCCCCGGAACTGACGGCCAGCAGACAGTCCTTCCGCATGGCAATGGGAAACCCCAGTGAGTTCTTTGTGGATGTGATGTGATCGGGCCCCTCTCCAACTCTCACCCCTCAGCCGGCTGTACCCCTATCTCTATCAGTCGGCCTTTTTTTTTTTTTTTTTAAACTTTGGTACCTGAAAGGGAAATAAATGGAACTAACTGCTACTGCTTGCTGGTAGCAGCAAGGATGAGGGGTCTCTACTCATCCATGCTACAGCCCCTAACCTGCCTCTAGCCCAGCTGGTGCCTCTGCCTACTAACCAGACCCCATTTCACCCAGTTCCGGGCCTCCCAGGATTTTTCATGTCCCTGGCTCTGCACTGCTGGTGTTAATTCCTGATGTTCCACTCGCACATTTAGGAACTGACCCCAGGGGTGCCCACCTTTTCCCCTCTCGGTAACCTTTTGCCCACCTCCTTAAGCATGTGTACAGAGATCTTGATATTGCCCCACCATACTGACACCAAAAAATGGTCTTTCCCTTCCTAAGTGTCCTGCCCGGTGCTTCAGACCTTCACCCTACTCTGTAGCCACCTCTAGTAGGCATCTGTGCTGTCTGTCCCTGCCCAGAGAGCCCCCCCTCAGGTGCCAGGGCCACTAGTGGCTTCCAGGGACTATCTCTGCTGGGCCTGGACCCCCATCCTTGCCTGTCCTGTGTGCTGGTTCCCTGAGATCTAACCCTACTAACCAATAGGCTCATCTAACTTCTGAGCCTGAAACAGTTTTCTTCTTTTTTCTTCCTTCAAATTTCCCTGGGCCTGGAGCAGCCAAGAATTTCGGGCTCTTTGACTTTCTGTGAGTTCCCAGGAAAGGGAGGCCCAGCCTCCAAGGAGACCAGGAACTCTGCTTCAGCAGCCCCTCAAGGCTTCCCAAGGATGTCCAACCCCCACACCCACACTGCAAGGTCACTAGGCTTCTGGGAAGGACCTCAGCTTCCCCCATGCCTAACAGACTCTGTTCTTTTCAGAGAGTAGAGAAGTTTGCTTCCCTCTGCCTCATACATAGATATACATACACATGTCTCCCCCCCACACGCACGCACGAACGCACGCACGCACGAACGCACGCACGCCTATGCAAGTTTACATGAGCCTCAGGGCTGGTCCCTGACCAGAGGGCTGGACCCTTTTCCAAGTCCTCTCCTAGCTAGTGGGGCTGGTCCCTGACTGCCCTGCCCCTTCCTGCTAGCCCTTAAGCTTCCCACGCACGCTCCCAGTGTCTCTATACTTGGATAAATCCCACAAGCTGCGGCTCAGCAGAGGGCTCTCCAGGTAACTGACAGGTCATTCTCTGCTTCCCTCCTGCCCCCACATATCCCTATACCGGGTCTGTTTTCATCTTCACCATGAAGCCTGGGAACACGGGCCAGTTGAAGCTACACAAGCAGACAACTGGGACTTCCAAACAGTTCCAGTTATTTTTAAATTGTTTGCTACCTTGAACCACAATTTTCTCTTTAAAACTCGGCTATAAACTCTGACTTATCCAGACTCTTAAGATTTCAGGGCAAGGGTGTCAGCTGGGGGCATAGCTCTGTAGTGTTTGCCTAGCATGCCCCTGCAAATGTCTCCCCCATCAGGATATCCTTAGCCCAGGTTTGGGGGCAACCTAAGATAGGGATATTTTGACATTCATTCATTTAACATATTTCTTGGGATTTTAATGGACAAAGGGCTATGTTAGAAGCATGACTCGATCTTAGCTGTCTTCGGTTCTCTCTGACTTTGCCTTTTCCTGTTCTCTTGAGAATCCCTTGCCAGTGCTCTCCTGTGCGCTGGGCGCCAGTACTCCTGTTACCCCCCATCTTTGGTTCACATCTCTTTCTATTCCACTCCCCTGATAGTGTCAGCTACTCTCTTAAGCTGTTGATATGCTGGCCACTTCTAAATCTGGATCTCCAATTCCAACCCCGGCTTCCCCTCTCTTTAGGTCTGTTTTTATCACCCACTGGACATCTCCATAGGCATGTCCATATGTCCCCAGCCAAGTATTATTTCTCTTGAAGTCCTGTCCCGGTGACCTTTGTTACAAGCTACACCTACATGGTATTAGTCAGCATTTCACACCCTTCTACTCTGACACTCTGAAGTTCAGCTGTTCCTCTCCCTTTCTTAATTTACAGAGCATGGGATTTGGAGTCAGGTTGGTTTGGGCTTGAATTCCAGCTCTATCATTTTTGGTTGTGTAATAGTTATTTAACCTCTCTGGAGCCTCAGTCCTCCCATATGTAAAGTGATGATAATAATACCTACCTCACAGGGTTGTTGTGAGGATTTAAATTAGATAATGTACGAAAAGTGCCTAGCACAGTGCCTGGCACACAATAGAGTAGGTGCTCAATAAATGGTAGCTATTATTATTATTATTATTATTATTATTATTATTATTATTACTACTACTACTACTACTAATTTACTCTAAACTGGCAAACTTTTAGGGTATGTTGGGAAGAGAAAGCTTTTGCAAAGATAGACATGAAGCCTTGAATGGCAGCTCAGGAGTTAGAAGTTTCTGGGGTTTGGCTTCTGGAAGGAGGTTGCTAGGAATAGTAGGGTTGGCAACCAGATTTAAGCACTCATCTCCTTCCTTTCTGCCATAGAAGTCTCTGGCCTGTTTAGGCAACAGGAGTCTCTGTCTACTGAGAGAAGAACTAAATCTTCCTGATTTGGCAAGAATGAGACAGCCGTTTATCCAGGTTGACTCTGCCTCATTCTCTCAGTTTGGATATCATAAGAAATCTTTTCTTTCTTTTATTTTGGTTTTTTGAGACAGGGTTTATCTTTGTAGCCCTGGCTGTCCTGGAACTCGATCTGTAACCACGCTGGCCTTGAACTCAGAGAGATCTGCTTGTCTCTGCCTCCTGAGTGCTGAGATTGAAAGCACGTGCCACACTGTCCAGCTGAGAAATGGGATTTTAAAATCCCATGCCCAACTAAACTGGAGTGGAGGGCAAACAGGGTTTCTTATGTAGCCTGGGCTGTCTTGAAACTCCCTATTTAGACCAGGCTGGCCTCAAATGCACAGAGATGCTCTTGCCTCTGCCTCCAGAGCTCTGGAATTACCAGCATATGTCACCAGCATACCAGAGTCATAGATTTAGCTGAGGAAAACACTAACGTTTTGCCAAGAATTAGTGTCTTCCTTCCCAGCCTGTTTGGATAATTATCCCTGAAAAAGGGCTCAGTCCTATCCTGGAATATATATAAAACTTTGGGAGAATCAAACGTGGTGTTAAAAAAAACAGTAAATTCAGCAGTAACAAGCTTATGCCAAGTTGTGTTTGTAAAGTGAGTATAGCCACTCTTCGAAATCTGGGGACAATAAAAGACTATAGTAATTCAAAATTTACAATTGGTTTCGACAGCAGCTTTGGTCTCTTAAAGCCTACCTCATTGAACTAGGAACAGGAAGGATCACAGAGACTACACTTCCCGTGATTCTCAGTGAAGCAAATAATGGATGGAGTGTACCACGACGCGTGTTGTCTGCAAGACGCACTAAGGCCGACGTCGGCTCTGTCTTGAAGGCTGTCGGTAGTTGTAGTTTTGCTAAACCTAGAGCGTTCAGATGCGTCAGCTTGAAAGCTGCAGGGACTGACGGGACTTGTAGTCGCCACTGGAGGCGAGCGCGCAGGCGCAGCTGCGACCGGGGCGGGGCGGGGCGGGAGCACTGCAGTGAAAGCCGAGGCAGCAGACGGGCGAGCTGGGGGCGGGCGGACATCTTGGGATCTGAGAGTGGCCAGGCCGGCCTTGTGGGGGCTACCGACTCCAGGTGAGCTGGGAAGCTTGACTTAGCGGTCCTTACCGGGCGGCGAGGGTGCGGTAGTCGCCTGCCCTGCACTGCGCTGGGTGGAAAGCTGCCTGCACTTGGGAGTGGCCTCAGCCTTCAGACCCGGGAGGGAGCAGACGACCGGGCGGGGGTGCCTTGGGCGCGATTGCAGCAAGGGCGGGGAGCGACGCCCTCCAGTGATCCGCCGGCCGTCTCCGGGGAGATACACGGGCTGGAATCCTAGAGCCGGGGACGCCGCGGCGCCCCATCCCTAGAATCCTGACAACCGCTCAACCCCGAGGATTGCCATTTCCCCCATCCCCCAGGACACTGACATCCCCTGGTGCCACTCCCTTAGACAGTGACAGGTCTCTCTCGAACACTGAGAGATTCCTTCCATCTGGCTTACCCCACGGCTCTTCTTACCTCAGACCTGTGACAGCCCCCGCATTCGGTGGTGACATCTTCCCGGCCTAGATGTCTCCTCCCTCTGCCGAGAACAACTCCAGCAGCCCCTCATGCTTCACTAACAGAAGAGTAGGCCCTGTCTCTCAGCTTTCTCTTTTTGTACTGTCTATCTCTTTTCGCCGTTTTTTTTTTTTTTTTTTTTTTTTGCTCCTCCAAAGCTCCTATGACCTTTGCCATAGGAGAACTTTAGGGACTCCCACAGCTGTATTTGCTGCTTTGGGGTCATCCTGGTCTATTGCTAGCAATTACAGCTAACCATTCCCTTAACTAAATATTCCATTTCTATCCAGGACACACACACACACACACACACACACACACACACCCCACCCCCACCTGCGGTTGATACCTGTGGACTTGGTCCTGCTCAGGGCTCAACCTCCATTTTGCATTTTCTTTCTCACCTTCTTTGAACTGTGAGATAAGTGTGTCTACTACCTTAATTGACTTGTCACTGGGCTTCAAGGGTTAACTTAATCTTCAGTTTCAGAAAGTCTGTTAAACTAACCTCTGTGAAATTAATACCTGGGCTAATCCAGAAAATTTAGAACCAAATTAACCCCTCTTCTCAAATACTCTAACTTAATTTTGACCCAAATAATTTGGGCATTTGAGGCATTCTGTTATCCCTGCCCATTGCTTAGTAAACACCAGGCCAGAAGTGACTGACTTGGCAGATCTGGAGTCACAATTTAAATGGCAGGATTAATGCTACATACACACCTAATTTTTGTCACACTTTGAAGTTTTGAAAAGACAATAACCAGAAATAACTGTAAAAGGGGCTCAGCATTTAAGAGTCCTTACTGCTCTTCCAGAAGACCTGAGTTCAGGTCCCAGCACATGTCATTTGGCTGAGTACTGCCTGTAACTCAGCCCTGGGGGGCGGGGGGCAGTGTTCGATCTGACACCTGGCTTCCACACACAGCACACACACTGGCGTGTACATGTATGAAGGTAAAGATGAAATCTTTAAGAAGAACTCATGAAGTTAGTAAACAACTTGGATCATTGGAGCGATGTTTGTCAGAACTGGGGCCTCAGGCCTTTGCCTGCTTATCTCTCTGCCTGGGAAGCTGGGCCTGCTTCAGCCACATTCCTGGGTCTGTGGTAGAGCCTAAGGCCTCTTCTCTCCACCCCCACTTCACCCTGCACACCCTTTCCTGGAATGTGTAGACTTCTAGAGGATCATACTCTGCTGCCTTCTTGGAAGGGTAGTGCTTGCTCTAAAGGCTATGCCTGGTGGCAGGCCCAGGCCCAAGCCAACTAGAGCAATCCCTACCGCCATTCCTGCATCTGCAGGCAAGCCTTCTCTGTGACTCACTGGAAGTAGCCGGAGTGAGAGTCTGCACAGCAGGGGGTTGAAAAGAATCCTTGCTGAGCACGGCAATGTGAAGGAGGGGTGGTGGTTACTTTCTGGCTCAGCCCTCAGAAAAGTCTGGGTAAAAATGGCCTAAATCCTGGGCCCCACACTCTTAAAGTGCTGTCTCCTATCCAGTGTGGAATAAACAGGAACTGGAGCCTCGCTGAGCGAGCAGGAGGGGCTTCCTTGAGAGGGCTGCAGGGTCACTGCTAGAGGCCTGAGTCAGGAAAAAAGGCAAGCCTGTACAGCCCCACCAGGGTGGGCAGAGGTTCTAAAGATTTCCCCTTTCCCTGCCCCTCCCTTTTCTACCTAGGTCTGTTCTCACAGCAATGGGTCCCAGAGACTGAGCTGCCACCATGATCGGAGGCTTATTCATCTATAATCACAAGGGGGAGGTGCTTATCTCCCGGGTCTACAGAGATGACATCGGGTAAGTCCCATGGCTGAGCATGCTGTGTTCCAACCTCCCTGTTGCCTCAGCCTGAGCATGCAATATCACCTGGTTCCCATTGAGCATTGGCCTCGCTGCTAGGCTCAGGGCCTCGGAATGACCCCTCCAGCCCCTAGGGTTAGGAATTCCTGCCCTTCCTACTCCCTATCTCTTCGGGATAGGTCTGGTGGCTGAAGATGTGCTTTGCCTGGTTAGGTTCATTCTTCCATTCAGGAGGGAGCACCTTCTCCAGTGGGTGTAGTTAGTGGGGGGGGGGGGGGGGGATACTAATCCATCTAAATCTTGCTTTCAAATCCTTCTCTATTGAGAGCCTTCCCGAGATCCCCTTAAAACCCCTCTTTAGTCTGTTGACTCAGCTGTTTTCAGTTCTGGGCCCTCCCTGGTTGTGAGCAGGCTTGCTGCGCTTTGTAGTTCATCTGGGTGAGCCTGGATAGCTCCTAAGACCTCAGGCCTTACAGAGAGTCACTCCAGCCTCACTCTTCACTCTGCTTCACACTCTGGCTCCTTGCTGACTAAGAGATCCTTCACTGTCTAACCTGAGGCTAGGCTCCTCTGTTTCTTCCTGCCTTGGTTTTCTTTCTCAAAAGAGCTTGGGATAAATAGTCTCAGAACAGACCTATGGTAGCTCTCCTAGCTTCTTGCCTCCCTGGCTGATGGGCTAGCTTGGTGTGGCTGTGTCCATTTTTGGTGGTCACGCTAACCTAGACTTTGTGGCAGTGCCTAGCCTAAGTGAACCTGGCTGGTCCCACCCCTTCCGGTGCCTCCCACCCTGGATGGTCCTGGTGTGTGCCACAGCTGGGCCACATGATGCCCTGCACGCCTTTGTGTGCTCTCTATCTGTTGCCTGTCTTGTCTGCTTCTCCCTCATGGTATGTGCTGCTCACCTTGGTGTGTTGTGTTGTCTAACCCTCTCTCTCCTTGCTGTCACTCTCCTCCTCTTGCTGACGTCATTTCTCTCATCCCATCTCATTGGCTGATGTAGCAATAGGTAAGCAGCCTGTGAAGCTGCCGCTCAGGTACAGGCGGGTTGGGGGTCCTGCCCCCTCCGAAATTGGTTTCCTTCATCATTTTTCATCCCCTTAACTTCAGGAATCAGACCTTAGAAAGAAGTGGGTGGCATAGTCCATAGCCCCTTTCCCCTTTAGAGTGGAGTCTTCTGAGGTCACACTAGTTTTGTCCAACTCCCAGAAGAGTAGGCTTTCCCCACTGGTGGGCCCAGCAGAGATCTCTTTCTCTGCAGGGCCTGGAACTTCCTGGAAAGCTAGAGAGGGGACAGCTAGGGTGTATCTGGGAAGGTAAAGCCAGGCCTAGGAGTCAGTTCATTAACACTCCTTGCACCGGTCCGTCATTATCATTTGACTTCCCCTTCAGGTAGCGGGCCAGTGCAGAACCTCTTCCTAGGACCCTGCTGGTGGTATAAGAAGGGAGCCCCAGTGGTTTAGGCCTTGACTTGTGAATATGTCAGGTTTCAGTGGTGTGGAGGGTGGGGCTGCCAGCATCTGTAGGGGATCTTCATGGGGTGGGGTCTGCCTGTACTGAACAGCCTCTTTGCACGTTTTCCCTCAGGAGGAATGCTGTGGATGCCTTCCGAGTCAATGTCATTCATGCACGGCAGCAGGTGCGCAGCCCTGTCACAAACATAGCCCGCACCAGCTTCTTCCATGTTAAGCGGTCCAACATCTGGCTGGCAGCAGTCACCAAGCAGAATGTCAATGCTGCCATGGTCTTCGAATTCCTCTACAAAATGTGTGATGTAATGGCTGCTTACTTTGGCAAGATCAGTGAAGAGAACATCAAGAACAATTTTGTGCTCATATACGAGTTGCTGGATGGTGAGGTGTTTGGGAATTGATGGCCGTGGGGGGGGGGGGTTTAACCTAACTGGGAGGGGTCTGGAGATTCCAGCATACCCTGAACTTTGTTTCCTGAGTCTCTGATCTCTGTGTCTCTGATATAGTCAGTCCAAATCCATACCCAAAGATTGTTTTAGAGTAGAGTATGAAAATAGGCCAGCATGAAGTTTTGGTCTTTGCTGGGACTAGGAACCTGACTGTGAGGTTTGGTGGCCAAGCCACCTGTGCTAGCCTAACATCTTCACAAACTGAGCCCAACTCTCAACTCAGCACTCCTTCAGAGCCTGGAGACGAGGAAGTCCTATAGGTCCCTTGGTTGTCTCCTTTCCTCTTACAGCGTTTGTGATTACTTCCCTTTACCACCATCTGTTTTCTGGAGAAAAGAGGGCTCAGGATTTTTTTCTCCTCTTACCCACTGACCATGTGACTCTTCTATGATTTTTTTTTTTTTTAACTTTGAAAAAAGTTATATTGTCTTAAGAACAAATGATAAGCTGAATGCTCTCAGCTAGAAGACCTTGCTGTAGATGATCCTGCACAGCATCAGGGCCCGTCCTAGACAGGTATGTCCAGACCAGGAGAAGTATTGGAATGAAGGAGCCTTGTGTTTTCTCCAGAAACTAGTCATTCCCTTCATCTTGTTTTTTGGTTTGTTTGTTTGTTTGTTTTGTTTTTTGTTATTGAAACAGGGTTTCTCTGTGTAGCCCTGCTTTACTGGAACTGGCTCTGTAGACCAGGCCAACCTCGAACTGAACCACCTGCCTCTGCCTCCTGAGTGCTGGGATTAAAGGCATATACCCCACTGCCGGGCTCTAATTCCCTTCTTTTTACAGAGATTCTGGACTTTGGCTACCCACAGAACTCAGAGACAGGTGCACTGAAAACCTTCATCACCCAACAGGGTATCAAGAGTCAGGTACTTGAATTAATTGTATAGAACACAGGTAGGGTGGACCCCAAACTCCTTTCTTCCTATTGGTCCCCAGCCTTATTCTAGCTGACTCATGAGCCTGTCCTTGACAGGAAGTGCTGGCCTCAGCCTCCTGCCATGACTGCAGGCCTTTTTTGCTCTGGGTAGCTCTCCTACCCCAGAAGCTGTCAACTCAGCATCTCTATTATCAGGAATACAGCTCAGTTGGTTTCTTCTACATGGGGGGCAGGGGTGTGACTGCTCTGGAGTTCCTTAGAAAAGCACATGGGCTCTCCTCTCAGACTCAAGCCTTACAGCTTTCTCCCTTTGTTTGCTTACCATGCTGCTTCCTGTTGGCACCTTGCTGCTCTGCGGCTTCTAGCATCAGGTACGTTGTTCCCTCACTTCTCCCATTGCAGTTTCGCTCCGTTCTGCAGACCCTGCCCTGTTGTGAGAAGGATGAGCTGTAGAGTAATGAGCAGGAGGGAGGTGATACAGTGGGGAGAGGGCACTGGGAGGGGGAGAGGAATGAGGCCATCCATCGGCCACCTTTACCCCATATAGACAAAAGAAGAACAGTCCCAGATCACCAGCCAGGTGACCGGGCAGATTGGCTGGCGGCGGGAAGGCATCAAGTATCGCCGGAATGAACTCTTCCTAGATGTTCTGGAGAGTGTAAACCTGCTTATGTCCCCACAGGGTGAGTGTCTTCTCATGATGAAACGGGGGTGGGGGGTGGGGGGGTGTCGGCCTGGGGCTTGGCTTAGCTGCTCCCTGTCTCTCTGCTCTGTCACCAGGGCAGGTGCTGAGTGCCCATGTGTCAGGCCGGGTGGTGATGAAGAGCTACCTGAGCGGCATGCCCGAGTGCAAGTTTGGAATGAATGACAAGATTGTCATAGAAAAGCAGGGCAAAGGCACAGCAGACGAAACAAGCAAGAGGTACCTGAGTCTGGGAGGCCCGGGGGCACACAGATGGGCAGGCCTTTGAGAGTCTGGTGAGGCCTCGTGAGCCCCAGGTTCCCTTTGGAGTTCATTTCTGCTGGAATTGCTAGCTGTCTTTCCAAGTCACCCTTGGCCGGTTAGTCCTGGCATCGATGATAAGACGTTAAGGAGAACAAGCTCCTTTGTTTGGTCGCAGCAACAAAGTTCTCAGGTGATAAGGAACCCAAAGGCTCTCCCACACCTCACACTGCAGGGCCAGGGCTTCCAAGTTAGAAAGCTGTGTTCTGGAAGCTTTCCATATTCTGTGTGGCTAGCCTGCTGTGGCATGGTCTGTTAATCTGACATATTCTATACCTATTTGAGCTCTGCTTCTGTTTACAGTGGTAAGCAGTCGATTGCCATTGATGACTGCACCTTCCACCAGTGTGTGCGACTCAGCAAGTTTGACTCTGAACGGAGCATCAGCTTCATCCCTCCTGATGGAGAGTTTGAACTCATGAGGTGCCATGGGGGTGTGGAGAAGGTAGGGGGTGCACCTGGAAGAGAGTAGGACCGGCCCTGTGCTATCACACGTGTTCTCTCCTCCAAAGATACCGTACGACCAAGGACATCATCCTTCCTTTCCGGGTGATCCCATTGGTGCGGGAGGTGGGACGCACCAAACTGGAGGTCAAGGTGGTCATCAAGTCCAACTTCAAGCCCTCACTTCTGGCCCAGAAGATTGAGGTGAGGACTGGGGACTTGGAGAATAAAAACCTGGGGAGTAAAGATAGATGATCCAGGTCTCCCCAGAGCTCACGGACAGGTGTGTCACTCCTAGGTGAGGATCCCAACCCCATTGAACACAAGCGGGGTGCAGGTGATCTGCATGAAGGGGAAGGCCAAGTACAAGGCCAGCGAGAACGCCATTGTATGGAAGTGAGTCTTCAGGAGGCCACAGGCAGGCTCAAGACGCCACAGTGTGCCTTCCCGTTAAGTTTCACCTTCTGTCCTCTTGTGCGGGTTATGGGGTGAGAGAAGAGTGCATGCTTCTCCAGGATCCTGTGCTTGTGTTGTCGTGCGTGCGTGTGTGTGTGTGTGTGTGTGTATGTGTCGTGTGCGTGTGTTTATGTGTCGTGTGCGTGTGTTTATGTGTGCACGCGCGCACGCTGGCGACATGTGCATTGGAGCTTGTATGTGTGTCTAATTTTCAAGGCTGTGCCCACTGGCCCTTGTCTTGTGTCTGAAGCATGCAGTCTGGGTGAGGGAGAGTTCACCCATCCGTCTAAGAAGAAACTGCAGCCCCAAGTGCTGAAGGTATAACAAACTACACAGCCTCCTGCTGCCCATTTCCCCTGTGTTCCTAGGATCAAGCGCATGGCAGGCATGAAGGAATCCCAGATCAGCGCAGAGATTGAGCTCCTGCCCACCAATGATAAGAAAAAGTGGGCTCGGCCCCCCATTTCCATGAACTTTGAGGTATGGCAGAGGAGGGGCACCACGCCAAGGCTAGGTGTGATGGGAGTCTGATTGTTTGGATTAGACTCCACCTCTTAGGAATGAGGGAACTGGGCCTGGTTGGGAAATGTCTTGAATTGAGAGGCCCACCCTTTTAATAGAAATTGGCATTTAAACTGACTAAACGCTTTGACTACTTGATTTGTCACAAAACAGTTCTTGAGAAACATTTGCTTTGAGTGAATAAGACACATCATTTTCTCCACTTTATTTTCAAGTCCATAGTACTGACAGGGATAAGTAGTTCAGTGGTAGTGCTCTGGCAACCTAATGATTAGAGGAATAGTTTTATCATCACAACTGGAGTCTGCTTCAGATATGAGCTGATTCCTAGTAAAGCTCTCTTCACCTGATAGTCTCCTAGTTCATTCAGAAATACCTGTGGTAGATGAAGTGGGTGAACCTTGGACCTTGCCAGAGTACCATGATGGAAAGGCCATGTTCCTTACTGGAGCTGTCCTCTGCTCAGGTGCCATTCGCGCCTTCTGGACTCAAGGTGCGCTACCTGAAGGTGTTCGAGCCGAAGCTGAACTACAGCGACCATGATGTCATCAAATGGGTGCGATACATTGGCCGCAGTGGCATTTATGAAACCCGCTGCTAGCTGCTGAGTTGCAGCTGGCCCACCTCCCTACCCACCCTCTCCACAGGTCCAAGTACCCCAGTGACCACTCACCAGGGTCGTTTCTCCCTCCTGCTCTGCTGCCTTCCCTTTCCAACAGCCCCTGAGTATAGGTCCGAACCAGCCACCTCGAAGTGGGACTGGTCAGGTAGTCCCTGGCTTCCTGGGAGGGTAGTTTTTGAGGCTTCTTGTCTGTCTGACTGTCCTGGCTTAGTGCCAGGCCCTGAGTTTTGTGACCAAAGCCAGGTGGTCCCCTCCTCTCTCTACCCTGTGGCCACACCTCTGCAGTGGGAAGGTTGACTACCCCTCTCCTCAGAGCTCCCCCAAAGGCCAGTCATGGAACCCCAGTCTGTAGTCCCTACTCTGCTTTGGGGTAGTATGAGCTTCGTTTTGTACACGTGTGACTTTGTCCAGTTATAAACCCAATAAACTGTAGAGTGGAGTTGCTGACTAAATGTTAATGGGGCTGTTCGGAGGGTCTGATGGGACTGTTATTACTCTGGGCAGCCCTGGCTGTCCTGGAACCCATGTGTAGACTGGCCTCAAACTTAAAGAGATCCATCTCCTGAGTGCTGAGCTTAAAGTGTGCACCACCATGCCAGGCTATGTTTTGTTTGGGTCTCGATGCTTGTAGCTCTGGCTCACCTGGAAATCACTATGTAGACCAGACTGCCCTTGGATTTTAGGTGATCCCTGTGCCTCTGCTTCCCAAGTGCTGTCATTACAGACATGTGCTCCACTCCATGCTTTTGTTTGCTTTGAGATGGGTTTTCATTGTGTGAACTGAGGTAGCTGGACTCAGGTCCTCCTGCCTCCATCTCCCAAGTGCAGTGTTGCAAGTATGCAGATTCTGCAGTTAGCACAAAAAGGCAAGATTTGTATTTGCTCTTGCAGGAAAGATATTTTTTCCCCATGCATCTTGTCAAACTCTGGTGAAAGCCTTCATTCTTCCAGAGTTCCTAAGGGGATTGATTGTCCCAAAGATCTTGTATGGCATGTTAGGACAGAGAAAGAGTAGAGTTGCCCTCACCAATCAGACCTTACAAGGTTTCAGCTTTTTTTTTGTTGTTTGTTTGTTTGTTTGTTTGTTTGTTTTTCGAGACAGGGTTTCTCTGTGTAGCCCTGGCTGTCCTGGACCACTCTGTAGACCAGGCTGGCCTCGAACTCAGAAATCCGCCTGCCTCTGCCTCCCAAGTGCTGAGATTAAAGGCATGCGCCACCATTGCCCGGCAGGTTTCAGCTTTTTTAAACTAAAAAGAAAAAAAATCTACTAGAGTAAATTTCAAGCATAAGAAGAAGATAACAGATCCCCATGTTCTCTCACCCAGCTTCAACGTTAATCAGTTCATTAATGTAAGGTACTCAATAAGATTTTCTGATTGCATCAGTTATGGTATCAGATCTCCTGCATCTGGAGTTATAGGCAACTCATAAAGAGTTACCTGATGTGGGTGCTAAGAACTAGATTTGTTTCTCTGTAAGAAAAGTATGTGCTTTTAACCACTGAGCTATTTCTCCAGCCCCTAATTGTGTTTAGTTATTTTACAATTTATTTTCATTTTATGTCTATGAGTGGTTTACTTGCCTCACATGCATGCTGTACTTCCCAATGCCACAAGGGGGCATTGGATTCCCCTGGAAGTGGAGTTACAGAGAGTTGTGAGCACTCATTTAGGTGCTGAGAACCAAACCCTAGTCCTTTGAAAAAGCAAGTGCTTTTAACTGCTGAGCCATCTGTCTCCAGCCTCTAGGTTTCAGTGTGGGGTGTGTATGTGTGTGTGTGTGTGTGTGTACACAGGTAGAGGCCAGAGGTTAGTGTTGAGTGTGTTTTTCAACTGCCTCTTCCTTATTTTTCAAGACAGTATCTCACTGAAGCTGGAACTCTGATTTTGCTCAGTGGACTAGCTAGTAAGTCCCAGGGATCTTCCCGTGCCTGCCCAGCACTAGGATTCAGGTGTGTCAGTAAAGATGCTCCTCACTTCACACTACTGGAGACAAGAGTAACTTACATAGAGCAGCCTGGAAAACAGGCAAAAATGCCTGCTGGCCCTATGATTTGGTACAAAACAATGTTTTTAGAGTCCCTGGTCTATATTTAAAAACAAACAAACAAACAAACAAAAACCCTGCCCTTTTTTACCCCCAATAGGCTGATATTACAGAGAGTTTCAGTCTCTCCTATTGTTTTCTACCATTGCTGCCACCTCAAATCCCCTACCCTCCTGGGGCTAGAGAACCCTCCCTGATTTCCTGATACATTGGCTTAGTTATATAGCTACTAACTTCTCAACTCTAAAGTAAACTGGAAGCGCGTAAGTACATTTTAATCAGAAAATCAACCACAGCGACTCACAGGTACATGTCACTGCGTCTGACTTTTACTTGGGCACTAGGGATCAAACTCAAGTCTTAATGACATCAGGACAAGCACTTCTCCCAGTCATTTCTCCAGCCCCTAACCTGAATTTACTGTAAACTGGTTATTAGATTAGATTTAGAGGTGCAATTGCTGTTTTATTTATGCAGATGTTAGTACAGCCCAGAATGGTCTCCAACTCTCAAATTGCCTGCCCTAGTCTCCTAAATGCTAGGGATTATATGTTTATAGGTGTACTCAGTAACTTACTGAGACTGGGAGAATTGAAACAAGGTTTCAAATGGCCCCAGACTGGCCTCAACTCATTTTGTAGCAGTGGGATGACCTTGATTTTTTTTTTTTCTTAGACTTTTCTCTTTAGCCCTAGATAGAACTCTAGATCAGAGTGGCCTTGAACTCAGAGATCCGCCTTTCTCTGCCGCCTGAGTACTGGGATTAAAGGTGGGTGCCATCACTGCCTGGCAGCCTTGAATTCTTGATCCTTTATCACTGCCTCCCAAATGTTGGGGTTACTAGCCTACCACTACGCCCAGTTTTATGAGGTACTAGGGATCAAACACAAAGCCTCAGGGTAGACAAGCATTCTACCAACTAAGCTATAACCTCAAGCATGCTGATAGCTTTTTAAAACTTTAAACACAATGACTGGCAGCTCCCCATTGCAATAATGCTTAAGCCGGATGAATGGGCAGTCCAGTGTAGTCACATGTCTTTAATTCCAGAACTTGGGCGATAGGCAGGAGGTTCAGGAGTTCTTGGTTAGCTTGGGCTATCTAGGGAGATTGTCTCAAATATATATATATATATATATATATATATATATATATATATATATATATATATATATATTTTTTATATTTTTATATTTTTATATATATTTATATTTATATATATATACGCACACACACAGGTGTAATTTGATCGCATTGGAACAAAGTTTTCTAATTTTGCAAATCGAGTGTGTGGGGGGTGTCTTTTACAGACACTGAGATTCAGGGTGTAAGAAAATCTTTGTAGACCCAGGATAAACTTTGATTTTATAAAGGGCTTCTTGTTCAGGTTTTCTGGCGGTGGGTGAGGTTGTGCCTTGGGGTGGTGGAAGAACAGAACGGAACCATTCTCAATGACCCGGCTGAACACCTATTAAGTATGAAGGAACCGAGGACAGAGCAAAGGGGCAAGCGGAAGTCTACTCCTCACTAAGCTGATTTCAACCGATAGACTCTCCAGACTGAGCAGAACGTCGAGAGTTGGCGTGAGTCAGCAAAACGCCACGGACTAAAGGACTTGGTGGGCGAGCAGCGGCACGCGCCTGCGCGGAAGGCGTCCAAGTTGCAAAGCAGCCCCCTCCCACGATAGCCTGTGTCTAGGCAGCAACCTTCTGTGCTCCCCGCTATGATAAATGTCGGGCGACTCTGCCACGCCCCTCGATACAACCTCCACTTTCCTGAAGGCAGCGAAAACCCGCTGAAACGGGTTTACGTGAAACTGGAACTGCGCAGGCGCAGAGGCTGCCACGCCTGCAGGACTCCGCGGCGCTAGGGTCCCGTTCCACTAGATCCGCCCCCTGAGCTCACGTAGCCTTTGCTTTCTTGCGTCATTCCTGCGCGTGCTCCTTGGGACAGGGGGTGCGATTTCGGGGTGGGGAGGAAGGGCAGGGAGGCGGTCCTAGGCCTAAGTCTCGCCACGACTGCGCAGACCGGATCCCGAGTGAACATGGCGACTTGCGCCGATATTCTGCGGAGCGAGTTCCCAGAAATTGACGGGCAGGTCTTCGACTACGTGACCGGTGAGCGAAACTGAATAAACTGCCTGGGGAGGCCGAAGTGGAGGTCGTAGGGGAAGACTGAGGGCGGACAGTGCAGCAGACCGCTATCTGGTCTCTCCTCTGCGTGACCTCCTATCTTGAGGGCCAGTGGGGTCTGGTGCCCCGAGTGAGCTGTACAGACACTGAAACTGCTCCTATATCCGCCCTACCCGGTGTCTGTCTTGTTCTGCGGTACCCGGCCCAGGTGTCTTGCACAGTGGCAGCGCGGATTTCGAGTCTGTGGATGACCTGGTGGAAGCTGTCGGGGAACTATTGCAAGAAGTGTCCGGGGACAGCAAAGATGACGCGGGCATTAGGGCTGTCTGTCAGCGCATGTACAACACTCTACGCCTGTAGGTGCCAAGGGAATGGAGTTGATGGGCAAAGGGAGGAGAATGGAGTACCAACGAGGGGAAGGTCTGAAGGCTGTAAATCTTTTCTCCCAACTGACTGCGTTCTCTCTACCCACGTAGGGCTGAACCGCAGAACCAGGGAAACAGCCAGGTGCTACTGGATGCCCCCATCCAGTTGTCGAAGATAATGGAAAACTATGGTGAGAGTGAGGGGAGATTGAACTAGCTGCCTTCTGCCTCCACCCCCAGCCACCTCCTCGTTGCAGCTCAGGTCCCTCCATCTCTTCTACAACAAGGCTTGTAGGAGCTAGTGATATTTTTGTGAACATAAAAGCTTGTGATGGACAATAGGGGTTGGAGGCTCTCCAAGCTATTGTCTGTAGTAGGAGGCACATAGGCCTTGAAGTTAACAGACTTGGTTTTGCCAATTTTGTACCTTAACCAACAGCATGGTCTTAAAGAATACATCAGCCTCTTCTTATTTTTCTTCTTCTTCTTCTTCTTCTTCTTCTTCTTCTTCTTCTTCTTCTTCTTCTTCTTCTTCTTCTTCCTTCTTCTTCTTCTTCCTTCTTCTTCTTCTTCTTCTTCTTCTTCTTCTTCTTCTTCTTCTTCTTCTTCTTCTTCTTCTTCTTCTCCTTCTTCTCCTTCTTCTCCTTCTTCTCCTTCTTCTCCTTCTTCTCCTTCTTCTCCTTCTTCTTCTTCGTTTGTTTGTTTTTTCCAGACAGAGTTTCTCTGTATAGCTCTGGCTGTCCTGGAACTCATTCTGTATAGCTCTGGCTGTCCTGGAACTCATTCTGTAGACCAGGCTGGCCTTGAATTCAGAAATCCACCTGCCTCTGCCTCCCAAGTGCTGGATTAAAGGTGTGCGCCACTACTGCCCGGCTCAGCCTCTTCTTAAATGTGAGATTTTTTTGTCCTTTACTTCAAGGCTAATAACCATCTATTCCAGTGTTATAATACTATCTTTAAAACTGTTCTTGGTTCTTGTTAGTCAAAGTCTTCATTTCCCTTCTATCATGGAGAAGGTGACTGCTTTTCTTATCACTTACAGACTGTGACACCAAACTTCCAGGACTGCTAAAGAGGGAACAGTCCTCGGTGAGGAGAAGTGGGAAGGGGCTGTGGTGGGTTTGAGAGTTGACCATCAACTAAATAGTGGGTTTATTTTTGGATGAAATTTCTGGTGTGTCTTTCCCTGCACGTATGCTTATATATCATGGGTAAGTTTAAGGGTTTGTTTGAAGTGATTTCTGGAGCTCCTTTTTGAACCTGTACCCTAGTATGAACTGGTTGTGTTTGGAATTCACTCAGACAGTAAATGCAAAGAAACTAGAGAAGGCTGAAGCTCGACTGAAGGCAAAACAGGAGAAGCGCTCAGAGAAGGAAACGCTGAAGACCAGCAGCCCTCTGTGAGTTCGGGAAGAAGGGCTCTAAGCAGGAAGCAGGACAGTTTTTCGGGAGCCCTAAAAACTGTCCATTTCTCTTTTTATAAAGCGTCTTGGAGGAGGCATCAGCTAGCCAGGCAGGCAGCCGGAAAGAGAGTCGGATGGAGTCATCTGGCAAGAACAAGTCCTATGATGTGCGAATTGAGAACTTCGATGTCTCTTTTGGTGACAGGTGAGGGAATAGCCAGTGACAGGATCTTTCTAATTAAAGAAGAACCTGGAGCCGTGAACTGTTTAGTGGGACTAAATCAGTGTTAAAGTTCCTTTGCTTCTGTTTCTAGACTGTTCTTCATCTCTTCTCTACCACCCCTTCAGGGTACTGCTGGCCGGAGCAGATGTGAACCTGGCATGGGGCCGACGCTACGGGCTGGTGGGACGAAATGGTCTGGGGAAGACGACATTGCTTAAGATGCTGGCCAGCCGGAGCTTGCGCATTCCAGCCCATATTTCCTTACTGCATGTGGAGCAGGAAGTTGCTGGAGATGATACCCCTGCCCTGCAGAGTGTGCTGGAAAGTGACACCATACGAGAGGACCTGTTACGGCGGGAACGGGAGCTCAGCCTCAAGATTGCTGCTGGCAGGTGAAGGCTTTAGGCTAGAGGGTGCAAGCAATAGCTCTCTGTCCTGGTGAGTTTGTGTTAACAACACAAGCTAGAGTTATTTGGGAAGAGGTACTTTAGTTGAGACAATGTCTTCATTGATTGGCCCGTGGGCAAACCTGTGTTGCATTTTTTTTTAATTGGTGATTGATGCAAGAGGACCCAGCTCATTGTGGGCATAGTGCCATCAGGGCTACTGGTCCCGGGTTCAATAAGAAAGCAGGCTGAGCAAGTCAGTAAGTGGTGTTCCTCTGTGGCTCTGCTTCAGTTCCTGCCTTGACTTTCCTCCATGATGGAGTGTGACCTGAGAGTTACAGCTGAAATAAACCCTTTCCTCCCCACACTGCTTTTGGTCATGGTGTCTCATCATAACAATAGAAACCCTGACTAAGACACTGTCCCTTAGATAGTGTCTCCATAATTCACGTGGCCTCTCTAGTGAGCAACAGAACTTGGAATTTGGACTATAGAACTATAAAACCCTAATTGTCCCTGTTTTCCAACCTAGAGACTGCAGGACACTCGCTTACACTGCCTTTACATAAGCTGGTTGGGTCTGTTTCCTTCCAGGGCAGGGGGTTCAGAAGCCGCACAGCTGGCAGAAATCTATGCGAAGCTGGAGGAGATTGAGGCAGATAAGGCACCTGCCAGGTAGTTAAAGCCCTACTTGGTCTCCTGTGTAGTTAGCTGCTCCCTCATTTGATTTGTTCTAACTGGATTCTTCAAATTGTCCTTCCTAGAGCATCAGTCATTCTTGCAGGCCTTGGTTTTACCCCTAAAATGCAGCAGCAACCTACCAGGTGAGTGAGCCCTGCCATTCTTGGCTTTCAACACTGCTGGCTCTGCACCAGCTTGTCCTGATGAACACCCAGGGCTAATGTGAGTCTGTTGTCATCAGGGAGTTCTCAGGCGGCTGGAGAATGAGGTTGGCCTTAGCCCGGGCTCTCTTTGCCAGGTGAGTCCCCCATGCCTGAGAACGTATGACTGAAACACGATGGGAGGCCATAACGAGTCTCTTGCCATAAAAACCTCATGCACTGTATCTTTTTTCATAGGCCAGACCTTCTGCTGTTAGACGGTAAGTGTGCAGGAGCTGGACAAGGATGACAGAGTCCTTGGTCCTAGTTCTCCAGCCCTTTATCACCAAGCATGTGTTCCCCTGCTTCTTCTCCAGAACCCACAAACATGCTTGATGTAAGGGCCATCCTGTGGTTGGAGAATTACCTGCAGGTGAGTTTAGGGAAGCTCTGCAGTGGGTCTGGAGGAAGTCTGCCTCCAAGACACTGGGGGCTAGTTACCCTTCCAAACAGCCTGCCGTCCTGTTATTCCTCAGACGTGGCCCTCCACTATCCTAGTTGTCTCTCATGACCGAAACTTCCTGAATGCCATTGCCACAGACATCATCCACTTGCATAGCCAGCGGCTAGATGGTTACCGAGGGGACTTTGAAACCTTCATCAAGAGCAAGCAGGAGCGGCTACTCAACCAGCAGCGCGAGTATGAGGCACAGCAGCAGTATCGCCAACACATCCAGGTGTGGTGGGGGAGGCAGGACTGTGGCTTCCATCCCTGGGGTCAGAGTTGGTGGTAGTGAGGGAACTTGACCAGTGCCTACTTCTCCTGCAGGTTTTCATTGACCGTTTTCGATACAATGCAAACAGAGCCTCTCAAGTGCAGAGTAAACTGAAGATGTTGGAGAAGCTGTGAGTACTGAGTCCTTGAGCAGAGCCTGACTCTTCATTCCTTCCACATTTCGTAAGCTACCCTCACCCTTCCATCCTGGGTCTCCCCTCAGCTAGCAGTCAGCTTTTACCCCAGCAAGGAAGCAGAGTATTTTACACTAATCTCGCCTAGGCATCCACAAAGCCAAATTTATTATCTGTCTCTTATGTATTTGCTTAGTCTTGCCTTCTTTTCCTCCTCATACTGAAGAGTAAACTTAGGGCCTAGTGCAGGCCACATCTCCCCTTGTCTAGCTCCTCTACTGTTATGTTTTCTAGGGTCATCCGTGGTATAATGTTGACATTTCCTCTTGTGGAATACTGCTCCATTTCATGAATCTAACACATTGTGTTCATTGAGTCAGGTGATGAACATTCGGTTATCGCAATATTTTGGGGTTTTTTTAGGAATAATGAATGATACTATGAACTTTCTAGGGGATGTTGGGATTGAGACCAAGTCTTAATCTGTAACCTCTATTCACTGCTAGTTCACAACAATCCTCCTGCCTCCGCTTCCTAAGTACTGAGATTACAGATGTGAGCCACCACAGCTGACCTGCTGTGAACATTTATGTACAAGTTTTTTGGTTTTTGTCTTTTAAAGATTTTTATTTTATGTGTATGAGTGTTTTGCCTACATGGATGTAAAGGTGTGTGTGTGTGTGTGTGTGTGTGTGTGTGTGTGTGTGTGTGTGTCTGTCTGTCTGTCTGTCTGTCTGTCTGTCTTGCCAGGTGCCAGAAATGGGAGCTGAGTCCCCAGTAACTGGAGTTAACAGATGGCTATAAGCAACTATGTGGGTGCTAGAAACCAAACCTGGGTCCTCTTCAAAAGCAGTAGGTGCTCTTAAATCCCTGTGCTGTCTCTATTCTCCAGCCCCCTATGTACAAGTTCCTAAGCAGACAGTGGTTTTTGTTTTACTTGGGTACATATCTAGGAATGGATTTGCTGGTCTACACTATTTTTGAGGGGTTTTGGTGGTGATGTTGAAACAGTTTCACTGTATAGCCCTGGCTAGCCTAGAACCTGCTTTGTAGACCAGGTTGGCCCTGAACTCACATTCTTCCTGTCTTTGCCTCCCAGGCTAGAATTAAGGCATGTGCCACCCCTGTTGACTCTAACGTTTTACCTTTTCAAGGATCTGCAGGCTGGGTTTGTTTACTTGTTTTGAGACAGAGTTTTTGGTTTTGTTTCTATTTTGTCTTGCTTTTGAGATGGTGTTTCACATGTAGCTCTGGCTGTTCTGGAACTCAGTCTGTAGACCAGGCTGACCTTGAACTCACAGAGATCCACCCACCTCTGCCTCCCAAATGGCCTTAAGTCTTACATAGCCAAAGATGACCTTGAACTCAAGGTCCTCCGACCTTTATCTCCTAGGCACTGAGATTACAGGCATGAGTCACCATGCTGGGTTTGTGCCGTTCTATAGATTGGATCTAAGACCCGCCTGTACTAGGCGAGCACCCTAGCAACTGAGCTATGTACCTCAGACCCCTCCAGACCAGTTTTGTTTTTATTTTTAATTAAATGAATGTTTATTTACATTGGATATACTTACTACAAATCTCACTAGAAAGTGAGTATAATTCATATCAATTTCTTCATGAATTTTTCTTTTTTTTAGAGACACAGTTACATCACGTCTCCCTAACTTTTCCTCCTTTCAAACCCTCCCTCCCTGTTCCTTTTTCAGTTCATAGCCTTTTTTTATGAATTGCTGTACATCTGGGTATGTATATGAATATATTTCTAAATATAACTTGTTCAGTCTGTATAATGTTCATCATATGTATGTTTTCAGGGCCGACAGTTTGGTATTGGATACCAACTGGCGTGCTGTCCTGAGGGAGACTTGCTCTTCCTGCTCTCAGTATTCCTTGGTTGCCTGCAGTTCTTTGTAGGGTTGAGGCTTCACGCCCCTGCACACGGTCCACTCACATGCCCACCCACATACACACACTTTGGTATGTCTGTTGGCATCATCTTGTTCAGCTCATGTTTGGGCAGTCGTGTTGGTGAGACGTGATGGGTGTAGCTTCTGACAGTGCTAGGAAACTGTCTCACAGCAAACTCCCTGATCTCTGGCTCTTAATCTTTCCACCCCATCTTCCTAAAGGTTCCCTAAGGTGCTGTAATGTTTTGTGACTGGGTTCCACAACTCTGCATTCTGACTGGCTGTGGTTTCTGTAATGTTCTCTGCTGCGAAGAGAAGTGTCCTTGAGGGTTGATGCTAGACTCTGGGAAGTATTGGAACGTCTGGCTGGGTGGAAGAGTTGGATGCAATGCAGAAGGACCTGTGTGGTTGCAAGTCCAGACCAGTCATTTTGTTTGTAGGTTGAGACAATCCCTCATTTTGTAGCCCAGGCTAGCCTTGAGCTCCAAGTGTGTCTGCTTCCCACATGCTGGCATCACTACCACCAAGGCTTTCAGCTTACCAGACTGTTTTAAAGCAGACACATTGTTTTACATGCCTATAGGAACTGATATTTCCCTGTGTCTTTGCCAGCACTTGTTAACTCTTGCAGTCTCCGATGTCCTGGTGCATGAAAAGCAACACCTCATCATAGTTGTGATGAACGGTTCCATGACCAATGGCTCATTGAGGGTTTAATCTTTTTTTTTTTTTTTTTTTTTGGTTTTTCGAGACAGGGTTTCTCTGTGTAGCCCTGGCTGTCCTGGAACTCACTCTGTAGACCAGGCTGGCCTCGAACTCAGAAATCCACCTGCCTCTGCCTCCCAAGTGCTGGGATTAAAGGTGTGCGCAATTAACTTAATGGTTTTTTAAAAATCTATTGAAAGATGGGATTTCTTTTTTTTTAATTGGGGAACCATTCAGCCAGGAGACCTGCCAGCAAATCTGATAGTCCAGATTTCACCCCCAGGACTCAAAGAGGAAGAGGAGAACCAGCTTCTTCATGTTGTCCTCTGACCTTCACATGTGCGCGCGTGCGCACACACGCACTCGTGCACGCACACACATGTGCACACACGCATTCGTGCACACATACACACTCAAACAAAAGTAAATATAACATTTTCTGTTTTGCTTTGTTTTGAGACAATCTCACTGATAGCCCTGGCTGCCCTGAATTTCTGATGTGGATCAGACTGGTATCAAACTCAGATCTACTTGCTTTGCCTCCCAAGTGCTACAGTTAAACGTGTGTGTTGCCATGCTTGGCAAGCAAATGTCATTACGGTTTTTAGCATGGAGGAGATGTCTCAGCAGTAAGAGAACGCTACTCTTGCAGAAGGCCTGACTTTGGTCCTCAGCACCCACGTGGCAGTTCCAAAGGAACTGACACCCTATTCTTCTGACCTCGTGGGCACTGCATACATATGGTACACAGACATACATGCACGCAAAATACCCATATGCATGAAATATAAATGAGAAGATTTTTTTTAATTTACATGTGTTTTTATTTTTATTACTTGATTTATTGATTGATTTTTGTTGTTTGTTTGTTTGAAACTACATACTCTCCATGTACAGTCTTAGCTAGTCTGGAACTTGCTATGTAAAACATGTAGGACTTGAACTCAAAGAGATCTGCCTACTTTAGCCTCCCAAGTGTGAGGATCAAAAGCATGCACCACTACACGCAGCTTACATTTTTTTAAAAAATTATTTATTTTATGTGCATTGGTGTTTTGCCTGCATGTATGTCTGTGTGGGTGTCAGACCCTGGGAACTGGAGTTACAGACAGTTGTGAGCTGTCATGTGGGTGATGGAAGTTGAACCTGGGTCCTTTGGAAGATTGGCCAGTGTTCTTAACTGCTGAGCCATCTCTCTAGCCCAAGATTATAGGGTGGTTTTTGGGGTTTTTTTGTTGTTGTTGTTTTAGCTGCAAAAAAATATAATTGTCACTGGGCAGTGGTGGCGCATGCCTTTAATCCCAGCACTTGGGAGGCAGAGGCAGGAGGATTTCTGAGTTCGAGGCCAGCCTGGTCTACAGAGTGAGTTCCAGGACAGCCAGGGCTACACAGAGAAACCCTGTCTCGAAAAACCAAAAAAAAAAAAAGATTGTCTTTCTTAACAGATAGTGTAGCAGAAGAATATATCGAGTGTCATCAGATAGGGGACATGCAAGTCTGAGTTTTCTCTAAGCATTTGCTTCTGTAAGAGGAACAGATTTCTTTTTTTTTTTAAGTTTTGTTAATTTTTGTCATTTTGTTGCGTCAGGACCTCCCTACATAACACAAAACGTTTACATAGGTTGGCTTCAGCCTCCTAATCGGATTGTGGGTATGTTATCACATTCAACATAAAGTTCATTGTTTTACTGTGTGTGCGTGTGCGTGTGCGTGTGTGTGTGTGTGTGTGTGCGCGTGTAATGGAGTTTATTACAATACTAAGTTTCATTAAGATGTCTTATGAGAGTATTATTTACAGAAGCTCACTAGTGGCTACACTACTGAAGAAAATGTCTCTCCCTCCCCTAGCAACCATTAATTGCCTATAAACCCTCAGTGCTAGGAGTTCATGAGCTCAGCCCCTTCAGGACAGGCCCAGTCTCATGCAGATCCACTGCAGCAATTTGGAGTGAGTGTCATGGCCAGGTCAAGCCCAAAGGACCGTTCCCTAACGGTCCACCCCATGCTCTAGCTCTGGTTCCTTCTGCTGTCTCTTCTCTGTGTTCCTGCGCCCTGAGGGAGTGTTACGTCCTATTTATGACTGCACACTCAACAATTGCTGTCATCAGCACTTTGACAAGCTAGGAGTCTCTGCAGCTACTGCTTCTCGGATTGTAGCTGACTAACCTTTGGGGATAAACACAGTTATTTAGAAGGCAGTTGATGGTCACATGGTGATGATTTAACAAGTAGCTGTGGCTTCCACACTAGAGCTATGACCTCCACCTGGGTCTGATTTACAGTACGGATACAAGTTCCTCCTGTGGAGCAGACCTCAATCCCAGGCAGGCAGACTACTGGTGGCACTTCTCTCCCACCTCCTAG
Source organism: Uromys caudimaculatus (assembly GCA_028551405.1). Lineage (NCBI taxonomy): Eukaryota > Metazoa > Chordata > Mammalia > Rodentia > Muridae > Uromys > Uromys caudimaculatus. The sequence goes on from CM052713.1 coordinate 13,168,688, forward strand.
CACCAAGGGCTAGCCAGTGGGAGCTTCATCTCAGTTCTGTCTAGCTTTCTCTGTGCTGTAACCTGAGCACGTGCGTGCGTAGAAATACAGTCCTGACTACTTTGTTCTCTGAGAAGCTAACTATTGCCTGTATTGTTTCCTGACCATCAGCTTGTAGGGAGGTAGCCCAGCCCTGGCACATACACAGGGTACGTCTGTTGAAACTTTTTTTGGATGCAGGGTTTCTCTGATAGCCCTTGCTGACCTGGGTTGATCTTTAGTCCAGGCTGACCTTGAACTCACAGAGATCTCTCTGCTCCCTGAGTACTGGGTTAAAGGTGTGCATCACTACCACCCAGTTCAAACTGCATTTTATTTTTGTTAAAGATGTATTTATTTTATGTACCTGAGTTCACTGTCGCTGTCTTCAGACACACCAGAAGACGGCATCAAATCACGGTACAGACGGTTGTGAGCCACCATGTGGGTGTTGGGAATTGAACTCAGGACCTCTGGAAGAGCACTCGGTCCCCTTAACCACTGAGCCATCTCTCCAACCACCTCAAACTTTATTTTTTAATTAGCTTAATAAGTATCAGGTTTCTTCGTGTCTTTTCTATACATTTTTGTTCCATGTATCTTGCCCCTTGCCCCTCGTCTTCCTGTCTCCTTCCCTGCTCAAACTTTACTCCCCACAGTGTTTTCCTCTCTGCTTTGATATCATGTTAAAATAATCTTTTCTCCATCTCTCCTCAGACCTGAACTAAAACCGGTGGACAAGGAATCTGAGGTGGTGTTGAAGTAAGTGCTAAGCCTGGGCAGCTGATGGGGAGCTTGCATTTCTGGCTACCTCCACACTCCACCCTTGCACCTCCTGCAGGTTCCCTGATGGCTTTGAGAAGTTCTCACCGCCAATTCTGCAGCTAGATGAGGTGGATTTCTACTATGATCCTAAACACGTCATCTTCAGTCGCCTGTCTGTCTCTGCTGACCTGGAGTCCCGCATCTGCGTGGTATGGTTGCTCTTCTGTTTAGTGCCCTGGGGGTTGTCTTCTTGAACAGGCGTAGATTGGGCCAATCCTATCACAGGAGAAGCAAGAGTACAAAGGGAAGTGGGCGGGGCCTAGACACAGGAGCTCCTGCAGTAACTGCTGTGTTCTCTGCAGTCTCACAGGGATTTCAGAGATGAGAAACCTGGCATGTGGCATTTTTTAAATATAGAGAACAGTGATTTACCTTACTGTTCTTGGTTCTGAATTATGACAGTCAGGAGACATTAAAGCAAGAACATAGGCTAAAGCTCAGGGGGTTTTTAGCTTGGTTTTAGGGAAATTTCCTTTTCCTCAGAGGGGAGGTGAAGGCTGGGGAGATCGCAAGTAAAAAGTACCTTCTGCCCAAATTTGAGGGCAGGTCAGCCCCAGTCCCTCAGCTCCTTAGAGTTTCCTGGTTGTAAGGCTGGGACTGCCCAGGGCTACCCCCACTCTTTCCTTCCTGGGCCCCATCGTGCACATTCACTAAACGTGCTCATGCTTCCTACAGGTGGGGGAGAACGGGGCTGGGAAATCTACTATGCTGAAGCTGCTCATGGGGGACCTGGCTCCTGTTCAGGGCATCAGGCATGCCCACAGGTAATGACCCCCCATGAGCTGTGTGCACACACACACACACACACACACACACACTCACCTGCCTAAACCACTCCACAGCCCACAGGTAATGACCCCCCATGAGCTGTGTGCACACACACACACACACACACACACACACTCACCTGCCTAAACCACTCCACAGCCCACAGGTAATGACCCCCCCACCCCCATGAACTGTGTGCACACTCACACATTTGGCTGCCATACTACTTCACGGTTGTGCTGCCTGCCTTCATTTTTGCCTCCAGGAACCTGAAGATAGGCTATTTTAGCCAGCACCATGTGGAACAGCTAGACTTGAATGTCAGTGCTGTGGAACTCCTAGCTGGAAAATTCCCTGGTATGTTGGGGTACAGTTTGCAGTAAGAGTGTTTTAGCTGACCCCATCTAGAGAAGTCTCCCTAAGTGTTGGTATAAGAACATGGGCATTGAGAAGGAGAACCTAGGAAGTAGCAAATGAGATGGATCAAGAGCTCATCTGATGTCGGGGCCTTTTCCAGGGCGACCCGAAGAGGAATATCGGCACCAATTGGGCAGGTATGGCATCTCTGGAGAACTGGCCATGCGCCCTGTTGCAAGCTTATCTGGGGGCCAGAAGAGCCGGGTAGCCTTTGCTCAGATGACCATGCCTTGGTGAGTCTATTTGGGAGAGGGGAGGTTTTGCCTTCTTATTTCCCTTTCTTGCCCAGTACAAAACGATTCTTTCTTCTTTGTGCCATAAGAATTCATTTTCTACCATCTTATAACATGTGTTTTCCCTTCTAGCCCCAACTTCTATATTCTGGACGAACCCACGAACCACCTGGACATGGAGACAATTGAAGCTTTGGGCCAGGCTCTCAACAACTTCAGGGTGAGTGTGTTCTTGTCTGACTCCTCTTCCCTAGGACTCTACCCCTTGATATCTTATCCCTTGAGCACTTTGTTCTGTCTTTCAGGGCGGTGTAATTCTGGTATCTCATGATGAGCGCTTCATCCGACTGGTGTGCAAGGAGCTGTGGGTGTGCGAGAAAGGCAGCGTCACTCGGGTTGAGGGAGGATTTGACCAGTACCGTGCCCTCCTCCAAGAACAGTTCCGCCGAGAGGGCTTCCTCTAGAGGCACAGTCAAGGAAGGACTGCGTAGGACATGGACTGGTTTTGCAAGACCCCTGAGCTACCATGTAGGCAACCAACTCCAGGCTTAGGACTTTCCCTACTTGGGGACAGCCTTATTTCCCGAATTTCTCTTTTCCTTTCAACTGGAGCATCCTCTGCACAGTGTGGGGAGACCTATCCAAGGGCTGTGAAGACAGTCCTGAAGGAAAAGGACAGGGGATGCCATCGGGGGTTATAAGCACCCCACTGCCCAGCTTGACAGGGCCCCACGTGGCTGCTATGTAAATTAAATACCCTCCTGGATCTCTCGTGCCTCTGCTCGTTCATGGGCAGGGTTTGCCATGGTTTTCTGCACTGGGTTCTGGGTTCTCTGGTATTTTCCTATGATGTGTCTGTCAGTCATACAGACAAAGCAACAGCAGTCCAGCCTTCCTCTTGCTGGGAGATGTCATCTGTCTGTCCCTTAGGTGGGCTAGCTGGAGGAGTAGAGAGGGTATGTTGGGATTGCTCTGGTGCTCATACCCTAGCCTGGAATTAGCCTCAGCTGAGAGGGTCATGGGCTCTGCTGTCTCAGTCCCTGCTGCTTGGGAGTTTGAACTGATACTGGATTCTGGCTCAGCAACTGCTCTCCCTGTCTCTCATTTCTATAATCTGGACCTTTAGGGCTCAAGAGAAACTATTGTTGTTCCCATTTGCATTAGTGATGTAATGTTCTTTTTTTTTTTCCTCTAACCATGTAGAAGCAGCCTGGGAAGTAGGGAATTGTCTAACTGAAAAAAAAAAAAAAAAAAAAGGACACTTCATTCTTTTCAAATTAAGCAGACTTGTAAGAGAGGAAGACATGTGTAGTAGCCTGTGCTTTGTGGTCCCAGACACACTGGAGGTTGAAGCTGGAGGTTCATTTGGATCCATTTAAGAGAGCAGCATAGTCTGTGAGACCTGCCTCTGTTATAAAAGAAGGAAGAGAGAGAGAGATGTCTAACAAGAGTCTGGCCTGAAAGTTAGTTCTCAAGGACTTAGCTGCTATAATTAATCGGTATGTAGAAGACATTAAAGTGGAGTCAACACAGGGACTGTCTCAGCCTACTAGAGATTGTAGTCCTGAGTCTCAACCCCAGATCTTCTCAGAGCTATGCTGAATGTTGTGCTTTAGTGGTTTGGGAAAAGAGGCCTGTGAGATAAAGGAGGATGTGTGAGCTAGCCTTGAATGTAACAGTTCCTTACAAATAAACCTAAAACAAGGAAAGGGTTATGTAGCCTCATGGTTTTAGAGGCTCAGCCGGGAGCGCTTGACTGTGTTACTCATGTGCTTACCGTGGGACAGAACATGGCGGGTGATGGGAAATGTGCTGATGCGGCAGCTTAGGGGGGAGCTCACACTTCTCCAGTGTACACTAGGACCCACTCCCTTCAACTTGAGCCTCCTAAGAATGCACATGACCCCTGTGCATGGCTCTGTGTAGGACTCTGTGCACCTCAGCAGGGACCCCTGTGCATGGCTCTGCAGGTCACTAGTGATTTGAGATTTTCAGACAGGTAATTCTTTTCCAATTTGGGGAACTGGTGGCCCCATGCCTGTCAGTCTTCTGAGCTCAGTGTCTGAATCCCTCTTAGCTGGTAAGCCCACTAGGAGTCTTGGAAGTGCTTAAGGTTCCTGGGAGAGCTTTGAACACCAAGAACATTGGAGATTGAGGTGGTGTGAGGAAAGGCTCAGCACATACTAGTATCAGTAGAAGGGGCCACATTAGTATTTGATTTTTCAAAACCTACTTTAATAAGGGTTCTAAATCACTTTAACCTCCCTTCTAGCCCACCACCCACCAGAGGTGGTAAAATGGAAGGTTATTAGGACACAGGGGAGGTGGGCTTGTTTAGAAATACTTCTTTAGGGTGAATCCAATCTTCATTGTCAGGATATCAGCAGTTCAACCTACTAGCAAACCACCAAACACAAATTAGCTTCATTCCAGTCTACTCAGCAGACACCACACATGAACCAACAGTGGCAGCTTGATCCAGAATAAAACCTTGAGACTCCGCCAATCACCCTGAGTCTGAGGAAGAAGCAAGAAGCCACTGAATATCATGAGAAGTTTTTTGGCAAGTTACTCTCTGTGAAGTCATGACAACCAAAGATCAGCAAAGTGGTGCAAGGCGAACCAAAGCATGAGCCTTGTCCCCCCATCTGTGGTCATATTTATATTCTTTCTAAATAGCACGCATCCTCCCACGAGTCTGCTTCAACAAAACCACCTCTCACCTGTGTCTGCCTCAACATTCTTTCACATGACAGCTTTAGCAAAACATCCGTTCGCCAGGCAGTGGTGGCACACGCCTTTAATCCCAGCACTTGGGAGGCAAAGGCAGGTGGGTTTCTGAGTTCGAGGCCAGCCTGGTCTACAGAGTGAGTTCCAGAACAGCCAGGGCTACACAGAGAAACCCTGTCTTAAAAAACCAAAAAAAAAAAAAAAAAAAAAAAAACCCTTTCACCCATCTGTTCCAGCAAAACATCATGACCTGAGTCTCCAAAGAAACCAGAAATTTCCACTTCAGGCCACAGTAGAAGCTAAGTAAAGCAAACTACCTAACCTGCCGGGTTCTTGGCCACCACACAGCATAAAAATATTCAGCATGGGCTTACTGTGTGTCCAAACTGACTTGTAAGGACTGGAAAAGAAGACATTTCTGTAACTAATCATGGACCAGTCTGGGCTTAAAAGCTGCGGGCACACATGCTACCTTCACATGTGCTGGAGCCTTCCAGAAAGATGGCACTTGGTGACTACAGTCCTATGACCCGTGACATGACCAGGTGTACAGTGAGGTAAGCGTACCTGTGCTGCAAGAGTGTTGAGGGTGAGATGCCAGTGACTCAAGTTAGTGATCCAGAGGTGAGGAAAGATGGCAGTGCCAGCCAGCCCTATATCAGAAAACGAGAGGAAAAGACCCCCGTACTAGCAGAGAGTCAACCGTAACAACTCTAACAACTACCCACTGCACTGGCTAAGTAGGTCGGGAAGCAGACTATTTGCTTTATCCTGGAGCTGTTGTGCCTACATCAGGTCTTTGAGTTGCTCAGTGGCTGGTCAGTGAAGGGCCTTAGACTGCAGTCTTTACTAAAATCCTGGCCTCTCTTGGCCTGACTATACTCACCAGCACCACGTGGGTAGCTCAGACGTCATGGGTTCCTCGGCACAGTTCTTGCAAGGCACTCAGGCCTGTAGACAAGTTGTTCACCTCCATATGTTATTAGTGTCTTGAGATCTAGTGGACATTTTGCTAGGTTCCCTCTGGCTTCCAGGCCAAGTATAGCTGAGAGCCTAGCTCTCCACAGCCTTCTGAAATGCTGGCAGAGTGGACCCAGCCTATGAAAGAATCTCACTTTTCATTGGAGGCCTTGAACCTAGAGTGATGGGCAGCTCTCAAGTGTGCCCCCCAATTCAGCTTGTTGGCTTTTCTCCCCCTTCCCCATTTCTTATGCTTTCCATAAGACTAGTTCTTGGGCGGAGGGGGCAGACACTGTTAATCCCAGCACTCAAGAAGCAGAGGCAGGTGGGTGTCTGAGTTCGAGGCCAGCCTGATCTACAGAGTGAGTTTTAGGACAGCCAGGGCTACACAGAGAAACCCTGTCTTTTTTTTTTTTGTTTTTTGTTTTTTTGTTTTTTGTTTTTTCAAGACAGGGTTTCTCTGTGTAGCCCTGGCTGTCCTAGAACTCACTCTGTAGACCAGGCTGGCCTCGAACTCAGAAATCCACCTGCCTCTGCCTCCCAAGTGCTAGGATTAAAAGCATGTGCCACCACTGCCCGGCTTCAAAATTCTTGCTTTGCCTGGATTCTTGAAAGCTAGACAGCAGCATGCTACTTTCTTTCTGTGCCCATTTGTCTTAGGTTTCATGGGAGTACCTAAAGTAAAGTAGATGAGCTGCATTCAAAATGTGGGCCAGGAAACAGGACAGGGTAGAAAAGTTAAACAGCCCTCCAGCTGCTTACTGCAGACTGGCCTGACAAGCTCTTAGAGGTTAGTCAGGCGAGTTCTGGAACCCCTGTAAGGCGGGAGGGGTTTGGTTTTGTCTGGTTGGTTTTGGTTTTTTGAGACAGGATTTCTCAGTGTAGCCCAGACTGTACTGGAACTCACTTTATAGACCAGGCTGGCCTCAAACTCAGAGATCCACCTGCCTCTGCCTCCCAAGTGCTGGGATTAAAGCTATTCACCACCATACCCAGCTATGTGTGATCTTGAGAGAGGCTCTCTTTAAATTTGTGTGTGTGGATGGTTTTGTCCACATGTATATCTGTGTACCATGCATGTTCTTAAGACAGTATTAGCCGGGCAGTGGTGGCGCACGCCTTTAATCCCAGCACTTGGGAGGCAGAGGCAGGTGGATTTCTGAGTGAAGCCCTGTCTCGAAAAACCAAAAAAAAAGAGACAGTATTAGATCCCCTGGAACTGTTGTGAGCTGTCATGTGGGTGATGGAACCAAACTCCTGTCCTATTGGATAGCAGTAAGTGTTCTTAATTGCTGAGCCAGGTCTCCAGTCTCAGTGTGGTTGTTTTGTTTTGCTTTGCTTTTTGTAGTCTAGTCCCCTGAACCCCAGGTAGTCTCAAATTTGCTAGGTCGCTGAGGATAACTGAACACTTCCTGTCTCCCACCCCCAAGAGGATTGCAGGCATGTGCCACCACCCTGGTCTTCAGTTTTGTTTGTTTATTCTTTTGTGTATGTCTGGTTAGGAGGCCACACCCTCAGATCTCGTCTGTGCCAATGCTGGGGATGACCCTCTAGGCACTGGAGGCGCTACATAAGCACTGCACTGAGTGAGCTTCGTCGTATACTCACTCAGCTCTGCTTTTTAGTGCTTTCCTTGTGGGTGTACGTTTGCATGTGTGTTGGTAGACACACGTGAGAGTACATATGAGTGCATACATGGAGAGCAGAGGAGCAACCTCAGGCCCTTTGACCTTTTGTTTGAGACAGGATCTATCACTCTCCTGGAACTTTACCCAATAAACTAGATTAGCTGGCCAGCAGGGTTCCAGGAACCAACATCACTCAAATTACAGGCACACACTACTGTGCGTGGCCTTTTATGTGGTTGTGGAGATCAAACTCCAGGTCTTCTTGCTTGTAAAACAAACACTAACAACTGGGCCGTCTTTCTACCTACCCCTCCCATTTGTTTTTAACTCATAAACTAAGGAGCCCAGTATGGAGTAAGAAGGCTATATTAAGTCTCTCGACACCTTGTCTTCCCTGATCAGTAAAACAGGAAAAACAGTGCGCTGGAGAGTTGTACATTGATTGTGCACATGATTAAAATTAAATGCTTTATGGGAAGGAACATGGGCAGTGAGCATAGGCTCATGCAGTCCAAGTTTACCAGTCAAAATATAATCACACGCCCCTACTAACTATTAAATAGGTAATACGAGCAAAACTCCCACTATGGCTTTGTCACTCATGGTCTGAGAGGGATGTTTCCAGGTTCTTGGATCTTTATTCAAGAATGAAATGAAAGCCTAAACTGGAGCAAGGAAATTTATTGAAAGCAAAGCAACAGAAAAGGCAGAAGAGGCAGTAGGCCACATCAGTGAAGACGCAAGGGCCCTGCCGGCATCCGGGACTGCCTTCTATGGAGATTAGAGGAATTTGGTTACTAAGGTGCATGGTTCTATTTTGTCTGACAGGCTTGGGTTGTATGAGCCTGTGCCCACTACACATGTCCCTTCCCATAATGCATTTGACTATAACCGTGCACACCCAATAGTGCGCAGGCGTAAGATGGTAAATGGAGGATTGTCCCTAAAAGTTTACCTGCAGACACAATTTTACTTTACTGCTCATGCACCCCAAGGCAGTCCAGGCTAGATTGGCTCCCCTTGTACCTAGATATATTGGAAATGTGTTTGAATAGAAATTGGGCTGGACATGGTGCTACATGCCCTTAACCCTAGCACTTGGGAGACAGAAGCAGGTGACTCTCCATGAGTAGCCTGGTTTTCATAGTTCAGACCAGCCAGGGCTACACAGTTAGATTGTCTAAAAACAAAAGAAACTGTCCACATTTGATGTTCATAAAATAACAATAGTTATTCCATTATCCTGAGTGGCGTGTATGTACAGCTTAGTACAGTGGGAGTCCTAGGTTGCTAGGTGCACTGTTCAGAGAGGGGTGTGGTTGCTAAGATACACCTCATGCTTGCCTTCCTGTTTCTAGTATCTCAAGGCTTAGCCATTATAATCATTACTGTTTGTTGTGAGCATCACACTTTACTGATTCTTGTTCTTGTTAGGCTTTGGATTTGTTTGGCTTTAAGTGTGCCTGGACATGTGTCTTGCTTTAGCTTGACCTCCCATACACACATGTGCGCGCGCGCGCACACACACACTGGAGATCAAGCAGACAGAATGGATGTCAGTGATATCAGCCGCCTGCTTGATCAGGTAGGTTGTCTGCTGTGGCCTTTTGCATCAGTGCTCTTGGTCAGGTGTCAAGTGTGCTCTAGATGTCCATGGGCTAGACTGTCACCAAGAGCACCTTGCTTTATACTGGTGGTCTACCACAGAAGACCTCTGCTGTCCAGCTGAAGGGCACACTCTACAGTTTGGTGTCTGATGGTGTTCACAAAGGTGTCTTTAAACCGTAAGTAAGCAATAATGCCCACAGGATCTCACTCAGTCCTACAGCGTACATGGAGTCATTTCCATGAATCTGGCTGGTAGTCACAGCTCAGGACCAAAGGACCTCCTCCATTAGGGAAGGCAGCACTGGTGACAGACATAGGCACCAACTTGGGCAGGTAGAGCCACAGCTCCTATGCAGCCTTCTAGGACTCAGCATAGTGGGCTGGATTTACACGGCACCAGGTCTGAGTGTCCGGCTTCTCCAGACTTATTACAAACTATTAGGCTCTGCAAGCAACAGGATATGTCTTGCCAGCACCATCTCAACTGAGTGTTTTTAGACAAGGCTCAGTATAGCCCAGGGCTCCCCTAAAACCTCACTGTTTGCCTCAACTGGCCTTACAATTAATCTCCCTTCTGTCTCCCAAATGCTATGATTACAGATATGTGTACCACATCCTGTTTACTGATTTTAATTTTTTTACTTACATTTATTTGTACGTGTATTTATAGTCCGCACATGCCACATTGCACCTGTTACAGTCAAAGGACAACTTGCAGGAGTTGGTTCTTCCTTCCCACCATGTGGTTCCAGGTGAACGCCGGTCATCTGCACTGACTTTGCCTTATTGTTTTTTAGTGAGCTATGGCTTATAATGCTATGTGACTGAAAACCACTACATTTAGTCAGATTCCTCAGTCAAAATGAACACCCAGAAAGAATCTCTTCTTGGATTCTCCACTGAAAAGATGTTTTTTATTCTGCCTCTTCTGCACATGTGCACACCCACATCTAGTTTTCCCGGATGCTCTGTACTAGACCTAATCTACCATTAGTACTTCATAGAAGTCCCAGTTTTTGTTCTCCTTGTCTTCCCATAGGCCCCTCCTCCTCCTCTGGGTTTGTGACTCTCTCTCTCACTGTAAATGTCTGGGTTTGGGGGCTGGAAAGAGGGTTCAGCTGTTAAAGGCACTGACCACTCTTCCAGAGGTCCTGAGTTCAAATCCCAGCAACTACATGGTGGCTCATAACCATCTGTAATGAGAGCTGATTCCCTCTCTGGTGTGTCTGAAGACAGCTACAGTGTACTTACATATAATAAATAATCTTTGGGCTGGAGCGAGAAGGGGGGGGAAAAAAGTCTGGATTTTGTACCACAATGCCAGGGAAGCACTTGTGTTGTTTTATGAAGACAGGATCAGACAGGAGCTCATGTAACTGAGGTTGGCCTTGATCTTGATTGACAATACTGCTTTGCCTCTCTGGTGCTGGTATTATAAGCACTAAGCCTGGTCCCCATTGGCCAATTTATTTATTTATTTATTTATTTATTTATTTACTTACTTACTTACTTACTTACTTACTTTTATTTTTGTTGTTTGCTTGTTTTGAGACAGGGTCTCACTCTGTAACCTAGCTCTGGCTGTCCTGGAACTCTGTAGTCCAGGATGACCTCAAATTCACAAAAGATCTCCCTGCCTCTGCCTCTCTGGTGCTGGGATTATATGAGTGCCTAACCATGCCTGGTATCAGCTAAATTTGTTTTGTTGTTTGTTTGAGACAGGGTTTCTCTGTGTAGTCCTGGCTGTCCTGGAACTCACTCTGTAGACCAAGCTGGCCTTGAACTCAAAGATCTGCCTGCCTCTGCCTCCCAAGTGCTGGGATTAAAGGTGTGGGCCACTCCCTTCCAGCTGTCAGCTAAATTTCTACTGATAAAGTGTTTCACTGGTTCAGGTTTAATCCAGTAATAATAATTTAGGGAAATGTGTGCCTGCAACTGTGCTCAGCCCCTTTTATCCTTTTTGTTTAGTCCAGGACCCAGCGCTGGACTGGCACTGCCCACACTTAGGCCATGTCCTCCCACCTCAGATAGCCCAGTAAGTCTGCCTACAGAGGCTTCAGAGACGGCTTAGGAGTCAAGAGCTCTTTCAGTGGACCTGAGCTTAGTTCCCAGTACTCATGTTGGGCAGCTTAAGACTGAGTCCAGATCCAAGGGATTCTCTTTGGCCTACACTGGCTCCTACACACAGGTCACACACACACACACACACACACACACACACACACACACAGGTCACACACACACACACACACACACACACACACTTTTTAAAAAAAAAAAAGAAAGAAATTCTCATAGAAATGCCAGAGGTTTGTCTCCTAATTGACTCTAGATTCTATCAAGTTCACAAAGTTAACGTGAAAGTGTGAAACAGTTTCTGATAGGCCTTAAGCAATCACAGTTGCCAACCTAACTTATTGGACATGAGCCCCAAGAAAAGAAATGGATGTTTTGTTTTGTTTTATGGATATTTGAGAAAGGGTTTCTCTGTAGCCCTGGCTGGCCTTGAACTCACTGAGATCCACCTGTTTCTATGCCTCTGCCTCTCAAGTGCTGGGATTAAAGGTAAGTATCACCACTGTCCAGCAAAGAAATATTGGTTGACTTAGCATGCATGATTTCAGTGATTCCATAGGTCTGCCTTCCTGCTTAGTCAGACCTGGGCTGATGTGTCAGAGGAGGAGTTTGAGGTGACTGCTTCTCCTCTACCTGGGCTGCCTCTCAAAATAGGCCACTTAATCACTACTGAGTCCAGGCCTTAGGACCCTCCTCCACTTCACAGTGTGGCTGTGACTGGGACAGTCACAAGCAAGCCTTGTTTTCAGGACAAGTGGCTGCTGAGGTAAGAGCCTTCCATCTGATTGGACATTTCCTTCATCAGAGGCTTCCTCTTCACCCTGTAGATTGAGATGCCAAGGGCTGAGATAGTTCAGTAGTCTAAGTACTTGTTTAGCAAACTCAATCAGAGGGGGTGGTTATGTCAATTCCTTTTCTGTCTGACTTATTTTTATTATGATATAAAGCTGTCAGAAGTAAAGCTCAAAGAGGTGCACACTCACGTGACAACTGCCACAGCACACACACACACACACACACACACACACACACACACACACACACACACACACACCCATTGATGGTTCTTTGGACTGTTCATCAGTTGTACCTCAACAGTTCATTGGGCCTGGGTCTAAAGAACAGAACTGTCTTACATACTGTTCTTGTCCTCAGAGGCACTGTTCCTACAAGGAGAACGTTGAGAGGCACACCTGCAGGAGTGTGCGCCATCACCACCACATACCCCAACCCTGCCCCTCCCAGTTTGACTGATGGGCTCCTGAGCTGGCAGCCTATTATGTACTCCAGTGCCTCTCTGCCCTGCCAATCCTCGTGTATCCCAGCAAAACTGAAGCTGGTGTTGAGGATTGCGTAGTAAAGCCACATCATTACTGCCTGGGTGGGTGGGTGTGCTGTGGTTGTGCAGGAATATAACATTGTAGGTAATGTGTTAGTGTCTTTTTATTATAAGTGTTACAGTTTTCTCTTAGCCTGGCTAGCTAGCAAAATATTAAAACTGGACTATTTAATAAAATTTAAGGGCACAACAACTGAGCAGTATTAATCTATTTTTATCCTCTGTGCTAATCTGGCTGCCTCCCAGCTGAAATCACTGAGATACTTGCATTTTATGGCTTTCTCTCCTGGAACTGTTGTCTCATGGTGTCTCCTGGACTCTGTCCCCATGGCTACCCCCCACTTCACCACTCTCTCCTCCCTTGGTTATGAGGAAGTCCACCCCTATTCTCTCCTCTGCTCAGACACTGGCTGATCAGCTAGCTTTATTGATCAATCAGGGAATAATTGGGGAGCAATGTTATACAACATTGGGACAGGAGATTCTTAGACTAAGGATTGCAACCAGATGTGGGACACAAGACTAACATACGTATAATCTTTACACAGTGCAAAATAACATTATGCCTGCAGTAATGTACACCAAATATTCTAGGAGGTGGGGAGAAGGCTAGGCAGATTCCATGACAGGCTTCAAGTTGGCAGTCAAGGAGACTAGGCCTAAATCTCTGTTTCCAAGAACTGGGCAATTCCAGGCAAATCCAGGCCTCAGAAGCTGCCTTGCCCACCAGGCCTGAGGCAAAGACAATGGGTCAGCAGCAGCTTCCAGCCCCCACACCCAAGTAATGGAATGTCCACAGAGATGAACTCAACAGATTAACAGTGGTCACCTACCCTGGAATTCCCTAATGTGCTTTAAATCAGGCCTGCAAGCTCCCTTGGGTGTCTCTCATCTTGGTAATGGGAGACCCCAGCATGCTGGACTTCTGCAGAGTAAAACTCTTTGTATTTACATACTATTTGAGTCTAGGGTGTCATTCTTCAGCGAATCATGGGCCCTTACAGTGGGACATAAATGGTTTCATGAGGAAATATGTTTTTTGTTCTATGCTAAGGAGAGGTCCCTCCTCAGATCCCAGTCAAGGAAGCAGTCTTCTACCACAGAGAATCTCTGATCTGGGCTCCAGAGGGGAGAGAATTCACACGGGCACAGGTAGAACAAGCCAGCATTCATTTAACAGGCAGGAAAAAAGTGGCAATCAGCTCTCCTGAGAAGGCAGTGCAAACAGTGCAGGGCTGCCTGAAGGGTTGGCTGCCCAGGACCACTCTGCCACTTCTCACCATGCCTTCCCTGGAGACCTTACCACAGTGTTACAGTTGGGTGCATAAAGGAGTGACTACCCAGATAGTTGAAAGGCTTACTCTAAGGGAACGGAAGGGCTGCCTGCTCCTCAAAGGAGTACTTTCCTCTGGAGTTGACTGCAGCCTGCCTGAGACTGACTTTGTTATTTTTCTCAGCACTCTGACCAACATCTTATCTGATTAACATAGCTGTCTCACTGTCTTACCTTCCCTAGTCTTCCCAGATGCACTGTGTGTTTTAACTCTTTTTTTTTTTTTTTTTTTTTGGTTTTTTGAGACAGGGTTTCTCTGTGTAGCCCTCCTGGAACTCACTCTGTAGACCAGGCTGGCCTCGAACTCAGAAATCCACCTGCCTCTGCCTCCCGAGTGCTGGGATTAAAGGCGTGCGCCACCACTGCCCGGCCGTGTTTTAACTCTTGACATCTGTTTCAATTTTCCTGTTAAGTACTGTGTGTGCGTGTGTGTGTGTGTGTGTGTGTGTGTGTGTGTGTGTGTGTGTGTGGTGTGTGCATGTGAGTACACATGAGAACAAAGCAGGACATCAGGTATCTTCCTTTGTTTCTCCTCACTTTATAGCCCTGAAGCAGGGCCTCTAGTTGAGGCAGAAGCTCCCAAATAATCTAGGCTGACTGGCCAGCAAGCTCTTGGGATCCTCTGTCTCTCCCCCCCAAAGCTTTGGTTACAGTCATATACAACCGTCCCGTCCCTGGCTTTTTACAGGGTACTGGGATCCAAACTCAGGTCCTCATGCTTGCAGAGCAAGTGACCTTACTCACTGAGCCAGCCTTCATCCACCCTAAAGTATCATTAAATATAGAAGTATCGGAACTAGTTGAAGTATCTATGTATCTGTCTTAGTTATTTCCCTATTGCCATAAGGAGACAGCCTGTATACATGATGCTAAAAGCTTTTTTGAATTAATTGCTTGCTTTGATTTGGCCATGACGATGTGGGTCAGAGGCTTTCTCCTCCCCTCTTTGGGACTAACACCAGCTGGAATAAAGACTTTCAATCGACTGCTGGGCTATCCATAACATTCAGGATGAATTGTGGACGCCAATCTAAGTGTTCCCAATTTGGTTACTGTAAGAGAAAGAGAAGAATATTCCTCCTATGCCTTGTTGGTTGGGGCTCAAAAAAGCTAGCAGAGCCTCAAAGCTTTATAATATCTCTAAAGAAGATACTGTGTCCACAAATACACTGTCAGAAAGCCCTTAAACAAAGAAGCCCAGGACAAAGCAACTAAGATTCAGAGTCTTGTTTCTCTAAGTGTCCTGCAACACAAATTTGGATATATTGCACAGAAGAAACAATGCACTAAGAACAGTGAAGAGGCTACAGAATATTCTAGACTTTTCCCTTAGAGGATGAAACCAAAGAAAAACACCAGGAACAGACTGCCAAGAGATGGAGGTTGTCTTTGTTGAGATCTTCTGCTTCCGAGTTCAGTAAAAAATGAGTCCTTACAAGTAACAAGCTGGGGCACAGTGGCTTACCCCTTTATCCCAGCACCAAGACAGCAGGGGCAGGTGGATCTCTGCAAGTTCGAAGCCAACCTAATCTAGACCAGTATGGTTGGGTGGGGGGACACATCCATCAGAGTAAATTCCAAGTCCTGTAGCTCCTTGACTGGTGTCAAAGAGCTTAAATAGGCCTGCTTTTTAGATGCTTTGCTTGCTGACTGCAACTTATGTTCTCTCCTGGGCTGGCTTTACTCCCTGTATCCAGCTCTCCCTTCCAGACACCCCACAGCTCTGCCATCTTGGAGGCTCCAATGAAATCCAAGCTTCACTTTCACAGCTTCATACGTGCCTGGCCTCGGAGGCATTCCTTAACCATGAAGAGATTCCACACTGCTTTACCTGCATTTCCTCTATGACTCGAAAGCCAGAAGCACATGATGACACTGCCAGTTTTTGCTATCAGCTTTTCCCCTTGGATCACATTAATAGCAGCCTTGATTTGGTGTTGCTTTTTAGGAACAGACAATCCCTCATGCCTTACTTGTTCTTACACGTTGGAAGCTTACCTGTGTGGGGTCTTTCCCTGGGGGCACCCCTTCCCTTTACTGCATTTAGAATCAGACCTCTCACACCTTAAGATTTATTCATTTTATGTATATGAGTCCTCTATTTGCATGTACACATGCATATCTGGAGAGAGCATCAGATCATGTTATAGATGGCTGTGAGCCACCATGTGGTTGCTGGGAATTGAACTCAGGACCTCTGGAAGAGCAGCCTGTGCTCTTAACCGCTGCGCCATCTCTCCAGCCTCCACTTCTCACTCTTTGTCTCCTTCAGCACAAGCCTTGGCTCCAACATTAAATCCCACGCTTGTGCGGGTACACCCAATTACTCTGTTTTCACTATAGATCTACCTAAAAGCAGTCACTAATTACCCACGACAGAGTCAATATTTGTCTGTCTGGAAATCTCCACCACTAAAGAAAATTGTTACTTTTCAATTTAGCTTCAGGCAAATTCTTAAAACAAGGGCAAAAGCAGCCACCTTCTTCACTAAAATATCACAAGAATGATTTCTAGCACAGTTGCTGATACTGTTCCCCTCTGCAACACCTTGAGCTGGGACTCCATAGTCTACACATTCTCAGCACAACTGTTGTCCCAGATCCTACCAGGATGGCCCATTAAGCCCATTTAACGTTGGTCAACAACTTTCCTAGTTCAAAGTCTTCCAAAATGGTATCACAGTCAGGCTGGTCCCAACTTCTAAGTTGTCTATGGTTGTAATAAAGTGCTATGACCAAGTCAATTTATAAAAGAAAGTGTTTAATTTGGATTACAGTTTCAGAGGGTTATGACAGAGAAGGAGCTTACATCTTGACCCACAGACACAAGGCAGAGAAAGAACACTGGGAATCACAGAGTCATTTGAAACCTCAAAAGCCTGCAGTGACCACTTCCTCCAACAAGATCACAGCTCCTAACCCTTCCAGCACAGTCCAACACTGGGGAGCACACCCCAAACACAGGAGCCTATGGGGGCCATTCTCATTCAAACAACCACACATGAAACTATCTTCTCTGGACTTGGGATGTAGCTCAATTGATAAGAGTACTTGCCTAACACAGGAATCCTGGGTTCAATTCCCAGCACCCATAAACTGCATATGGGGACCCAACACTCGGAGATGGAGCAGAGAGTGAGCCGCTCAAGGTCATCTTTTACAATCTCTTGCAGAAAATCCTCTCAGATTTGGATTTGAATTGTTATTGAACTGACTATATGCCTTAGTTAGGAAGCTGATACTGTTTATTATTAAGCCATGCCCATTTTCTGCTTTATTTGGATAATCTCTCTGTTGTTTTGTTGTTTTGATTTGGGTTTTAATGTTTTATATATTTTTTAAATTTTATAATTTTATAAATTTTTGGTTTTGGGTGGGTTTTTGTTTTGTTTTGTTTTGTTTTTGTTTTTGGGACAGAGTTTCTCTGTTTAGCTCTGGCTATCCTGGAACTCACTCTGTTGGCCAGGTTGGCCTTGAACTAGCAGAGAGAGATCCACCAGTCTCTGCTTCCTGAGTGTACCACCATTGCCCAGGTGATTTTATAAATTCTTAGTTAAGTAAATTCTCTAATAATTTATAATTGTATGTGCTCATATGTATGTGTGCATTGGCTGATGGACACATATGTGCAGGCACACACACATGCCTTGACCTCTTTCTAGCTCAGGTAGGTTTTAATCTTGTGGTCCACTTACATATCAGCCCTCTGCTATCTGGGGTTGGACAGAGGCTTAAACTACCAGGCTCAGCTTAGATCTCTCTGTGCTGTGTGCTGGTTCTGAGCTAGAATCTCACTCTGCTGCCCTGGTTGGCCTGTAACTTACTAGTAGACAAGGTTGTCCTCAAACTTGCAGTGATTCTCCTGCCTCTGCATGCTAAATGCTAGGATGCACGGTGTAAACCACGCTGCCCAGCCTGGCTTTTCCCTAGTTGACAAATTCTTCACTGCTTCTCAGTGTTCTTTGCTCTCCTCACCGTCATGTTCAGATCCCTTTAAATTTTAATTCTGTAGCATGCGCTTGTAAGTTCAACAGTACAGGTGCAGGCAGGGGTTCAGAGCCATCCTTGGCTCTATATCTGTCACTTCATTCCCGACCTTACTCTCATGGCTTTCCATTAGCTAGTTTGGGAGGGTTTTGGTTTTTTGTTCTTGTTTCAGTCGTTGAGACAGGCAGGGTCTCATTGTGTAGCTCTGGCTGTTTTGGAGTTTGCTATGTAGACCAGGCTGGCCTTGAACTCACAGAGATCTACCTGCTCTGCCTCCTGAGTGCTGGGATTAAAGGGGCCTATCCATGCTAGAGCTGTCATCATGAAGAGGCAAGCTTTCTCTACTCTACCTGAAAACTCCTCCCTCGCCATTATCCTCGGCAATCCTTGTTTATCCTTTAGGTCTCAAATCTCAAACAGCATTATATTGATTTCTTTTTTGTCTGATTTTGTGTCAACTTGACACAAGGTAAAGTATCAGAGAGTAAGGAGCTGCAGTTGAGGAAATGTTTCCATAAGATCCAACAGTAAAGGCATTTTCTCAATCAGTGACTGTGGGAGGACCCAGCCCATGGTGGGTGGTGCCATCCCTGGCTGGTGGCCCTGGGCTCTATAAGAAAGCAGGCTGAGCAAGCCATGGAAAGCAAACCAGCTCCCCTGGAGGCAGCACCCCTCCATGATGCATCAGCTCCTGCCTCCAGGTTCCTGCCCTGTTTGAGTTCCTGACTTCCTTCAGTGATGAATAGCAATGGGGAAGTGTAAGCCAAATAAGCCCTTTCCTCCCCGACTTGCTTTTTGGTCACGGTGCTTTGTCGCAGCAATAAACCCTGACCAAGATATTATTATCAGAAGGAGTTTATGTGGGCTTATGGCTCCAGAGGGAAGAGTCCTTTGTGGTGAAGCATGGCAGCTGGCTGAGGCATGGCTCAAGAGGAGGAAGCTCAGAGATCACATCTCCAGCTGCAAGGACGAACTGGAGGGGAGGGGGGATGAAAGTAGCATGGGTGATGTGCTCTCAGAGCCTTCCTGATGTCCTACTTCCTTAGGTCTGATTGTACCTCCCCATTAGCACCCTGTCTTAGCTTGGGTTTTATTGCTCTGAAGAGACACCATGAGCACGGCAACTCTTATAAAGGCAAATAATTGAGGCTGGCTTTCAGAGGTTCAGTCCATTATTATCATAGCAGGAAGCATGGGAACATGCAGGCAGACATGGTCCTGGAGGAGCTGACAGTTTTACATCTTCATCCAGAGGAAGCCAGGAGCAAACTGTCTTCCAGGCAGCTAGGAACAATCATGTGTCTCAAAGCCCACGCCCACAGTGACACGCTTCCTCCAACAAGGCCACACCTCCTAATAGTGCCAACCCCTGGGCCAAACATATTCAAACCACCACATACCCCAAAGAGTGCCACAAACTTTGGACCAGGTGATAAAATGCCTGAGCCAATAGGAGGCATTCTCATTCAAACTATCATTAACATGTTTGTGGTCCCTCTCTGAAGTCTCAATCTAATTTCCTTTCTGAAACACAGACATTTTTGAAACAGTTAAACGTTCAAATAAAGGACTGAAGAGATGGCTCAGCGGTTAAGAGCACTGGCTGCTTGCTCTTCCAGAGGTCCTGAGTTCAATTCCCAGCAACCACATGGTGACTCACAACCATCTATAATGGGATCTGATGCCCTCTTCTGGTGTGTCTGAAGACAGCTACAGTGTACTCATATAAATGAAATATATGCAAATAAATGAAATCTTTTTTTTTTTAAAGTTCAAATAAAAAACATAACCAGATGTAGTGGTACATTCCTATCCTGGCACTCGAGAAGCTGAGAGGCAGGAGGACCAAGTTTGAGGCCAGGCTGGGGCTACAAAGAAAGGCCTTGTCTCAAAAACAGGGGCTAGTATGTAGCTCTGTGGGAGAAAACTTTTGAGCACTGATGAAATTCTGGGTTTGAAACCCACTACCAAAAAGTAAACAAAGTAAATCTAATTAAACTGAGACATATACTATGACTGTGAATTAGAAGATTCAAGACAATACCTGATCATGGTGGCTCATATCTGCAGTGTTGGGTACTTGGGATGTGTGGCAGGGGGACCACTTGTGCCAACCACTTAAACACTAGACTGGGCATCATAGCAAGACCCCACCTCAAAACAACATAGTAATAATGCCGGTTCTTCCAAAAATTAATATCAGGTCTAATGCAATCCTTAGAGTCTCAGCAACGCCCACCCCACCCCCGGGGTTTAAAAGATATTCTATATGCTGGAGAGACGAGTTCGTAATTAAGGGCACTGTGACTCTTCCAGAGGCTCAGTTCCCAGCTCCCACATGGCAGCTCACAGCCATCTGTAACTCCAGTTCCAGATGATCCAGTGCCCTCTCTTGAATTCATGGCATCACGTCTGCACTGGCACACAACCTACATGCAGACAAAACTCATACACATACAAATAAATCTTTAGAAACAAAGTATATTCTAGTGCAAACACTTCCTTTTGAATAAAAATGACTTGTGTCTTGCAATCTGAAGCTGTGTCATCAAGCTCTGAGACCTGCTTCAGAGACTCCGGCTGACACTTCATGATTAACTCTGCAGTGTTCCTGGGCATACAGTAAAGATGGTTTCTTCTGGTCAAAGTCTTTCTGGCAGCTTCAGGGGCTGTGTTCTTTAGATTACATTTATTCACTTTGTGGATGTGGGTGTGCACATGGCATGGCTCGTGCATAGAGGTCAGAGGACAACTTGCAGGAGTCAACTGATGGTCTGTGTGGGTCTAGGACATGGAACTCAGGCTTGGCAGCAAGTGCCTTTACCTGCTGAGCCATCCTAGAGGCTGGATTCTTACAGATTTGTTTGTTTGTTTGTTTGTTTTATGTATATGAGTACATTGTTGCTCTCTTCAGACACACTAGAAAAGACCATTGGATCCCATTACAGATGGTTGTGGGGCACCATGTGGTTGCTGGGATTTGAACTCAGAACCTCTGGAAGAGCAGTCAGTGCTCTTATCCTCTGAGCCATCTCTTGCTCCCCTGTAATTTTTTTTTAAAATATTTTATTTTAGGGCTGGAGTGATGTATCAGCAGTTAAGAGAACTAGTCACTCTTCCAGAGGGGTGATATTTAAGTCCCAGCAACCACATGGCCGCTCACAACTGTCTAATTTCAGTTCTGGAGGATCTGATCCCTTCTCTTGGCCTCCTTCGGCATCAGGCATACAAGTGGTGCAGGCAAAACATCTATACATGTAAAATAAAATCGATTTTTAAAGTTAGGTCTAGAGAGATGGCTCAGTGGTTAAGAGCTCCTTTACTCTTCCAAAGGATCTGAGTTTGATTCTCAGCGCCCACACCAAGCAGCTCACAAACTACCTGTGTCTCCTGCTACAGAAGGACCATGTCTCTGGCCTCTGCCTTCACCTATACAGACATACATAATTTATATAAGTCATAAAAATTAAAATCTTGTTTTAAATTTAATTAATTAATTAATTAATTAATTAATTATGTGTATGTGTGTCTGTGAACTGGTGTCAGTGGAGGCCAGAAAAGGGTACTGATTTCCTAGGGCAGGAGGTACAGGTGGTTGTTAGCAGCTTGATGTGGGTGCTGGGAATCGAACTCAGATCCTCTGAAAAAGCAACAAGCACTCATAGCCACCGAGCCATCTCTTCAGCCCTTATCTGAAATTATTATCATTTTTTAAACAGTGCATGTGATGTGTGTGTGTAATGTGTGTGTGTATGTGTGTGTGTAATGTATGTATGTATGTATGTGTGCTCACATGCATGCATCATAGTGCACACGTGAAAGAGAACAACTTTGTGGAGTCAGTTCTCCCCTTTTCTTTATGTGGGTTTCAGGGATCAACCTCAGGTCACCAGTCTTGCAACTGTCTTTGCACACTGAGCCATCTCACGGTCCCTCCCTCAGTCTGGAATTCTTGATTTGTTAAATTTGTGGTGATGAATCTGATCTGTACCAATGAGAAACTCCACAGTCTGTGCTGAGCCTGGAGGCCTCTCAACTTAATTATTTATGTATAAATGCCTAGGCCATCTGCTTGGGCTTATTCCCCAACTAGCTCACAACATATCTCCCATTTATTCTGTTCTTCGTCTACCATATGGCTATTTACCTCTCTTCAGTTTCATGAGTCTGTCTCCTCCAAGCCCAAGGCGAAATTCCAATCTACCAGAATTCCCACCTTCAATTTCCTGCCTTTTGCTCTAGGCCATCAGCTCTTTATTGACAGGTGATGGGTCCACATAGTACACAAGAGATTCTCCCTAGATCTCTGTGAGTTCAAGGCCAACCTGGTTTACATCAAGAGTTCCAAGACAGCTAAGGCTACATAGAAAGACCCAATATAGAAAGAAAAAGCCACCCCCAAAAGTATATATATGCAAGATTATTCTATAATTTATATGGAAAGGCAAAAGAACTAAAATAATTCAAATTATTTTTGAAAAACAAGAATAGAGGAATCATTTTACACAATTTCTTGCCTTATCTATCTTCAATATTTGCCCATATCAAAACTGTGATATGAGCAAAATAATAAATATCTAAGCATAATAGAAAACCAAAAGCTACCCTCAGACAAGCATAACCAGATAGCTTTTAATTAAAAAGTTTTAAGGTTACATTGTATTTATTTGGGGAGCATGTTTGTAGGGAAGGGGCACATGATGCCAAAGTACATGTCTGTGTGGGTTCTGGAGACATTTCTCAGGTTGTCCGGTTTGGTGGCAAGTACCTCTACTCACTGATCCACGATCTCACAAGCCCACAAACTTCTTGTTGACAGATACAAAAGCAGTTCAATAGAGGAAAAGTTAGGGTTTTTATTTTAGTTTAGTTTATCTTATTTTTTTAAGGTAAGGTCTCAGGCAGAGGCAGGCAGATCTTTGTGAGTTCAAGACCAGCCTGGTCTACAAAGTGTGTTCCAGAACATCCAGGGCTACACAGAGAAACCCTGACTTGGGAAAAAACAAAAAACAAAAAAACCAAACCAAACCAAAAACAACAAACAAACAAAAACAAAAGAAAAGAAAAAGATAACAGCCCAGGTTGGTTTCAAAATCATGATCCTTTTCTTTGCCTCCCCAAAATAGTAGTTAAAACATTTTAAAATTACATCTATTTAGGCCAGGCAGTGGTGGCGCATGCCTTTAATTCCAGCACTTGGGAGGCAGAGGCAGGTGGATTTCTGAGTTTGAGGCCAGCCTGGTCTACAGAGTGAGTTCCAGGACAGCTAGGGCTACACAGAGAAACCCTGTCTCGAAAAACAACAACAACAACAACAACAACAACAACAACAAAAAATTACATCTATTTGGCACTGGAGAGATGTTTAAGGGGTTAAAATCACTTGTTCTTGTAAAGAACCAAGGTTCCCAGCACTTCCATTGTGACTTACAACCACCCAAATTCCAGTTCCAAGGCATTTGATGTCCTCTGCTGGTCCCTTTAGGCAGGCAGGCATGTCATGTACAAGCATATGTGTAGGCAAAGCATTCATGCACCTGTGGGAGTCAATACTCTCTTTCCACCACGTGGGTCCCAGGAATTAAGCTCCGGTTATCAGGTTTGCCAGCAAAGCACTTTTACGATTACCCACTGAGCCATCCCTAATTTTGTGTGTATTTCTATTTGTTTGTTTTGCTTTTTTTCAACTCTGTGTAGTTCTCATGTACCACCACCGCAGGGCTCCAAATAGTATTTTTAACAAATAGTGTGAGTTATTAGACATCTATGTGTAAAACAAACAAAAACTCTCTTACCTCAATCTCACAGCTCTGGCTGCTCCCACCTACTCCTTAATTCCTTTTTGCAGAATTGGAATAGGGGCATCTTTAGGAGTGCTTGTAAGGGTGACCCCAAACATACTCACCTCCTCTCATTTCCCGGGGTTCCCAGACTCTTCATTCAAGGTCCTAGGGGAAATTTTACAGATCTTCCTAATGTTTTGTAGTGAGAAACACGAGAAAATCCTGCCAATTGCAAGGGACCTGTTTTTCCGAGCAAGAATGCCCACCCCAGGTACTATGCTAATGGATGGGGGCGGGGACCACTGCTTTGACAGGAACAGCCCGCACCCTTGGGAAAGCTAGAAGGGTTTACTCTTGAGGCCCTTGAGCTAGCAAACCATCCTGCGCATTCTCCCCACTCCCAGAAAAGGAAGGGTATAACAACACTGCAGTGAAGGCAGGCCAGGCTGCTTCCGGGTGGGGACGTCGCCCGCAGTGATGAGGAGACTCGACTGAGGGGAGTCGCTTTGGTGAGTACACGAAGCGAGGGCACATGCCGCGAACGGGGAGGTTTCTGCAATAACCAAGACGTATTTGCTTCTTGTGGGGGCGAGGCCTAGATGGTTTCCGCTGTGGTGACGAGGGAGGGTCACTGCAGTGTGCGGGAGTCCACCCAGGGCGGGGTAGTGGTGGGTGGGCCACTGCAGTGCTGGGGAGAGGGGAATGTGTTTGCAGACTCCGCCGCCCTGCTTTGCTCACGAAACTCCTTACCTCCTGAAGGATGGAGAGGGGGGCTCAGAGACCTCATTGTGCCATTGGTGGGGGTCGTGCAGTGGCTGGGGTGCCGGCTCTCTGCACTGCGGATTCTCGCCTGGCTCTGCCACCCTGAGCTGACGCCCGGAGGCAGTACTGTGCCGGGAGCGGAGCCGCAGCCCCCTCCGCAGTGGCGGGCGGGGCAGAGGCGGGCTGGAGGGGCGGCCTCTTGGAACCCGGGCGGGACTACCAGCCAGCAGCCGGGCCGGCGCCCCTCTCCCGACTCACAGGATTTCAGCCGTAGTTCCGAGGTGGATCGCTCAGGTGCAGGAGCAAGGGCAGTCTGGAGCTCAAAGGAAGCATCACCCACTCTCGTCTGGTCGCGACGCCCCACAACTCCACCAAGAAGTGACGGTGAGGCTTGGGCTGCCCAAAGGGAGGGGGCGATCCCAAGACCCACCCTGTAGCATCCCCGGTCTCCGGCCAGCCAGAGCAGGGAGAGCCGCTCTAGACAGATCACATGGACTCCCGCTGCCGCGACACCTCTGCACATCTGACCTCCCGAGACGCATTTTCCCGTCCCTTTCTAGTTCTTCCTACTGCAACCTTCCAAGCCGGTCTACAGCCTCTCTCATTACTCCAGTCAAGAAAGGCAAGGAAAGATAAAGACTGAAGCCCTTTCAGCTCCCGACCTCACCCTGTCCCTGGGGACCCTTGTGAGCTAGGGGCGCCTGGGGCAATGATGTCCCTTTAAACCTTTGCTCTCCACCCAGAGTATCTTCCATCTCTCCATAAGCGCCACTTCCGACAGCTGGCAACCGTGGAGAGCCAGGAGGCAGGGGGTAGGTACGGGGGCGGCCGCGAGGCCCCGAGAAGGTGCGGGAACAGCTGTGGACACCCCCCCCCCCCCGCTCGCAACCCGCAGAGGGACTGGTGGACGCCTGGACTGGAGGGTTAATCATTAACTCTCCACTCCTCCGTTGCGGAGAGCGGCTCTCCGCTCCTGCTACCCAGGTAACGGGGAGGATGCCCATATTGCTATCCCTGCACACACACACCCCTTCTTATTTGCCTCGCCACCTGTCTGCCTGGAGGCTACGGCTTGGGGGAGGGGACTCCCGACTCAGCCTTGCTCCCTCTGCTAGCCTTCGTACCCAGGTCTCCAGCCCAATTTAGGGTCAGGTAGCATAGCTAGCTTTCATGACGCTGGAGCGGAGCACCCCTCATCCAGCTCCTGTTCACGCAGGGTGGGCACCATGCCCGGCCTGTACTGCCCTACCAGCTGGACACCGCTGCCACTCACCGACTCCTGCGTCCGGGCCTATGCCAAGGGACCCTGCCTCAGCCTGCGTGCCCGGCTCACCTACCACAACCCGCAGCCCCAGCCGGTGGATGGTGAGAAATGGTGCGGGCGCGGGGAGGTAGCAAATGCCAGGCGTGGTTTGATAGCAGGTCTGCCTGTCCCTACTCGCAGGCGTGTTCGTGTACCCTCTGGCTGAGGCGGAGGTGGTATCTGGCTTCGAGGCTGAGACGGCTGGACGGCGTGTCTCCTTCCAGCTGCAGAGCCGTCGACGATCGCAGGCCGCCTGCTGTCGGGCTCTGGGCCCGGGACTAGGGACCTCTACGCCCCGCCGCTGCGCACAGGGTAAGCTCTGAGCCCTGGAATGCCAGCCCCAGCTCAGGTTCTTGCACCCTCGTGCCTCCCGCCAGCCTTCTTTCTTCTTCCAGACACTGATTTTATTTTCCATCCATTTATCATCCCTTTTTCCAGCAGTCATAGACTGGGCATCTGACCTGGACCTGCTGCTGAAAAAAAAAAAAAAGTGACCCAAGCCTGGGAGTCTGAGGTTCACAGCCAGGCAGACAGACACACAGACACAAAAGGCACTAAGTAGCTTACAGGGTACCAAAGACCCCTTCTGTCCAGGTGGCCAAAGTCTCTTTAGGATGAGGCAAATAGCACTCCTCCCAAGGGAGCATTCCCCAGTCCCTTACCTCTTAGGTGACCCACATGAGTCGTG